>CM077502.1:5278497-5978556 GCA_039654745.1 Houttuynia cordata | reverse complement strand
GACATTGGAAGTGTGAGTAAGTACACTGGAGGATAGAAACACTTAATTAAGCATATCTTTCTATTACAGTCCTCTTGGAACAAGTGCTTAAGCATGAAAATGCGAAAAAAATGAAAAGCAAAATGAAAGAAAGGGGCTGCTTGACTTTATTGGATTAACTTAGGCTAATGATCAGGCCCGAAGCGGTCTCTTAAACCTTAATGCCCTAAGCCAAATTGGTTGGGAGTCATTAGCCTGAGTCATTGCTAAACCTAAGCATCTGAAGTCAGGCCTTACACAGTCCTTTGAAAAAAAGGAAAAAAAAATTTATGGTGTATTATCCTCTCAAATCTAGAATGTTGGACCCGAATGAGGCGCGCAGATTTGTGCTATCATGAACTTAAAGATTACAATAACTATGTAGATTTTGATGTTCTTTGGTTAATGGGTAACACTGGATCTGTATAAAACAGAAATTTAGAATGTATTGCTACAATGTTCTACACTTTTACTATTTATGTTATCATGCTATATCATATTGAGCAGAAATTTGTAAGATGAAAGTGTGGAATAAAATCACTTACTTGAGGGCTTCTATATTCCTGTCGATTATGAACCAAGTACGTGTGGTTAATTTTTTGAAGCATTGTAGTTTGCATTTGTAGGGATAATAGGTTGTGTGTTTTGCAATGTTTTAATTTTTTGCGTTATTTTTGCACTTAGGTTAATTAGGTTTATAAATACATGTTTGTGGGTAGCATGGCTGCAAACCCTCATGAGACACAACTCGTCCTACTAGGGACACCTAGAGGTTTAACGGCTTGTTGCATACGCTCAATGCAATCGTGTTCCCTACGAAAGTGATGTTTATTTTAATGCATTACTTCATTTACTTAGTTTGTTTGATTTTATTTTGTTTTGTTTTGTTTTGTTAGGGACTAGCAAAATCTAGGTTTGGGGGTGTGATCTACACAAAAGTGTAGAACATTGTAGCAATGCACCCTATATTTATGTTTCGAACATATCTAGTGTGACCCATCAGTCAAAGAACATCATAATCTACATAGTCATCACATTATAGCCATTTGAAGATTGTGAACAGTAACTATGGTCAATCGTCCATTCGACGCGATCGATCGCATCAGCCGCAAAATAGTGTTATTGAAGGAAACGATCGATCAAAACTTAAAACGATCGATCGTATCTACTGGAGTTTTTTGTTCGTGTAATACAGTAAGAACGATCGATCAGAATCATACGGCATAGATCGCCAGCGATCGATCGGCAGAAAATAACGAAGAAATTATGATCGATCGGTAAGAGATCGATCGGCAATATAGAGCAATCGATCGCCTTATACGGTAAACTGAAATAAGCCCTATTCCAACTCGTATTTTGAAGGGGACTTCGAAGTTTCTCTTCAAACGTATAAATAGGCGTCAAGGGAGAATGTTTTGGGCTATCTTGGAGACCATCTTGAGCAGAATTGGAGGCTAGAGCAAGGAGTGAAGAAGATGATGAAGATGAAGAATACAATTGTGATTTCTCTTCCAATTCCAAGGAGAGAAGATGAAGATGAAGCTGAATAATCTAGTTGAGTTACGCAGTACAAGTCCAGGTGGGTTCGACCTCGTAAATTTGTGCGACTATACTCCAAATACAATTCGTACACTTGCGAGTAAAATTAAGAGATTAATTAAAACAACAAGAAGTTTTGGCGTAGTTGCTAGGGACTTGTAGGAAATTCAATTATAAGGCTAATTGTACCCTTGCAATTAATTTTAGGTCATTGAAAATTAAATTAAAAAATTTTAATTCAAAATTTTAAAAAAATACACAAGTGAGGGTTGATTGATGGTGTATGACCACGTGGACACGTGATCACACACTGCGTCTAGTTAGAAATAATTCCAATCAATTAGAGAATAGTGAAACTACAATTGATATTTCATTCAAAATGAAAGACCAACCTGAAAAATCAGTGAGGGAGTTATTTTCTCATATTACAATCAACCCTCCACCTTGCATAGTGTTGCCTGCAACCTCTGCAAAATATTTTTAATTGAAACCTCAAATAATTCAACTCTTACCAAATTTTCACAGTCTCAACATAGAGGATCCATAAATGGATGTAAAGGATTTTATAGAAATTTATGCAACTTTTAGATTCACAGACTTGTTAGATGAGCCTGTTCGTCTGTGCCTTTTCCCCTTCTCTTTGAAGGAAAAGGCTAAGGCATGGTTGAATTCTTTACCTGCTGATTCTATCACAACATAGGATATGTTGGTGAGGAAATTTTTGTCCAAATTCTTTTCAATGGCTAAAACTAATGAATTAAAAAGAGAAATCACTGATTTCATGGAAGATAAAAATGAAAAATTTTATGAGAGTTGGGAGAGAATCAAAGACCAGTTACTAAAATGGTCACATCACGGGTTTGAAACATGGAGGTGAATTCAGCACTTTTATAATGGTTTAACTTAAACACACCACAATATGATTGAATCAATGAATGGCGGTGCTTTATTAGACTTAGGAGGTGAAGCAGCGTATAATTTCTTAGAGCGATTAGCTGAAAGGTCCCAAAAGTGGGATTTTCCAAGTCATAGGGAGAGACAACATCAAGCTCCTAAGAAGGGAGGTCTCTACGAGATCAAAGAGGACATAGACGTTAAGGTTAAACTCAATGCGTTAACAAAGAAAATAGATACCCTGAGTCTAAATCGAAGCATCAATCCTCTCAATATGAATGAAGCATACTCTGTGTCTGCTAGTCTGATGCAACATTAGCAAGCACTAAATATCTTCTAGGACTAGCATAAACATATGTTCTAGAGCTGATGAAATGTATAATTTGAGTATATATCACACCCCCAAACCTATATTTTGCTAGTCCCTAACAAAAGAAAATCAAGGGAAAACAAAGAACAACTAATTAAAAATAGAAAAAAAAACAATGTCACTTTCGTAGTGAACACGATTGCATTGAGCATATGCAACAAGCTGTTAAACCCCTAGGTGTCCCTAATAGGACGAGTTGTGTCTCGTGAGGGTTTGTAGCCATGCTACCCATAAACATATACTTATGAGCTAACCTAATTCAACTACGTGCAAAAGAAATCAAAATAACAATCCAAAACACAAAAATCCTATTATCCCTTCAAATACATACTGCAATATTTAAGAAAACTAACCACATGTACTTTCATTTATAATCAATTGGAATATAGAAGCCCTCAAGTAAGTGGTTTTATTCTACACCTTCATCTTAGAAATTTCTACTCAATATGATATAGCATGATACTTTAAATTGTAAAAGTGTAGCAATGCACCCTATATTTATGTTTCGAACATATCTAGTGTGACCCATCAGTCAAAGAACATCATAATCTACATAGTCATCACATTATAGCCATTTGAAGATTGTGAATAGTAACTATGTTCGATTGTCCATTCGACGCGATCGATCGCATCAGCCGCAAAATAGTGTTATTGAAGGAAACGATCGATCAAGACTTAAAACGATCGATCGTATCTATTGGAGTTTTCTGATCGCGCAATACAGTAAGAACGATTGATCGGAATCATACGGCATCGATCGCCACAGCGATCGATCGGCAGAAAATAACAAAGAAATTATGATCGATCGGTAAGAGATCGATCGGCAAAACGGAGCAATCGATCGCCTTATGCGGTAAACTAAAATAAGCCCTATTTTGACTCGGATTTGGAAGGGGACTTCGAGATTTCTCTTCAAACGTATAAATAGGCGTCAATAGAGAATATTTTGGGCTATCTTGGAGACCATCTTGAACATAATTGGAGGCTAGAGCAAGGAGAGAAGAAGAAGATGAAGATGAAGAATACAATTGTGATTTCTCTTCCAATTCCAAGGAGAGAAGATGAAGATATAGCCGAATAATCTGGTTGTGTAGTTTTTATTCTCTCATCGTATGTTTTTACTCTAGTTGGTGTATGGATTTTATTGTATAATCACTGTTAATTCATCGAAGGTTTGTTCTTTGAACTCGAGAGAGACAAGAGTGAATTCTTGTGAGTTTTAATCCGAAGAATACTTGCGTGTCCGAGAGGAACGTGAGTAGACTGAGGTGTTATATATCAATAAAGTTTTATTGGTTTATACTCGAGAGAGATAGATCACAATTCCATGTTTTAACTTTTTTATGTGTTACGTCCGAGAGGAAAGCACTATAGTTTGAATTGACAAGTATATCTCCGAGAGGAATATTCTAGCCAATTGGAAATCTTTATTTAAAAGAGAGAGAGAAACGATACACTAGTTTATTATGGTAGATTCGAAGCCTTGGTCTTCTCCATATTGATTAAATCTCAATTAGATTAGCTAAAGTTCATTGCTTTTCTTAGAGTAACTAAAAACTGCATGTTACGTATCAATAAACTACTCCGAAAGGAACGTGAGTAGACTGAGGTATTATATATCAATAAAGTTTTATTAGTTTATACTCGAGAGAGATAGATCACAATTCCATGTTTTAACCTTTTTATGTGTTACGTCCGAGAGGAAAGCACTATAGTTTGAATTGACAAGTATATCTCCGAGAGGAATATTCTAGCCAATCGGAAATCATTATTTAAAAGAGAGAGAAACGATACACTAGTTTATTATGGTAGATTCGAAGCCTTGGTCTTCTCCATATTGATTAAATCTCAATTAGATTAGCTAAAGTTCATTGTTTTCCTTAGAGTAACTAAAATCTGCATGTTACGTATCAATAAACTACTCCGAGAGGAACGTGAGTAGACTGAGGTGTTATATATCAATAAAGTTTTATTAGTTTATACTCGAGAAAGATAGATCACAATTCCATGTTTTAACCTTTTTATATGTTACATCCGAGAGGAAAGCACTATAGTTTTAATTGACAAATATATCTCCGAGAGGAATATTCTAGCCAATCGAAAATCTTTATTTAAAAGAGAGAGAAACGATACACTAGTTTATTATGGTAGATTCGAAGCCTTGGTCTTCTCCATATTGATTAAATCTCAATTAGATTAGCTAAAGTTCATTGCTTTCCTTAGAGTAACTAAAAACTGCATGTTACGTATCAATAAACTACTCCGAGAGGAACGTGAGTAGACTGAGGTGTTATATATTAATAAAGTTTTATTGGTTTATACTCGAGAGAGATAGATCACAATTCCATGTTTTAACCTTTTTATGTGTTACGTCCGAGAGGAAAGTATTATAGTTTGAATTGACAAGTATATCTCCGAGAGAAATATTCTAGCCAATCGGAAATCTTTATTTAAAAGAAAGAGAAACGATGCACTAGTTTATTATGGTAGATTCGAAGCCTTAGTCTTCTCCATAATAATTAAATCTCAATTAGATTAGCTAAAGTTCATTGCTTTCCTTAGATTAACTAAAAACTGCAACTTTTCTCCTGAATTTGGTAAAGTATTCACCGTCCATGAAGTTCGACAACCCTTTAATACTCACTGTAATACAATTGCCTTGTGCACTTGCCAAGCCAACCAACCACAGCAGAACCCTAGAGGACAGTATTCACCGTCCGTGAAGAAACTTCCCCAGATAGAGCTAAAGAACCCACTCCTACCACATCTGTCTCTGTTAGTCTCCCACCACAGAAAGATGTCCCATCTGAACCCACCAATGAAAAATCCTATATTCCTCGGGCTCTTTTCCCCCAATGCCTCAACAAACCCTCCCCATTTAGTAAGTCTCATCAAATAATGGAGGCAATGTTAGAGGTGTTCAAGCAGGTTAAGATAAACCTTCCCCTCTTAGATGCCATCAAACAAGTGCCTGCCTATGGCAAGTTCTTGAAAGACCTGTGTACCCAAAAGAGGAAAGCTAAATCTAATGTCACCCAAAAGATCTTCCTGACTAACCAAGTGAGCTCCTTCCTGACCAGTAAAATGCCACCTAAATATAAGGACCCATGAGTCCCTGTTATTTCCATTGTGATAGGTGACCATACCATTAGTAGAGCTCTCTTAGATTTAGGGGCCAGTGTCAACCTCCTCCCATACTCCGTTTATGAATAACTTGGCCTAGGAGAGTTGCATCCCACCTCAGTCACCCTTCAGTTGGCCGACTGGTTCATTCGCCGACCTAGAGGTGTTATAGAAGACGTTCTTGTTGGAGTTGATAGGTTCTATTTTCCTGTTGATTTTGTTGTCTTAGACATGGAAACTGTTGCCAACTCCAAATCCCAGATTCCTATTATCCTTGGTCGCCCTTTCCTAGCCACAGCCGATGCTACCATTAACTATAGGTCAGGGCTCATGAACATCTCATTTGGGAACATGAAAGTTAAGTTAAACATCTTTATTACTTCCCAACAACCCTCGAGTGAAGCTGAATGCCTTAAGGTCGATGACCTAGATGACCTAGTCCAGGAGTACCTTCCCTTTGCTATGCTTAAGGATGCCCTAGAGCACACCCTTTTCTATGACTGGATCGATACATATGAGGGCACACCTGACCTTGAGGAGGTCCATCACCATTTAGTGGCTGCCTTACACCCTGGACATATCACATGGAGACCCCACCCTGACCCTCTTCCTGTGTCCACCACCCCACCACTAAAACCCTCCATCGAGTCCCCACCCACACTTGAACTGAAACCCCTTCCTCACTCGCTGAAATATGCTTTTCTAGGACCCGACGACACCCTTCCTGTGATTATCTCTTCAAGCCTATCTAGTGACCAGGAAGCCCAGTTGTTGGAGATCCTAACCACTCACCGGCGAACTATAGGGTGGACAATGGCTGACCTCCAGGGTATAGACCCCTCTGTGTGCATGCATCGCATAAACCTTGAGGACCAGGCCAAACCTTCAAGAGAGGGGCAGAGACGGTTGAACCTTCACATGAGAGAGATGGTGATGAAAGAGGCGTGAAACTCCTAGATGCTGGCATCATATATCCTATATCGGACAGTGAATGGGTGAGTCCCATCCAGGTTGTACCTAAAAGTCGGGCTTAACTATGAAGCCAAACTCTGATGGTGAGCTAGTGCCTGTGAGAGAGACCACGGGATGGCGGGTGTGCATTGACTATAGGAAGCTAAACTCTAACACCCGTAAAGACCATTTCCCTCTCCTATTCAATGACCAAATCCTAGAGAAGCTAGTGGGCCAAGAGTTTTATTATTTTTTAGATGGGTATTCGGGATACAATCAGGTGCCAATCTTTCAAGGGGATCAAGAGAAGACAACTTTCACATGTCCCTTCGATACATTTGCATACCGTAGGATGCCTTTTGGTCTTTGCATTGCCCTTGCTACATTTCAGCGCTACACGATGTCAATTTTTTTAGTATTTGGCGCTTATTTTGATGACTATTTACACAACCTTACTTTGGTTTTGAAACACTGTGAGGAAACAAACTTAGTGTTAAGTTGGGAAAAGAGTCATTTCATGGTTCAACAAGGGATTGTGCTTGGGCATGTTATATCAAAAAGGGGTATAGAGGTTGACAAGGCCAAGGTTGACCTGATTGCTAATTTACCACTACCTGCATCTTCTTGGCCATGCAGGGTTTTATCGTTGATTCATCAAAGATTTTAGCAAGATATCACGTTCACTATGTTACCTTCTTGGTCAAGATATGCAATTTGAATTTGATGAGTCGTGCAAAGAAGCATTTACCACATTAAAAACCCTCCTCTCTAGCTCCCCCATCATTAAGCCCCGACTATACACTACCCTTTGAAATAATGTGTGATGCATCTAATTTTGCTGTAGGGGCAGTGTTAGGCCAACGCCTCAACAAAATTCCTCATGTTATATACTATGCTAGCAAGACACTCACTGATGCTCAATTGAATTATACTACCACAGAAAAAGAGTTGCTTGCTGTTGTTTTTGCATTATATAAGTTCAGGTCATATCTCCTGGGTAGTAAGATCATCATCTTCTCTGATCATGTAACTTTAAGGTACCTTCTTTCCAAAAAGAATGCCAAGCCAAGGCTGATCCGTTGGATCTTACTCCTGCAGGAATTTGACTTTGAAATTGCTCAGAAGGGATCTGAAAATGTCGTGGCTGATCATTTATCCCGAATTCCTACCCATGAATTGCTCAGCCACGAACCTTTGAGGGATTCCTTCCCTAATGAGCAGCTTTTTATTGTCTCTACCACTGCTCCACCTTGATATGCACATATTGTGAATTATCTTGTTGTGGGTCAAATCCCAACCTTTTGGTCTAAAAATGATAAAGATTTATTTTTCTGTCGAGTCAAACATTACTATTGGGATGACCCTGACCTATTTAAGATATGTGCTGATCAAGTCATAAGACAATA
This sequence comes from Houttuynia cordata, assembly GCA_039654745.1. Lineage (NCBI taxonomy): Eukaryota > Viridiplantae > Streptophyta > Magnoliopsida > Piperales > Saururaceae > Houttuynia > Houttuynia cordata. The sequence continues at coordinate 5,970,255 of CM077502.1, read as the reverse complement.
TGTCCTAGAGAGTGAGTTTCATAGCATCTTATCTTTTTGTCACTCTCAGGCCTGTGGTGGATACTTCAGTGGAAAGAAAACTGCGGCCAAAGTGCTTCAAAGCGGTTTTTATTGGTCCACTCTATTTAAAGACGCCCATGCTTATTATCAATCTTGTGATAGGTGTCAAAAACTAGGAGCTTTGTCTAAAAGAGATATGATGCCCTTACAATCCATTTTAATTGTTGAATTATTTGATGTTTGGGGCATCAATTTTATGAGATCTTTTCCGCCATCTTTTGGTCATACATATATTCTTGTTGCTGTGGATTATATGTCTAAGTGGATTGAAGTTGTTGCCACTAAGACCAATGACAATAGAGTTGTGTTGGAATTTCTGAAATATAATATTTTTAGTCAGTTTGGCACTCCTCGAGCTATTATTAGTGACAGTGGTTCTCATTTTTCTAACAGGTCTTTTGAGGCACTTCTCAAGAAATACTCTATCACCCACAAGTTTGCCACACCATATCACCCTCAGACGAGCGGCCAAGTGGAGGTTTTCAATCGACAAATCAAGCAGATTCTTGAGAAGACGGTTCGCCCCGATAGAAAGGATTGGTCGTTGCGACTGAATGATGCATTATGGGCTTACCGGACCGCATTCAAGACCCCTATTGGCATGTCTCCTTACAGATTGGTATATGGCAAAGCTTGCCATTTACCTGTGGAGTTGGAACACCGGGCTTATTGGGCTATTAAAGCTTATAACTTTGATATGGATAAAGCTGGTGAACAGTGAAAACTCCAACTGAGTGAATTGGAGAAGATGCGCTATGAAGCCTATGAGAACGCCAAGTCATACAAAATAAGGACTGAAGCTATCCATAATAAGATGATTTCCAGAAAGTCCTTTGCGCCTGATCAGCAGATACTCTTGTACAACTCTAGGCTGCACTTATTCCCTGGGAAGCTCCGATCTCGGTGGTCTGGGCCTTTTATTGTGAACGAGGTATTTCCACATGGTGCTGTTGAGATCTGCAATCCAAAAGATGGGAGTACATTCAAAGTTAATGGCCACCGCTTGAAACCTTATCGCGAGGCTGTTAGTGACATGGTGGACATGATTTTATATTTGACTGCTCTAACACCTATAGCATGATCTAGCTTCGTCTGGCTGAAGACATTAAACTTAGCGCTTGGTGGGAGGCAACCCACGTATTCAGGTGTATTCTCTCCTTTTCTTTCTTTACTTATTATGATTATCATTGTAGTTTTATATCTTGTTCGCATTGAGGACAATGCTTATATTAGGTTTGGGGGAGAGGATGTGCTTCATTGTAAAATCAGAAAAGGAAAATAATAATAAAAAAATTAAATTTGTTTGAGTAGTTTTAAGTTGTTTGTTAGTATTTTGTTAGGTTTTGATAGTTTATCCCGTCATAATGCTTGTTACAATTCTTAAGTGATTAATTGACATTGGAAGTGTGAGTAAGTACACTGGAGGATAGAAATACTTAATTAAGCATATCTTTCTGTGACAGTCCTCTTGGAACAAGTGCTTGAGCTAAGAAAACTCACTCACACACACTAGTACATAAAGCAATACCATCTAGAGATTTGTTGAATGCTAATTTACAGTGGGATGTCTTTAGTCAGAGTCATTGGATGATGTGTAGCTATCAGTTGAGCTTAAAAGATCATGATAGACCATTTATTTGGCTATGGCATGGGATTGGAACTGGAAATAGGTTGAGAATATAACACAACCTGGACAGAATAAAGATGTGCTTGAAAAAATTAATGCTGAAATGAAAATGCGAAAAAAATGAAAAGCAAAATGAAAGAAAGGGGCTGCTTGACTTTATAGGATTAACTTAGGCTAATGCTCAGGCCCGAAGCGGTCTACTTAAACCCTAATGCCCTAAGCCAAATTGGTTGGGAGTCATTAGCCTGAGTCATTGCTAAACCTAAGCATCTTGAAGTCAGGCCTTACACAGTCCTTTGAAAAAAAGGAAAAAAAATTTATGGTGTATTATCCTCTCAAATCTAGAATGTTGGTCCCGAATGAGGCGCGCAGATTTGTGCTATCGTGAACTTAAAGATTACAATGACTATGTAGATTTTGATGTTCTTTGGTTAATGGGTAACACTGGATCTGTATAAAACAGAAATTTAGAATGTATTGCTAAAATGTTCTACACTTTTACTATTTATGTTATCATGCTATATCATATTGAGCAGAAATTTCCAAGATGAAAGTGTGGAATAAAATCACTTACTTGAGGGCTTCTATATTCCTGTTGATTATAAACCAAGTACGTGTGGTTAATTTTCTGAAGCATTGTAGTTTGCATTTGTAAGGATAATAGGTTGTGTGTTTTGCAATGTTTTAATTTTTTGCGTTATTTTTGCACTTAGGTTAATTAGGTTTATAAATACATGTTTGTGGGTAGCATGGCTGCAAACCCTCACGAGACACAACTCATCCTACTAGGGACACCTAGAGGTTTAACGGCTTGTTGCATACGCTCAATGCAATCGTGTTCCCTACGAAAGTGATGTTTGTTTTTATGCATTAGTTCCTTTACTTAGTTTATTTGATTTTATTTTGTTTTGTTTTGTTTTGTTAGGGACTAACAAAATCTAGGTTTGGGGGTGTGATCTACACAAAAGTGTAGAACAATGTAGCAATGCACCCTATATTTATGTTTTGAACATATCTAGTGTGACCTATCAGTCAAAGAACATCATAATCTACATAGTCATCAATTATAGCCATTTGAAGATTGTGAACAGTAACTATGGTCGATCGTCCATTCGACGCGATCGATCGCATCAACCGCAAAATAGGGTTATTGAAGGAAACGATCGATCGGAACTTAAAACGATTGATCGTATCTACTGGAGTTTTTTGTTCGCGCAATACAGTAAGAACTATCGATCGGAATCATACGGCATCGATCGTCACAGCGATCGATCGGCAGAAAATAACGAAGAAATTGTGATCGATCGGTAAGAGATCGATCGGCAATACGGAGCAATCGATCGCCTTATGCGGTAAACTAAAATAAGCCTTATTCCAACTCGGATTTGGAAGGGGACTTCGAGGTTTCTCTTCAAACGTATAAATAGGCGTCAAGGGAGAATGTTTTGGGCTATCTTGGAGACCATCTTGAGCAGAATTGGAGGCCAGAGCAAGGAGAGAAGAAGATGATGAAGATGAAGAATACAATTGTGATTTCTCTTCCAATTCCAAGGAGAGAAGATGAAGATGAAGCTGAATAATCTAGTTGAGTTTTGCAATACAAGTCCTTGTGGGTTCGACCTCGTAAATTTGTGCGACTATACTCCAAATACAATTCGTACACTTGCGAGTAAAATTAAGAGATTAATTAAAACAACAAGAAATTTTTGACGTTGTTGCTAGGGACTTGTAGGAAATTCAATTATAAGACTAATTGTACCCTTGCAATTAATTTTAGGTCATTGAAAATTAAATTAAAAAATTTTAAATTCAAAATTTTAAAAAAATACACAAGTGAGGGTTGATTGATGTTGTATGACCACGTGGACACGTGATCACACACTGCGTCTAGTTAGAAATAATTCCAATCAATTAGAGAATAGTGAAACTACAATTTTCTTTCATTCAAAATAGAAGACCAACCTAAAAAATCAGTGAGGGAGTTACTTTCTCATATTACAATCAACCCTCCATCTTGCATAGTGTTGCCTGCAACCGCTGCAAAACATTTTTAATTGAAACCTCAAATAATTCAACTCTTACAAAATTGTCACAGTCTCAACATAGAGGATCGCAAAATTAAAAAAAAACTCTATTTTGAGTCAGATTTGGAAGGGGTTTTCGTGGTTTCTCTTCACCCCTATATATATACCTTAAGGGGACGTTTTGAGCATTAGAGATTAGATCTTAAACACCTTGGAAGCTAAGGAAGAGAAGAAGAAGAAGATGAAGAAGATGAATATGCTTGTTTCTCTTCCAATGCTTGGTTAAACCACTTCTACGGTGTAGATGAGGCCCTAATAGATTGGTTGTATCGTTTTTTTGTTCTCATCTTAACTTTTATCTTAGTTGGTGTATGAACCTTTGTTATGCTTTTAAAATTAATTTATTGAGATTTAGATTATGTGCTCGAGAGAGGCTAGAGTGAATTCTTGTGAGTTTTAATCCGAAAGAATACTTGCGTGTCCGATTAAGAACATGAGTAGACTGAGGTGTTATATACTAATAAAATTTTATTGGTTTATCTTCGAGAGAGAGATCACAGTTCCATGTTCTAATTATTTTATATGTGACGTCCGAGAGGAGAGCACAATATTTTCAATTGACAAGTATATGTCCGACCAAGAATATTCTAGCCAATCAGGAATTTATACAAAAGAGGGAGAGACAATAAGCTGGTTTATTTTGTGGTGGATCCAAAGCCTTGATATTTCTCATATAAGTAAAACTCGTTTTAGTAGCTAAAGTTTATTGCTTTCCGTAGATTAAATCAAAACTACAACTTTTCTTCTCTTGAATTTGGTAAGATTATTCATCCATCCCTGAGGTTCGACAACCCTAAATATTAACTGTAGTATAATTGCCTTGTGCACTTGCAAGGGTTCAATATTTAAACGATCACATAAGAATCAACAGATGACAATCATAGGGGTAATTATTCAAAACCCACAATTGGTCTCACTATTATCTCGTAGAGAATAGGAATTCAATCTATTCTCTTACAAAAAATATCAGCATGAAAGCATACAAATTTCAAAATAGAATTTATCTTCTCTTGCATATCAATAGATGAAATTCAAATCATTAGTTGTATCCATCATTAGATAAATCACAACTAATATCCAAACAACATATTAAAAATTACGATTCAATGCAATTGATTCAAGAATAACAAGCGTTAAGGTGCATTAATTTGAGATAACAATTGCATCATATGAATACTACTCCTACAACTAATCATGACTTCATCTCAGCCCTAGATAGGAGATTAGCTACTCATGCTAAGGAATTGAACTGCAATAATAATAAGATTCATTTCAATTAAAAATTAAATTCAACTTACAAGAATTTCAGAATAATAGAATTAACAAAGTGCACGGTTCATCTTCTTCTTCCAACAATTGTTCAACATGTCGACAGATGCAAAGCAACACAATAGCCAAAATGAAAACAGAAAGAAGAAACTATTAGGGAAGCATTTCTTCCTATGCCATTTCACACCCCGTCTTCTCCTGTACTTCTATAAATGCATATGTGGGATATCAATCAATACACTTTTGAATTTCTTTCATGGCATCGGAGCAGGTCTATCCAAGGTGTTTTCCTTTTTTCTGCAACTCATTTTCTCCCTTCCGCCATGACCAGCTTTTCTCCATCATCCTCTTCCCTCCCCTGACTCTCCCACCTCTTCCCCATCTTCCTCCTCCAAAAAGACTCAATCTTTATTAATCTGAGATCTCATTTTGCCATTTTTGTCATCCACCACCACCCTCCCCTGTTTTCTTGCAAAAAAAAGCCTATGCAACTCCTTTTCTCCCTTCTGCCATGACCAACTCCACCCTACCCTTAAATCTCTCATTTCTAACCTCACCACATTAATCACAACTAAATTGGATGGATCAAATTACCTCATCTAGAAGGTTCAAGTGACATCGGTTTTGTCTGCCCACAGTCTTTTTGACTTCCTTGATGGTCTCTCCCACGCCCGCCTTCTACCTTGCTTAATGTCATCGGCCAGTCGACTACCAACCCACAGCTTGTCGAGTGACTGCACCTTGATACCCATCTCCTAAATATTGTCTTTGCTACTCTTGCGCCCTCCTTGCTGCCACACGTTCAGGGACAGCCCACCTCCACCGGACTTTGGGCCGCCCTCGCTGAGCGCTATGTCTCTGTTGCCCTCCATTAGGTCCTCAATCTCCGGGAGCAACTCCGTCAGCAACGCCTCGGCTCCGGCAACATGACGAACTACCTTGACAAGTTGAAGAGCATGTCCGACGAACTCACTGCCACCGCGGCACCCGTCTCCACCATCGAGCTTCTCATTCACACTCTTGACGGACTCCCAGATGCATACTATCCCTTCAGCGCATCCATCCGCACATACGCACCGACTGTCACCATGCCGAAGCTGTGGTCCCTCCTCGCCGAGGATGCCACTCTCAAGCATCGCGAAACGCCGACATCACACGCCCTGCCGCCGGCGTCCGTCATGCTAGCTCATGTGCACAACCTTTCTCGACCAATTGTCATGCCTTCCTCGTGTGCACAACCAGGGACGGCGCAACCACCGCCCACCGACATGTCAGATTTGTTGACAGACTGGGCACTATGCGATGCGTGTAGTGGGCGCTGGGTTCGACCTGCCCGTGCCTACTCTGCCATTGCCACGCCGCTGCCGCCGTCGTCCCGGGGATACTTTGCTACTGCCCCGGACACACCAGGGGGGGTTACTTGACTCGGGCGCTACGGAGCACCTCACGGGCGATCTCAATCGTCTATCTCTTCAACACATGTCTCCAGATCCCGATCGCGTCACCGTCGCCAATGGCCAACATGCGTCAGTCTCAGGTATTGGGCGCGGCCTTCTCCCACTTCCCTTCACTTCTCTTTGTCTTAATCACATCCTTTACACTCCTTCATTAGCTCATAGTCTTCTTTCCATTCACAAGCTTGTGACCGATAACCATTGCTCCACTTGACGCATCCGGTTTTGTCATCCAGGACCCTACTACCAACCATATCCGTTTTGAGGGGTGGCATGCTGCCATGGTTGATGAAGTAACCGCCCTCCACCAAATAGAGACTTGGAGCCTTGTGCCCCCCCCCCCCCCCCTCTTTCTTATGCTAACATTGTTGGTTGTTGGTGGATCTATCGGATTAAGTGCCAACCGGATGGGAGTGTAGCCCGCTACAAAGCCCACCTTGTGGCAAAGGGCTCCTATCAACAAGAAGGCACTGACTACTCCGAGACCTTTAGTCCAATCATCAAGCCCTTCACCGTCTGCCTTGTGCTTACTCTTGCCGTCACCAACAATTGGCCAGTATGCCAACTAGATGCCTCCAACACCTTCCCTCATGGCTCGATAAGTGAGGAATTGTACATGACCCAACCACCGGGCTTTGTTGATGAGCACTTCCCCAATCATGTGTGCCGGCTTCACAATGCCCTCTACGGACTCAAACAAGCTCCCCGTGCTTGGTATGAGAAGCTTTCCACCTTCCTTCTAGCACATGGCTTCTCAAGTTGTCATGCCGATACTTCTCACTTTCTTCAGCGTCATGGCACCCATATGACTGTTCTCACTGTCTATGTGGATGACATACTTCTCACGGGGAGTGATTCCACCTATATGCCACGGCTCCTCAAAGAACTTGCCTCCACCTTTGCCATTAAGGACCTTGAACCAGTACACAACTTCCTTGGGATCGAGGTGACCCATTCCTCTCATGGGCTTCACCTCTCCCAAGGCCTTTATGCCACTGACGTCCTTGCAAGAGCCAACATGGGCGAGTGCAAGCCCCTTGTCACTCCCTTGCACACCAAGAAGCCCGCGGGATCCAACCCACCTACTCCATATAAGGATTTCTCAATCTACTAAATTATTGTTGGCACCCTCCAATACCTCACCATGACTAGACCTGACATCACATTTGTTGTCAACTATGTGTGCCAACACATGCATGCCCCCCAAGACATCCATTTCACTGCCGTCAAATGCATTCTTCGATACATCGAGGGGACTCTTCAAGATGGAATTCTTCTTCGACCTGGTGGCTTCTCTCTCACCGCCTACTCCGACTCAAATTGGGTCGGTGACCCTATTGATCGCCACTCCATCATAGGCTATTGTGTCTTCCTTGGGACTTCTCCTATTGTATGGAAATCTAAGAAGTAAGACACTCTGGCTCGCTCCTCCACCGAAGCTGAGTACCGGGAAAGTTTCAATTTCGAAGCACTCAAAAATTGAAACTTTCCCCTTTAAGCCAAAATCCTCCCCTCTTTGAATCTCAATTCGACTGGAAATTAGGGAACTCATCATTCTGAAATAGCTTCGCAATTTGATTTTCCCAATTCAGCTTTGTTGCACAACCTTACCAAATCGAGATGCAGTTGACTGTTTCTGTTGCTCCTCCCGAACTCGAACCAGATCCTCATGCTCCTTCGTCGCCTTCAGCCTCAGCCATCGAACTGCCCCAAGCTGCCGCCATCGTTTCTTCTCCGTCATCGTCATCGGCCTCGCCATCTGCTCTGCTCCTGAACCCAGCCGTCGTCTCCACATTGTCGTCCTTCACCAGCGAGCTTCGTCTTCCTCTGCAGCACCGCAAGAACCCATGGCCTCGCCGTCGGACTCTTTCCATCTAACTTCGCCATGAGTGCTCGAGTAGAGCTCGAGCGCTCTACCCCTCTGTTAGACATCTGAGCCGTCACCTTTTTTTTTCTTCTAACCAAACCGACAAACCACTGAATCGGTTCTCTTTCTTTTCATTTTTTTATTTTACTTGGTTAAAACATATTGTAATAATCTCATCCGCCGGATCTAATCTGAACGCCCATCCTTTAATTCTGCACTCATCTTCTCTTAAATGAATCATCAACAGTTCAAATTTTTTTGCACTTGATCTCATCTCTTGGGTCACTTTGGTACTTCAAAAACCCATCAAATAGCTTTACTTTGATCATTCTGCAGTTCGAGCACTTGAACCTACATAAATAAAATATGTCCCACATTAGATGCACCAAACAATTCATAAAATTAAGAAACATATTTAAATTGAGCAATTTATAGCACATTAATAATTTAATTCTTAATTACTAAATTAATTACTAATAATCCACTTCATTTCTTATTTTATCTAGAAAATATGACTAACAAATAGGTAAAAAGGCATATAAAAATGTGTATATTTCATGCATAACACTTGTTGCATACGCTAAATACAATCACGATTTCCTGCGAAAGTGGATTAGTTATTTTTATTTGTGTTGTTTTGTTTTGTTTGCTCGAGGACTAGAAAAATGTAGGTTTGGGGGTATTTGATATCTACAAGATATACACATTTTTATATGCCTTTCTACTTATATATTAGCTGTAATTTAAGTTGAAGTAAGGATAATTAATGGTTATTAATGTTAAGTATATAAATAGGAGTTTAATATATAAATGTGCTTAATTAATTATTTTAGATGCATTAACTTGATTTAATGGATTTATATTTTATTATGAGTCTAATTTAATATTTACTATTTTATTTATGCAGGCTTTGAGAGTTTCGAATACAGATCACCAAAAGTGAAGCACATCAAGTAGTTTCTATGAAGAGATTAGATCCAGCGATGGAGATTGGTACAACGGGTTTTAACCCCATCAAAAGAAAAAAAAAGTGAAAATAGAGGCGGTTCGGTCTGATTTGGTCAGGAGAAGAAAAATAAAATAAAAACCACCCGAGCCGAAGCTCGGGTGTCTGTTATAGTTGAGCAGATGCTCGACCTGTGCTCGCGCGCTTGTGAAGGCATGGGATCGATGGGTCTCAGCGACGATGGATCTCGACAGCGACGAGGGAATGATGACTACTGCAAACAATCGACAGCGGCCGACGGAGATGATCAACACCAACAGAGAGGAAGCCCGACAGCGGAGCGATGAAGAACAGCACGATACAACAGTGCCGGATTTGGAAAGATGCGTGAACATAGCCAAATCGGGAATGTGGCGCAGTGTCAACTAGGCTTCAAATTCAGATATCCAAGAATGGTAAGCATTCAATTTTTGGTTCAATCGAAGCCTTCAAAGACGTCTGATCTGGGTTTGGAAAGGGTTCGGATTTTGGATTTGGGCTATGTATTGAGAGTCCAAATTTGGAATTTTCTCTATACAATTGAACGGGATTCAATGTAAATCGAGCTGCAAATCGATTGATTTGGAAGGAACACGCAAATGAAGGATTTTTCTGATGTAATTCCTTTTAAAAACCACTAGAAATAGACTTTCTACCAAAAACCTCTAGAAAGAAAAATGGACCCTTTCCCCCCTTTTTGCCACAAATGTTTCTGGTAGAAAAGTGTTATCCAAACATTTTTTAAAACATTATGCTAGTGAAAAGGGTGCATCCAAACGGGGCCTAAATATAACTGGTTGTCATGCCCTGAAATTTTTGGCCTCGATCAGAGTGCGGAAGTCATCCTTTATACAAATGTTTTTAAACCCGGGACGCAGCTGAATACTCGATCAACCTATCAATTACACCATCTCAAAAGGATATGTAATCAACACAATACATTTAGTCTTAAAATCAACATTGTTAATACATATGTAATGAAAATCCATAATTCCTGATTAAGCTCTAATACAAACATTAAAATAGTCAATGAACTAAAAATCATTAAAGTTTTTAGGCATACATGCCACCATTCCACAATTGTTCATTAATAAACAAAATAAGAAATAACTTTAAATCTTTTTCCCATCGGAATCTGCAACTTTTCCTAAAACCACAACCTGTCTTGATTCATTCCTCTTTCACACCTCCATCAGAGGATGCATGAGTATTCCACAGAAATATCCAGTATGATTTAAAAACCCTACAAGGACAAAGCATAAAGTATGTGAAATAGGAATATGATTTCTCAAACGACATTGGATTAATCAACTGCAACATAACTAAAAATCAAGGTATCTTACCTGAAGAATATTATAATTCATCGAGACTTCATATATCACAAGTGTAAGGAGAAATTAACATTCATTACTAACTCCAGACATCAATAGTGTAAGGAGATTTTCAATTTCTGCTCTCAGATCTTACCACTCGCAATTGGTTACTTACCAGATCATCCTAGAGGTTCTCCCTTTAGAACCCGGCCATGCGTCTAGGATTTTGGCCCCATCAGTGCTTACAAACACAATGTGTAACACTCAAGAAATTAGTACATTTATTTAAACCAAAATTTGACCCTCTTAATGTTTGGTTTGGTTATATTTTGCTTTATGGGGTTAAAGTTGGTGAGAAGAGTTTTCCAACGCCACCAACTATGCGTGATTTGGAGTTCGGAGTAAAAAGATATGAGAAATTGAATTTTGAATTGTCGTGGCTGCGATCGATCGGCAAATTGAACCGATCGATCGTAGTTACTGTGATTTTTGACTGTTTTGTTTTCTAAGAAACCAATCGATTGGAAATATTGGCGATCGATCGGCTGTAATGCGATAGCTTGCGAAAGGCATGCGACGATCGATCGCCGTGTCGCCGATCGATCGCCAGTTGCAATTTTGCGATTTGTTTGGGAAAGATGTCAAATCCCAATTAGACTTAAATTGCACGTCTCTAGATGGATCTTGAGGCCTTCTTATTGGTGGAAAGTGTCCATGATATGGGAAGATTGGTTTAAGAAAAGATTTCCCAAACTCTATATAAACCCTTGTGGAGTTAGTTTGTGCTATTGAAACTCTAGCCTTAGAACGTCCAGAGCCTTATTCTTCTCCTTCCCACGTTCACCCACCTCCTATAAGGCTTCTTCTTGTGGGAGTTTTGCAAGAGCTTGGAGCGGCAGCTTTGGAGGAAGCGGAGGAGACGGCAACGCGTAAGAAGCCAGAATTTTCGGTGAATTAAGAGTAGGATGGTTTTTCACTACTTTTTTCTTCATCCTTATGATGTTTATGAGTGTTCTTATTCAGTACCAAGATGTATTGTTATGATTCATGTGAAATTATTTGATTTATGACTCTATTTTCCACTCATCTCATGATATGATCATGTATGCTTTCATGCTAAGTGTCTAGAGGGGATTCACACATAAAGTTGGTTGCTTTATTCATTATTCAGAGTCCAGAAGTTCTAATCTTATATTGTTGACCTTAATCCACATTGATCTATGTGTCATATTTGGGTGTCTTGTATTAATTGACCTAATTGTGATATATTAACATCTAAGATTGTAATATATGCTATGTAACGTGATAAAAGGGTGTACTTTGGTAATTCCAGACAATCCTAGGGTCTGTAATTGGTCTAGGAGGGGAGTATTATTGTCTGTTAATGATATGTTATCACTTCTAATGTGTTATTAAGTGAAGATAATCAAGTTTAATTAAGAATCTTAATCTCAGCCAGAACTGTTTCTGTGCTGATAGTCGTTGGTAAATAAATCATAACTAATTCTAGAAAAATCAAAAAAATATAAAATCAGTGGGGTTAGAAAATAAACAGGTAAAGGTATTCAGTAAAATTTTCAGATAGCTAGTTTTACTGTACCGAGTCTAGAAGAGGTCGGAAGAGGACTGTTGTGTAGAAAGGAGTGAGTCCAATATGAGAGAAAATACTAAATATCCAAATAACATTATGTAATATGGTATGAGAATAATTAACGTGTCAACATCAGTAATTGAACTATATGTCTATGGAATATCACAGTAAGGTTAGGTTAGAATTAATCTAATTAGGAAGGATAATCCTTTGACTAAGAGAATCATAACCATCTATTTTAAAGCGTTGATGTCAGTTTGTGATTCTACTTGGAATTCAAATCATCTAAGACTCTTTGGTATTCTTGTCTCTGATATTTATATTATAAGTTCTAATATCTATGAAGAATTCCTATCTAGGGCTAAGCATGAAGGTAAGCATTGATTGTATTGGTATTCCTATGATGAGTCGTCACTATCCCAGGTGTTGAGTTTCCTCATTATTCCAAAAAGAGAGTTATATGTCTTGAGAAGCTTTATTGTTCTAATCTACTCCAGTGACTCATATGTGGTTCAAGACCTTGATGTTCTATTTGTACTCCATGAGTGAGTCATTATGATAAGTGCTACTCTATTCTCATAAAGTTGAGACCCATGCAATTGGTTGTATCATTGTCTGATTTGACATTGACCTATTTTTTCACTACTTGTTCGGTGGAATCATAGTATGCTCATGAGCCATTGCTAGGTCCAGCGTGACCTCCGATATTTATGGAATTTTGATTCTTTATTGCCCGAAGGGAGGCAAATACGTACGTATAGGCTGTATGACATTACGGAAGGTCTGCAGTCTCCGCTCATTGTGCCCGTAAGCACAGATGGGGCCAGCATGCCTAGACGCGTGGCCAAGTTTCGAAAGGAGAACCTCTAGGATGTTCTGGTAAGTATCCACATGGTTGGTAAATTTAGCGAGCAGAAATTGTAACTCCTTGCACTATGGATGCCTGGAGCCTTTGGTATTTTGACCATTCTCTCCTTATACCGGTATTCGTTTGGAGTTGTATAATTTATTATCCTTGTTCTATACTTGAGAGCCAGGAATCCTTTTGTATTGACTGACCTTTCTTTTCAGGTGTATAGACATTTAGTTCAGTCCAGATGTTGTTGAATATCCATAATCCTTTATTGTCTTTATACTGTTTTGATTCTTTATCAGTGGATTTTTATGTCCTACTGAGTGTTTCTATGAAATACTCATGCATCCTCTGATGCAAGCGCGAAAGAAAATTGAGATCAAGAAGTTGCAGTATTTGATAGGCAATTACAGGAGCCGTGAAGAGTTTTGGAGCTTATTTAGTTATTTGTTTTACTTTTTGATTGATGCTTATGACATTATTGTCAACTGTGTGTCATAGACTTATAGGTTTATTCTATTTAAGTTTTTATTGAAGATTTATTACTAGATTATTATTAAGTAAATTCATTTCATATTATTTAATGATGTCTGTTATTGTATTACACTGATTGTGGGCATAACCGGTTACACATCCTTTTGAGATGATTGTAATTGGTGGTGAAATTGACTGTTCGGTCACGTGCCTGAAATCTCTACCTCGAAATATATCTCTATTGATTGGCTTTCGCACTCCGATAGAGGTATGGGATTTTGAGGCGTGACACAATGTGTGGAGAATGCAAGCCTTCCATAATATCTCACAGTCTAAAACATACGTATATGCCTCTCTTTGGGCAAGAACTAACTAGGTTCAAAAAATATCGGAGATCTCACAAGATCTAACAATGACTCTCTGAGTATACTATTATTCCACCTTGGAGAGATCCTCGCAAGGATTCTTGTGGAGAAACAATTAATATTTATCTAAGTAATATTTCACAAGACAGAGGTCACAACACTATGGAATTCAATGTATCATTTCCCACGATTGACTCACCAAAGGAGTACCAATGAGAATTTATCTGAGCTTCCGACGTCCTGCATACATGATACACCACTCCATCTCGCGTAAACGTGTCTTAACCACCTCGCCTCATACTCACACATGTCCTCACACGTGTCACATCTCCACTCTGGCGCCCAAGTGTGTCTATTGCCCAGTATGTCTAGCGCTCGTGTTCCTCAAACTTCTAGTAAATGTGTAATTAGGTTATATCTCGTAACATCCCACGTTACCATACTTCACCTTAATAAATCACATCGCCCATATGTGTCTAGACATGTTGTACTCGTACCCTGGCGCCTAGCCCCACTCATGGCGTCAGGTGTTCTCAGACCCATGCGCCAGACCAACCTCAGTGCCAGGTTGAGCCCAACGCTATTGGTTAAGCAATTCATTATGCATCACATCAATCATTCAACAAGCAGTTAATATCAAAATACACGAGTCAACTAAACTTTTCTATTTTAAGCCAGTTTCCTAAAATAACAGTTTAGTAATTGATATATGCAAAATATACACATTTTTATATGCCTTTCTACCTATATATTAGTCGTATTTTTAGTTAGAATAAGGATAATTAATACTTATCTGTGTTAAGTGAATAATTTGGAGTTTAATGAATAAACGCGCTTAATTGAGTTATTTAGATGCATTAATTGGTTTTAATAGATTTATGTTTTATTATGCGTCTAATTACGATTTATTTTTATTTATGCAGGCTTTAGAACTCCAAATCAGATCGCCGAATGTGGAACGCGTCAATCAGCTCGTGTGAAGAGATCGAAGATCCGACGGACGTGGTTGGTACGACGGGTTTTAACCAATAATAATAAAAAACAATCCGGAATTGAACCGGGTCAGCGGTTCAGCATTTGGTCTGGTCAGAAAAAAAAATCAAAAAAATCAAAAGCAACCCGAGCCCGATGGCCCAAGCGCCTGGAACAGAAAAAACAGAGCATCGGAGGCTCTGTTCGAACACCGGTGGAGGGCGAGGCTGAAATACGGCGGCGGTTGCAGCGATGGGTCACGGCGGAGAGGTCTGACGTCGGTAGAGAAGATCGACGATGAGGCGACGGCGACATGTTTGACGACGGAGGAGAGGCCGACGACGAAGCTACGGTGACGGCTGGGTTTGAAATCAGATGGCAGCCATGGGGCTGAGGCAAAGACAGAGCTCGGAATCGACGACGGTGGGTCTGGATTAGACGGCAAGGGATGCGACGGAAGTCTAACGGCAGAAAGAGGAGGAACAGAGTAAGGAAAGATTGTTTTTTTTTTGGGCCGGCCTTAAATTGGAAAGCTGCTATTCGAGGGTGGGGATCGTCTATAAGAAGGGGGTACTAGCTGTGCTTAGGAGGGGTGTTCTGTCAGTTCAGAGGCGGTGAAGAGAAGGCTGTGCTGCGGCCGAAACAGCGGCGCTGCTGTGCTGTGGTGGTCAGCGCGGTGCTGTGGGGGGACAGAGGAGAAAACAGAGGCTGTCTGCTGCTCTGTTCTGAAGGATTGGGTGGCCGGCTGGGCAGGAGGAGGACTCATTTTGCGGTTCTGTCGAGAGGCAGAGAGAGGTCGGATCTGTGTTGTGGACGGCTATGGAGAAGGGGGTGCTGTGCAGACGTTGGTATCGGCCGTGGTGGAAGGGAGGTTCTGGCGGTTTGAAGGATTGGCGGCTGGCTGTAGAGGAGGAGAGATACAACTGATCTGTGAGAGAGAATCGGGATAGATTTGTGGGTCGAACACTGCTTTGATTCTGAGACGAACGGAGCAGTTGTAGACACCAAAACTGAGGATATAGAAGACTGATCTGATTTCAGAAGGGGTTGCTTTGCTTTGGCGAGAAGGGGACTGTCTGTTCTATTCGAGAGAAAGAGTAGATCGGTTGAGGCGTGCAATCGAGAGATTGTTGCAGAAGGTGGAGGAAAGAGGAAAGCAAAACGGGATTACAGACAGACTGGAAGCAGCAAATAGGATTTTTATTATTATTTTATCTTTTATTTATCCAATTTCTGAGTTTTAAGTTAGTTGAACATCTGATTGCTTAATTAGAAAATAAAAATTAAAACTTTTCATTTCATTGTTGCTTGCTACATACTCTAGAATTAGGTTGAATATCTTACTAAGTCTCTGAGGGATCGACCTCGTAGCCACTATTCTGCACTAGATTCGTGCGCTTGCGAGTATTATATTAAAATTTACATCAAGTTTTTGGCACCGTTGCCGGGGACTACGTAGGATAATTTACCGAATTCTTAGAGTAGTTTAGTTTCAATTTAAGTTGGTCTACTTTGTGTTGCTTATTAGTGTTTTGTCTTTTTGTAGGAGTAAGAGAAGACGGGAAATTCTCGCCAACGTTGGAAGGGCCACCCCTTCCCCTCGTTTGCTTTCTTTTTCCTTCTCTTTTAATTTTTCTAGGTGCTTGGTATTTTTATATTGCTTTCTGTGATTGCATGCTTGTGTTAGTTGCGATTTTTAGGTTTGTTCTAGGTATTTAATTTTTAGTGCCGTTAATTAGTGTATGCTTGGTCGTCGGTCACTGGGTGAAAAGCTTGCACCTCTTGACCTAAAAATTGAAAGAACTTTTAAAGCAAGACTCAAACATACAATGGATGTTACAAATCAATTAGGTAACATGGAAAATGAGAATGTGAGGAAGACATTAAAAGATTATTCATCCCCCATTCAATTCAACTCACCTTCCTACATAGTGTTGCCGCTAACCACGGCACACCACTTTGAGTTGAAACCAGGGGTGATGCAACTTTTGCCCACATTCTATGGTTCCAATAAAGAAGATCCCTATGATCATGTTAAAGAGTTCCTTGATATTTGTGCTACATTTAAATTCAAAAAATTTTCTGATGAATCTGTTAGGTTGCGCCTCTTTCCCTTTTCTTTGAAAGAAAAAGCGAAAGCATGGTTGAATTCTTTAGAAGTTGGAACAATTAGGAGTTGGGATCAATTAGCTGAAAAATTTTTGAACAAATTCTTCCCTGTTCATAAAACTCATGCCCTTCGTAGAGAAATTACAAATTTCATGCAGAAGGAGGGTGAACACTTTTATGAGTGTTGGGAAAGATGGAAGAATTTGCTCCTTAAGTGTCCACACCATGGATTTTTAAAGTGGCAACAAGTTCAATTCTTCTATGACGGTTTAACACCTCAGAACCGTCAAATGGTTGATGCCGCTAGTGGTGGGTCAGTTATGATGAAGAGTGCCGAAGAAGCATGGGATTTTATTGAGACTCTATGCGAGAATTCTCAGCAATGGGATTGCTCAAGTAGAGTTGACAGAACGTTTCCTTTTCAAAAGAAAGGAGGCGTATATGAGGTAGATAATAATGCACATTTGATCTCCAAGATAGACAGCCTGACACAATGTTTTGATGCGTTGATGTCTGCTGGTGGGCCTCAAATGCCATCACATGTCAATGTGTGCGCTATTTGCTCTAACCCCTCCCATGTCACACAAAACTGTCCCTCTAACACCTCTTGATGGAATACAATAGTGATCAGGCTAATGCTATAAACGCCTTCCCTCGACCTGGCAATAACCCATATTCGGAAACTTATAACCCAGGTTGGGCAAGGCATCCTAATTTTTCATGGTCCAAAGGACTGCATCAAGGAGGACCTCCAGGGTACCCTCCCAATCAATCTTACCCTCAACAAGTTCAAACATTCCCTACACAACCCAAGAAACCATCTCTTGAGGATACTTTGAATTTGTTCATGCAAAGCTCTCTACAATTTCAAAAAGATACCCAACATTCTTTACATGCCAACTCGCAAGCAATTGCGAAGCTGGAACTTCAAATGGGTCAATTGGCTTCTGCATTAAATGAGAGGGAAAAAGGTAGGTTCCCTAGTCAACCTGTAGCGATTCCCAAAGGACAATTTAAAGTGGGATCTAATTCTTGTCAAGGCCAATCTCCAGCGCAAGTTAAAGCCATAACTACACTTAGGAGTGGAAAACAGATTGACAACAATGTTGAACCACCTAAGACTGCCATATAAATAATCGCTAGAAAGGGTGAGGACCAAGAGAGCACCACTAGACCAGACATGAGTCCTAATACATCGAAGAAGAGCCTAGAAGCTTCTTCGTGTCCTGAGTCTAGCCATATGCCACCCTATATACCCAAGGCACCTTTTCCTCAAAGACTTGCAAAAACATCTCAAGGGAACAAACTTGATGAGACAATGGAAATTTTTAAGAAAGTGCAAATCAATATTCCATTGCTCAATGCTATTAAGCAAGTTCCCGCTTATGCAAGATTCCTAAAAGACATGTGCACCCAGAAAAGAAAATTGAATGCACACAAGAAAGTGTTTCTCACTGAACAAGTTAGCTCAATTCTTAAGCATAACACTCCTCCTAAGTTTAAAGATCCAGGATGTCCCACAATTTCATGCGTTATAGGAGACCATAATGTGGAGAGGGCATTGTTGGACTTAGGAGCTAGTGTAAATTTGCTACCATTCTCTGTTTATGAGCAACTTGGATTAGGAGAGTTGAAACCGACTACCATAACACTGCAACTTGCAGACAGATCAGTTAAAGTCCTACGCGGTGTTATTGAGGATGTTCTGGTTCAGGTGGATAAATTTTACTTTCCAGTAGACTTTATTGTCTTAGATACCCAACCTATGCAGAATCCTGGTAGTCAGATTCCTGTGATTTTGGGAAGGCCATTTTTAGCCACATCCAATGCCATAATAAATTGTAGAGATGGGGTTATGAAGTTGTCTTTTGGCAATTTAAAGGTCAAACTCAATGTCTTTAATGTTAGACAACAACCCCCGGAGACGGATGATTCTTTTGCAGTGAATATGATTGAAAGTTTAGTAGAAGAATCTCTGCAAACTGTTTTAAATGATGATCCCCTCCAGACATGTTTAACTCATTTTGGCTTAGACTTTGACATCGAATGGTTCATTAGAGACGTCAATGCATTGCTTGACTCTACCCCTATATTGGACCCGACCAAATGGACAGCCAGGGTGGAACCTCTTCCAGTTCCCGAGTCTAAACTTGTCCCATCTATTGAAAAACCACCCCAACTTGACCTAAAACCATTACCTGCTACACTGAAATATGCGTTTTTAGGTTCTTCTGATACCTTGCCTGTTATCATCTCTTCAGACCTTAATTTAGAACAGGAAGGAAAGTTGCTTAATGTTCTTCGCGAACATAAGACAGCTTTGGGGTGGACAATAGCAGACATTAAGGGTATAAGTCCTGCTCTGTGTATGCATCACATTTACCTTGAGGAGCATGCAAAATCTTCCCGTGAAATGCAACGCAGACTTAACCCTAATATGAAGGAGGTCGTCAGAACCGAGGTGCTAAAATTGTTAGATGTTGGCATCATTTACCCCATATCAGATAGTACTTGGGTCAGGCCAGTTCAGGTTGTTCCTAAGAAGTCATGAATCACAGTAGTCAAAAATGATAATAATGAATTAGTCCCCACCCGAATGACCACTGGGTGACGGGTTTGTATTGACTACAGAAAATTGAACTCGGTCACAAGGAAAGATCACATTCCTTTGCCATTTATTGATCAGATGCTTGAGAGACTTGCTGGTCATAGCTACTATTGCTTTTTAGATGGCTATTCAAGCTACAATCAAATTCCCATTGCTCCAGAGGATCAAGAAAAGACCACATTCACTTGTCCTTTTGGAACATATCGCCGCATGCCATTTGGGTTATGTAATGCACGCGCCACATTCCAGCGGTGCATGATGAGCATATTTTCAGATATGGTTGAGCAATTTCTTGAAATTTTCATGGATGACTTCTCGGTGTTTGGATCTTCTTTCGATGAGTGTTTACACCACTTATACCTTGTCTTGGCAAGGTGTAAAGAAACAAATCTTGTGCTAAATTGGGAGAAATGTCACTTTATGGTTCGTCAAGGGATAGTTCTGGGGCATGTTATTTCTAATAAAGGAATTGCAGTTGATAAGGCCAAAGTTGACTTAATTTCAAGTCTGCCTCCACCAAAATCAGTAAAGGAGGTTCGATCTTTTCTTGGCCATGCTGGGTTTTACAGAAGATTCATCAAAGACTTTAGCAAAATTTCTAGACCTTTGTGCAATTTGCTTGCTAAAGAAACTCCTTTTGTCTTTGATGATGATTGCTCTAAAGCGTTTGATCAACTCAAGCAATTTCTCACATCTGCACCCATCATCCAACCACCGGACTGGAATTTACCTTTTGAGCTCATGTGTGATGCATCCGATTATGCAGTTGGAGCTGTCTTGGGGCAGCGGGTGAATAAGATACCCCATGTCATCTATTATGCAAGTAGAACTCTCAATGATGCTCAGCTCAATTATTCTACTACAGAAAAAGAGTTGTTGGCTGTAGTTTTTGCTCTAGACAAGTTCCGATCATATCTCTTAGGATCCAAGGTCATAGTGTTTTCAGATCATGCAGCTTTGAAATATCTTCTTTCAAAGAAAGACACTAAACCTCGTTTAATTCGTTGGGTTCTATTACTTCAAGAATTTGATATTGAGATAAGAGACAAGAAAGGTTCTGAAAATGTTGTTGCTAATCACTTGTCTAGACTTATTGACGAGTCTGCTGAGGAACCCTTACCTTTGAAAGAGTCATTCCCTGATGAACAACTTTTTGTTATCTCTAAATTGCCTTGGTATGCTGATATTGTTAATTATCTTGTCACAACTCAACTTCCTAAGCATTGGACAAAACAAGATAAATCCAAATTCTTCGCCGAGGTTAAGCATTTTTTCTGGGATGATCTATACCTGTTCAAGTATTGCCCAGATCAAATCATTAGGAGATGTGTGCCGGAGCATGAAGTTGATAGTATCATCTCTTTTTGCCATGCTCATGCATGTGGTGGCCATTTCGGTGCGAAAAAGACTGCTGCAAAAATTTTGGCCTACTTTATTCAAATTTTGCAGAGTGGTTTTTATTGGCCTACTTTATTCAAAGATACTCATGAATTTTGCACAAAATGTGACAAATGCCAACGTATGGGTACACTGTCACGTAGGTCCATGATGCCCCTTACTAACATTCTGATTGTTGAACTTTCTGATGTTTGGGGTATTGACTTCATGGGCACATTTCCTCCATCGTTTGGTTATCTCTATATCCTTGTTGCTGTAGATTATATTTCCAAATGGGTAGAGGTAATTCCCTGCAAAACAAATGATCACAAAGTAGTAGTTCGGTTCTTGAAAGAAAGCATATTTTCTCGTTTTGGAACCCCTCGTGCAATTATAAGTGATGGTGGTACACATTTTTGCAATAGAGCTTTTGAATCACTTCTGAAAAATTACTCCATTACTCATAAAATTGCAACTCCATATCATCCGTAGACTTGTGGACAAGTAGAAGTTTCAAATAGGGAAATTAAACGCATTCTTGAGAAAACGGTTCGTCCCGACCGAAAAGATTGGTCTGAAAGATTAAATGATGCATTGTGGGCTTACCGTACTGCATTTAAGACACCAATTGGAATGTCTCCCTATAGACTTGTATTTGGAAAACCTTGTCATTTGCCTGTGGAATTAGAACATCGTGCTTATTGGGCCATCAAAACTTTTAACTTTGATATGGACAAGGCTGGAACACTTCGCAAATTGCAGCTCAATGAATTAGACGAAATTCGTAATGAGGCTTATGAGAATGCGAAGATTTACAAAGCGAGGACCAAAGTTTTTCATGATCAGTCAATCCTGAGGAAGTCATTTGAGCCCGGTCAAAAAGTTTTGCTCTATAACTCCAGGTTACATCTCTTCCCAGGAAAGCTCCGTTCCCGATGGTCTGGACCTTTCATTGTGCACAAAGTATTTTCCCATGGAGCGGTTGACATTCAAAACCCTAAAGATGGAACTATTTTCAAAGTTAATGGGCAAAGATTGAAACCATATTTAGATGGTTTTACTGAAAGAGAGGAGATTGTTCTAGATTTGGATGAACCTAATGCTCCTACATGATTTTTGGTTACGTCTGGCTAAAGACGTAAAACTTAGCGCTCTTGGGAGGCAACCCAAATTTTTGGTTCTTGATAGTTTTTTATTTGTTTAATATTTAGGTTGTTGATACATGTGTGGGGATGCTACAATCTAGGTTTCGGGGTGTATTTTCTTTTTCCATATTTTACTTACTCATCATTCTTAGTTTGTGTGTTTCAATGCTCTACATCTACCATGAAGCATCTCCATTCAGGTGATTTCTTTCCTTACACTCCGTTTCTTTTACTCGTCATTGTGATATTTATTTTGGTAAAACATTGAGCGCATTGTTTCGTTTAGGTTTGGGGGTGTAGAAAAGAAAAGTAGTATTCCTTTGGTTTTTATTATTAAAAAAAGAAAAAAAAACCATAAAAATTTACTTAGTTTTAAGTCGTTTGTTAGTAATTTTCTTAGGTTTTGATAGTTTATCCCTTTATGATGCATACTTCAATTTTTAATAGATTAATTTGCATTGGAAGTATGAGTAAGTATACTGGAGGATAGAGAACTTAACTGAGCAGTATCTTTCTATTACAGTCCTCTTGGAACATGTGCTTGAGCTAATAAAACTCACTCACACACACTAGTTACATAAAGTAATACCGTCTAGAGATTTGTTGAATGCTAATTTTCAGTGGGATGTCTTTAGTCAGAGTCATTGGATGATATGTGGTTGTCTGTTGAGCTTAAAAGATCATGATAGACCATTTACTTGGCTATGGCAAGGGATTGGAACCGGAAATAGGTTGAGAGTATAATACAGCCTGGACGGAATAAAGATTGCTGGAAATATGAATGCTGAAAAGAAAAAATGCGAAAAATGAAAACAAAATGAATGAACCAAAGGGGCTGCTTGACTTTATAGGATTAACTTAGGCTGATGCTCGGGCCCGAAGCGGTCTCTTAAAACCTAATGCCCTAAGCCAACTGGCTAGGAGTCATTGGCCTGAGTCATTGCTAAACCTAAGCATCTTGAAGTCAGGCCTTACACAGTCCTAGCGAAAAAGGAAAAAAAAATCTATGGTGTATTATCCTCTCAAATCTAGAATGTTGGACCCGAAGGAGGCGCGCAGATCTGTGCTATCATGAACCTAAAGATTACGACGACTGTGTTGATTCTGATGTTCTTTAGTTAATGGGTCACACTGGATCTGTATAAAACAGAGATTTAGAATGTATTGCTACAATGTTCTACACTTTTACTATATAAAGTATTATGCTATATCATATTGAGCAGAAACTTCCAAGATGAAGGTGTAGAATAAAACCACTTACTTGAGGGCTTCTATATTCCAGTTGATTATAAATCTAAGTACATGTGGTTGATTTTCTTAAACATTGCAGTTTGCATTCGAAGGGATATTAGGATTGTTTGTTTTGTAGTGATTTTCTATTTCTTTCTACACTTAGATTAAATAGGTTGATTTCATAAATACATGTTTGTGGGTAGCATGGCTGCAAACCCTCACGAGACTTTACTCGTCCAGCCAGGGACACCTGGGGGTTTAAAAGGCTTGTTGCATACGCTAAATGCAATCGCGATTTCCTGCGAAAGTGGATTAGTTAGATTTCTTTGCTTTGTTTTGTTTTGTTTTGTTTTGCTCGAGGACTAGCAAAATGTAGGTTTGGGGGTATTTGATATATGCAAAATATACACATTTTTATATGCCTTGCTACCTATATATTAGTCGTATTTTTAGTTAGAATAAGGATAATTAATGTTTATCTGTGTTAAGTGAATAATTTGGAGTTTAATGAATAAATGCGCTTAATTGAGTTATTTAGATGCATTAATTGGTTTTAATAGATTTATGTTTTATTATGCGTCTAATTACGATTTATTTTTATTTATGCAGGCTTTAGAACTCCAAATCAGATCGTCGAATGTGGAACGCGTCAATGAGCTCGTGTGAAGAGATCGAAGATCCGACGGACGTGGTTGGTACGACGGGTTTTAACCAATAATAAAAAAAAAGAAGAAAATCCGGAATTGAACCGGGTCAGCGGTTCAGCATTTGGTCTGGTCAGAAAAAAAATAAAAAAAATAAAAAGCAACCCGAGCCCGATGGCCCGAGCGCCTGGAACAGAAAAAACAGAGCATCGGAGGCTCTGTTCGAACACCGGTGGAGGGCGAGGCTGAAATACGGCGGCGATTGCGGCGATGGGTCACGGCGGAGAGGTCTGATGTCGGTAGAGAAGATCGACGATGAGGCGACGGCGACATGTTTGACGACGGAGGAGAGGCCGACGACGAAGCTACGGTGACGGCTGGGTTTGAAATCAGATGGCAGCCATGGGGCTGAGGCAAAGACAGAGCTCGGAATCGACGACGGTGGGTCTGGATTAGACGGCAAGGGATGCGACGGAAGTCTGACGACAGAAAGAGGAGGAACAGAGTAAGGAAAGATTGTTTTTTTTTTTTGGCAGGCCTTAAATTGGAAAGCTGCTGTTCGAGGGTGGGGATCGTCTATAAGAAGGGGGTACTGGCTGTGCTTAGGAGGGGTGTTCTGTCAGTTCAGAGGCGGTGAAGAGAAGGCTGTGCTGCGGCCGGAACAGCGGCGCTGCTGTGCTGTGGGGGGACAAAGGAGAAAACAGAGGCTGTCTGCTGCTCTGTTCTGAAGGATTGGGTGGCCGGCTGGGCAGGAGGAGGACTCGTTTTGCGGTTCTGTTGAGAGGCAGAGAGAGGTCGGATCTGTGTTGTGGACGGCTGTGGAGAAGGGGGTGCTGTGCAAATGGTGGTATCGGCCGTGGTGGAAGGGAGGTTCTGGCGGTTTGAAGGATTGGCGGCTGGCTGTAGAGGAGGAGAGATACAACTGATATGTGAGAGAGAATCGGGATAGATTTGTGGGTCGAACACTGCTTTGATTCCGATACGAACGGAGCAGTTGTAGACACCAAAACTGAGGATATAGAAGACTGATCTGATTTCAGAAGGGGTTGCTTTGCTTTGGCGAGAAGGGGACTGTCTGTTCTATTCGAGAGAAAGAGCAGATCGGTTGAGGCGTGCAATCGAGAGATTGTTGCAGAAGGTGGAGGAAAGAGGAAAGCAAAACGGGATTACAGACAGACTGGAAGCAGCAAATAGAATTTTTATTATTATTTTATCTTTTATTTATCCAATTTCTGAGTTTTAAGTTAGTTGAACATCTGATTGCTTAATTAGAAAATAAAAATTAAAACTTTTCATTTCATTGTTGCTTGCTATATACTCTAGAATTAGGTTGAATATCTTACTAAGTCTCTGAGGGATCGACCTCGTAGCCACTATTCTGCACTAGATTCGTGCGTTTGCGAGTATTATATTAAAATTTACATCAGTAATTTATACCGATTTTTCTAGTGTTACACTGGTACATAAATTAAGTTCAAATAAAAAACCTAAAAAAAAATACTCAAATTTATTTAAATTAAACACAAGACATGAAGGTAGATGAGGATAAACCAGCAGAAAGTACATTGAAGATCATTATATGCATGTAAGCATAAAATCCAGGCTAAGTAATAGGGAAATCAAACTCACTGATGTTATCTCCCACATGAAAGTCCTTACAAGGAGCCGATTCTTCACGAGTGACATCCCCGCCCAACGTCCAGCCGGAGTCGTCTCCCACCTTACAAACCTCACCCATGGAGACCTCCACACCAACAAACAAAAAGAACAAGAGAAGCCAATAATGCATCGCTGACGCAATGTTTGGGCGGGAAGAAGGGAAGAGAGCTTCAAAAAAGAGGTATGAACTTACGGTCATGGAAAATCGTCTCACTGATATATCGGCGATATATCGCCGATATATCGGTATCGGACACAAACCGATACACCGATACCACTCAATCTCGTTTTTTCAAATTTTTCCATATATCGGCGGTATTTTTTGAATTAAAAAAATATTTTAAAAAAAAAATTTCAAATTTTTTTTTTTTTTTTTTGAAAAAAAAAAAACTTTCATGTTTGTTTTCTATCCTAATATGCATATTTTGAAATGTATTCTTTGTTTAAATTAGTATAACTCATTTTAAAAGTTAGATTGTGAAAATATATGATAAAAACTAATTTTTAACGATCGATATTTTTTTACACAATATCTCCGATATTTCGTCTCTTTGGCCGACCGATATTTTACGGATATCCGATACGACATTCCATGCTTACGGTCACTCCTTTCATCGTTTTGCATGTTCAGACAGGCTTAATTGAGTGTGTTCTATAGAAATTTCCTTTTCTTTTATTGGAGGAAGTGGGGGGGCCTACTGGGCCAGGCCCAACGACACGGTCCACCACCCACCTATATATTTCGTTTTCTTTTATTAAAGGAAGTGGGGGCCCACTGGGCATGACTGGCTGGCACCCTAATCCGGCCAGCCAGGCCCAACCACACGGCCCACCACCCACGCCCCGCCTATATATATACTCCCTCTCCCCGCCCTCTCGCTCTCCTCTCCGCGAGTCCTCCTTCCCTCAATGAAAGCAAGCCAGGGTCTCAAGGAAGGAATCGAGCAAAAACCCTAGATTCCCCCAGTCGCCTTCGGCCTCGGCCCTGAGAAGCCCCGATTCTTGCCACGTTCTCAGGTTTGCTTGATTCATACCACTCAATTCCTGCTTTTTTCCCTGATTTTTTTGGGTTTTTTACCATCTTGTTTCCTCCTCTTCGAATCCCCTTTTTTTCACAGCTTTATGGATTGTATGTAGTGGATGGAGAAGCTGTAGTGCTTGTTGGTGATTTCTTTCTAGTTAATTGCTTGCTTTATCGTATCTACAACAAGTTTAGGGTTGGAAACTTGGAAAAGGTTGTGTCTTGGGAACTTTGTGAGGTAGAGGGTTGAGAGCTTGGAAAAGTTTGTGTCTTGGGACCTTTATGAGGTAGATAATATCCCGTCTTGTGAGTTCGTTGTGATTGATGATTGAATTGTTTGTGATTAATGGCTGGTACAGGTCTGATTTTCCTATAAGCATCAATTGAAAACAGGTGATCGAGTCTAGCTGACTGCGAATTTCTGTTGAATGCCAGGCGTACTTGGTTGCTTGGTTTGTTGGGAAAGTTTGGCTTTTTTTGGTTCTTAGCGGTGTTTCGGTGCAAATTTTACGTTAGCCTTTCTTTCAAGTAAAGAGCATATTTTAATTGTGTGTTTTGTTTTTTGAATTGTTTTTATTTGATGTATGGTCGAGGCCAAATTTTGTTATGAGCATTAATGGAAATCTAGGGAATTGGATCTAACTGTCTACAAAATTGTGTTGATTTCTTGGCGTATTGGGTTGATTGGTTACTTGAGAATTTTGGTTCATTTTTGTTCTTAGTGGTGTTTCGATGCAAATTTCACGTTATCCTTTTATTTTGAGTGAAATTACTTTTTATTTGTGTGTTTTATTGGACATATTGACCTTCTATGTTCAATATGAGCTTTCTGGTTTGTTTTTTCATTTGAATTGAATTTGATTTCTTCCCTGGAGGAAGTGTTATTGAGACCTGAAACGCAGGTTGTAAACTGTTTTCTTAAATTTATTGAGAACTCATCTGAATTGATGTACTTTAAGGCTCACAGTTCACTTTTTGGTGTTGGCTAAAATTATGGGGGTTTACTGTATTAGTTAGGGCCCTCAGAGTGCTTTTAAATACAAGTGCAAATGCAACATTCCATTCTCAGTAATCATTTCTAAATAAGGCTTATTGTGTCTTGTTATGTTTGTAGATTGCTTCAATTTGATTGTATCCATTGTAAAATTTAACCTAGAGTTGTTAATAGGCAGGGAGAATGTCTACTCCCGCAAGGAAGAGGCTGATGAGGGATTTTAAGAGATTGCAGCAGGATCCACCTGCTGGAATTAGTGGTGCTCCTCAGGACAACAACATCATGCTATGGAATGCTGTTATATTTGGGTAAGCGTAGAAGACATTTCTCTCTCTCTCTCTCATGGTGGGGACTACGGTAAACTGTATAATTTTCATATTTGAGTTCAATATGTGAAATTTTAGGAATTCTGTATTAGAATCAACTCAGATCTTTATTTGATTTGAATTGCAGCCCAGATGACACTCCTTGGGATGGAGGTAAGTGTGTAATGTTTTGTTGGTTTCCATTCTATACAAACTTTTATTTGCTGCTGATAAACCATAAAACAATGCATTACAAGTCCCAAAGATGAGTGAATTGTCGGCTCTTGTGCTTTTACTTTGTCCTCGCTTCTCTAGCTTGATAAGTTTGCCTGAAACGACGGGAAATATTTGGTTAGAGTCAATGCTTTCAATGTAATAAGTCTTAATCAGAATTTGATTATATTGGGTTAGTGAATTAAAAGTAGTTTTATAAGATTCTATTCTGTCCTCATATTCCTCGATATTTGGATTTAAGGTCACTCAGTTGATAATACCTGCTCTCACTGTATACGATCTTTTAGCATACCTGATGGATATGCCGATTCTTATTGTTCCCTATGTGGCCTGCAACTGGTGTTGATTTTCCATCTACCATTTCTTTCACATGCTTATTTGACATGAATATTTTTCAATGAATTTTTCGAGCAAGGATGGTTGTTTCAGTATGTAGGAAGTAAAATGTCTTAAAATCTATTATCTGTACTCTTTTTCCCCTAAAAATTCTAGTATCATTGGTCTTGGATTCAGCAAAGGAAAGCTGTTCCCTTATATCGAACTATAGATGCCCCCCTTTTAAATTAATTGTATTGTTTTGTGCAATTTGTTTCCTTGCCTAATCCTGTTTGTGTGAACCTTCACATGCATGAAATATTTTTCTGGGAAGCTTGTCATCTGTGGTTTTATTGAGATAACTTGTTACAAAATCTTTCCTTTTGATTCCATGGCTTAATGTCCCTTTTTTGTGTTGTACAGGTACGTTCAAGCTGACACTTCAGTTTACCGAAGATTATCCAAACAAGCCGCCAACTGTTAGATTTGTATCTCGAATGTTCCATCCTAATAGTAAGTTCTAGGCACTTACTGAACTTCAATTTATTTTCTTTTTTCGTGCTATCACTGTTTTGCTCAATATAGTTGCGTAATATGCGTCAGGAATAGTTAAAGATTAGTAATCTCTTGGACAAATCTCTATTTGCCTCTTAAATTTTGCATGTTATTTGGTTCTCATTGAAGTTTACAATCCCCCCCCCCCCCCAGGTTTGATGTTTTAGCTGTAGCAATAGGTTTTTGTGTTGCTCGTATAGATTTTATTGATATTTGTTTTTTAGCTGTAGGAACTCTTCTGGTCGTTCATTTAAATTTAATTACGTTTGTATGTTTTCCAGTATATGCAGATGGAAGCATTTGTTTGGACATTCTGCAAAACCAGTGGAGTCCCATATATGATGTAGCTGCCATACTGACATCTATCCAGGTCTTTTGCCTTTTTCAATAGCATGTTATATCTTTAGGCGTCTGTCTATAATAGTTTGCTTGAGCTTTATTTTGTGTTTTAAAAACTGGATTTGCCAGTAAAGCAAAATCATGAAGGACATGAGTGAAAATGTTGTTTTGTCCCGGGATCAAGTGGCATGCGTGGATAAAAACCATGATGCTGACCTTGTTTATTGGGATGTGGTGGTATTTACAACATTGATGATGTTGTTGTGTGTTGTATGTGTGAGTCAAACTAAGATTGTTTGTTGCTATGTGGCGTCTTCAAAATAATTGTGCAATATATATAAAAACTAATGAGCCTGCTGGTTTAGAGCAATTGAGGGTTTTTCCATTTTGTCATGTTCTCCACGTTTTAGAATACTTACAATAATTGGTTCTATTTGCATGCTTGTGTTTCACATGGTCATTTGGACAGGTGAATTGTCACTTGATGGAGAATTTCCTATTGTGCTTTGCCTGCTGGTAATAGACATGTAAGAACATGTGATTAATTGGCTGTTGTGAAGCAGCTATCAATGTAGATATGCGATAGGGACAAAATTTTATTGTATTGATAAACCAATTGCCTGCTTTTCTCCGTTCAGTACTTTCATTTGGTTTATTATATTGAATAAAAGGATCAATGTGCTATCTACTTATAGCAGAAGATTTCCCCTATTTGGAATCGGGAGATATGGTATAATTTGCCTTTTAATATTCTGCCATGTAGCTACATGTTGGTTGATTCATATTATTGAGCAGCATAAATGCTTTTGACTGTGGATGCGAAGTTTGCTGTTTCATTTTATTAATGACTCTTGTTGGGAAAAGCCACTAGTTGATTATGATTAGTTTTCCCATTGTAGCTTTTGTATTACATGTCTTGTAATTTTATCTGCAGTCATTACTGTGCGATCCTAATCCAAATTCGCCAGCAAATTCAGAAGCTGCTCGTATGTTTAGCGAGAATAAGCGGGAATACAATCGCAGAGTACGTGAAATTGTGGAACAGAGCTGGACTGCAGATTGATTAATGCAATTATGAAAGTTTCTTCTAAGCCCCTTCTGTGGGCACGATTTCCACTTTTAGAGGAATTGTAATGCATCTTAACATTTGAAGTACACGAACACTTTGACTTCTTTTAGTGTGGTTGACTTTCTACTGCAACACTATAGTTTCAATCTTTTTGTGCAATCCTCGAGTGTCTAGTGGTGTTTGACTTTATGTATATAAACTTGTTTGTATCTACAGCTGCTTGAACATGAAGTTGATGGTGAGAGGTATTGTATTTGGTCATTTGTCAAAAAAAGCAAAACATATCTGAAACTTTTCCAATATTATTTACATAAAACTCTCGTTTTGACTTTCTTTTTTCTTTTATAGATCGGATAATTTATTATATGCCTGTTTAACTCAAATTGCCCCAGCGGCTTTAAGTACTCTTGCCCCCTATTAATAGTTCCATAGAGGAGAGTAGTGTTTTTTATTTAATGGGGTTGACCATTTTGGTTTTCTACTTTACAACTCCTGCCCAAGGCAATGACCAACACATACGCACAGATGTGAAGTTCTAATGATTGAAGTAAACAGATATGAAGTTCTAAGACCTCCCAGCGTCTGTACACTGTTGACGTGTTGGTATCCTATTTCTTAGTGAAGTCCTGGGTTTGAATCTCCTCAGTGGCATTAAATAGTATTTTTTATTGAATGGAGCCAGCTACTTAAGGGGCCGTTTAGATCGTGAAAAATCAGCTCCATCCACTCCCAAAAATCCAGCTAATGTTTCTGATTTTTTACGCCCCAAATGGCCCCTAAGTTTGAAGCCTCTGGATGTTTTGCTACACTGTAGCATCTGGATATTTTATATATCCAGCTGAAACACCTCAGGACGTGTTTCAGCTGGATATAAAAATCCACAAGGATGCTACAGTTTTTATCCAGAATCAGTCTGGATGTTTTGCAATAATCACGCCCCAAACGGCCCCTAAGTCAAATAGAGCTATTAATATGGAGTACATAAGATGGTGGATATGGCAGCAATAGGTACAAAATTAGGGTTGAGGTTGAATGAAAGGAAGAATCGGTAAAAGCACGGAGACTACTGCACTTGCCTATGTGACAAGTGATGGACAATTCCTTTGTTTGGACAGTTCTTGCTCACCTTCTTTCTCCTGGTGCCTCTTTACACATCACCCCAATAACATCTGTTCAGTTATCAAATAAGGGCAACAAAACCACTTAGGCTGCACCTATCCCTTAAATAGAAATAACATGACGTTTAGTTTTACTTTCCAATGGCCGCTGTGGCCACTTTGCCAACCTTACCATGGCCTAATTAGAGGTGGTGGCGACATAGAGGGTGGTAGAAGACCAGGGACAAGAAGGTCATGACGAAGGGTTGATGCTTGAAAAGATAAAGTTGAAGATGGTACACTTTGAAAATGTGATACTCCTTCACAAAAACCTGTCTGCATTTGAAAATGAGTGAGATGTGAGGGCTAGCCTAGCACTCAAATTATCCTCCTCCCTAAGATAATGCAGACCCCCACTAGTAGTTGAAGACTTCGACTTATTAGAAACATCAGAGGGATCGGTGGGATCCCAAGAATCTGAGTCTTCAGCTATTTGATCTAGAAAATCAAGGGCTTCATTAGGATCTTTATCAAAGAATTCCCCATTACACATGGTTTGAACAAATTGTTTCATTGAAGGCGTCATCCCATCATAGAAGAAACTGATGGTGCGCCACTTCTCATACCCATGATGTGGACAAGAATTTAACAAATCTTTATAACGCTCCCAACATTGATAAAATGATTCATTTTGTTTTTGGGCAAAATTTGTTATTTGCCTTTTCAGAGCATTTGTCCTATGAACTGGAAAAAACTTTTTAAGGAATTCCGTTTGTAGTTCTTTCCAAGTTCCTACAGATCTAGGCTTAAGGGAATTTAGCCAAGTCTTGGCTTTGTCCTTCAAAGAGAAAGGAAACAATTTTAGCCTGATAATGTCTTCACTACAAGCTTGCTCAAAAGTTGCACATACTTCCTCAAATTCCTTTAAATGCAAATAAGGATTTTCAGAATCTAGACCATGGAATTTGGGAAGCAAGTTTATCATTCCAGGCTTAAGGTAAATTGATGTGCTTGTAGAGGCAATATAATACATGAAGGTGTGCTAGTGCGTGCAGGTTGCAGAAATCACGCAAGGGCCGCATTGGTGTATCATGTTCAATCTCATTTTCATTAATATCATGGTTACTACCCTGATCAGCCATTTGATTAGGTGTGTGTGTGATGGAACAGAAAATTCAAACGAAGGATTCTTAATCAAAATAGCAGAATTACTTCTAACCAATCGTCCACTGGTATCTCTATTCCACGAGTGCATGCACAAGCAACAGAAATTTCAAAGAGAGATGGAACGAGTTTACCAAATTTGATGAAAAATCCAATGAAAAGCTTTTTTTTTTTTTGTTCCAGATAGGACTCCAAATTCCTGCAAAATAAACAAGCTAAATTAAACTAAGAATAATTGAACTTCACTAAACTACACTAGAGAGAAATAAACTAATTGGAAGATTAATCCTAAACTTCACTCCCCGGCAACGGCGCCAAAATTTGATCTAACCCAAGAGAAGGTTGACAAATTGTAATATATACTCGGTAAGTCCGAGGTCGAACCACAGGGAATGATGTAGGATTATTCTATTCTAAACTAATTTAAACACTATTTAGCTTAGTAAATTAAAGTTCTTATCTGGAAATTATGCAGAGAAGTTATAATTCAATTAACTACTAAAATGATGATTAAAGATTCAATTAAAACTAACTAAAGATAGCAAAGATAAATCAATTGGGAGATATCAAAGCTTCAAGGATCAATTATTTAATTAATACTCTACGTCTATTCAATTACGCAATTAGATTCAAATAATGATTTGATCTAATCGGAAGATAATTCATTCACGTTCATCATATCCATTAACATAAAAATATCGATCGAATATTTATCATTAACAAGCATAGTTTACTAATTACAGGGAATTATAAGCATTCGCCGTACCTTACGTTAACGACAAATCAAATAATTATATAGATTATGACTTTATCAAAACATCGCATTCAATCAAATAAGCATTAAACACTTTTTCATAGACGTAAAAATATCAATCAAATAACGTCACCTTTAGCTTTGACAAAAGATTTAGCTATTCATATTCAAGAGAAAAATCAGATTTAGATTTGGAAGAAATTGCATTGGAAAACACTATTGCAGAAACACTATTCACGAGACACTATTCACTGTCTTCCCCCAATCAGCCCGACACTGTAGCAGATCTGGTTACTGTAGCAGTTACTGTTCAGCAGCAAAAATCAGCTCAAAACTCCAATTTTCTCCTCTCAATTCTCTTCTCCAATCTATTCTTACTCCTCTTCTTCAATTCCTCTTCAATTCCGTCCGAAATCCGACGGAAAACACGACCCAAACACCGCTGCAACAGCTCTATTTTTTTTTCAAAACAGAGCGGCAGAACAGTCCCCAAAATCCGCCTAAAATCTCTGGTCTTTATAGCAATTCGAGAGCCCCAATTAATGCCATCAATTCCTCCTAAACCCAGCAGCTTTCCATTTAAATTTCGTTCAAATTTGTAAAGAAAAATCCGATCTTTCCTCTTCAAAATAGGGCCGAAATCACCGAATATATCCCTTCGAAACTGAGCCAAATCGCCCCTTTCTTCCATCTCCAATCGAACTGAATATAGAAGCTTACCATACTGGAACATGTCTGCAACTCGATTTGCCTCGACGCCTTCTCAATTCGGCTCTGTTACATACACATTTCCAAATCCAGATCTTTCCATATAGCGACCATTTCTTCTGTTTGCCGTGCTCCTCCTCGCGCCCTGACCGTCGTCGACTTCTCAACAGCACCGCCACGAAGCTCACTGTTGAGCTCCGCCTTCAAGCTCGACCCATGGCCGCCCAAAATCACAGAACCTCCGTCGGTGTCATGATTGCCGATTCGCCGTGAACTCAGAACCGCCGTGCTACTCTGCCTCCAGTACGAGCGCCGCCGTCAAAGACATTGCCGTTGTTTCCACAGTTCGACGCCGTTGTGACTGCCGTGCTCGGAGCCTCACCTTGCCGGCGCTCCTCTGTTACACCTTCGAACGCTCTGTTCTAATCTAGAACGAAGACACTCGAGCTCCGGTTCGGGTGTCTCGTTTTCTTTTCTTTTTTTTTTTATTTATTTTCTGACCCAAACCGGACCGGTTTACATTCCTTTTTTTTCTTTTTTTTTCTTATTCTCAAATAAAACCCGTCGTAACGATCTCCACCGCCAATTCAAATCTACACGTCAGGATTTAAATTTCATGCCCGTCTTCTTTTAAGTAGCTTATCAATGGTTCAGATTCTTCAATACGCGTCATATCAGCAGGTCACTTCGGCATTTCAAAACACGTCTAATGCGCACGTCTGCTACGAACTGCAATTCGCATTTTCAAACCTACAAAAACAAAACCAAACTAAAATTAGACGCATGATAAAAATATGATTCATTAAATTCTTTAATGCATCTAAAATAGTTAATTAGAGTAAATTAATTATTAATCCCCTAATTACTACCCTAATCATAAATAACCCGTTTTATTCATGTTTTATCACAAAAACTACACTAGCATATAGGTAAATAAGGCATATAAATGTGTATATTTTACGCTTATCAATTCCCCTTCTCACGGATTCTAACTCCGGACCAAGCTGCTTTTTATCTAATGATGTAGATGACGATGAGATCAAAGGGGTAGTATTTAAGGCGCCTAATGGAAAGGCTCTGGGTCCGGATAACTTTCAAAAAGAATTCTTCACTCACTTTTGGGATATCATTGGTTCGAACTTCCTTTTGGCAGTGCAAGACTTCTTTAAGAGAGGGTACTCGGGCTTTAAATCACACATTTCTAAGGCAGTGCAAGACTTCTTTAAGAGATGGTACTCAGGGCTTTAAATCACACATTTCTAACCCTCATCCCAGAACTGGCAAATTCAAAGAGCTTTGAAGAATTCAGACCGATTGCATTATGCAACTTCATCAACAAAGCCACCTCAAAACTTATGGCGAACAGGTTGGCTTTAGTGTTCCCTCAACTTATTAGCTTCAATCAGTCGGCCTTTGTAAAGGGGAGATTAATTGGTGAGAACATCTTGCTTACCCATGAACTCATACACAACATGCATCATCAAGGGGGTCAGAAGAGACTCTGTATAAAAGTTGACTTGAGGAAAGCCTATGACAAGGTGGGATTGGATTTCATCTTCCATATTCTGAAGACTCTTGGTTTCGACAACAAAGGGATCCACTAGACCCGGCAGTGTATTGATCGTTTAAAATTAAACCCTTGCAAGTGCACAAGGCAATTGTACTACAGTGAGTATTAAAGGGTTGTTGAACCTCAGAGACGGATGAATGATTTACCAAATTCAATTGAAAGAAAGTTTGTTTTAATTAATCTAGAGAAAGCAATAAAATTTAACTACTTTAAAATGGATTTTAACTAATATGGGAAGTGCCAAGGCTTTGAATCCACCACACAATAAATCAGCTTATCGTCTCTCTCTTTTGAATAAATTCCTAATTGGCTAGCATATTCCTCTCAGACATATACTTGTCAATTCAAAATGTAGTGCTCTCCTCTCGGATGTAACACATAAGCAATTAAAATATAGAACTGTGAACTATCTCTCTCGAGCATAAATCAATGAAATCTTATTCCTTTATAACACCTTAGTCTACGTACATTCCTCTCGGACACGCAAGTATTCCTCGGATTGAAACTCACAAGAATTCACTCTAGCCTCTCTCGAGCACATAGAGTAAACCTCAATAAATTAACAGTGATTCTATAATAAGATTCATACACCAATCAAGGTAAAATTAAGATTAAGATGAAAGAAAACGATACAACCAATTTACTAGGGTTTCATCTACGCCTTGGACAAGGATTTAGCCGGCCATCGGACGAGAAGAACGCTGTTGATTTGACAGATTCATTTTACACTATTCATCAAAAAACACTGTTCACCGAAAAATATTATTCACGGGTACTGTTCACTGCACACTATTCATCGTCTTCCTCAATCGGGCGCACACTGTAGCGATCGAAATCAACCCAAAATCAGTCGGCTTTTCTTCCTAAAGTCTCTCCTCCAGCCACCTTCTCCTTCTTCCCCCTCGTATTCCGGTGAAGAACCACCGGAATCCAGCCAAAAACCACACCGAAAAGCAGAGCTTTCCGGCAGAAATTATCTCCCTCAAAGCTCTGTTTTTCCGACCAGAATTCGTCCCATATTCTCTGAAAGTCTCTGTTTTTATATGCGATTCGATTCCTATTCCTACTCAAGTTGGATCCCATTCCAAATTGGATTCAAATCGAGATCAAATCCAGCACTTTCCAATTCAAAACGGACTGTTTTCTTTCCGATTGAACGCGTCTTGCTCTTATTTTTTACAAAAACCAAAAACTATATTAAAGTAGTAGAAATTCTAAACAAACACTAGTATAAACATAAGTTTAGGAGATAATAAAATGCATATTTCATGTATAGATCATGTATATGCACCCCCACTTTTCCAACACATGTGGCATTCATCAAGGATGCCTGTTATCTCCGCTCTTATTCTTATTATGCATGGAGGGGCTATCAGCCATGTTAAACCAGGCCTCAAGGAACGGCAATCTCAAGGCACCAAATATTGAGGGAGGTGTTCCTATCTTGCATCTCTTTTTTGCCAATGATGTTCTTTTGTTCTCTAAGGAGGATGTACAATTGGCAATGTGCATTCGGGACATTCTTTCAGACCTTGCAAATATGTCTAGCTTCCAGGCAAACATTAGCAAGAGCTCCATGTTTTTCTCTGCAGGATGCCAGCACAAGTCAACCATACTAGAAATGTTCGGTTTCCAAGAAGGGTGCTTCCGAATTACTTATTTAGGTATGCCGCTTTCCTCAAAGCGTTTATCCTTTTCAGCTTGCAAACCACTTCTTGACAGGATTTCTGGGTGTGTCAATGGGTGAAAAATGGCACTCTTATCATATGCTGGGCGGTTACAATTGATCAAATTAGTTATTGGGGGATTGAATGTTTACTGGACATCATGTTTTAAACTCCCCAAAAAAGTCTGCCACAAGATGGAGAGCTTCATGGCCACATTCCTATGGAAAGGTACTACCAAATCTAATGGATTTCACAACTGTTCTTGGCGAAAGTTGTGTTGCCCTTTGAAAGAATGAGGTCTTGGGGTTAGACGTGTCCAAGACATCAACAATGCAAATCTTGCCAAGCTCTTCTTGAGATGTGTCACCTGCAAAGAATCTCTCTGGTGTCTTTGGGTTCATGGGGTGTATCTTAGTACTATAACTCCATCTGGACGACTAGAGCTCACAATGGTTCATATGCATTGATCTGTACATGAAATATGCATTTTATTATCTCTTAAACTTATATTTCTGCTAGTATTTGTTTAGAATTATTGCTACTTTAATATATTTTTTGGTTTTTGTAGGAAACGAGAGCAAAACGCAGAAATGGGATAAAACGCGACTCTAATGATTGAATATTTACAACTTCGATTGCATATCTATGATGGGACTGATTTAAGCTTCATGTTAAAGTACAAGAAGTCAGCTTTCCAACGCCACTGACTGTTCGCAATTCGGAGTTCATAGCAAAAAGTTATGATCATTTGAAATATCGCGCGCGAAAGAGACACAATGAAAGAGAAGATCCGTTCAGATTATATCCGGCGGCTGAGATTATGACGACGGGTTTTAAAGAAGAAAAAAAAAAGGAAAAGAAAAGAGCGCTGAACCGGCTGGTTCAGTGCCGGTTCAGATGAAATTAAAAAAAAAAAGAAAAAAAAAAAACCCGGCCCGAGCCGAAGCTCGGGCGCTCGGGCTTCGCCTGTTTCAAAACAGAGCGATGCTCTGTTCTTGATAAATCCCGCCGGAAAAGTCTGGGGCGGCGGACGACGGGTCTTGCGGCGGAGGCGGTTGGTCTCGATGACGACGACGGCGCCGGAGCTGGACGAGGCGGCGAAGATTGCAGAGCTCGAGCTCTGTCGGCGAGTGGGCAGAGGATCTGGGCTCGACTGAGGCAGAGCTGAGGCGGCCACGGGTACGGCGACGGCTGAGGAGGGCCACCGGCGGTTCGACAGCAGTGAGGAGGCCATCGACGAGGGCAGAATACGGCGGAAATGGGAGGAGCATCCCACGGAACAGAGCCGTGCTAAATCAGGAAACAAAAATAAACAGGCGTGCTCGATTTGGAAGCTTTTCGATTTGGGATAAATTAGGACTGATTCTTTGATTAGGAATGACGAAGGCTATAAAAACCCAAGTGACAGAGGAAAAAAACACAGAGCTTGAAAGACGAAAACAGCCGACAGAAGCGCTGGACAGAAAGAGCGAAGAAAAACAGAGCGACCGCCGGGCGAAAACCAGAGGAAAAACAGCCCTTTTTCCGGCGTGATTGTGGCCGGAAGAAGAGGTGGGTCTTCGCCGGAGCAAGAGGAGTCGAACGCCGGGAGAAAGAACCGATTTTGGGCCGAATTTGGATCTGCTACAGTGCTGATTTGAAATTGCAACAGTGCGTGTCTCAACGAAGAAGACAGTGAATAGTGTGCGTGAATAGTGCCCGTGAATAGTGCAAATGACCAATTCGACGAATCAGGCTTTTTCTTCCCTTATTTCTATGTCTAGCTAAATTTCATTGTACTAAGATTAGATGAAGCCCTACTGATTGTTTGACTCTCAATACTTATTTGCAATTCTAAAGTTGTGATTTTTATTCCATATGCTTATTATTTTGCTATGATTATTCTGTTGCTCGAGAGAGGGTAGAGTAATTGTTAGTTAAGGGTTTGTTAATGTTCGAGAGATCTTAGCGAATTCCAAGGTGTTATTTGAATAAAAATTGCATTTTTATGATTGGTCTTTGCTCGAGAGAGGGAGATTGATTAAATTAGATTTAATTGTTTAGTTGCATGTTCGAGAGGGCTGCACACATTACGATTATTCGTGACTTCGAGAGGGGCACGGGTAATTGATCACTTAGAATTGTACGGGTTTAACGGAGAGGATAGCTATTTGGTTTGGGTGGATTCGAAGTCTTAGTATATTTCTTATCATATTATTTTCACATAAATTTCATTGCTTTGTTTAATTAGAACTTTTCATTCTGTTATAACTAGTTTCATAAAAAATTAAATCTTTCATTAGAATTAAGTTGAATCAGTCCAAGTCCTTTGGGTTCGACCTCGTTACCACTAGACTATACTTAGTCTCGTGCGATTGCGAGTAAAAAAAGTAGAAAAATCAATCAATCAATTGGCGCCGTTGCCGGGGACTTGGTAACGGTTTAATTTAATTCTAATTAGTTTAGACCTTTCTTGGTAGGATTTTAATATTATTTTCTTGTCTTTGTAGGAATCGCACTGCAGAGGTAAAAAGCGACACGTGGATTTCTCGCCAACGCGGAAAGGCCATCCTTTCCCACTGTTTGTCATCTATTACCTCTCTCTTTTTTAGTTCACTTTAGGTGTTGCGTGATTTTAGTTATTTTATTTTTGTTTGCGTGGTTAGTTTATGCAAGGGCGTAGGTCATTGGGTAAAGACTTGGAGGCCTTTGACAGTGAAATTGAGAGAACTTTTCGACAAAACCAAAGAGGCCAATTAAGTATCACCCACCCTCTGCCTGAAATGGCAGAAGAAAACATGAAAACTCTGAAAGAGTACTACACTCCAAATGCCTATATATCTCCGTCCTGCATTCGAGTACCGGCTGCAACAGCTGGTAACTTCGAGATTAAGTCCAACATAATACAGATGCTACCATCATTTCATGGGCGAAATCACGAAGATCCATATAGGCATGTGGATGAGTTTTTAGAAATCTGCACAACTTTTAAATTGAACAATCTTACAGATGATGCGGTAAGAATGAGACTATTCCCATTCTCCCTTAAGGATAAGGCTAAAGAATGGCTCTACTCTCTAGAACCCGAATCCATTACCTCCTGGGCAAAAATGCAACAAGATTTCCTAAAGAAATACTTTCCCATAGGTAAAACCAACCAAATGAGAGATGCCATCACTACCTTTACCCAACAGCCTTCTGAACAGTTCCATGAGAGCTGGGATAGACTCAAGGACCTTCTGCGGAAGTGTCCTCATCATGCCGTACCTCGTTGGCAATTAGTGCAGAGATTCTATAGAGGATTGACGGATCAGAATCGTCATCTTGTAGATGCTTCCTGTGGAGGCACTTTCCTGTTAAAAAATGAAAATGAAGCGTGGGAACTTTTTGAAAACTTGAGTGAAAATTCGTTGCAACATACGATGGCTAATAGGAATTTAAATGATTCTTCTTCTTCTACCCTCTCTAAAGGTGGAATGTATGAAGTGAAACAAACAGATGATCTTTCTAACCAAGTTGCTACATTATCTAGGAAGATAGATCAAATCTTGAGCCTAAAGTCACAAACTCTTGCACACACTCAAGAAGCATGCGTTCTATGCTTAAGTCCCATGCATTCTATCTTAGAGTGCCCATCTGCCCCACAATTCCCAGAGCTCGTTCAAGAGCATGTCAATGCTGCTCAAACTTATGCTCGAACAGGCAATGATCCATTCTCCAACACATATAACCCGGGGTGGAGGAATC
Source organism: Houttuynia cordata (assembly GCA_039654745.1). Classification (NCBI taxonomy): domain Eukaryota; kingdom Viridiplantae; phylum Streptophyta; class Magnoliopsida; order Piperales; family Saururaceae; genus Houttuynia; species Houttuynia cordata. Next base: position 5,929,048 of record CM077502.1, on the reverse strand, counting down.
ACCCAAATTTTTCCTGGCGTCCCCCGAACCAGGTTGTTCCTTTTACTCTACCCCAAAGAGCCAACTTTCAAAATAACCCACCAGGTTTTCAACAAGCTACCATGCCCTCCCAATTTTCACAACCCTCTAGAAATTCAGAATTTGAGGATAAAGTCTTGTCTGCTCTACAGAGTATTCAAGCCCAAGCACAATCACAAGCTCAACTTGTGCATTCTCATACTCAATCTATCGCCAAACTAGAATCTCAGATTGGCCAATTAGCTAATTCAATGAGTAAGAGAGAAGAGGGTCGGTTGCCTAGTCAACCAATGAACAACCCAAAGGGTCAGTTTATGCTGGAACAACAAACTACTTCCAATGAACATGTTCAAGCTATAACATCCCTGCGGAGTGGGAAACAATTTGAAAATCGGGTTAGTGTTAATATGAGAGAAGATAAGGATCAGGGAAAAGAAAGCAATCCAGAGATTGATGAAACTGTAGAGATACTACCTAATTCAGGTCAACCAAAACAGAAGGACATTGTTTCTCCTTCTGAATTCTCTTCAGGGACCAAGTCTCAAGCCAATCAAGAGGTACCTTATGTACCCCGTGCTCCATTTCCTCAGTGCTTAGACATGCCTTCCCCTTTCAATAAGAACAAAGCTAGGATGGATGAAGTACTAGAAACTTTCAAACAAGTTAAGATCAATCTTCCACTCCTAGAAGCCATTCAGCAAGTACCCGCCTATGCTAAATTTCTCAAAGACTTGTGCACCCAAAAGAGGAAGTCTAGGACTCACATTTCTAAAAAGGTCTTCCTTACTGAGCAGGTCAGTTCCATTCTGAAACATGACACACCACAGAAATTTAAAGACCCTGGCACACCTACTATTTCATGCGTCATCGGTGACCATATTATTAACAGGGCTCTTTTAGATTTAGGTGCTAGTGTCAACCTTTTACCCTACTCAGTATACGAGAAATTAGGTTTGGGAGACTTGCAACCAACATCGGCAACTCTGCAGTTGGCCGATAGATCCATTAGAAAACCCCGTGGCCTTCTTGAAGATGTTTTAGTTGGGGTTGAAAAATTCTTCTTTCCAGTTGATTTCTTGGTTTTGGACATGGAACCTGTGTCTCATGCTTCTCACACCATTCCAGTCATTTTAGGCCGTCCTTTCTTAGCAACGGCCAATGCATGTATCCAATGTCGATCTGGAATGATGGAGATGTCTTTTGGAAACATGAAGATCATACTCAATATGTTTCAAGCTTCAAACCAAGGAGCCACTGACAGTGAACAAGAGTGCTCTTTTATTGATGAAATTGATGACCTTATGGAAGAGACACTCTTGAATGAGCTCATGTCTGATGCTCAAGATCCTACTCTACTCTATTTAGGGATAGAGGATTCTGACATAGAACCACCCATTGAAGAAATTCATGCGATGTCAGCTTCTCCTCCCTATCATGATTCCTTTCCTTTTAGAAATAGAGTAGAGCCTTTACCAATATCTCCCAGTCCATCACTTCAACCTTCTATTGAGTCTCCTCCTCAACTTGAGTTAAAACCACTTCCGAGTTCACTCAAGTATGTTTTTCTAGGTCCTACTGATACTCTCCCTGTTATCATTTCATCTAGCTTGTCTAGCAACCAGGAGAGTCAATTGCTTAGGATTCTAGTTCAGCATAGGAGAGCCATAGGGTGGACTGTAGCTGATCTAAGAGGCATTGATCCTTCAGTCTGTATGCACCGAATTCATTTAGAGGATGATGCCAAACCTTCAAGAGAGAATCAGCGGAGATTGAATCCCAACATGAGGGATGTGGTCAAGAAAGAAATTGTAAAACTGCTCGATGCGGGTATCGTATACCCCATCTCTGATAGTGAGTGGGTCAGCCCAATACAAGTCGTGCCTAAAAAGTCTGGCATCACAGTGAAGAAAAACTCTGATGGGGAGTTAGTCCCAACCCGCGAAACTACTGGGTGGAGAGTGTGTATTGACTATAGAAAATTGAACACAAAAACTAGAAAAGACCACTTTCCATTACCCTTCATTCAGGAAATCTTAGAGAAACTAGCAGGTCAACAATTCTATTGTTTTCTTGATGGTTACTCTGGATATAATCAAGTCCCAGTATTTCCGGCAGATCAAGAGAAGACTACATTTACCTGTCCCTTCGGTACCTTTGCTTACCGAAGAATGCCTTTTGGGCTATGTAATGCACCTGCCACCTTCCAACGGTGCATGCTAGCCATCTTCTCTGATATGGTTGACAACTTTTTAGAAGTGTTCATGGACGATTTCTCTGTATTTGGTCCATCATTTGATGAATGTCTCCATAATCTGTCATTAGTTCTCAAGCGTTGTGAAGAGAAAAATCTTGTCTTGAGCTGGGAGAAAAGCCATTTCATGGTGCAAGAGGGAATTGTTTTGGGACATGTAGTCTCAAAAAGGGGAATTGAAGTCGACAAAGCCAAGGTCGATCTCATCACTCATCTACCACCACCATCTTCGGTGAAACAAATTAGGTCGTTCCTTGGTCATGCAGGATTTTACAGGCGCTTCATTAAAGACTTCAGTAAGATTGCTCGCCCCTTGAGCAATTTACTAGCCCAAGATGTGCCGTTTGTGTTTGATGATGCATGTAGGCAAGCTTTTGATGCTCTTCGTACCTTATTGTCTACTGCACCTATCATTCAGCCCCCTGACTACTCTCTTCCCTTTGAAATCATGTGTGATGCGTCCGACTATGCCATTGGTGCTGTCCTAGGTCAGAGAGTGAATAAGGTTCCTCATGTCATATATTATGCTAGTAAGACCCTGTCCGATGCCCAACTGAATTACACCACTACGGAGAAGGAACTTCTAGCGGTCGTTTATGCCTTAGATAAATTTAGATCCTACCTTTTAGGTTCTAAAATTATCATTTTCTCCGACCATGCTGCATTAAAACATCTCTTATCCAAGAAAGACACCAAACCTCGATTGATAAGATGGATTTTACTCTTACAAGAATTTAATTATGAAATCCGAGATAAGAAAGGTGTTGAGAATGTAGTAGCCGATCATCTCTCTAGAATCCTTGTTGAAACATCTAAAGATGAAGAGCCACTACATGATTCTTTTCCTGATGAACAGTTGTTTTCCATCTCCCAAATTAAAACACCTTGGTTTGCCAACATTGTGAACTACCTTGCCATAGGTCAGATTCCATCCCATTGGACAAAACATGACAAAGATTTATTCTTTTCTAAGGTTAAATCTTATTTTTGGGATGATCCGTACCTATTTAAAATATGTTCAGACCAGGTAATTAGGCGATGTGTGCCTGAGAATGAGTTTCATAGTATTTTACATTCTTGTCATTCTCAAGCATGCGGGGGACATTTTGGAGGCAAGAAAACTGCTGCCAAGATTTTGCAGAGTGGATTCTATTGGCCAACCTTGTTTAAGGATGCTCATGAGTTCTGCAAATCTTGTGATAGATGTCAAAGGTTAGGATCTATCTCTCGACGAGATATGATGCCTCTCCAACCCATTCTTGTGGTGGACCTCTTTGATGTTTGGGGAATTGATTTCATGGGACCCTTCCCACAATCCTTTGGACACCTTTATATTTTAGTTGCAGTAGACTATGTTTCTAAATGGATTGAAGCAATTGCAACTAAGACAAATGATCATAAGGTTGTGGTGAAATTTCTGAAAGATCACATTTTTTGTCGCTTCGGGATCCCAAGAGCAATTATTAGTGATGGAGGCACTCACTTTTGTAATAGACCTTTTGAAGCCCTACTGAAGAAGTACTCTGTTACCCATAAGGTCGCTACTCCATATCATCCCCAAACAAGTGGTCAGGTAGAGTTGTCTAATCGGGAGATTAAAAAGATTCTTGAGAAAACTGTTAGACCCGATAGGAAAGATTGGTCTTTGCGCTTAAATGATGCTTTGTGGGCTTACAGGACTGCGTACAAGACTCCCATTGGTATGTCACCTTATCGACTCGTTTTTGGAAAAGCTTGTCACTTACCAGTGGAGTTAGAGCATCGTGCATATTGGGCAATCACGGCTTTGAATTTTGATATGCATAAAGCAGGGTCCGAACGCAAATTGCAACTCAATGAATTGGAGGAGATGCGTCTCGATGCTTATGAGAGTGCAAAACTTTATAAAGAACAGACTAAACTTTTTCATGACAACGCTATTTTAAGAAAGTCTTTTCAACCTGATCAAAAAGTTTTGCTCTACAATACACGATTGCATCTATTTCCTGGGAAACTCCGTTCTCATTGGTCGGGACCATTCATTGTGAAACAAGTATTCCCCTATGGCGCAGTAGAAATTTAAAACCCAAAGGATAGCAGTACCTTCAAAGTTAATGGTCAACGATTAAAACCGTACTTAGAAGACAATTTTGACCAGGAAATCATTTATCCCTTGGACGACCCACCTACCCCTGAGTGAATTGAAGGTCGTGGTCTGGCTGAAGACGTAAAACTTAGCGCTCTTGGGAGGCAACCCAAATTTTATGTTCTTGTTTGTTTTCTATTTGTTTTTGCTATTGTAGGTTCTTTATTACCTATGTGGGGATGCTACCGTCGAGGTTTGGAGGTGTATTTAATTTTTCCATATTTATATTATCTCCTCATTCTTCGCTTATGTATTTCATGCTTTACATCTACCATGAGGCTCTCCATTCAGGTGACTTCCTTCCTCACTCCTTTTCTTTTACTCTTCATTGTAGTATCATTTTGGTCAACATTGAGGACAATGTCTAGTTTAGGTTTGGGGGTGTAGAAAAGAAGTGTTTATCATATGTTTTTATTTATGAAAAAAAATTAAAAAAATTTTAATTTAAAAAAAAAATGAAAAAAAAAATTTTGAAAAAAAAAAAGATAGTTCTTAGGTTGTTTGTTAGTATTTTTATAGGTTTTGATAGCTTATCCCGTGATGATGCATTTTACAATTCTTAAGAGATTAATTTACATTGGAAGTGTGAGTAAGTATACTGGAGGATAGAGAACTTAACTGAGCATATCTTTCTATTACAGTCCTCTTGGAACCTGTGCTTGAGCTAAGAAAACTCACTCACACACACTAGTACATAAAGTAATACCCTCTAGAGATTTGTTGAATACTAATCTTCAGTGGGATGTCTTTAGTCAGAGTCATTGGGTGATATGTGGTTGTCCTTTGAGCTTAAAAGATCATGATAGACCATTTACTTGGCTATGGCAAGGGTTGGAACCGGAAATAGGTTGAGAGTATAATACAACCTGGACAAAATAAAGATGTGCTGAAAATATGAATGATGGAAATGAAATAAAAATGAAAAAAAAAAAACAAAAATGAAAGAAAGGGGCTGCTTGACTTTATAGGATTAACTTAGGCTGATGCTCGGGCCCGAAGCGGTCTCTTATAACCTAATGCCCTAAGCCAAACTGGCTGGGAGTCATTGGCCTGAGTCATTGCTAAACCTAAGCATCTTGAAGTCAGGCCTTACACAGTCCTAGCGAAAGAAAAAAAAAGTCTGTGGTGTATTATCCTCTCAAATCTAGAATGTTGGACCCGAATGAGGCGCGCAGATCTGTGCTATCATGAACCTAAAGATTGGGATGACTACGTAGATTCTGATGTTCTTTGGTTAATGGGTAACACTGGATATGTGTAAGACAAAAATTTAGAATGTATTGCTACAATGTTCTACACTTTTACTATTTACAGTATAATGCTATATAATATTTGAGCAGAAATTTCCAAGATGAAAGTGTGGAATAAAACCACTTACTTGAGGGCTTCTATATTCCTGTTGATTATGAACCAAGTACGTGTGGTTAATTCTCTTAAGCATTGTAGTCTGCATTTGAAGGGATAATAGGTTTGTTTGTTTTGCAGTGTTTTTGATTTGTTTTTACATTTAGGTTAATTAGGTTAATTTCATAAATACATGTTTGTGGGTAGCATGGCTGCAAACCCTCACGAGACAACACTCGTCCTACTAGGGCCACCTAGAGGTTTAACGGCTTGTTGCATATGCTCAATGCAATCGTGTTCCCTACGAAAGTGGTGTTTACTTTTATGCATTAGTTCATTAGTTTGTTCGATTTTATTTTGTTTTGTTTTGTTTTGCTAGGGACTAGCAAAATCTAGGTTTGGGGGTGTGATCTGTACATGAAATATGCATTTTATTATCTCTTAAACTTATATTTCTGCTAGTATTTGTTTAGAATTATTGCTACTTTAATATATTTTTTGGTTTTTGTAGGAAACGAGAGCAAAACGCAGAAATGGGATAAAACGCGACTCTAATGATTGAATATTTACAACTTCGATTGCATATCTCTGATGGGACTGATTTAAGCTTCATGTTAAAGTACAAGAAGTCAGCTTTCCAACGCCACTGACTGTTCGCAATTCGGAGTTCATAGCAAAAAGTTATGATCATTTGAAATATCGCGCGCGAAAGAGACACAATGAAAGAGAAGATCCGTTCAGATTATATCCGGCGGCTGAGATTATGACGACGGGTTTTAAAGAAGAAAAAAAAAGGAAAAGAAAAGAGCGCTGAACCGGCTGGTTCAGTGCCGGTTCAGATGAAATTAAAAAAAAAAAAGAAAAAAATAAAAAACCCGGCCCGAGCCGAAGCTCGGGCGCTCGGGCTTCGCCTGTTTCAGAACAGAGCGATGCTCTGTTCTTGATAAATCCCGCCGGAAAAGTCTGGGGCGGCGGACGACGGGTCTTGCAGCGGAGGCGGTTGGTCTCGATGACAACGACGGCGCCGGAGCTGGACGAGGCGGCGAAGATTGCAGAGCTCGAGCTCTGTCGGCGAGTGGGCAGAGGATCTGGGCTCTACTGAGGCAGAGCTGAGGCGGCCACGGGTACGGCGACGGCTGAGGAGGGCCACCGGCGGTTCGACAGCAGTGAGGAGGCCATCGACGAGGGCAGAATACGGCGGAAATGGGAGGAGCATCCCACGGAACAGAGCCGTGCTAAATCAGGAAACAAAAATAAACAGGCGTGCTCGATTTGGAAGCTTTTCGATTTGGGATAAATTAGGACTGATTCTTTGATTAGGAATGACGAAGGCTATAAAAACCCAAGTGACAGAGGAAAAAAACACAGAGCTTGAAAGACGAAAACAGCCGACAGAAGCGCTGGACAGAAAGAGCGAAGAAAAACAGAGCGACCGCCGGGCGAAAACCAGAGGAAAAACAGCCCTTTTTCCGGCGTGATTGTGGCCGGAAGAAGAGGTGGGTCTTTGCCGGAGCAAGAGGAGTCGAACGCCGGGAGAAAGAACCGATTTTGGGCCGAATTTGGATCTGCTACAGTGCTGATTTGAAATTGCAACAGTGCGTGTCTCAACGAAGAAGACAGTGAATAGTGCGCGTGAATAGTGCCCATGAATAGTGCAAATGACCAATTCGATGAATCAGGCTTTTTCTTCCCTTATTTCTATGTCTAGCTAAATTTCATTGTACTAAGATTAGATGAAGCCCTACTGATTGTTTGACTCTCAATACTTATTTGCAATTCTAAAGTTGTGATTTTTATTCCATATGCTTATTATTTTGCTATGATTATTCTGTTGCTCGAGAGAGAGTAGAGTAATTGTTAGTTAAGGGTTTGTTAATGTTCGAGAGATCTTAGCGAATTCCAAGGTGTTATTTGAATAAAAATTGCATTTTTATGATTGGTCTTTGCTCGAGAGAGGGAGATTGATTAAATTAGATTTAATTGTTTAGTTGCATGTTCGAGAGGGCTGCACACATTACGATTATTCGTGACTTCGAGAGGGGCACGGGTAATTGATCACTTAGAATTGTACGGGTTTAACGGAGAGGATAGCTATTTGGTTTGGGTGGATTCGAAGTCTTAGTATATTTCTCATCATATTATTTTCACATAAATTTCATTGCTTTGTTTAATTAGAACTTTTCATTCTGTTATAACTAGTTTCATAAAAAATTAAATCTTTCATTAGAATTAAGTTGAATCAGTCCAAGTCCTTTGGGTTCGACCTCGTTACCACTAGACTATACTGAGTCTCGTGCGATTGCGAGTAAAAAAAGTAGAAAAATCAATCAATCATGCATGGCAATCTATCATTCAATTGCAAACTTTTATGCAAGAGAAATGTGTTGTTAACATTGGAAATGGATGCACAACACGGATGTGGCTGAATCCATGGACTAGCCCCTTAACTCTTGTCTGGAAATTTGGCAACAAAACTGTTCTGGAGTTGAAGGTAACATAAATAAATCAATTGCGGACTATCTTAAGTCTGGCAATCTCCAAAAGGAACTTATACTCTCAACAAGAGGTGATCTTGCTAAGAGTGAAATTCTAGAGAAACGGCCGGAGCTTACTGCTTGGAGGACTCATATGGGTGACTTAATCAAACAGGGAAGTTTACTTTTAAGGGTGCCTGGGATGAAATTAGAGTGAAATCTGGAACTGTGCCATGGCATGACCTCATATGGTCTAAACATCGGGTGACCCGATATTTCTTTTGTGCCTGGATGGCACTCAATGATGGGCTACTCATTCTAGATAATCTGAAAAGAAGAGGGATCTCTTTAGTAAACAGGTGTGTCATTTGCAGGAAAAATGAAGAATCAACCAGACACCTAATGTTTGAATGCATATTTGCTAAGGTGGTCTGCCATATTTTCCTACGCAAATGCAATATTCATCATACAATTGGGGGGTGTTCTTCGGAATTTGACTGGTTGACTCAGTTGATCAGAAACAATAAACATACATGGCATCTAATCCAAGTGGGTTTCGCAAGCTTTATTACTATGATATGAGAGGAGAGGAACTGGCGAATCTTCAAAGATAAAAAGCTTGAGACATATATACGAAGCCAAAACCTCATCCACAGCGTAAAGGAGATCCTTAACGCCTTCCACCTTTAGGATATTGGCCTCACACACTGCTCGTTTTTGCACACCTTTTGGGATGAGAGGGCCCCTTGAGCAAAGAGACAGGTGGGATCTTGAGATTTGGTGGAACCGTCTATATTTTTCCCCGTTCTGACATTTGCAGGCTTGGGCAATTGATCGGCACTTCTCCCAATCGATCGCTTCCCTGGGAAAATGCATGGGAGCTGAGGATATGATCGATCGCCTACAGCCGATCGATCGCTACCAATGGTCCAATGGTTTGAGTGAAGATAGCGATCGATCGCTTCGGCCCCGATCGATTGCAACCTTGGGCAAAAGAGATTGTGGATATCTGATCGATTTGGTTTGCCCGATCGATTGAAGTTTCGGGATCAGAAGGAAACTGCAATCTCGATCGATCGCTTGGACCCGATCGATCGACATGTGATCGATCGACATGTAATTGCCGTATCTAATTGGGGTAGGCTGTTCTTTGTATTGCATTTTATTTCCATCGAGGTTGTTCATGCCTCGTGAGTTGAGTTGTATTGATGTTGTACTTGCCTGTTTTCTTTAATATAATTTTTCAAGTATAAAAAAAAGTATATAATACACTAGAAAGAAAAAAAATTGAAAAAAAATAAAATAAAAAAGTTAGTTACTATCTCCAATGAGTAACCAGGCCTTTGCACCTCAGTTAGCTGAAGGGTTCGCGTCAAAAATTGGAGGTTAGAATAAATTTTCTCATAGTTGCCATGGTTTCTAGTCTATCGGATTCATAGGGTTAGTCTGCAAGGGTATCTTAAAACCTAGTGCCTAAGCTAACTAGTTGGGAGTCACTGAGTGCCTCTATTGATATTTGCATGAACCTTATCGATTAGTAGAGCTAGGCATTGCACATTCATGGCAAAAAAAAAGAAAAAATGATTGTATACTCTATACTATCATGATTATGCTTTTATACTCTATACTGTCGTCTTATGGCTGATGATGATTGGGCATTACTTCTATCATGATATTTTAAGACGAAGATACCATAGAATTATTTTGGGTCATTGAGCTTGACTAATTGGTCACATTAGATGTGTGGAAAATAGAAATTTTGATTGGATGTTTATTTGTTCTGCACCTTTGCTTTTTGAAAATTACTTAATTTGAGCGTCTTTAAGTTTCTAAGATGAATGTGTGAAACAGAACCACTAATTTGAGCGTCTTTATGTTTTAGTTGTTTATTTACGTAAGTACTAGTGGTTAGTATTTTTAAATGTAGTTGTATGTATTTGAATATATATATATATATATATATATAGGATTTTATTATTTAAGGTTACATCTTTGTGAGTAGCATGGTTGTAAACCCTCATGAGACAAAACTCATCCACCTAGAGGTTTAACGTCTTTTTGTATACGTTCAATGCAATCGTGTTCCCTACAAAAGTGGTATTTATTTTTTTGTAGTAATTTATTAAATTTTTTGCTTTATTTTGTTTTTGTTTTGCTCAAGGCCTAGCAAAATAAAGATTTGGGGTATTTGATAAGTGCATAATTTACACACATTATATACCCTAATTCCTTAGTTTTCTAGCTGTGGTTGTGAGTTATCTAGGTTAATTAGTAATTATTTTGGTAAATTGAATAATTTGAAGTTTACATCAAGTTATTGATTAATTGTATTTAATTAATTAATTAGATGCATTCATTGATTTAATTGGACTATATATTTTATTGCGCGTCTAAGACAACTTAATTTTATTTATGTAGATATTAAGAGCTCGAGTTGCGGATCGTGGAATTATTGCACATCAATTAGAGTTATATGCAAATAGATCAAGTTGTAGTGGATACGATGGTTAGAAAAGCTTGAGTGGGTTTTTAAAGCTCAAATTCATTTAAAAACAAAAATTGAAGAGCATATATGATCTGGGCCATTGATTGTTTTTAAAGAAAAGACATGTTTTGTTTTAAAGGCAAAAATGCAGAGATGAAATCTGACAAGCGAGAGCAATATGACGTGTCAATTGAAACAAAAGAAATATAGAAAATAACATACTAAGTGCTCGGGGTGGAACAAAGGACGGACGGGAGGTCAAGCTCACAACGGTGGGACGACTGGCTCGTGGAGGCACAACGTGTGCTGGGTGACGCTTGAATTGGAAACCCAGAGTTGGGCTCGCGATTGGAAGGATTCTGGATTTTGAAGGTTCTTGATTCGGATCTGATTTGGCTCGGTCGGAGATTAGTAATCTACTCGATTTAGGATTCATGCTCAATATGGAAATCTTGGACGAAGTTGATTATAAAAGGAAGAAGCTTTTGGGGTTTCAGTGTTATGCGGGGTAGAAACTAGAAGGGGGTTGTTCGTTCTGCTACAATAAAAAATAGAGGCGAAGAAGGTGATGTACAATGCATATGAATAGTGCGGAGGATCAGTAGACGGAGACGACGACCAGAGACGTGCATAAGAACGGGAAAAGGGGCAGTATTTCAAATTCTATTTTTCTTGTCCCTTGTGTATTTAATGTCTAAAATTGTGTTTTTCATGTTAATGGGGTTCTAATCTCCTATACTAAGGGTTGATGATGTATAATGAAGCTTGTGATAAACTCCTAAATTCAAGTTTAATTTTTTTTTATTATGGATTGATGTTTTATTCTACTTTGTAAAATTTTCTTTTATTTAATGTGTCATGAACATTGCTTGTTTAGTATTTTATGCACGTTGGGTGTTAAATTGATAAAATATTGATATTTGATTAGACGTGATCTCAAGAGCCCATCCTAGTGCCGTTATCTATTGTTTTTGGCATGAATATTATTTATGAGCAATATTACTTTTGGATTTATTACTGATTCTATATTTTAGTCTATCTAATCATTCGTATAATCTTTATTTTAATTACTTGAGTTCTTCTACCAATTTACCTTTGCGAATTCCAATTTAATAGTTTAGTTATAACTAGTAGTTTCCCATATACGGTCTCACTGAGTTTTATTACTTTACCATTACTTGCACTTTGGTAAACACTTTTAAAGTTGTAGCAATATTTTGCTAATTTTCTTAATTAAAAGTGACAGGAGGAAGTAATAGAATGGTAGACTAGAGGGATTTTTTTATGTAGCATAGAGGGTTTTTTTATGCGTAGCTGCGCTACAACTTTAACTCCGGGTTGTTGTTGCTTCAGCTCAGGCTAGTGCACTGTATGTGCCCCAGTTTTGACCATTACATCAAGGCCAAGGCGGGTCTACTTAAGTGCGGTAAACCCCTAGCCTTGGGCCCGAGGGCTACAAAGTTTTCTCCCTCTCTAATATGCACAAGTCACACACACAAAACCTACTATTCTAACATCCCCCTTGTATCTGGGTCGAGAACCCAAATCTTCTCCTTTACATGGGAGATTAATATAACAACGTATTTCTAGGTGATGTAGTGCAGAGAGTTTTTTTTGCTACAACCACCCCATGGGCGTGACCCACACACACCACACACTCACTCCCTAATTATATACCCCATGTGGGAAAATAACTCTTTCAAACCCATGAACTCCTCCATGCTATTGGAAGCTACTACCACTTGCGCCATGAGCTTCTGGGTACTAGTGCAGAGAGTTGCCACATGAAGAAAAGCCACGATGAAATAAAAAAAGAAATATGTATACGCAACAAAATCAACAACAAAAAGAGGGATAAGTTTTATTTTCGAAAATGCACTTAAAGGTAGTTGTGACTTGTGAAGTTTCCCATAAAATTTTCTTCAGAAAAAGTTCCCTACTAAATTAACACAAGTGTGCCCAGAATATCATACGAGCCCTTTCAAACCACATTTTCTTTGTGACGAAAACATATACTCCGTCCAAAAAATCCAATCTCCATTTAAACACAAAATTATTCCATAAATTAGTAGCTTGCCCTTGCATGAAAGTTTGTAGTGTCTCCTCAAGTGTCTTCCTGTGAGGTGGAACATATGGAGTATAATTGGAAGATGCTTGAGGAGGTGGTGTTTGTGCAGCATTTTCATTCCTCCAACTAAAGTTGGGGTGATTCCTCCATCCTGGATTGTAGGTGTCTCCATAAGGAAATTGCCTCTTAAAAGGGGTCATGGAATTTGCTTGATCATGCAACACCTCCTTGAAAGCAGGAATGGTAGGGCACTCATTAGTAGGGTGTCCCATAGCATCACAAATTCCACAGGCCTCTTCTGTAGCAACAGACTTAACAACGTTAATTTTCCCTACTTCCATAGCCTCCACCTTCCTAGCCACAAACCTCACAAGCCATTAATGATATAAAAAGCTCTCTCACTAAATTGACATCTTCTCTTGCTATTCAAGAGAAAGGTAGGTTTCCTGCTCAACCCCAACCCAACCCGCAAGGGCAAGTTCACACAATAGACACACAATCTTCTGATTCACAATTGGAACATGCTAAGTCAATTACCACTCTTCGTAGTGGAAAAGAAATTGACAAAATAATTCCACTTAAGGCCCAAAAATCTTCTGAGAATGATGAATCAAAACATGATAATGAGGAAATTGAGAAGTCTGGGTCAAGTGAAGATGTAAGATGTCCTATTCCAGCTCCTTTTCCACAGAGGTTGAAACCACCTCAAAAGCTGAACCAAAATGCTGAAATTTTTGAACTTTTTAAGCAGGTGAAAATTAACATTCCTTTGTTAGATGCAATCAAACAGGTACCTTCTTATGCTAAGTTCTTGAAAGATTTGTGTACTATTAAGCGTAAGTTGAATGTGCAGAAAAAAGCATTTTTAACTGAACAGGTAAGTTCTATAATTCAACACAAAAGCCCACCCAAATATAAGGATCCCGGATGTCCAACTATTTCATGTGTGATCGGGAACTTTAGGGTAGACCAAGCTTTGCTTGATCTTGGGGCTAGTGTTAATCTTTTGCCTTATTCAGTATACACTCAGTTAGGTCTTGGGGAACTTAAACCCACCACCATTACTCTTCAACTTGCTGATCGTTCTGTTAAAATCCCAAGGGGAGTGGTGGAAGATGTGCTTGTTCAAGTAGATAAATTTTACTTTCCTGTTGATTTTATTGTTTTGGACACACATCCTGTTATAAATGCAAGTGCAAATATTCCTGTCATATTAGGTCGCCCATTTCTTGCTACTTCAAATGCTTTAATTAATTGTAGGAATGGTGTGATGAAACTTTCATTTGGTAATATGACTTTGGAATTGAATATATTTAATGTTTGCAAACAACCAGGGGATGATACTGATGTTCAAGAAATGAATTGGGTTGATACAGTTGTTAGAGATCAATTTCATGCATCTCTTTCTGATCCATTAGAATCTTGCTTAGTTAATTCTTTATATGATGAATCTAAAGTGAATTGTGAAGAGGCTGAGATTTGTTCTTTGCTGAATTCTCTACAGGTATTGCAAGTGAATGGATGGAAACCCAAGTTTGAGGAGCTACCATTGAGAGATAAATTGCCTACCCCATCAAGCATTCAAGCACCCAAATTGGAGTTGAAAAAGTTACCAATTGAGCTCAAATATGCATTTTTAGGTGATGGTGAAACTCTTTCGGTGGTAATATCGTCTCATCTTAATCTTATCGAAGAGGGTAAGTTGCTTGATATTTTAAGAAAGCATAAAGGTGCAATAGGATGGACAATTGCTGATTTAAAAGGAATAAGCCCTTTAATATGCACTCATCGGATTTATTTGGAGGACAATGCCAATCCGTCTAGGGAGATGCAACGTAGGTTAAATCCAAACATGAAAGAGGCAGTTAGAGCTGAAGTTCTTAAGCTCTTGGATGCGGAGATCATCTACCCCATTTCTGATAGCAAGTGGGTGAGTCCTACCCAAGTAATGCCTAAGAAATCTGGTGTAACAGTTGTCAAGAATGATAAGAATGAATTAATACCCACTAGAGTTACATCTGGCTGGAGAATGTGCATTGATTACAGGAAGCTGAACTCAGACACTAGGAAAGATCATTTTCCATTGCCATTTCTAGATCAGGTTCTGGAGAGGGTAGCCGGCCACACATATTACTGTTTCTTAGATGGCTACTCCGGTTACAATCAAATTGAAATTGCATTAGAAGACCAGGAGAAAACTACATTCACATGTCCTTTTGGCACATTTGCATATAGAAGAATGCCTTTTGGTTTATGCAATGCACCTGCAACATTTCAAAGATGCATGCTGAGTATTTTTAGTGATATGGTTGAATGCTATCTTGAAGTGTTTATGGATGACTTTTCTGTATTTGGTGATTCATTTGATGACTGTTTGTCTAATTTGTAGAAAGTTTTGAGCAGGTGTGAAGAGAAGAACCTTGTGCTTAATTGGGAAAAATGTCATTTCATGGTCTCTAAAGGAATTGTTCTGGGTCATATTGTTTCTTCTAAGGGAATTGAAGTTGATAAGTCAAAAATTGATTTAATTACTCATTTGCCTACACCCAAGACTGTTAAAGATATTAGATCATTTTTGGGTCATGCAGGGTTCTACATGAGGTTCATTAAAGATTTTAGTTCTATTTCTAGACCATTATGCAATCTCCTATCTAAAGATATTGTTTTTGAATGGAATGCTGATTGTGAAAAAGCTTTTGCCAAACTGAAGGGAATGCTTACTTCAGCCCCTATTATACAACCCCCAGATTGGACTTTACCATTTGAGATAATGTGTGATGCTAGTGACTTTGCTGTGGGGGCTGTTTTGGGGCAAAGGAAGGATAAGAAGCCTTATGTTATTTACTATGCAAGTAAGACCTTAGACAATGCTCAGATGAATTATTCAACAACAGAAAAAGAATTACTTGCTATAGTATTTGCTTTGGATAAATTTAAGGCTTACTTGACCGGATATCCTATTGTTATCTTTACTGATCATGCTGCCTTGAAATATCTTCTATCAAAGAAAGATGCAAAACCTAGGTTGATTCGCTGGATACTCCTACTGCAAGAATTTGATATTACAATTAAAGATAAGAAAGGAGTAGAAAATGTGGTAGCCGATCATTTATCTAGGTTGACCGTGGATGATTCCAATGAGGCTGCTCCAATTAAAGACACCTTCCCAGATGAGCAACTTTTTGTTCTTTCTGATTTACCATGGTTTGCTGATATTGTTAATTTTCTTGTCACAGGTCAAACTCCTTCTCATTGGACAACACAAGACAAGAAGAAATTCATGGTGGAGGTAAGAAATTTCTTTTGGGATGATCCATATCTTTTTAAATATTGTCCGGATCAAATTATTAGGAGATGTGTGCCTAATGATGAAATTCATAGTGTTATTTCCTTCTGCCATTCAGAAGCTTGTGGCGGTCATTTTTCTGCTCAAAAAACTGCTGCTAAAATTTTACAATGTGGATTTTATTGGCCTACCCTATTTAAAGATACTCATGATTATTGTCGTACTTGTGGACGTTATCAACAGCTTGGTGGAATAACCCGTCGGAATATGATGCCTTTAAACCCCATTTTAGTGATTGAAATATTTGATTGTTGGGGTATTGATTTCATGGGCCCATTTCCACCTTCGTTTGGCTATCTGTACATCTTAGTGGTTGTTGACTATGTTTCCAAGTGGGTAGAGGCCATTCCTTGTAGAAATAATGACCATAAAACTGTTATACGCTTTTTGAAAGAAAATGTTCTGTCACGGTTTGGTATACCCCGTGCAATCATAAGTGATGGGGGTTCTCATTTCTGCAATAAACCTTTTGAGGCATTAATGAAGAAATATGGAATTACTCATAAGGTGGCTACCCCTTATCACCCACAAACAAGTGGGCAAGCTGAACTTGCCAATCGAGAGCTTAAACACATTTTAGAGAAAACGGTTAACCCAAATCGCAAAGATTGGTCTCTGCGGTTAACAGATGCACTTTGGGCATACCGTACAGCTTTTAAATCTCCTATTGGTATGTCCCCTTATAGACTTGTTTATGGAAAAGCTTGCCACTTGCCTGTGGAGTTGGAGCATAAGGCATATTGGGCTATAAAGATGTTTAATTTCAGTTTGGATGACGCCAGTTCTGTGCGTAAGCTTCAACTAAATGAATTAGAAGAAATCAGGAATGATGCATATATGAATTCAAAAATTTACAAAGAACGAATGAAGGTTTTGCATGATCAACACATTCATCGAAAAACTTTTGAACCTTCACAAAAAGTTCTTTTGTATAACTCTAGATTGCATTTATTTCCTGGTAGGCTCCGTTCTAGATGGACTGGTCCATTTATTGTTAAAACTGTTTATCCTCATGGAGCTGTTGAAATTGAAAATCCAATGAATGGCAATGTGTTCAAAGTAAATGGTCAAAGACTTAAGCCATTCTTGGAATTGATTCCATCCGAAGTGGAGAGTATTCTTCTGACTCATCCCACTTATCCTGATTGAATACTCTTAAACTCAGTCTGGCTGAAGACAGGAAACTTAGCGCTCCTGGGAGGCAGCCCAGCTTTTAATTTGTTTTTAGGATACTTATTAGTTAGATGATGTTTTCGGGTTGGATATTGTGATTGCTCTCATCTTCTTATTTATTGCTGTTTTTCATTCGCATGGGATTTTAGCAATTTGTAGTTCTCCAGGTAACATCTATCCTTTATTTTATTTATTTATTTATTTTATCCTTCATTTCATTCTTAACATTGAGGACAATGTTTAGTTTAGGTTTGGGGGTATATAGGAATAACATTGTTTATTTTCAAAAAAAAAATTAAAAATTAAAAAAATTAAAATTAAAAAAAAATAGAAAAAGAAAAACAAATAAAAATTTGATTAGTTTTTAGGTTGTTTGTTAGTATTTTTTATAGGTTTTGATAGTTTATCCCTTCTTGATGTATACTTCAATTTTTAAGAGATTAATTTTCATTGGAAGTGTGAGTAAGTATACTGGAGGATAGAAACACTTAACTGAGCATATCTTTCTGTTACAGTCCTCTTGGATCATGTGCTTGAGCTAATAAAACCCACTCACACACACTAGTACATAAAGTAATACCCTCTAGATTTGTTGAATACTAATCTTCAGTGGGATGTCTTTAGTCATCGTCATTGGATGATATGTGGTTGTCTGTTGAGCTTAAAAGATCATGATAGACCATTTACTTGGCTATGGCAAGGGCTTGGAACCGGAAATAGGTTGAGAGTATAATACAGCCTGGACATAATAAAGATGTGCTGAAAATATGAATGATGAAAATGAATGTTGATGAAAAAAAAATGATGAAAACAAATGAAAACAAAAAGAAAGAAAGGGGCTGCTTGACTTTATAGGATTAACTTAGGCTGATGCTCGGGCCCGAAGCGGTCTCTTAAAACCTAATGCCCTAAGCCAACTGTGCTGGGAGTCATTGGCCTGAGTCATTGCTAAACCTAAGCATCTTGAAGTTAGGCCTTACACAGTCCTGCTGAAAATAGAAAAAAAAAGAGTCTATTGTGTATTATCCTCTCAAATCTAGAATGTTGGACCCGAAGGAGGCGCGCAGATTTGTGCTATCATGAACCTAAAGATTACGATGACTATATAAATTTTGATGTTCTTTGGTTAATGGGTAACACTGGATATGTGTAAAACAGAAATTTAGGGTGTATTGCTACAATGTTCTACACTTTTACTATTATATTATCATTTCATATCATATTGAGCAGAAATTTTCAAGATGAAGGTGTAGAATAAAACCACTTACTTGAGGGCTTCTATATTCCAGTTAATTATAAATGCAAGTACATGTGGTTGATTTTCTTAAACATTGTGGTCTGCATTTGAAGGGATAATAGGTTTGCTTGTTTTGAAGTGTTTATTTTGTTTTTGCACTTAGATTAATAAGGTTAATTTCATAAGTACATGTTTGTGGGTAACATGGCTGTAAACCCTCACGAGACAAAACTCGTCCTACTAGGGACACCTAGAGGTTTAATGGCTTGTTGCATACGCTCAATGCAATCGTGTTCCCTACGAAAGTGGTATTTACTTTTCTAGTTTAATTTACTTTAGTTTTATTTTGTGTGATTTTGTTTTGTTTGTTTTGCTCGGGGACTAGCAAAATATAGGTTTGGGGGTATTTGATAAGCGTAAAATATACACATTTATATGCCTTATTTACCTATATGCCAGTGTAGTTTTTGTGATAAAACATGAATAAAACGGGTTATTTGTGATTAGGGTAGTAATTAGGGGATTAATAATTAATTTACTCTAATTAACTATTTTAGATGCATTAAAGAATTTAATGAATCATATTTTTATCATGCGTCTAATTTTAGTTTGGTTTTGTTTTTGTAGGTTTGAAAATGCGAATTGCAGTTCGTAGCAGACGTGCGCATTAGACGTGTTTTGAAATGCCGAAGTGACCCGCTGATATGACGCGTATTGAAGAATCTGAACCATTGATAAGCTACTTAAAAGAAGACGGGCGTGAAATTTAAATCCAGACGTGTAGATTTGAATTGGCAGTGGAGATCGTTACGACGGGTTTTATTTGAGAATAAGAAAAAAAAAAAGAAAGGAATGTAAACCGGTCCGGTTTGGGTCAGAAAATAAATAAAAAAAAAGAAAAGAAAATGAGACACCCGAACCGGAGCTCGGGTGTCTTCGTTCTGGATGAGAACAGAGCGTTCGAAGGTGTAACAGAGGAGCGCCGGCAAGGTGAGGCTCCGAGCACGGCAGTCACAACGGCGTCGGACTGTGGAAACAACGGCAATGACTTTGACGGCGGCGCGCGTACTGGAGGCAGAGCAGCACGGCGGTTCTGAGTTCACGGCGAATCGGCAATCATGACACCGGCGGAGGTTCTGTGATTTTGGGCGGCCATGGGTCGAGCTTGAAGGCGGAGCTCAACAGTGAGCTTCTTGGCGGTGCTGTAGAGCAATCGACGACGGTCACGGCGCGAGGAGGAGCACGGCAAACAGAAGAAATGGTCGCTATATGGAAAGATCTGGATTTGGAAATGTGTATGTAACAGAGCCGAATTGAGAAGGCGTCAAGGCAAATCGAGTTGCAGACATGTTCCAGTATGGTAAGCTTCTATATTCAGTTCGATTGGAGATGGAAGAAAGGGGCGATTTGGCTCAGTTTCGAAGGGATATATTCGGTGATTTCGGCCCTGTTTTGAAGAGGAAAGATCGGATTTTTCTTTACAAATTTGAACGAAATTTAAATGGAAAGCTGCTGGGTTTAGGAGGAATTGATGGCATTAATTGGGGCTCTCGAATTGCTATAAAGACCAGAGATTTTTGGCAGATTTTGGGGACTGTTCTGCCGCTCTGTTTTGAAAAAAAACAGAGCTGTTGCAGCGGTGTTTGGGTCGTGTTTTCCGTCGGATTTCGGACGGAATTGAAGAGGAATTGAAGAAGAGGAGTAAGAATCGATTGGAGAAGAGAATTGAGAGGAGAAAATCGGAGTTTTGCGCTGATTTTTGCTGGTGAACAGTAACTGCTACAGTAACCAGATCTGCTACAGTGTCGGGCTGATTGGGGAAGACAGTGAATAGTGTCTCGTGAATAGTGTTTCTGCAATAGTGTTTTCCAATGCAATTTCTTCCAAATCTAAATCTGATTTTTCTCTTGAATATGAATAGCTAAATCTTTTGTCAAAGCTAAAGGTGACGTTATTTGATTGATATTTTTACGTCTATGAAAAAGTGTTTAATGCTTATTTGATTGAATGCGATGTTTTGATAAAGTCATAATCTATATAATTATTTGATTTGTTGTTAACGTAAGGTACGGCGAATGCTTATAATTCCCTGTGATTAGTAGACTATGCTTGTTAATGATAAATATTCGATCGATATTTTTATGTTAATGGATATGATGAACGTGAATGAATTATCTT
Organism: Houttuynia cordata; assembly: GCA_039654745.1. Taxonomy (NCBI): domain Eukaryota; kingdom Viridiplantae; phylum Streptophyta; class Magnoliopsida; order Piperales; family Saururaceae; genus Houttuynia; species Houttuynia cordata. Next base: position 5,908,349 of record CM077502.1, on the reverse strand, counting down.
CCGATTAGATCAAATCATTATTTGAATCTAATTGCGTAATTGAATAGACGTAGAGTATTAATTAAATAATTGATCCTTGAAGCTTTGATATCTCCCAATTGATTTATCTTTGCTATCTTTAGTTAGTTTTAATTGAATCTTTAATCATCATTTTAGTAGTTAATTGAATTATAACTTCTCTGCATAATTTCCAGATAAGAACTTTAATTTGCTAAGCTAAATAGTGTTTAAATTAGTTTAGAATAGAATAATCCTACATCATTCCCTGTGGTTCGACCTCGGACTTACCGAGTATATATTACAATTTGTCAACCTTCTCTTGGGTTAGATCAGGAATGGTACTTGAGAGTTTGCTGTGTTAGGAGTGAATAGGTTTTTGTAGAACAACTCTGCTTTGACTCCTATTTCCTGTGGGGATTCCAGCCGCGTGCCCGATTCATCAAATATTTCATGAATGGTATTCCAGACACTATGAGAAGCAACAGAGGCATGGAAGAACTTGGAACATCTGTCACCCTATTAAAGCCACTTAATTTTTTATTTTTGCAAGTAGAATTGTTCTATAATACCATCCTCTTCACAAATATTTTGCCGCGCCAAGTTGACACTCCTCCTTAGAGCATCATCAAGAGGTTGATTTTGCAGTGCATTCTATAGGGATTGGAGTTCAAAGACTGCTGCTCTATATCTGGCATTAACATCACCAAAGTGATCTCTATTCCACCTTTTAAGAGCTTCCATGCATGCCTGCAATTTTTTAAAAAGGATAAACAGGGGCTGACCTGGAATGGGTGTCTCCCAAGCTTTGGAGATAACCTCTTGGATGCTGACATCTTGCTTCCACATGTCAAAAAACTTGAATGGTATCGGGCCTTTTAGGAAAGGTTGGCACATTCTGAAAATGATGGGATTGTGGTCCGATAAGCCTGGAGGAGGACAATGGAGTCTAGAGGTGGGGGTGTCTAATGAACCAATCAGGATTAGCAAAAGCTCTATCAATTCGGCATAGTGTAAGGTTGTTACCAAATTGATTATTGCTCCATGTGAAGGATAAAGATGATGGAATTTTTTGTAGCCCGGCCTCTAAGATGTAATCATTAAAAGCTCTAAGTTCAGCTTGGGGCACAGTGCCTCTTCCCATTCTTTCTAACTCATGATGAATAACATTGAAATCACCCATCACTATCCAAGGACCGCATATTGTATTATAGAGATTACAAAGGGTATTCCACAACTTCTTTCGCTCCTGGGCATCATTACAACCATAGACAGCTGTGAAATAAAATGATTCACATGAGGAGCACGTGACAAGGCAATGAAGCATCTGGAAAGTCTCATGCACCTTGTGAACACTAGCAACATTAGGATTCCAGCGAACCAGGATCCTTCCCGATTCATCAAAATTCATGTTATTAAAGGATTCCCAGCCCGTAATAACTTTCCTGCTAATACGATCAACTTGTCTTCTCTTAACTTTAGTTTCACATAATGCCAATAGGAACACATCTTCATTCTTGGCAAGGTCTAACACCGCCGCCCTCTTACTTCCGTAGCCCAGACCACGGATATTCCAGCTGCAAATGTACATTTACTGGCGATTAGGGGCAGACACCCCCACTTTATTTTTCACCTTCTGTTTCTTGGTGGACTTATTTTGGGCCACCGCCCGGGCTGGTTAGGTCCTCCTGGCTGTAGTCGACAGGGAGGACGAAGCTTCTGAATTTGACTCATCACTATCCTATATAGGATGGAAAGGATTGGATGAATGGTCAGCCTGTTCCTGTGCAGGCTTAGATGGGACTACCCCCAGGAGCTGTGGGACATTCCTTTCTTGCGAGTGTTGAGGCAGCTGCGGAGCTCCCCTAGGAGCTTCCAGAGGAGATGGAGACAATAGGGCCTGATCGATCTGTTTCGGACCTCCATTTGCATGCACCTCCAATGTGGCAAGGGTGGTGGTGGATGAGATGTATATGGGGGGGAGCCGTCATACACCCGTGCATGTTTACCCAATACCATTACCATATAAGGAGCCTGTCCAATCACAGGTGATGAGTAACTTATTACTGACCTCGTATCTCCGGGTCAAATGTCTATCAACTGGTTGTTCTGAGAGGAGGAGGATTTGGGGGGCTCGGATCCTGGATTTGGTTTGGCCTTAGTCACATCACTTGGGACCATTTGGGAAGTAGAACTCGCTATGACATGCTTAGAAGTGCCTACGACTGACAAGATATTCTCTATAGTTGTCAACCCCATGGTGTTTCCGCCAACTTCAGTAGCTAGTGGCGGATGATGAAGTGTCTCAATCCAAACTTCTTTTGATCTACAAGAGTTGGTGGTGTGGTCGACACACTTACATTTGGAACAAATGCGTGGTTTCCATTCATACTCCACTAGTTGAGGGAAGAAGGTCCTGTCACCGGTAGCCATGTGGACGATGGAAGGGAACTTGAAATCCGAGTCTATTTCAATGTAGGCTCTGGCATATTCTAGTTGGGATCAGTCAGCTGTAGCTCTATCAGAGAATAGTGGGTGACCCACAAGACTAGACACCATGCTCAAGCTTTCCTTTGCAAAGTACTAGGGTAGCAGGTCTGGAAAGCAAACCCAAATTGGGACCGTTTTCACTAGATCGTGAACCAAATGCATGCCTGGGTGCCATTTACGTAAGATCAAGGGCCTACCACCGACGGTCCACATGGAATTCAGGATTCGCTCGCAATCCTCCGGAGAAATGAATTTGAACGTAAAGAACCCGCCTGCCAGAGATTGCATGTCAAACGACCCAGCCGGCTTCCAAATCTCAGAAACATACTCCTTGAACCAGATAAAAGACGGCCACTTTCCCATGGTATATCCAACAAGCATGTTTTTCCATCGTAATGCTTCTCTATCCACAAACTCTTGAGGGATTTTGACTGATGTCAACCCCTTCAGCTCCAGGTGGAATGTGAGAGAGTTGGATGCCTCAGAGGCATCTTTGAAGAGGCTTACCCAAGGGGGAGATACCGGCGCGGTCTGGGAGGATGTGGCCATTGCTATAGGGCCCAAAGGGGGGGGGGAGATCGGGTAAGATGAAGGGGGGTTGGAAGGCGATTGCTGGGGAGAGGAGAAGCCCGGGGGGCGAATGGGAGAGGCCATAGCCTAGCTGACCAAGTCAGGGGGAGAAAAGAACTTTAGTTCTCACAGGGTCTCACCTTGACATTTTATCAAGCAGTTGGCAGGGGCAGGGGCGATGGCACGAGGATGAGGTTGCAGGGGTGGTAGGTTGGTCGGGGTGGGGGTGGGGGTGGAAAGGGGGCGGGTGATAAGCATAAAATATACACATTTATATGCCCTATTTACCTATTTGTTAGTATAGTTTTAATAATAAAATATGAATAAAATGGGTTATTAGTGATTAGGATAGTAATTAGGAAATTAATAATTAATTTACTCTAATTAACTAATTTAGATGCATTAATGAATTTAAGGAACTATATTTTTATTATGTATCTAATTTTGGTTTGATTTTATTACTGCAAGTTTTTAGAAGTTAGAGTTGCGGATCGTGGGATTAAAGCGCGTCAATCAGGTTTATATGCAAAGAGATCAAGTTTGAGAAGATCCGATGGCTACGAGGCTTGTAGCGGGTTTTTTAAAGCTTCCTTCAATTTAAAAGGAAAGGACCAAGTGCAGAGATGATCTAGATCGTTGATTGTCATATAAGGAGAAGACAGGTATTGGTTATAAGTGAAGAAAACAAACGAACTGTCCAGATGATATCGGAAGAACAAGAGCGATACGACGGGTTATGGAAACGAAAAAAAAAAAAAAAGAATACAGCACGAGCAGAGCTCGGCTGTTTGGCGAAACAGTGGAGCTCTGTTTGAAGAGAGGAATCATGACGGCGGATGTTCAATTCGGGCAAAGGTAGGCTATATTTGGACTGTGGTTGAGTCGTGTTTGACCCAACAAAGGAGAAGGGAAAGAATAAAAGAGTTGTGCCCAGAAAGGATTCTTTCCAAACAGAGGATACGAATTTCGATTGGGGATTATCTGAAAAGTAGAAAAAAAATCCGGACTCTTTCTCTCGATCTTCTATAAAAATCGGACAGAAGAATCATCTTGAAAAAAAAAAGGAAACGGGAGAAAAAGATCATAACATTTTTGTGCTGTTTTGAAAAAAAAAACAGAACTTGCTGGGACTGATTTGGGTCGTGTTCCTTTGGGAGGAAAAGCCGGAAAACAAGTAGGAGGAAGAGGAAAATCGATCGGGGAGAGAAGAGGAAGAAATCGAGGGAGGAAAAGCTGGATTTTTGGTCTGTTTTTGCATCTGCTACAGTATTTTCAATTTATTACAGTACTGTTGGGTTGGGAAGACGATGAATAGTGTTATGCGAATAGTGTTTCAGTTGCTACAGTAAACTGTGAACAGTAACCGTGAATAGTAAAACTGTTACAATATTTTTTTCTATGCAAATTTTTCCAAATCTGATTTTTCTTATTATAATGAATAGCTAAATCTTTTGTCAAGGCTAGGGGTGATGTTATTTAGTTGATATTTCTACGTCTATAAAGAGGTGTTTTTATGGTTTATTTGATTGAATAAAGGTATTTGTGAGAAAGTCATAATCTATATAATTATTTGATTCGTCGTTAACATAAGGTACGGCAAATGCTTATAATTCCCTGTGATTAATAGACTATGCTTGTTAATGATAAGTGTTCAATCGAAATCTTTATGTTAGTTATTATGATGAGTTTGAATGTAATATCTTCCGATTAGGTCAAATCATTATTTGAATCAAATTGCGTAATTAAATAGATATACGAGTATTAATTAAATAATTAATCCTTGAGGCTTTGATATTTCTCATCGATTGTCTTTGCCCGTCTTTAGTTTGTTTTAATTAAATTTTTACTCATCGTTTAAATTTGTAGTTAATTCAATTGCAATAATTCTACAACAATAGTTTTTAACTTAGTTTGAAGTAAAATAATTCTACATTCATTCCATGTGGTTCGACCTTAGACTTAGCAAGAATATATTATAATTTGTCAACCTTCTCTTGGGTTTGATCAGCGGGATTGTGATGGCAGTGGTTAGGGTGGAGGACCGAGGTGCGGCGCGGTGAAAAGGCAGCAACTTTGGCTGCTATGTGAAATCGGACAAGAAGGGGGGAGGGGGCGAGGTCGCGAGGGGTGATTGAAGGGGAAGAGGGAGGAGAGGAAGAGAGGGAGAGGTGATGGCGCAAGGGGTGGGGGTGGGGATAAGACAGCAAGGGAAGGGTGGGGGCGGGGGCAGTGGGAGGCAGAGATGGAGGTGGGCTGGGGTCAGACGGTGGTGGAGGTCAGCTGGCCAGAAGTCACCTCATCGCCCGCTTTCCCCGACTTCGCCTCATCCTCATTGCCGAAGTTCAACCTATTTTCAAACTACCTCCACCATAGAGCTAAGCAAATGGTCTATCATGATCCTTAAAGCTCTAAGAATACTATGCTTTCAAAAATAAACTTGACTAAAGACATCCCACTAAAAATGGCAGTTAACAAATTTCTAGATGGTATTTCTATGTGTAACTAATGTGTGTTAGTGCTTTTGGAAAATAAGAGCACACAAGTCCAAAATGATTGTATAAGAATCAAAACTTCATTTCTAAGTGTATTTATCCTGATGGTAATTCACTGACACTTTCTATGTAAATTAACCTCTCTAAAAATTGAAGTATGCATAGAAATGTATGCACTACAAATGTAACATAATAACTAATTTTTATGTTTGTTGTTTTTTTTATTGAATTTTTTTTCAATAGGCAGTGTTCTTCCTCTACACCCCCAAACCTAAGCTAAACATTATCCTCAATGTGAAGAATGAAAATGTACTATAATGACTAGTAAAAGAAAATGAGTGTGAGAAAGAAGTCACCTAGATGGAGAAGCACAGCATGATATGAATAGCAACGAGTATATGCACACTAAGAAGGAAAGATTAGCACTAGTGATATCAAAATAAAAATGCAGCCTCTCAAACCTAGAGTGAAGCACCTACCACACATGTAGTAATCAAGACATACAATTAAAATAAATAAGAAAAATAAAAATGCAAGAAAATAAAGATTGGGTTGCCTCCCATGAGCGCTAAGTTTATCGTCTTCCATCAAATAATGTGAACATGTGTAGTCAACCGTGATAAACAAGATCAGCAAGAGGTACAGAGTCAACCTCCAAGGAAACAAGTTCCATATATGGCTTCAATCGCTAACTGATCTACACATGAAATATGCATTTTATTATCTCCTAAACTTATGTTTATGCTAGTGTTTGATTAGAATTTCTACTACTTTAATATAGTTTTTTTGTTTTTGTAGAAAACAAAAGCAAGACACAGAAATTGGGTGAAATGCGATTCTAATGATTGAATATTTATTACTTCGATTGTATATCTCTGATGGGACTGATTTAAGCTTCATGTTAAAATACGCGAAGTCAGCTTTCCAACGCCACTGACCGTTTGCAATTCGGAGTTCTGAGCAAAAAGTTATGATCATTTGAAATATAACACGCGAAAGAGACACGATTAAAGAGAAGAACCGTCAAGATGAGATTGAATGGATGAGATCGATATAACGGGTTTTTGTTTAATTAAAAAAAAGAAATATGAACACAGTTCCGGTTCGGTTCAAGAAAAAGAAAAAGAAAACCCGACCCGAACTAAAGCTCGGGTCTTTCGTCCAGAAACAGAGCTCGAGCTCTGCTGTAGCGCCGGCGTGGTTGAGCTTCGACGGCGAGACTGAGCAGTGCCTGCTGAATGGCGACGACAGTGAGGATCGCGACGGTGGAAGCACGACGGCTGACTGAACCGGTGGCGATGGCCATGACGATTAGGCTTGACGGCGAAAAAACTGGAAAGTGCCGGAATTGGAGTCCAAAATGGAATGGATTACTGCTTCGATTAGGAATCGGCTGAGGTCTATGAAAACAGAGCCAAAGAGGGAGAAATTTTGGAGTTTTAGTGTGGACAACCGGCCGGAAAAACAAGGGAAAAACCAGAGCTTTTCGAGAGATATTTTTTGCCGATTTCCAATGCGATTGTGGCCGGAATCCTGTGTTGTTCCGCTAGAAGAGAGAGAGGGAGGAGAAACAAACGGCTGGAGGGGAGGAGGAAGGAAAAGCCAGATTTTTGGGCTATTTGCGAACTGCTACAGTGCACGGCTGCGCGAGGAAGACGATGAACAGTACCTCTCGCCGTGAATAGTAAATTGCTACAGTGTTTCTGCAACAGTATTTTGGTGAATAATGTTTTTCGGTGAATAGTGAAAAATGATGGCAACAAATCAGCGGTGTTCTCCACGTCCGATGGCCGGCTAAATTCGCGTCCAAGGCGTAGATGAAACCCGAATAAATTGGTTGTATCGTTTTCTTTCATCTTAATCTTAATTTTACCTTGATTGGTGTATGAATCTTATTATAGAATCACTGTTAATTTATTGATGTTTATTCTATGTGCTCGAGAGAGGCTAGAGTGAATTCTTTTTAGTTTCAATCCGAAGAATACTTGCGTGCCCGAGAGGTACGTAAGTAGACTAAGGTGTTATAAAGGAATAATATGTCATTGATTTATGCTCGAGAGAGAGAGATCACAGTTCCATATTTTAATTGCTTATGTGTTACGTCCGAGAGGAGAGCACTACATTTTGAATTGACAAGTATATGTCCGAGAGGAATATGCTAGCCAATTAGGAATTTATTCAAAAGAGAGAGACGATAAGCTGGTTTATTGTGTGGTGGATTTGAAGCCTTGGCACTTCTCCATATTAGTTAAAACCAATTTTGAAGTGGTTAAATTTTATTGCTTTCTCTAGATTAATTAAAACTACAACTTTTCTTTCACTTGAATTTGGTAAATCATTTGTCCGTCCCTGAGGTTCGACAACCCTTTTTAATACTCACTGTAGTACAATTGCCTTATGCACTTGCAAGGGTTTAATTTTAAACGATCACTAACCATTAACTTTAAAAACATTGCCATTGCTTAGATCGTCAATTTTAACTATCCTATATGGATAAATTGTCTTGACAATGAAAGGACTAGTCCACGGGAACGAAGCTATCCTGGAAATAGATGCATCTTGAATTGTACAAAAGGACTTTTTGAGAAGGTTCAAAAGACTTCTGAAGAATAATTTTGTCATAAAACACCTTCATTCTATCCTTGTAAATTTTAGCACTTTGATGTGCATCATTCTGAATCTCTTCCAACTCATTTAGTTGGAGTTTTCTATGTGAGTCACCCTCATCAAGGCCAAAATTGAAAGATTTAATAGACCAGAAAGCTCTATGTTCCAATTCAACCGGCAAATGACAGATTTTGTCCCATCTTGTTTTGTCCACTCATTTGGAAACCAATGGGATTAGGATACTGACATTAATTGCTCAAGAGGGAATGATTCATTGAGGGATAAGAGCTCGTTAGTGGACTAAAAAACCAGCCTAGAGAGGTGATTTGCGACAACATTCTTGGAACTTTTCTTGTCTTTAATTTCCAAATCAAATTCTTATAGCAAAAAGATCTGCCTAATCAAACAAGGTTTAGCATTTTTCTTAGAAAAGAGATATCGCAATGCTGCATGATCAGAAAAGATGATGACCTTGGATCCTATGAGATATGATCGAAACTTCTCTAAGGCAAAAGACTACAGGTAGTAATTCTTTTTTAGTGGTAGAATAATTAAGTTGTGCATCATTGAGAGTCCTACTGTTATAGTAAATGACATGAGGTAATTTGCCCCAAGATAGCTCCAACTGCATAGTCAGAGGCATAACACATGATCTCAAATGGCTCGCCCCGATTTGGTGGTTGAATGATAGGTCTTGAAGTCAATAATTTCTTAAGTTTCTTAAAAGCTTCTAAACAAGTATCATAAAAATAAAAATAATATCTTTAACAAGGAAATTGCACAATGGTCGAGTGAATTTGCATGTCCTAAGAAAGACCTGACTTCCTTCACTATATGTGGTGGGGGCAGGCTATAAATCAAATCAATATTAGCTTTGTCAATTTTAATGCCATCTTTGGAGATTATATGCCCTAAGACAATTCCCTTTCGTACCATGAAGTGGCACTTCTCCCAATTCAAGACAAGATTCTTCTCTCTACACTGAATCAACACTAATGTCAAATGGTGTAGACATTCTTCAAAAGATGATCCAAACAATAAGAAATAATCCATAAATACCTCATGAAAATGCTCTACCATATAAAAAAATGCTCATCATACACCGCTAAAAAGGCATTCTTCGATATGCAAATATCCCAAAAGGGTAAGTGAATGTAGTCTTCTCTTGATTCTCAAGTGCAATATGAATCGGTTATACTCGGAGTAACCATCCAAGATACAATAATAACTATGGTTAGCTAACCTCTCAAGCATTTGGTCAATGAATGGAAGGAGAAAGTGGTCATTCCTTGTGATTGAATTCAGATTTCTATAGTCAATGCACGCACGCCATCCCGTGGTCATGCGAGTCGACACTAAGTCATTTTTGTCATTCTTGACTACAGTGATTCCTGATTTTTTGGGAACAACTTGCGCAGGGCTGATCCAAGAACTGTCTGAAATGGGATATATGATACCCACATATAGCAATTTTAATACGTCAGCTCTAACTTCTTCTTTTATATTAGAGTAACCTCCTTTGCATTTCTTTGGATGTTTTATCCGCTAAGATAAATTTGGTGCATGGAAATGAACGAACGTATTCCCTTAATTTCAGCTGTGGTCCACCCAAGGGCTGATTTATGTGTTTGAAGAGCATGGATCAACCACTCTTTCTTATCCTTCTCTAAATCCGATGCAACTATCATAGGAAGAATCTCTTCTGGATCTAAATATGCATATTTAAGTTCACCTGGTAAAAGTTTTAAATCCAGCTTGGGTGATTTTTTTGACGAATGCACTGGTTTAGACTCATTAAGTGGAAGGGGGGCACTTTGGAGGTGTAGAATTCAGCAAAACATTAACTTCACTAACTATCATCATAAAAATCAACACCAAAATAAGCTAAACATGCTAGCTACTAAAGGGTCATCAAAATCAAATTATAGAAAGGAATCATGAATAAGACTCTCAATTAGGTTAGCATCATTGAAATAATTAGAGTCATGTGGTTGCTTTCCAATGTTAAAAATATTTAACTCCACTGTCATGTTCCCAAAAGATATTTTTATTATCTCATTTCTATAATTGATCAATGCATTAAAGGTAGCAAAAATAGTCGCCCAAGAATTACAGGAATCTGTCTCCTAGGGTTCTAAACAGGTTGAGTATCTAATACAATGAAGTCAACAAGAAAATAGAATTTGTCTACCTGAATCAACACATCCTCTATAACTCCATGGCGAACCTTCACTGATCGATCAGCAAATTGGAGTGTCAATGAAGTACGTTTTAGATCACCGACCCCTAATTGCTCGTACACATAATATAACAATAAATTAGCACTTGCCCTCAAATCTAACAATGCATGTTCTATCCTGTGGTTGCCTATGACACATGAAATAGTAGGACAACCAAGGTTTTTGTATTTTGGTGGGGTCTTGTGTTGTAGAATGGAGATCACTTGCTCAGTGAGGAAGGCTTTATTCTGTACATTCATCCTGCGCTTGGCAGTACACAAGTCCTTCAGAAATTTGGCATAAGACGGGATCTGTTGGATTGCATCGAGAAATGAAATTGTTGTGAATGGCAGTACGCAGATCCGTATCTTGGTAGCTAAAAGGTCTAGGAAGCTGAAAGGTCATATGCTTTAATTATTCTAGGAAGCTGAAAGGTCATATACTTTAATTATTCTAGGAAGCTGAAAGGTCATATCTTGTAATCAACCTAGGAAGCTGAAAGGACATATGTTATAATTATTCTAGGAAGTTGAAAGGACATATCTTGTAATCAGGCTAGGTAGACACACCCTCTCTTTCTTTATAAGGAGGTCTTCTTCCTCCTTCTGGGGTATGCAATATTGAATCAAGTTTTCCTTCTCTTCCTGTTTTCCTTACTTCTCCTTTATTTTTACTACTTTTCGTCAAGACGATACCTTGTGACTCTGCTCGGTCACAACATTGGTATCAGAGCCAGACATGCCTCCTTGCAAGCAGCCAGCCATGGCCTCTGAAGCACAGCCAGAGCTAGAGGCTGCGAAGAAGATTCCCAGCCCACGGATGAATGCTGATTCCAGCTAAGACATTCTCATCTCCATGATCAATGCGATTAATATACGGCTGCAGAACATCGAGCTTATACATGCGCAAAACCAAGCCACACAAACTGCCAACATGACCACGCCGTCGCCGCCATCAGGGGGGAATGGCGTTCATGTCCGACCAGGGGGGTTCCATGTGCCTGGCGGCTCAGCACCAAGCCAATCCACAGCAAATTCTCTTCCTCATGGAATCCGCATTGGGTCCTTTAACCCAGACGCAGAAGGTGGCCGCCCTGGCCTTGATGCACGAGGCATGCCAAGTGCTCGTGGAAATGCCTCAATGGCTACACATCCACGAAATGTTCAGCAAGAGATTGATGAGGAGTGGGAAGAATTCCATGGATCTCGCGGAGGCCAGAGGGGCAGCGCTAAGAACAGACTGGCTCGTTTACAGTTTCCAAGATATAATGGAGATGAGGACCCCATCGAATGGTTGTACAAGGCGGGCAAGTTCTTCGCTTACCAAGGGACATACTCTAATGCGGAACGCCTACGTGTGGCAGCCTTCCATCTTGACGGAGACGCCTCTATTTGGTTTCAGACTTTCGAAAAGGAGGTGCGTTATCCTACTTGGGTGTCCTTCTCCAACGAGTTGTGCGTCCAATTTGGACCAAATGAATTTCAAGATTTCAATGAAATGTTGTCCAGCCTAAGGCAGACCACCACAGTTAGGGCCTATTATTCGGAATTCATCAAGATTGCTCATCGCCTACCAGATTGGCCAATAGCAACTCTCATGGGCACCTTCAAGCGTGGACTGAAACCAGAGATTGCTGATGAGATGCGCCACTTCCCTTGCCATACCATGCGCGATGTGGTGCGCCATGCACGTATCGAGGAGGAGAAATTGGCTCGCCAGCGGAGAGGGAGCTGTGGGGTGATGGCTATGCGCCCCCTTACCAGCCCCACATCTGTCTCGGCCTCAGCGCTTGGCCCCAGCCAAAGCCGACCGGCATTGCCAGGGCCTGCTACTCCACCTGTCCGTCGCCTGACGCCAGCCCAAATAGACGAACGGCGTTCTAAGGGACTTTGTTTTAAATGCGACGAGAAGTTTGCCCCCGGACATCGCTGCTCCGTCCGGGGTAGTTTACTTGTTGAAGAAGCCGAGGAAGAAGAAGTGGTTGAGCCAGAAGAGGCACCCGGCCTCTATGACCATGTGCAGCCGGAGATATCCATCCATGCATTCTCAGGTACTTTCACCCCCAGAACCATGCACGTTCAGGGCCAGCTCAAGCGCCAACAGGCAGCGGTACTCATCGATAGTGGCTCTACTCACAACTTTATCAATGACAAAGTGGCACAGCGTTTGGGGTGCTATGTCTCAGACTCCAAACCATTTGATGTGGTGATCGGCGATGGCAAACACCTCCGGAGTGTGGGCATGTGTGCACAAGTTGAGTTGGTGATTCAAGGACATTCCTTTATCACTGATCTCTTTCTCTTACCCACGAAGGGGGCTGATGTGGTGTTAGGAGTCCAGTGGCTTCAGGACTTGGGCGATGTCGTCTGGAACTTTTGGGATCTGACTATGGACTTCGAGGTAGCAGGACAACATGTGCGTTTACATGGGTCGCAACCAGGCACCCTGCACACAGCCCAAGAGGTGAGTTCACTTTTCCGGTTTACACCTCATGGTCTATTTCTCCAGCAACGTGCTATCATGGATGTGAGTCAACCAGCATTGCCAGATGACATGCTCCGCCTCCTGGCCAAGCATGAGGATATCTTTGCAGAGCCATCTGGCCTTCCGCCAGCCCAGAACCACGACCATCACATCCCTATCATGCCTGGAGCTTCCCCCGCCAATGTCCGACCCTACAGGTATCCTTATGTTCAAAAAGCGGAAATCGAACGGTTAGTGCAAGAGATGTTGCAATCAGGTATAATCCGTTCCAGCACTAGTTCATTTTCTTCTCCAGTCCTGTTGGTTCGTAAGAAGTACGGTTCTTCGTGCTTCTGTGTTGCCTACCGTGCGCTCAACGCGATTACGGTGAAGGATAAATATCCTATCCCGGTGATCGAGGAGCTCCTAGATGAGTTAGCAGGGGCTGCCGTTTTCAGCAAACTTGACTTGCGTTCGGGTTATCATCAGATATGCATGCAGCCCCACGACATCCACAAGACTGCTTTTCGGACTCATGACGGGCACTATGAGTTCCTCGTCATGCCATTCGGCCTGACCAATGCTCCGGCCACTTTTCAGAGCTTGATGAACGATCTGTTTCGGCCCTATCTCCGCCGGTTTGTGCTCGTGTTCTTTGATGACATACTTATTTATAGCGCATCCTGGGAGGACCATCTATGCCACCTCAGGTCAGTTTTTACCATCCTGCGTGCTATTATTTTTGAAGCGCTCGAAGCGCTCCTTTGGCAGCGCGCAGGTAGATTATTTGGGACACATTATCTCGCATGAAGGGGTGGCTACTGATCCGTCGAAAGTGGAAACTATGCTTTCGTGGCCTCGGCCCACTTGTGTGAAGTCTCTCCGTGGTTTCTTGGGCCTCACTGGTTACTATCAGCGGTTTATTGGGCGGTATGGGGTGATGGCTGGGCCCCTCACATCCTTGCTCAAGAAGGGGGCCTTTTCATGGTCCGATGAAGCACAGGCAGTCTTTGACCAATTGAAGCAAGCTATGGCAACCGCCCCGATCTTAGTTCTTCCAGATTTCAGTTTACCGTTTGTGATTGAGACCGATGCATCTGATTCAGGTCTCGGAGCTATCCTTCTCCAAAAAGAACGTCCTATTGCGTTCTTCAGCAAAGCACTCTCGGGGCGATCTTTGACTTTGTCAGCATACGAGACGGAAATGCTCGCTATTGTGCACGCCATCAACAAGTGGCGGCCCTACTTGCTCGGCCGACGATTCCTTATTCGGACAGATCATCAACCACTCAAATACTTCTTGGACCAGCGGGTATCTACGCCCTCTCAGCAGCGTTGGGTCAGTAAATTATTGGGCTATGATTATGAAGTGGTATACAAGAGGGGTGCAGACAACACTGTGGCTGATGCCTTGTCTCGCCGGCCCAAGAATGGGGGATACTTAGCCTTATCTATGCCGTGTTGCCCCTTTGTGCCAGAATTGAAACGAGCATATGTGGAGGACCCTACCACCAAGGCGCTGATTGACCGTCTTTAGGCTGATCCTACCGCTGAGCCTCCTTTTGCTTGGCAGAAAAATCTCTTATTCTGGAAGGATCGCTTATGGGTACCTGCCATCCTGGATTTGCGACGGCGTGTGGTGTCCCATTTCCATGATACTCCTATGGCTGGCCATGAAGGGACATTCAGAACATTCAAGCGGGTAAGTCATAGCTTCTTGTGGGCCAGTATTCGGAAAGATGTGCATTCCTATGTGGCAGCTTGTGACACATGCCAGTGGGCAAAATCAGGGTCCACAACCCCTGCGGGTCTCCTCCAGCCCCTTCCTATCCCTAACAAGGTTTGGGAGGACGTCTCCATGGACTTTGTTGAGGCCTTACCCATGGTTCGCGGTAAGACAGTCATTATGGTGGTGGTCGACCGCCTCTCCAAGTACGCCCACTTTTGTGCCTTGAGCCATCCATTTTCTGCCCGAACCGTTACGGAGCTGTATGTAAAGGAGGTCGCAAAGTTGCATGGTATGCCAGGAACTATTGTGTCAGATCGGGATCGTGTATTCATTTCTCAGTTCTGGCGGGAGTTTTTCACGCTGCAGGGTACGGAGCTCCATATGAGTATGGCCTATCACCCTCAGACGGATGGTCAGACCGAGGTGGTCAACCGATGTCTAGAGTAGTATTTACGCTGCTTTGTCGGGGATCAGCCTCGGCGTTGGCTTCAGCTCTTTCCATGGGCAGAATGGTCTTACAACACGGCTTACCACACACGTGCGGGATTCACCCCTTTCGAGGTTGTCTACGGTCGCCCTCCTCCTTCAGTCTTGTCTTACGTACCTCATCATTCCTCTGTTGCCGAAGTGGATTATATGCTTCAAACGCGGGATGAGGTTCTTCGCCAGCTCAAGGCTAATTTGGCTTCAGCTCAGAACCGGATGAAACAGGTCTATGATAAGAAGCACACTGATCGGGAGTTCCATGTCGGTGATTTGGTATATGTGTCCGTTCTGCCACATTGCCAGACTACCCTATTTCGGGCTGATCATAAGCTGGCCGCTCGTTATCATGGGCCTTATGCAGTTATGGAAAAGGTGGGGCCGGTGGCATATCATCTTTCACTACCTCACAGGTCGCTGGTGCACCCCGTTTTCCATGTGTCATGGCTGCGTCGATTCGTGGGGAACCCACAGTTAGTTGTGGATGTTGCGCCCCCGCCACTCATGGGCCCTGCAGAACCTGACGCACATATGCCTGCCTCTCTTATTGACAAGCGGAGGGTGCGTCGTTCAGGACGTATTGTAACTGAAGTGTTGGTAGCTTGGAAGGGCAAATCATTAGACAATGCAGAGTGGATGTTAGAGGATGACTTTCTGACCCGCTTTCCATCATGGTCGCATTGAGGGCAATGCGGAAGCGGAGCGTGGTGGAGTGTTGTGAATGGCAGTACGCAGATCCGTATCTTGGTAGCTGAAAGGTCTAGGAAGCTGAAAGGTCATATGCTTTAATTATTCTAGGAAGCTGAAAGGTCATATACTTTAATTATTCTAGGAAGCTGAAAGGTCATATACTTTAATTATTCTAGGAAGCTGAAAGGTCATATCTTGTAATCAACCTAGGAAGCTGAAAGGACATATGTTATAATTATTCTAGGAAGTTGAAAGGACATATCTTGTAATCAGGCTAGGTAGATGCGCCCTCTCTTTCTTTATAAGGAGGTCTTCTTCCTCCTTCTGGGGTATGCAATATTGAATCAAGTTTTCCTTCTCTTCCTGTTTTCCTTATTTCTCCTTTCTTTTTACTACTTTTCGTCAAGACGATACCTTGTGACTCTGCAAGGTCACAACAGAAATATTAATCTTAACTAGTTTGAATACTTCCATTATCTCATTGTTGTTATTCCCTTTCTTAGCTTGGAGAAACCTTTGGGGAAATGGAGCAGGAGGCACATAAGATGCAAACTTCTCATTCTCACCATCATCTTTACAGAGATCACTAACTGATGGGTCATGACTTTTTTTATTCTCGGTAGGCTCTTTGTCATTTTTTAGTAGCCTCATGGCTTTGTCTACAACCTTGCCACTTCTAAGGGTGGTAATTGATTTGGCTTCTTCTTTATGTGGAATAGATGCTGAACTATTGTCATCTGAGTAAGGGTTATTAAATGGTATTTTGTGAGTATTCAAGGCATTTGTTTGTTCAACCATAAGCTCTTGAAAGGCAGGAATAGACGGGCAGTCTTGTGCAGTGTGTGACATACTCTCATAGAGAGCAACATTGTGTTGGGTGTGTTCTTAGAGGATCTACCCACCTTTTTCCAATTCAATGGCTTACCTTCCTAGTTAAGTTAGCTTAATTGGCCCTCATATCGACATCTTCCCTCACTTCATAAATTACACTCTTTTGAGGGAAGGTTTTTTCTACCTTTCTATATTCTCCCATTGCTAGGATTTTTCTAATAATGCATCAAAGAAATCCCAAGCACTTTCAGCACTCTTATCCATGAATTCCCCATTGCACATTGTTTCCACTGGCTGATGCATGGGAGAAATCAAACCTTCATATAAGAAATTGACCAATCTCCATACCTCAAAACCATTGCGAGGGCATTAAAGGAGCAACTCCTTGTACCTCTCCCAGCACAAGTAAAAAGATTCACATTCCTTTTGGATAAAACTCATAATATTCCTACGCAAAGTGTTGGTTTTATGTGTAAGAAAGAATTTTTTTTTAAACTCTTGAGCCATGCCATTCTATGTAGAAATGGAATGCAATTTCAAGGTGTGCAACCATGAATTTGCCTTTTCTTTTAAAAAGAAGGGGAATAATCTAAGTTTGAACGAATCATCAGTGATGTCATTGAATTTTAATGTGGCACAAATCTCATCAAATTTCTTCAAGAAAAGGTAAGGGTCTTCAGACACTAATCCATGAAAGTTATGGAGTAGCTGGATGACTCTTGACTTAAGCTTAAAGTAGTTGGCATTGGTTTCAGGTAACACAATGCATGATGGAGTGCTAGACTTAGCCGATATCAATTAATCCCTAAGGCTTTTTAGCTCTTCAAGTTGGATCAATGGTTGGTTAATTGATACATACAAAATATACACATGTTTATATGTCTTTCTACCTATATGTTATTCGTAATTTTAGTTAAAATAAGGACAATTAATAGTTCTCAGTGTTAAGTTATCGATTAGGATTTTAATAAATAAATGCACTTAATTGATTAATTTAGATGCAGCAATTGGATTTAATAGATTTACATTTTATTATGCATCTAATTTAATTTTATTTTATTTATGTAGGTTTTAAGAGTTCCAGATTCACATCGCCAAAAGTGAAGCACGTCAAACTGGTTCTGTGAAGAGATCGAAGATTCGACGGATGAAGGCGTTGCAACGGGTGTTAGCCAATGAAAAAAAAAAGAAGAACCGAACTGGTTCAGTAGTTTGGTTCGGCCAGGAAATAAAAGAAAAGAACCCGATCCAATGACTCTGGTGTTCTAACCAAAACAGCGCTCGAGCATTAGCATTCAAATTAGTGTCACCCATATCTAACAATTCAACTTTAACTAGATGACCAAGTTGATCTCTACACCAATTTTGAATAAAAGATGGAAATTTTCAGATTTAAAAGACTAACTCAAGATGCACTAAAATCTGATTTTTTTTTAAGATACAAATATTATGAAATCAATGCTAATTTAACAAATTTAAAAACTTAAACTTCTAACACTTAACTAGCAAAATACAAATTAATAATAAAATATTACTCAAAGTGGTAGAGTGGCTGACTTGAAGCACGAAGAGAAGATCAATCGAACTAGTTTGAATGTCTACTTTAACAAGCTACAAAGAAAGAAAAGTTATGGTTAGAAATCATAAAACTAAAACTAAAACAGATAAATTAGTAATTAAAGTATCAAATTTTCCTATTGCTTCCCCGAAAACGGCACCAAAAACTTGCTACAACTTTAAAAGTGTTTACCCAAGTGCAAGTAGTAGTGAAATAATAAAACTTGGTGAGACCGAGATCAATCCACGGGGAGAGCATATTTAGAAAAAATTAGAAACTGCAATTACTAGTTATAACTAAACTATGAAATTGGAATTCACAAAGGTAAATTGGTAGAAGAACTCAGGCATTTAAAATAAAGATTATACAAGTAAATAGATAGACTAAGGTATATAATTAGTAATAAATCTACAAGTAATATCGCTCAAATAATATTCATGCAAAACCAATGGATAACGACATTAGGACGGTCACCTAAGGATTACACGTATCCGGCGATCACGTCTAATAAAAATTCAACACTATCAATTTAACACAAGCCACAATTCACACTATGATAATTATAAATATTCAATGTGCATAACACATTAAATAAAAGAAAATTTCACAAGGTAGAATAGAATATCAACCCATAATAAAAAAAAATTAAACTTGAGTTTAGGAGTTTATCAGATGCTTCATTATACATCATCAAGCCTTAGCCTAGGAGATTACGACCCCATTGAATGAAAAACACAATTTTAGACATTAAATATATAAGGGACAAGAAAAATAGAATTTGAAATACTGCTCCGTTTCCCCATTCTTGTGCACGTCTATAGCCGTCATCTCCGTCTATTGTTCCTTTGCTCTATTCATATGCATTGTTCATCGTCTTCTTCACCTCTGTTTTTTACTATAGTAGAATGAACAATCCCCTTCTGTTTTCTACTTTGCAAAACATTGGAACCCCCAAAGCTTCCTCCTTTTATAATCAGCTTCCCAAGCTTAGCTTTCCAGATCAAGCATGAATCCTAAATTGAGTTGATTACCAATCCCCGACCGAGCCAAATCAAATCCGAATCAAGCACCTTCAAAATCCAAAATCATTCCAATCCGTACTTCCAATTGCGAGCCCAACTATGTGTTCCCCATTCGAGCGTCACCCAACACAAGTCGTGCCTCCACAAGTCAGTCACCCCACCATCGTGAGCTTGACCTCCTGTCCATCCTTTGTTCCGCCCTGAGTGCTTGAGCAGATCGAGCGCTCAGTCTATTATTTTCTTTTTTTTCTTTTGTTTCAATTGACTTGTCATATTGCTCTCTCTCTCTCGTTAGATGTCATCTCTGCGTTTTTGCCTTTAAAACAAAACATGTCTATTCTTTAGAAACAATCAATGGCCCAGATAATCTATACTTTTCAATTTCCGCTTGTAAATGAATTTGAGCTTAAGCTTTTCTAATTGTCTTATCCTCTACAACTTCATCTCTTTGCATATAACTCCAATTGAAGTGCAATAATTCTAGACCCGTAACTCGAGCTCTTAAAATCATAGCCTTAGATGCGCAATAAAATATATAATCCAATTAAATCAATGAATGCATCTAATTAAATAATTAAGTGCAATTAACCAATAACTTGATGCAAAGTCCAAATTATTCAATTAATTAAAATAATTATTAATTAATCTAGATAACTCATAACTAGGGATAGAAAACTAAGGAATTAGGGTAAATAATGTGTGAATTATGCGCTTATCAGATATATATATATATATATATATATATATAACAAAATTAGATGATATTATTCCCTAATTATTCTTTGCTCTAGAGAGGCCTTCTTCCCTTGGGCTTAGAGAGTTGTACCCAAAGCCCTACATCTCCCTCCTGGTGCTTCTTGATTGATTGAATTTTTCACTATTTTTACTCGCAATCGCACGAGACTCAGTATAGTCTAGTGGTAACGAGGTCGAACCCAAAGGACTTGGACTGTTCAACTTAATTCTAATGAAAGATTTGATTTTTTTTATGAAACTAGTTATAGCAGAATGAAAAGTTCTAATTTAACAAAGTAATGAAATTTATGTGAAATTAATATGATGAGAAATATACTAAGACTTCGAATCCACCCAAACCAAATAGCTATCCTCTCTGTTAAACCCGTACAATTCCAAGTGATCAATTATCCGTGCCCCTCTCGAAGTCACGAATAATCGTAATGTGTGCAGCCCTCTCGAACATGCAACTAAACAATTAAATCTAACTTAATCAATCTCCCTCTCTCGAGCAAAGATCAATCATAAAAATGCAATTTTTATTCAAATAATACCTTGGAATTCGCTAAGACCTTTTGAACATTAACAAACCCTTAACTAACAATTACTCTACCCTCTCTCGAGCAACAGAATAATCATAGCAAAATATTAAGTATATGGAATAAAAATTACAACTTTAAAATTGCAAATAAGTATTGAGAGTCAAACAATTAGTAGGGCTTCATCTAATCTTAGTACAATGAAATTTAGCTAAACATGAATAGAAGGGAAGAAAAAGCCTGGTTCGTCGGATTGGTCATATGCGCGCACTGTAGCACTGTAGCATTATTCATCATCTTCTTCGCGCAGTCAGTTACTGTAGCCCTTGGAACGACACTGTAGCAATTTCAAATCGGTGTGCAATTCGTCCAAAGACCAGCCCTTTTCTTCTCCCTTCCTCCTCTTGCTCCGGCGAAGACCCTGCCTCTTGCTCTGACCGAGACCCACCGGAATCCGGCCGTCGCAACTCTGTTCAAGCTCTGTTTTTCCCTCTCTGTTTTTCGCTGTGTTTTTCCTTCTGTCGGCGGCCTGTTTTGCTCTGTGTTTTCTGTCCGCTGTTTTTTTTCTATATCCCAAAGCTCTCTCCTTTTCTTCGTTTTTATAGCAGATTCGGAGTCCAAATCCAGACTTCCCATATCGAGCATGCCTGTTTATTTTTTTGTTTCCTGATTCAGCACGGCTCTGTTCCGTGGGATGCTCCTCCCATTTCCACCGTATTCTGCCGACTAGGACCAACCGCCGTCGTCGTTCAGTTCCTCACTGCCAGTCGCCGTCGTCCACCGCCGTTCTTCATCGGACCTATCTTCTCCGGCGCAGAGCTTCTCCTCAAAACAGAGCGTCGCTCTGTAACAGCCGAAAGCCCTCGTCGACGGCCTCCTCACTGCTGTTGGACCGCCGGTGGTATCCACCGTCGTCGTCATCGAGACCAGCCGCCTCCGCCGCAAGACCCACCGTCCGCCGCCCCAGGCTTTTCCGGCGATCTCATCCAAAACAGAGCACCGGCTCTGTTCTGAAACGGCCGAAGCCCGAGCGCCCGAGCTTCGGTTCGGGCCGGGTTTTTTTTATTTTTTTTTTATTTTTTTTATTTTAACTGAACCGGCACTGAACCAGCCGGTTCAGCGCTCATTTTCATTTCTTTTTTTTTCTTTTTCTTCTTTATAACCCGTTGTATTGATCTCAGCCGCCGGATATAATCTGAACGGATCTTCTCTTTAATTGTGTCTCTTTCGCGCGCGATATTTCAAATGATCATAACTTTTTGCTCCGAACTCCGAATTGCGAACAGTCAGTGGCGTTGGAAAGCTGACTTCGTGTACTTTAATATGAAGCTTAAATCAGTCCTATCAGAGATATGCAATCGAAGTTGTAAATATTCAATCATTAGAGTCGTATTTTATCCCATTTCTGCGTTTTGCTCTCGTTTCCTACAAAAACCAAAAACTATATTAAAGTAGCAATAATTCTAAACAAACACTAGCAGAAATATAAGTTTAGGAGATAATAAAATGCATATTTCATGTACATATCACACCCCCAAACCTAGATTTTGCTAGTCCCTAGCAAAACAAAACAAAAATAAAATCAAGCAAACTAAGGAACTAATGCATAAAAGTAACACCACTTTCGTAGGGAACACGATTGCATTGAGCGTATGCAACAAGCCGTTAAACCTCTAGGTGGCCCTAGTAGGACGAGTGTTGTCTCGTGAGGGTTTGCAGCCATGCTACCCACAAACATGTATTTATGAAATTAACCTAATTAACCTAAATGTAAAAACAAATCAAAACACTGCAAAACAAACAAACCTATTATCCCTTCAAATGCAGACTACAATGCTTAAGAGAATTAACCACACGTACTTGGTTCATAATCAACAGGAATATAGAAGCCCTCAAGTAAGTGGTTTTATTCCACACTTTCATCTTGGAAATTTCTGCTCAATATGATATAGCATTATACTGTAAATAGTAAAAGTGTAGAACATTGCAGCAATACATTCTAAATTTCTGTCTTACACATATCCAGTGTTACCCATTAACCAAAGAACATCAGAATCTACATAGTCATCCCAATCTTTAGGTTCATGATAGCACAGATCTGCGCGCCTCATTCGGGTCCAACATTCTAGATTTGAGAGGATAATACACCACAGACTTTTTTTTTTATTATTTCTATTTTTTTTTCGTTAGGACTGTGTAAGGCCTGACTTCAAGATGCTTAGGTTTAGCAATGACTCAGGCCAATGACTCCCAGCCAGTTGGCTTAGGGCATTAGGTATTAAGAGACCGCTTCGGGCCTGAGCATCAGCCTAAGTTAATCCTATAAAGTCAAGCAGCCCCTTTCTTTCATTTTTTTTTTTCATTTTTTTTTTTCAGCATTCATATTTTCAGCACATCTTTATTCTGTCCAGGCTGTATTATACTCTCAACCTATTTCCGGTTCCAGCCCTTGCCATAGCCAAGTAAATGGTCTATCATGATCTTTTAAGCTCAAAGGACAACCACACATCATCCAATGACTCTGACTAAAGACATCCCACTGAAGATTAGTATTCAACAAATCTCTAGAGGGTATTACTTTATGTAACTAGTGTGTGTGAGTGAGTTTTCTTAGCTCAAGCACAGGTTCCAAGAGGACTGTAACAGAAAGATACTGCTCAGTTAAGTTCTCTATCCTCCAGTATACTTACTCACACTTCCAATGTAAATTAATCTCTTAAGAATTGTAAAATGCATCATAACGGGATAAACTATCAAAACCTATAAAAATACTAGCAAACAACCTAAAAACTATTTTTTTTTCGTTTTTTTTTTTATATTTTTTTTTTCAAATTTTTTTTTTTTAATTTTTAACTTTTTTTTTTCATAAACAGAAACATATGATAAACACTTCTTTTCTACACCCCCAAACCTAAACTAAACATTGTCCTCAATGTTGACCAAAATAATACTACAATGAATAGTAAAAGAAAAGGAGTGAGGAAGGAAGTCACCTGAATGGAGAGCCTCATGGTAGATGTAAAGCATGAAACACATAAGCGAAGAATGAGGAGATAAGATAAATATGGAAAAATTAAATACACCCCCAAACCTCGATGGTAGCATCCCCACATAGGTAATAAAGAACCTAAAATAACAAAAACAAATAGAAAACAAACAAGAACATAAAATTTGGGTTGCCTCCCAAGAGCGCTAAGTTTTACGTCTTCAGCCAGACCACGACCTTCAATTCACTCAGGGGTCGGTGGGTCGTCCAAGGGATAGATGATTTCCTGGTCAAAATTGTCTTCTAAGTACGGTTTTAATCGTTGACCATTAACTTTGAAGGTACTGCTATCCTTTGGGTTTTGAATTTCTACTGCGCCATAGGGGAATACTTGTTTCACAATGAATGGTCCCGACCATCGAGAACGGAGTTTCCCAGGAAATAGAGGCAATCGTGTATTGTAGAGCAAAACTTTTTGATCAGGTTGAAAAGACTTTCTTAAAATAGATTTGTCATGAAAAAGTTTAGTCTGTTCTTTATAAAGTTTTGCACTCTCATAAGCATCGAGACGCATCTCCTCCAATTCATTGAGTTGCAATTTGCGTTCGGACCCTGCTTTATGCATATCAAAATTCAAAGCCTTGATTGCCCAATATGCTCGATGCTCTAACTCCACTGGTGACATACCAATGGGAGTCTTGTATGCAGTCCTGTAAGCCCACAAAGCATCATTTAAGCGCAAGGACCAATCTTTCCTATCGGGTCTAACAGTTTTCTCAAGAATTTTTTTAATCTCCCGATTAGACAACTCTACCTGACCGCTTGTTTGGGGATGATATGGAGTAGCGACCTTATGGGTAACAGAGTACTTCCGTAGTAAGGCTTCAAAAGGTCTATTACAAAAGTGAGTGCCTCCATCACTAATAATTGCTCGTGGGATCCTTATGATCATTTGTCTTTCAGAAATTTTACCACAACCTTATGATCATTTGTCTTAGATGCAATTGCTTCAATCCATTTAGAAACATAGTCTACTGCAACTAAAATATAAAGGTTTCTGAAGGATTGTGGGAAGGGTCCCATGAAATCAATTCCCCAAACATCAAAGAGGTCCACCACAAGAATGGGTTGGAGAGGCATCATATCGCGTCGAGAGATAGACCCTAACCTTTGACATCTATCACAAGATTTGCAGAACTCATGAGCATCCTTAAACAAGGTCGGCCAATAGAATCCACTCTGCAAAATCTTGGCAGCGGTTTTCTTGCCTCCAAAATGTCCCCCGCATGCTTGAGAATGACAAGAATGTAAAATACTATGAAACTCATTCTCAGGCACACATCGCCTAATTACCTGGTCTGAACATATTTTAAAGAGGTACGGATCATCCCAAAAATAAGATTTAACCTTAGAAAAGAATAAATCTTTGTCATGTTTTGTCCAATGGGATGGAATCTAACCTATGGCAAGGTAGTTCACAATGTTGGCAAACCAAGGTGTTTTAATTTGGGAGATGGAGAACAATTGTTCATCAGGAAAAGAATCATGTAGTGGCTCTTCATCTTTAGATGTTTCAACAAGGAATCTAGAGAGATGATCGGCTACTACATTCTCAACAACTTTCTTATCTCGGATTTCATAATTAAATTCTTGTAAGAGTAAAATCCATCTTATCAATCGAGGTTTGGTGTCTTTCTTGGACAAGAGATGTTTTAATGCAGCATGGTCGGAGAAAATGATGATTTTAGAACCTAGAAGGTAGGATCTAAATTTATCTAGGGCATAAACTACCGCTAGAAGTTCCTTCTCCGTAGTGGTGTAATTCAATTGGGCATCAGACAGGGTCTTACTAGCATAATATATGACATGAGGAACCTTATTCACTCTCTGACCTAGGACAGCACCAATGGCATAGTCTGACGCATCACACATTATTTCAAAGGGAAGAGTGTAGTCAGGGGGCTGAATGATAGGTGCAGTAGACAATAAGGTACGAAGAGCATCAAAAGCTTGCCTACATGCATCATCAAACACAAAAGGCGCATCTTGGGCTAGTAAATTGCTCAAGGGGCGAGCAATCTTACTGAAGTCTTTAATGAACCGCCTATAAAAGCCTGCATGACCAAGGAACGATCTAATTTGTTTCACCGAAGATGGTGGTGGTAGATGAGTGATGAGATCGACCTTGGCTTTGTCGACTTCAATTCCCCTTTTGGAGACTACATGTCCCAAAACAATGCCCTCTTGCACCATGAAATGGCTTTTCTCCCAGCTCAAGACAAGATTTTTCTCTTCACAACGCTTGAGAACTAATGACAGATTATGGAGACATTCATCAAATGATGGACCAAATACAGAGAAATCGTCCATGAACACTTCTAAAAATTTGTCAACCATATCAGAGAAGATGGCTAGCATGCACCGTTGAAAGGTGGCAGGTGCATTACATAGCCCAAAAGGCATTCTTCGATAAGCAAAGGTACCGAAGGGACAAGTAAAAGT
Source organism: Houttuynia cordata (assembly GCA_039654745.1). Lineage (NCBI taxonomy): Eukaryota > Viridiplantae > Streptophyta > Magnoliopsida > Piperales > Saururaceae > Houttuynia > Houttuynia cordata. The sequence goes on along the minus strand of CM077502.1, from coordinate 5,882,436 downwards.
AGTCTTCTCTTGATCTGCCGGAAACACTGGGACTTGATTATATCCAGAGTAACCATCAAGAAAACAATAGAATTGTTGACCTGCCAGTTTCTCTAAGATTTCTTGAATGAAGGGTAATGGAAAGTGGTCTTTTCTAGTTTTTGTGTTCAATCTTCTATAATCAATACACACTCTCCACCCAGTAGTTTCGCGGGTTGGGACTAACTCTCCATCAGAGTTTTTCTTCACTGTGATGCCAGACTTTTTAGGCACGACTTGTATCGGGCTGACCCACTCACTATCAGAGATGGGGTATATGATACCCGCATCGAGCAGTTTCACAATTTCTTTCTTGACCACATCACTCATGTTGGGATTCAATCTCCGCTGATTCTCTCTTGAAGGTTTGGCATCATCCTCTAAATGAATTTGGTGCATACAGACTGAAGGATCAATGCCTCTTAGATCAGCTACAGTCCACCCTATGGCTCTCCTATGCTGAACTAGAATCCTAAGCAATTGACTCTCCTGGCCGCTAGACAAGCTAGATGAAATAATGACAGGGAGAGTATCAGTAGGACCTAGAAAAACATACTTGAGTGAACTCGGAAGTGGCTTTAACTCAAGTTGAGGAGGAGACTCAATAGAAGGTTGAAGTGATGGACTGGGAGATATTGGTAAAGGCTCTACTCTATTTCTAAAAGGAAAAGAGTCATGATAGGGAGGAGAAGCTGACATCACATGAATTTCTTCAACGGGTGGTTCTATGTCAGAATCCTCTATCCCTAAATAGAGTAGAGTAGGATCTTGAGCTTAAAACATGGGCTCATTCAAGAGTGTCTCTTCCATGAGGTCATCAATTTCATCAACGAGAGAACACTCTTGCTCACTTTCAGTCGCTCCTTGGTTGGAAGCTTGGAACACATTAAGGATGATTTTCATATTGCCGAAAGACATCTCCATCATTCCAGATCGACATTGGATGCACGCATTGGCCGTCGCTAAGAAAGGGCGGCCTAAAATGACTGGAATGGTGTGAGAAGCATGAGACACAGGTTCCATGTCCAAGACCAAGAAATCAACTGGAAAGAAAAACTTCTCAACCCCAACTAAAACATCTTCAAGAAAACCTCGGGGTTTCCTAATGGATCCCCGGCAGCGGCGCCAATTGATTGATTGAATTTTTCACTATTTTTACTCGCAATCGCACGAGACTCAGTATAGTCTAGTGGTAACGAGGTCGAACCCAAAGGACTTGGACTGTTCAACTTAATTCTAATGAAAGATTTGATTTTTTTTATGAAACTAGTTATAGCAGAATGAAAAGTTCTAATTTAACAAAGTAATGAAATTTATGTGAAATTAATATGATGAGAAATATACTAAGACTTCGAATTCACCCAAACCAAATAGCTATCCTCTCCGTTAAACCCGTACAATTCCAAGTGATCAATTATCCGTGCCCCTCTCGAAGTCACGAATAATCGTAATGTGTGCAGCCCTCTCGAACATGCAACTAAACAATTAAATCTAACTTAATCAATCTCCCTCTCTCGAGCAAAGATCAATCATAAAAATGCAATTTTTATTCAAATAATACCTTGGAATTCGCTAAGACCTTTCGAACATTAACAAACCCTTAACTAACAATTACTCTACCCTCTCTCGAGCAACAGAATAATCATAGCAAAATATTAAGTATATGGAATAAAAAATTACAACTTTAAAATTACAAATAAGTATTGAGAGTCAAACAATTAGTAGGGCTTCATCTAATCTTAGTACAATGAAATTTAGCTAGACATGAATAGAAGGAAGAAAAAGCCTGGTTCGTCGGATTGGTCATATGCGCGCACTGTAGCACTGTAGCACTATTCATCATCTTCTTCGCGCAGTCAGTTACTGTAGACCTTGGAACGACACTGTAGCAATTTCAAATCGGTGTGCAATTCGTCCAAAAGACCAACCCTTTTCTTCTCCCTTCCCTCCTCCTCTTGCTCCGGCGAAGACCCTGCCTCTTGCTCTGACCGAGACCCATCGGAATCCGGCCGTCGCAACTCTGTTCAAGCTCTGTTTTTCCCTCTCTGTTTTTCGCTGTGTTTTTCCTTCTGTCGGCGGCCTGTTTTGCTCTGTGTTTTCTGTCCGCTGTTTTTTTCCTATATCCCAAAGCTCTCTCCTTTTCTTCGTTTTTATAGCAGATTCGGAGTCCAAATCCAGACTTCCCATATCGAGCACGCCTGTTTATTTTTTTGTTTCCTGATTTAGCACGGCTCTGTTCCGTGGGATGCTCCTCCCATTTCCACCGTATTCTGCCGACTAGGACCAACCGCCGTCGTCGTTCAGTTCCTCACTGCCAGTCGCCGTCGTCCGCCGCCATTCTTCATCGGACCTATCTTCTCCGGCGCAGAGCTTCTCCTCAAAACAGAGCGTCGCTCTGTAACAGCCGAAAGCCCTCGTCGACGGCCTCCTCACTGCTGTTGGACCGCCGGTGGTATCCACCGTCATCGTCATCGAGACTAGCCGCCTCCGCCGCAAGACCCACCGTCCGCCGCCCCAGGCTTTTCCGGCGATCTCATCCAAAACAGAGCACCGGCTCTGTTCTGAAACGGCCGAAGCCCGAGCGCCCGAGCTTCGGCTCGGGCCGGGTTTTTTTTATTTTTTTTTTATTTTTTTTATTTTAACTGAACTGGCACTGAACCAGCCGGTTCAGCGCTCATTTTAATTTCTTTTTTTTTTCTTTTTCTTCTTTATAACCCGTTGTATTGATCTCAGCCGCCGGATATAATCTGAACGGATCTTCTCTTTAATTGTGTCTCTTTCGCGCGCGATATTTCAAATGATCATAACTTTTTGCTCCGAACTCCGAATTGCAAACAGTCAGTGGCGTTGGAAAGCTGACTTCGTGTACTTTAACATGAAGCTTAAATCAGTCCCATCAGAGATATACAATCGAAGTTGTAAATATTCAATCATTAGAGTCGCGTTTTATCCCATTTCTGCGTTTTGCTCTCGTTTCCTACAAAAACCAAAAACTATATTAAAGTAGCAATAATTATTAACAAACACTAGCAGAAATATAAGTTTAGGAGATAATAAAATGCATATTTCATGTACAGATCACTTCTTGCACCCAGATCCCTCCCGTCCTTACTTAGAAAGCTTACGCTTATACTGTGAACCTCACATCTCAATAAAATTGCAAATTATGTGATTGTCTCAATTAAAAGTGACATGAGGGAGCACATTACAATTCTCGACGCCTTCAAACCCGGCTCGGCCCCAACCAAAAATTATAGGGTAAACAGGCAAACCACGTCACTTTTAAGCTACTTTTAGAGTAGCCATCAATATTCCATATTGACGGCACACACGCTACACGCATGCATTATAGTTGTTTGGCACCAATTTGTTGGAGCACATGTCTATAGCCTGTGCGACATTGATCTCTGAGATTGATGGCTCCATGGTGTGCTCCATGGAGTATTGTGTCATGGACACCCAATAATTTCTCCGACCCAACGAGTTCACAAGCTTATGAGGCTTCTCAAGGTGTATCGGATTCACTCAACGTTGTGACATCATCGACAGACACAATTTCTTTGATCCAACCACCATTTGCTCCAGATGCCAAACTCGGTCCAGTTGAGACGCCCCCTTTTTTGAAAGTATATACTAGGCGTCAGTGTGCACTTAGTGTTGTTTTACATCAGACACTTTCATCTTTAGTTGCATGTCTAGATCCTATACCTGATGTCAAGACTAACTAAATTTCAATTCGAGCACAAGGATGAGGACGCGGGAGGAAAATTTACTAAGCATTTATATTATCTTATGTATATATATATTGTTTAAACTTGAAAGAGACACCTTAATTTATTTTTAAACAAAACAAACTGTGTTATTGTGTTAACTTGGAAGAGTTTACTGAACAAATGGATGGTTTGAATTTGTTTACTCTTCATAATTAATTCTTTGTTTATAGGGATTAAATTGTGTTATCAAGTTTTTTTAATGGAAAATGTAAGTAGAAGAGACATTTTCCTTATTAGTAAAGGAAGGCGTCTCTGCCAGTGACGCCGTTCGAGTTAGATTGCAAAAAAAAACTAGACGTGACATGTTAGATGATTGGATCATAATTAAGTTTGCCCCTTTCCCTATTGGTTATTATTTATTTTAATATATATTATTTGGTAAATTCCCCATATATTTTTATCACATAGAAAATGTGATTTGAAAGGGCTCGTACGGTATTCTGGGCACACTTGTGTTCATGTTATAGGGAACTTTTCCATATGAAAATTTTATAGGAAACTTCAGAGTTACCTTTAAGTGCATTTTCGAAAATGAAACTTATTTTTTTGTTGTTGATTTTGTTGCGTATACATATTTCATCTATTTATTTCATTGTGTTTTTTCTTCATATGGCAACTCTCTGCACTAGTACCCCAAAGTTGCACCACAGCCCTATATCTTCCTCCCGGTGCTTCTTGCACCTATATCCCTCCGGTCCCCCCTCAGAATTGTATTGTGGACTCCACATCTCAATAAAATTATAAAATATATAACTGTCTTGATTAAAAATTACCTGATAGAGAGAGCGCATCACAATTCACAACGCCTTAAAACCCGGTTCGACCTAAGTAGAAATTATTGGGTATAACAGGCAGCCCATGTCACCTTTATGCCACTTTAGAGGAGCCATCAATATTCACGATCGAGGGCACACACGCTACACATGTGCGTTACAACTGTTTTACACTAATTACTTGAAGCACGAGTCCATAGCACAAGTCTACAGCCTGTGCAACATTGATGATGGCTCCCTGGTGTGCTCCGTGGAGTATTGTGCCATGGACACCCAATAATTTGTCCGGCCCAACGGGTTCACCATCTATAAAACCCGCCCGGCCGATCTCCCATGTCTGACCACTCCAGTTCATGATTCCCTTCTCCCGCCACTCCACCCCTCTGAGCTGCCTCCTCCCTCCCCGTCCTTCTCGCCGCCTTCTCCGCCCCTTCTCCGCTTCTTCCGCTCTCCCAATCATCCACGGCCTCGCCGACGACCTCCTCTCCGGTAGCTCAACCATATGTCGCCTCGCCGGCGGCGGCCGCGTCGACCACGCCGGAAAGGTGTTCGACGAAATTGTCCACAGGAACTCCGTTTCCTGGAACTCCATGTTCGGCGGATACAGGCACAGCGGCCGCGTCGAAGACACAACCGCGCTGTTCGACGCGTGCGCCGGTAAGGACGTGCGGTTGTGGACTGCGATGGTGACTTATTATGCGAAGCGAGGGCAGGTGGATCAAGCACGTAAGGTGTTTGATGAAATGCCGCAGAGGAATGTGGTTTCTTGGAATGCGATGGTGAGTGGGTACTTGCAGAATGGGCATTTGTGTTCTGCAAGGAAGCTGTTCGACAAAATGCCGGAGAGGAATGTTGTGTCGTGGAATTCTATGATTAGTGGATATTGCCGTGTTTACCAGCTTGCTGAGGCGCGACGGCTCTTTGATGAGATGCCGGAGAGAAATTTGGTGTCTTGGTCGGTCATGATCTCCGGTTATGTAAATAGTAGCAATTATTTCGAAGCATGGGTGCTTTTTTGCAAGATGCAGGAATACGATGTTAGACTTGATCAGTTCAGCTTAGTTGTTACTGTCTCAGCGGTGGCTGGATTGAACGATTTAACTCTGCTTGAGATGCTAAGGGCGTTGGCAATAAAAATAAATCTCGAAGGGGATGTTGTTGTGGGGACGGCAACTTTAGATGCTTATACGCGTAGTGGGAAGTTGGATACAGCCAAGAAATTTTGTGCTGTAATGCCAGAGAGAAATGAATTTACGTGGACTACCATGATTTCAGCTCTTTCTCAAAGTGGTAGATTGGATGAAGCTGTTGCTCTATTTGAGGTAGTTCCTATCCATACAACATCTACTCAAACTGCTATGCTGACAGGATATGCTAAAAGTGGGAAAATTCAGGAAGCCAGGCTTATATTTAATCAGATATCAGAGCCTAATGCGGTCACTTGGAATGCGATGCTCACAGGGTATATGCAGAATGGAATGATTGAAGAAGCTGGCAAGTTTTTCAGGACCATGCCTTTGCGAAATATTGCTTCATGGGCAACCATGATTGCTGGTTATGCCCATCATGGAAAAACCAAAGAAGCACTGGAGCTATTAGCAGAGCTTCGTAGATTTGGACTTGTTCTAAGTCATTCTTGTTTTACTAGTGCCTTCTTCGTGTGTGCTAATTTACAGAACCTTGAAATGGGTAGACAAGTCCATGCTCTTGCTGTAAAAACTGCTTCACAACTGAATCCTTATGTGGGAAATGCCCTAATTGCAATGTATGCGAAGTGCCAGAACACAGAAGATGTTACTCGGGTTTTCTGCAAAATGAAAGTTAAAGATGTTGTCTCATGGAACTCATTAATTTCTGCTTTGTCTCAGAATTCAATGTTAGATGAAGCTAGGTATGTTTTCATGAAGATGCCGAAGAGGGACGTTGTGTCTTGGACATCAATTATATCCGCTTATGTACAAGCTGAAAATTGGCTGGATGCTTTAGAGCTTTATGTTCATATGTTGTCCAGTGGAGTAAAACCAAATTCATCAACAATAAGTAGTATTCTTAGTGCCTGTGCTAGCCTGGGGTCCGCCAATTTAGGGCAACAAATCCATGTATTTTCTGTCAAATTAGGGTTAGAAACAGATCTGTTTGTTGGTAATGCTCTCATAGCAATGTACTTCAGGTGTGGTTCTTTGGATGCTTTTGAAGTCTTTAATGAAATGTTAGAACATGATGTAGTTACATGGAATTCATTATTGACAGGGGCGGCCCAGCATGGTTATGGAAAGGAAGCTGTGAAAATTTTTGAGCAGATGAAATCTGAAGGAATTTTGCCCAATGAGGTCAGCTTTCTAGGGCTCTTATGTGCTTGTAGTCATGAAGGCTTAGTTAAGGAGGGGCAACATTATTTTGATTCCATGATCACCGATTACAGGCTCGTGCCAGTTGCACCTCATTATGCTTGCATGGTTGATCTTCTTGGCCGGGCTGGCCACTTGTATGAAGCTTTAAAATTCATTGAAGATATGCCCCTTGAGCCAGATTCAGTTGTGTGGGCAGCTCTTCTTGCAGCTTGTAGAACCCATCAAAATGTTGAACTGGGTAGGATGGTTGCAGAGAGACTTTTTCAGATGTACCCACAGATTTCAGGGAACTATATTCTGTTATCAAACATTTATGCATCTCTTAAGATGTGGACGAAAGTAGGAGAGATAAGGAAGCTAATGAGAGAACGTGGAGTAGCAAAAGAACCTGGAATTAGCTGGATGCAGGTAAAGAATCGGCTTCACTCTTTTGTCATTGGGGATACAGCACATGAGCAAAGTGGACAGATTTACTTAAAGCTCAAGGAGTTATACAGCCACATAAAAGCCATGGGTTATGTCCCTGATACCAACTTTGTGCTTCATGACGTAGAGGAAGAACAAAAGGAGAATGTGCTCTTATACCATAGTGAGAAACTTGCTATAGCTTTTGGGTTGATAAGCACTCCAGAGGGAACACCGATCCAGATTATGAAAAATCTTCGGATCTGTGGGGATTGTCATAATTTTGCCAAGTTTTTGTCCAAGATTACAAAAAGAAAAATCACCATCCGGGATGGGAATAGGTTTCACCACTTCCATGATGGGTTGTGCTCTTGTGGAAGCTATTGGTGATTTTATGAATATTCCCATAAGAAGTGGACTGGAGCATCAGTATTGATAATGTGCAAACCTTTTCGCTACAGTCTTGATCATCTTCTGGTATGTTATATATCTTGATTCAGTTTATCTATTCTTTGATAACCTGTTATTTGTTAGCATATTCTGAATGCTAAAAGTGAATAATGTTGCTGCAAAAATGCTTACATGTATTAGTCATTGTTTCGAGACAAATTCTGAAATTAATACTTGTATCCAGATTGAAGGATCCTATTCATGCTTTTAACCTTCCAAGTTTTCATATTCTCCCTCCATTCCAAAATACTATGTACATTTAGAAATATTCAGTGTTCCAAAAATACTGTGTACATTTTGCCAAATCATGTGACTTCCTCTTTCCAAAATTGGAAGAGACTTGGAAAGATTGACTTGAACTTGGTTCATGAACGAGCATACGAGTTGGATGGGATATTAGGGATGAGAAGTCATGTGACTTCCTCGTGGGCTTCATGGTCTAATAAAAATGACAATTTTCTCAAATATACACAGTATTTTGGAACGGAGGGAGCATTATATACTATAGGGATTTTCCATGTCTATTTGGTGATGACTTAAAACAACTGCACAAGCTATTTTATAGTGTTTTGGCCGATGTTAGTGATCCATTGATCCCCTGGTTGTTTGGTCCATTGCTATTGTATTATATAAATCATTATTGAAAGTCCTGTTTATCTGCGCCTGCCACATGCACATCCTGATTTCGAAATACCGGCAGGCTTTAATACAGGGGGGCGGTGGGTTTGACTACCTCTGTCCATCTGCCCCTAGCACCGACAGTTCTCTATGCGCCAGTGCATATTTTTGAATATGCGACCCGGCACAGGTTAACTTTTGACTTATTACTAAAATACCAGAAAGTCTATGGTATGTTGCCTTGATAAAACTGAACATTGTGATGCTGTCATAGAATCCCGGGAAGATCCATTCTGCAATAGAGGAGGAAATGAGAAGAAAGTTTAAAGAGCAACAGACCCGCTGAAGAATTTCAAGCAGGCTTCACAACTGAATGATTTGCCCTGGTACACTGTTTTCCTTTTAATTGCTTTTACTTTTGTTCTTGAACTTAACTAAAAGTGTGGCGGACTACAACTTACTAGAGGGCTCAAATAATAGTACTCCCTCCATCCAATGAAGCCTGTCTGCATTTGAAAAGACATGGGCCCATCATTACGTGACTGACTTTGCCTCACAACCAAAAACACAGAAGAGGCAAAAACTCTGTTTTTTTTATGGACTTTAGAGTCCTATAAATTTTACTCATTTTCAAGTGCAGGCAGGCTTCATTGGATGGAGGGAGTAAAGGTTAATCTTCTTTCTTGATGAGGGAATCCCAATCATTGAGTACTTGATCCCTTGATTCCTATTAGGGGTTTATCAAGCATAATATAATTTCTTTTTGATGAAGTGAACATAATATACTTGGTTATACTTTTTAGTGGAAAAACATTCTTGAAAGAAAATGCTGAAGAAAATTCTTTTTCGTGGTTAAATTAGCAACAAGGTTTTCCATCTTGAATCTCTGTCACTGCTCAATAGGCCAACGAAAAAGATCTCAGAAAGCTCAGTAATCTCCAGATAAGAGTGACAAAGAGAAGAAGTCTAGCAAGAGGAACCTTATCATCCACAAGTATGTTAAACTAACCACTTGCTAGGCGTTTGTACAATCAAAAGCTGCATAATCATTATCTTAGCAAACTAGAATTGTAATAAAACCTCACCTACTTTTAAACTGTTCACATTTTGTGTTTTTCTGAACATGAGCACACGATAATGACCAAGTTGCAAGAAAATTGAGACAATAAAACACATGTACTTAGCTAGTTTGCACATAATGAGGGGCTGTTTGGATACAAAATCTTAGAGATATAAATTCTAGCAAACTTAATTCTTGTCAAATCTTAGAAATCAAAATTTGGTAGGGTAAAGATTTTTTAACAATTTGTGCCATGCTCCCATGTAAAGGCAGACTGGTTTTCATTGTTACCAGCTTTGTGATGGAATATTGTCATATTAATATTTCATGTGCAACCATTATGTCATGAAGACAATCCACATATTTGGAAAGGTGTATGATGAATATGGTGACGTTGAATCTTCTTATCATCGTTGATGCAGTCATCACATTGAAGATTGTTAATTTTACAAGTTTCCTAGTTCAGTTATGAGGTTTATATAACTGTTGATTTTGTAGAGAATTTTAGTTAGAATAAGATTTTATTCTCTTTTTTTAGGTAAATTTTAAGTTGGTTTTATATTTCCTTCTTGAAGTAGAACTCTCTTTGTAATAAGCCTATTTAAAGGCCTTAACATCAAGAAAAATAGAAAATGATGATTTCAAGAAAAAAATTTGCGTAGTTCTCTGTTGTTTAATGATGATACTGAACAACCATGATGCCGATGCCATGTTCCACCATTCGGTGTCAATTCCGGCAGTAATCTGTGGAAGTGATTCCAAAGAAATTAATTCCTTTTATCCCTCTATCCCCTCCGTTTATGCTCCTCCACGCGCTATCCACTATCAATCGTCCCATCTTCATAGGGTTGCGTCAAGAAGGGCATCAGGTGTAAAAACTTGCTACTATGTTTCTTTGCATGGATTTTGTACCATTTGATTCTGATAAGAGTCAAACGCGATATATAATCCATGCCGCCGACCCAAGATAGCTGGGATAAGGCATATGATGATGATGATGATGAAAGATTTTTTAACAATTTAATTTTAGAAAAATCCTAATTAAATGTAAGTCCAGTCACAAAATCTCCTCAAAACTTAAGAGGAGATTCTAATATTGTGCCAAAATCTTAGCAGAATCCCCATTCTGTCCTAAATATAGATTCACACAGAATTTGGCTACCAAACCAAATTATGCACGAATCCACTAGAATCTTCCATAATTTATTTAAACGGCCCCTAAAACTATAAGCAAATTTTGTAATTACCAAGAGATCTTGGCTTTGCGATTTTCCATTTCGTTATTTATAACACTCTCTCCACAATTTTCATTTAGTTCCTTAGGCGACACTGAGTTCTCACAGCGGTTGGAATCTTTTTAGAAGAAGAAAGTGGCAAGAAAGGGACAAAAATGTGGCTGTGAGTAGCAGTGGTAGCCAATGGTGGTCGCACTGTGCACATGACGCATATGAACAGCAGTAGCCAGTGGCGATCATTGCAATAGAAGAAAATTCTCCTGGGGAGATATCCTTATTGTTGGGTGTCTTCTTTTCTTTTGGCGGGTTGGGTAGACAAATTTTAAAATACACCATTCTCTTCTATTTGTGCAAAAAATTTTGAAATTGAAGTTTTATGCAGGGTCGAAAGGAATTTAGCCCAAAGGATAAGGAAAATCCATCTGCAAACTTTAGACTACAACTCCTGATTTTGACAAACACTCATGCACACACAAAAATGCTTAATTTACCAATTGTAATCTCCTGATTTTGATCTTCATATTTCTTATTGAGTACCTGTACAGATATGATATGATCATTATGTACTTCTGTAGCCATGTGCAACCTGCCCCACTAGACTGCCTACAACAGGAATGCAAAAGGTAACTAATGTAGTTGGGAAAAACGGTCTTGAAGATGTTGCTGGAAGTGGGTTTAATTAAAAGTTGCCTGGAGAGAGCTGCTAAGCATCCTGGAAAACATCCTCATTTTAGAAGATTTGTTGTTTTTGGCAAGTCAGGTTAGCTTATTTGGCTACTGTGCTATTACAATCTCTTCCAAGCTAAGTTCTTGTTTTCTGGCACAAAATATGTGGGCGATATTTTTACAGCTAAGGAAAGCTAGTTTCTCCCTGCTGTTGAAGGAAAGGAAATTGGCTCCGAAGAAAAGCAAACAGAGAAGATAGTCAAGATACTGAACAAGCTAATGTCCCAAAGCTCTAATGAGGTACTCAAGATTGAGTAAGGTTAGCATATGTTCATGGCTTTGTATATTTCGTGAACTGATTCTTTCCTGCTGAAAGTTTCTAATATGCGAACATCCATGGTATAGTCTATCACTACATACAATGCAAAAGAAGCACCAAGAAAGAATCAACTTCAAACTAAAATGGAAGTAAAAAAAAATCTTAAGAGAAGCGTCAAGAACTCAAAAGGGAGCGAAAGATATGTGCAAAAAAACACCTGCAACTTTTAGATTGCAGTTTTGCGCTTTGTTATTTTACATTATTTTATTTTATTTTATAATTCCTTGATCGGTCTCTTTTTTTTTCTGTCTAGTGGGAAGATTAGGCGATGAGTTGAGCATGCCATTTACTAACGGTCTTTTATTAGGCCTCTCCCTTCCCATTGGCTTGGTTCGGTGAGGACTGAGGACGGCTTCATCTGCCTAAGGACAATCCTGAGATATGGCTTCTTATTGAATCCTTCAGTTAATAGGACGAAATGGGTTTTATCGCACTGCTCACTTCAGGGAAGTGTATGCCGAGGGCATTTGGCGGGAGAGATGGCAGCCAATCTCTAGATTCGTTTCTAGTTCATTAAAGATGTTCTCTCAGCGGGGTTTAGTGTTCTCTCAGCGGCCACCAGCCCAAGCTTCTGCTTTTGTAAGTTTCACGTCCATAAAAATTGTAGCAGAAACATGTATTCCAAACTCAGTTTTACAATATGAAGATATTTTGGGCACTCACATGTTCCTTGAGTCAAACATCGCCAAAAAAATATCACTTGTTGCACGAGAAATGAAAGAATACTATAGAAAAGCAACCTCGGGATAAGAAAACATTAGTTATTATCAAATTATGCTAATATCCATTTATCATTTTTTACGGAATTATGCTAATATCTATATATATATATATATATATATATATACAGCAATGGCAGTCCCATGTGTAAATTATACGTTGTCTTCTTAGAGTTCTTCAAATGTAAGTCCGATATATACCTCCTGCAAAAAGTGAAAGGTGGTTAGGCACAATCCTAAAAGTGAAAGTGCAACTGCAAACCTTTTTAATCGGAAAACAAAAGAGACCCACAGAAGAGAATTAAACAGAGAACTAAGTTATAATTGACACTGTATTCCTTGGCTTTACACAAATTCTACTTAAGAGGAGGGATTTGGAAAAATCAAACTAATATTCAAACCTACCCTAAATGCCAAGATAAAAAATCGAAGTTTGAAGATATTAATTTCAAAGCTTTTTATGAATCTCTTCCCCAGCTAATCCCCCTTATCAAGTCTAGAAGTATTGAGAATTTTAAAGGAGTAAGAAGAAATGGAGATTGGCGATAAAAGATTTGTATAGTTGTAGTTTAAACGCTACAACTGTTCCGGGCACTACCAATTGTTGTACTTAAGATTGACAAAAGAGGAATCATTTTCAAAATCTAGCACAGCAAGATTGACAAAAGAGAATAACACTCCATTATAAGCTTAGATTTCTAATCTTTAAAAGGACTTGATATTTTAATTCTCAACTCTTAGAACTTGTAAATACAATTCATTCTTCACTCATCATCATCATACGCCTTATCCCAGCTATTCATTCTTCACTCTGATATTTAAATAGGTCTCACTTGATCCTTCTTATTGAACCGGTAATTTCTCCATTCTGATTCCAATGATCAAGTGAATGTGTGTCAATTTGTGCGCTACATATAATACTAAAATCTTTTGCACAATCAATTTTTAGTAGATGATCATATATCTATGAATAGTCAGTCTAATACCTATAAACTTATCTATGTCATAAAAAAGTATACATTAACATCTGGACTAACAAAAAATGCCTCCAAATAAGTAAGAGTAGGCAACACTATTACTCAAAAAGTTTAACTAGGCATTGCAAAAAAAAATCACTATAAAATTCCTATCTAATTTTCGCCAAAAGCAAAACTGGTAATTTGGTAACCAAGGCTGCTGTTAACAAATTTGTATGCAAGGGTCTACTCTAGACCCAGAAAAATATTTTTGCCACTGTGCTGACGAAGGCCCTCACCCCAGCAAGTAAGCAAAGCAAGCATTCAAGTCCTCTGGAAGTTCTTCGTCTACATTGCCATGCTCGTGGTGCCCCCAATTAGTCATTTGTTGCTGCTGTTCTTTCTGTTCATCCTCAATCCCCTCTCTAATGAACCAGTTTTCCATTTTTATTGCATTCCAATTTTTCAAGATATATTCTCATGAGCCCAGGCTCATATGAATGGGATTCTTCTCATAATTGTTTTTTGTAAATTGCAACTATGCACATTTCAATGTACATTGTCTGTTTCTACAAATCCAACATAATACTAGAATTGCCCATGAAATGAAGCTCATCGGGTCAATAATTTTATAGGTAAATTGCACTTGACCCCTTTGACTTATGAAAATATGCACTTAACCCCCATGACTTATACAATGAGACAATTTTACCCCTTCTCTTTACTAATAAATCCACATTCTTCATCAATTTGTCATCCCCTCTTTTCACTTGGCAAAAGTGGTACCATGGATTGTCGATATATTACTCGATAATGGCAATGCACCAGCCTTGTTTTCCCAAAGCTACCACATACCCTAAAATTTAAGTAAAATTAGTGGGAACTATCGGGGGTATCTTTGGACAATTAAGTTGCGTATGGGTTAAGTGCAATTTACCCTAATTATCCAATTGCTGGTCACTTTCTTTCAGAATTTAAAGTTGTCAATATGTATTTGAAGGGTGGAAAAATTTGCATGAGCCCAAAATTCAACATCTATGTTGCCAACGTATGTAAATGAAGTTAGCAATTCTTCATATAGAGATAAAAATTCCGAGTACAATTACAGCTTTATCCCTTCCCGATATTATCTGACGGATTATCTTTTTACATTTTCCTACCATGATCTAGTCAGATTTCATATTCGCTTATGAAATGGTCTAATGATGCAAACGTTGCAAAAACATTATCAAGCAGTATCAATCAAGCATCCTCAGATGCTGCTATTGTTAGTTGTCTGAGAGACAATTGAAATGAAAAAACACACTTTATTAATAATTTATACTCAGTTAAGAATTTTTTGATAAGACAGAAGAGAAGGGTTTACATGAGATCGTTCTCATATAAGGAGTATGAGGCCAATCTTTATAACCGTTGGATTCCGATCGGAGGATGGATATTAAATCATTGGGTAGGTGAGGGTGTCACATCAGGGAGTGGGTAAGATCATTATGGCTATTTGTAGCTGTTAGATCAAGATCCAAGGGTTATAATTTAAAGTGGCCTCATATAAGCAATATGAGAGCGATCTCATTTAAACTTTTCCCCGATTGAATATGAACATCGAACAATATAGCAAAGTATCAAACCAAAAACAACATTACAATAATTTTAGCTGTCACAACATCATACTCAAACATCCCAGACACCACACCTCTCTACAAAAACACAAGAGGAATCCCCGAAAAGAGAAATCAGCATCAAGCATCCAGCATCTATGCTTGTGAAGAGACTATAAGATCTTGCGCCTCCTATATCAAAAAACATGTAAAAGGGATATTTAGGGTCATAGAAGGATGCATTAACTATGTTGATGGCTACCAAAACATGCATTAACTATAAACACATGGCACTGTATAAAAAAATGCTAATTTGCAACAGCACACTGCTACTTCAATTTCTTATCTATTGAACTCCTCTATGGGAATGTAATTTTAACTAATAAACTTTTACAGAAGGCATAACAAAATATATTAACAAGCTTCCATCAAAAGCCATGCTGTGGCCAAAGGTGTCAAAGGTATAAAAATGACGAAGTTACTTAAAAGAGGATTCAATGTCATAAGGATTCTAAAAAAGAAGTTATACAACAACAAAGTACTGACAAAAACAAACCTTATTTTCTTTGTCTTCTTGATGCATCTCATCAATATTAAACAAACGCTCAGCAGACTCTGAAGAAGGACAATATTAAAATTAAGCCATACCATAAAAATATTTAAATATGTAGCAACTACAAGCTGATAAGAGAGCAAATGACTTCAATAAGTAAAAACTTTAGTTTTTTTAAGGAATGGATATATAAGCTCTGCACTACCGGTACTGCTAAAACATAAAATGAAGCAATATAAATGAAAGATATTATGTATGATATCAAATAAGTGCTCCTATATGCAAAATCAAATTATGGATGCAGCACATATACATAGTCCTGAAGCCATTTATAATCACAAACCAAAACTTTTAGTTACCTTGCTCAATGCAAGACTTTTTCTCTGCACATTTCAATTCACTTCCTTTTGTTCTCACAGTTTTCTTCTGCATGTTCTGTCCATTTTTGGCACTATAATGGGCAGAGCTACGATTCACAAAATTTCGGTTCATCGGGGACTTGTTACTCGTGGCAGGTGTTCTCTTTTTCGCACTATCATACTTGACCATGGGCTCTAAATCCAAGGTCCTAGGTTTTGATTTCCCATCTTCATCTGAAGAATCAAGCACCTGAGAGGAAACATCAGAAATGGATAGCTTTTCTAAATCCTCATCTATATCATAGCCTCTCAGTAGTTCTTTAGTTGGTTCACCAAGTTCAAGCAAATTGTGGCGACGAACATAAGCTTTAAGCACATCTCGCATTTTCTGCATGGGCTGAAAATTTAAAAGATGAGATCAAAATCAGATCACCTTTTTCTATTCAACGGAATAAGAAGTTAGCAACCAAAACTATTTAGTACCTCACATTCAGATTCTAAGGCAAGCTTAAAAAATCCAAGTGATATTGAGTGCTTTCCAGCACATTCAGAGATCTTAATCTGTGAAAGCCAGTATGACACTGATGAAAGAACGCTGAACTTCTGCTTTGTAACTGTTTTTGCTGTATTGGGGCTAGGTGTGACAATTCTGGTTTGGTCACCTTTGGTCTTCATTGCCCTGGATTCAGCTATAGGATTCACAGCATTAAATGGCCTTTGGAGTGGACTGGCAGAAGATTTGGCAGGAATCGAGAGCCTTCGTGGAGGCTTGCCAGACTTGTCTTTGCCGGAGAGATCCAAAACACTCACGCTTTTGCTGACATTAGAAGCATTCCTTCCCCTGAAATAAAATGATTAATCCTTTCTCTTAAAAATACAAACATTTAAACATATACAAGCAATTATTCCCCGCCAACTTTGAGCAATTATCCCCTGCCAACTTTCCTGTTTGTGGCTGAATATATAAATGGACCAGTAGTTATCTTTAACATGCACTCTAGAGTTGCAATGTATGTAAACTAAAGTTTCTCTTTTTAGTCAAAAATTAAGAGTAAAAGATCTCTATCCTTGTGTCTTTGCACTGAGTTCTGTTATGATAATCTTGCATCAATGTGGAAACAGTCATCGTATAATACCATATTTTTGTAGCATGACAAAAAGTGAGAAACAGAAACAAAACCTTGATGTTAATGCTAATGACTTGGTAAATAAAAATATATAGTTTCTTGTAAATTTTGAAGATCTGGGGGTTTTATATACATCGGAAACGTGAAATCAGAACCTATGAAGTCATTTTAGTGCATCATGATGATCCAATCATACAAGCAGCAAAACAGTGCCCACACAATGAACAGATTCAGCAAGTTCTAATCTTTATAACCCATTTTCACCTGTTCTTCCATGGATTTAAAACCCAATAATCAAACATCTTAAACCAAAAAAAAAAAAAATGAATACCTCCTGGCTGATGCAGAGGCTGAGGCAGAGGGTGACGACCCGTCTTCCACGGTGGGCTTTTCGTCCTTAACTTTGCCTGCAGATCGCAGCGGGTATCGCAGCCTCGACGCTCTAGCAGCCGAACCTGTCAAAAACACAGACAATAGAAACAACACAGAAATCATGGACAAATCCCAAACACTTGAGCAAAACCAAACAGAAAACAGAATAGACTGATGACTGAAGAATCACCAGATGCAGCAGAATGCTCTTTAATGGCTTCCATGGGGGCTACGAAGGAGAGCGAGATAATCTGGGGTGGGAATGGGGACAGATGGGGTAGAAATAGAGGAGGACAAGGAGGGGGTGAGTGAGCGGGAAATTGGAATTTCAAGTTAAAGATCGTGCTAACGGTCCAAGACAAGTATCAAGTGTGGACTGTAGGTTATTTTTAATGGTTTGAATTTGATGACAGCAGCGACGGTTCCGCGCCTCATTAGCCCTCATCTTGGTTTTCTTAATGAGTAATGCTATCTCCCCTTTTTTTATCACGACCAACCTCACATGCTAATGTGGGGAAGGACCTGTCTAGCCACCAAAATCATGTTACCACCACCAAATTTTGCCACATCAACAGAGGGAAAAAAAGGGCTGAATAGAAGGAGAAATTACAACTTTACTTAAGATTGTTGGGTCCTCCACTTGCCCTTTGGTCCTTCTATCTGATTACATAATTTGGTTAAGAAAATATATTTTTTGTGAAGAAAGGAAGGGAAAATGGGCCGATAGCATTGCAATACACTAGAACCTGAGGTAGCCGTGAAAGAAAAGTGGGAGGGATGTGCTCCACGTCATTAGCTGATTGGGTTGGTGAGGAGTGGGTTATGGGATGACATGCCAATCAAATTTTGCCAACATGCGATCATATTCCTACTCCATTTTTCATCTCGCCTATGAGGCACCAAACTACAACATTGACCAATATGGTGAAAGTGGGTTTATGGGTTAACATGCCAATTAATTTTATGACATCAGATAAAGGGTGCGTTTGGAAGCTAATAGGTGAAAGGTTGAAAATTTATATCAGCCTTAAAATTATCATACTAATATTTTCTTATTGGTGACAACCCGTTTGGAACCTGAAAGTAAACGAGCGTCATGGTGAAAAATTTCAGGCCTGATTTGTGAAAGGTGAAATATGTTTGGGAACTGAAAATAAATCACGTTGATGTCGTCCTCTTTCTCCCCGATGGTGATGGCGGCGGCAGCCTCATTGAGCCCTCTTCCCCTGGTCACTGCTGCCGCTGCCTCGTTGAGCCCCCCACCTCGATGCTACAGCCGCCCTCATCCCGGTGTGTGCGTGCACGACTACCCCTCCACCGCTGTATCGTTGAGCCGAGGGAGACCCCAGTCATATCTCTTTTAAATTTAATCCATTTTTGCTATTTTTCATCATTATAAGAAAGAGTCCTAAAAATGAGGAAGAATGAAAAAAAATGGGCCAAAATGGATAAAAAATGAGGGAGATATGAATTGTTGAAGTTTGTTCTATTTCAACGGGGAATTACATGATCCAATTTGCTATCGTGCAATCGATTACACGATAGTACTGGCTATCGAGTAACTGGTTACACCATAGTGTTGGCTATCGAGTAACTAGTTACACTATAGTACTGGCTATCGAGTAATTAGTTACACTATAGGACTGGCTATCGAGTAACTGGTTATACTATAGTACTGGCTATCGAGTAACTGGTTATACTATAGTATTGCCTATCAAGTAACTGGTTACACTATAGTACTGGCTATCGAGTAACTGGTTACACTATAGTACTGCTTGTCGAGTAATCTATTACGCGATAACTTTTTTAATGGGACAAACTTCAACGATGCGTATCTTACTCATTTCTGATCCGTTTTGGCCCATTTTTTTTCATTCTTCCTCATTTTTAGTGTTCTTTCTTATAATGATGAAAAAATGTCTAAAAACGGACTAAAAATGAGGGAGATATGACAGGGAGGGGGGAGTCCCTCGGCTTAACGGTGCGGCGACGGAGGGGCGTCGAGGCAAATACTGGGGTGACCGGCTTTGGACGACCCGAACAGTTGCCCGGGAGGGGTGAGCATGTGTTCCCTTGGCTCAACGGGGCGGTAGTGGTGACGAGGGGGCACCCAACGAGCGACGGTGGGGATGGGGGGCACAGACTCTCCCGGCTCAACGGGGCACCATCGAGGTGGGGGTACTCACCGGGGGGGGACAAAGCTCTTGGAGAGAGGTGATTTTTTTTGTTGAAGAGGTGCGATGATCGATTCGTCAGCCCAATTCTCACTTTGATGAGAATCTGTTTTTCAGGTGTGAAAAGTGAAAATTATCACCTATCATCTTTTAAGGCTATTTTTTAGGCTTTTAGCAAACAAATACAAAACAGGGGTGAAAGGTGAAAAGGTAAAAATTTTCACCTATCACCGTCGCCGACCATTTTTCACCCTTTCAGCTTTCAAACACTTTTCACCCTGATAGGTGAAAATTTTCACCTTTCAGGGCTGAAATATACTTTTTTTTAGCAAACAAACGCACCCAAAGTAAGAAAATGGAGTAGAAAAGTAGAGTACTTAAATGGGTTCAATAAATTCTGTTAAAACTTAAATGGGATTTTTTTGACAAACGGTTAAATGGGATCTAAAGTGGCAGACAAGGTGAACCCACAAAGGGGCTATTTGGGAGGCCATTTCCCACTTCATTTAAAGCCATTTCCTACCATTTCTACTAAAAATTATTTGGGAGGCACATTTACATGGTAAATGATCATTTAAGTAATTTAAGGGGTCATTTTCATTTATGAGGTGAATGAGGACATTCACTTGTCAAATGTGTTTTTAAATGGGAATCTTGTGACGAATGACCATGATTACCCTTCCATCATTCATGTCTACTTTTTGAATCCTCAAAACCCATGTTTAATTGAAAATGGTCCTCAAGGGCTAAGAAGATATTTTTTTATCCTTAAATGGGTTTCTAAATGGACTCCCCAAACAACCCTTTACATCCTAAATGATTAAAAGGAAAATGTAAAAAATGGGCATTGCCAAACAAACTATAATTTTCATTTCATTTGGAAAAAAGAAAATAAAAAACTTTATCTTTCCTACGATTATCAAATGGCCTCCAAAACAGCCCCAAAGTGTAAAAGTCCTAAGGTAAAAATGTTTCGATTAATCTTCTTTTCCAGAACCCTAACTCATAAAAAACACAGATAACCCCTATACCATGGCAAAAAAAAAACATCATCACTTTATTTAGAAAAAAGATATCATAGTTAACACTTTTTCCTATGAAAAATTTATTTGCAAAAATTTTAACCAATCTTTATCAAGAATGGCTCCTATAGAACCGGTCATTATTTGCAAAATGATTGCACACTTGCAGTATGCAATTCTCTTAAAATGATAGTTAAGGACAGTAAGGATCATTTGGAGCATTTTCCTTGCTTATCTAGTTAGTGGTCACACTCAAGGGGCCACCAAAACACTTCAAACCATGGAAAGTTGCATTTGCAATATATCGATATCGGATTTCAACTAATAAAACGATATTGTGTAATATTGATTTTGAAATTTTTTAAAAATATTACCGATATATCGATTTTTGTCCGATATATCGATAATTTTTTAAAAAAAAAATTAAAAAGAGGAAAAAAAATCAACTTTTTCATTTGTTTCCATCCTATGCCAGGTTACAGGTATAAAACGCAAACATATATTTTGAATCATATAGACATTTTTATGTATATTTTAAAATTTATACTTGTCTAAATTAGTATCATTCATTTTAGAAGTTATATTGTGAAATTATATAGTAAAAAATAGTTTTAGACCTCCGATATTTTTTACACAATATCTCCGATATTTTGTCTCTTTGATCGACCGATATTTTACCGATATTTGATATAGCATCCCTTACTTCAACATATATCGGAAGTTCGACATACATTGAGTGCATCGCTCTGACCGACCGACATGAATGTAGCTCAGATTCAGGTCGAATTGAATATATACAATTTATGCATGTAGAAAAATTTAACACGCACCCGATGTATGCGCAATGGCATTCGTCAAGGTATTGTGAGCCATTGGATCAAGATCCACTGGTACATGCCCAATCGAGAGCTTGCAGCCCTCAATGCATAAAGACCAATGCGAATGCACGTGAGCCGAGATACATACTAACGAGACTCCTTTATATATATATATATATATATATCGATAAAAATTGGGGGCTTCATATATATAATCTCTCAATCCTATGATGCTCGTATGCATTGCAAATGAGGGAATTTTATTACCCGTATAAAAAATAGAGTTCTTTGTTCTTCGTTTGTGCTTTTCGTGTGTGAAGGAATAAACACATTCATGTAATGTTCAACCCATATGAAAATTTTTCCATATTCAGGTGAGCTTCATAGTTGGTATGCAGACTGCCTCTATGCATCACACCGACACATAGTAGGGCATCGAATTTTGATCAGGGTTCAATTACACCTGCTTTAAGCGTAAGCGGGTTGAATGAAGCCTGACCAATATGCATTACCGTTATCTCGTTACTACTGAGGAAAGTTTGCCACCTCATCAATACAACTTTACTTGTTTCCAGGGTGCCCCTGAGAAGTTATTAGGTACGTGACTTCCCCCTATGCGATGCGTACCTAATAATTTTTTCGATGCGCCATGGGGATTTGTTATTATTCATCACATCTGCCCCACTCTATTAACACGCGCCATTGGGGTTTTGTTAGATCTAGCGCTAGCGCAGGCGCGTTTGAATCACCCATCCGCCCCTCTCTACTAACACGCATCATGGGGTTTGGTTAGACCCAGTGCAAACATAATTCCAGCACACGAACACCAGCAACTAGTTCTTGCTATAGTGTCTTAGCTAGTTTCCTCGGACCAACATGACATGATCAGTGGAGTGTAGGGGTGTAAACGGCGTTCGGATGCGTGTGTCCGTCAGTTTTATTATCCAGATGGACATAAAAATATGTCCGTATGGACACGGACAATTTTTGTGGTCCGGCAAGCCGCGTCCGACCGTTTACACCCTAATAGAGTGTCCGCAGGCAGGGGCATTTATGTCACAATAATATTCGATGCAGGTACATTCCGTTGAACCAAACACAGCCAACCTGGCCCCTGCTTCTCCCACTCCACTTTCTTGACGCTCCTTTCGATCCAAAATGGCAAAATGGCAAAAAAACGGCCACATTCCAAGTAGGTCCAAGAAACCCTAGCTCTCTTCATCCTTCTAGACCTGTCCTTCCATGTAGAAATCCCTTTGATTTCTTCAGATCTGTGATTTTCAGTGTGTTTTTGCAGTGAGTGACGGCAGGGCTGTTGATTTGAGTTGAGTTGAGTTGAGCTGCCGGCATTGTTCTTCAGTCCAGCCCCAAGGTTTGGTTTACTTTGTTCTTCACTTACAATGTCTTCTTCCTTCGTCTCTAGTTAATCTTGCATCTGTTTTGGCTTTATAGATCATCTGATGCATGTTTTGAGGTTTTTGTTAGAAAAAGATTTGATTTTTGAGCAATGTGGTTGTAGGGTTTTTGAGTTGAGCTGGATCTGTTGTTGTTTCGGTAATCTTTTAATTTGTGTATTGCTTTTTCCCGATTTTCATTTTTTAGCGGATTTATCTCGTTAATGTTTGTGTTGGATCTTGATGAAAAACCCTTTGTTCTGTGATTTGGGAGCATATAGATCAGAGGCAAATCAGACAATAGTTTATCTGGTTCTCCTGCATGGTTAGTACTCCCCACGTTCCGTGTTAATAGTCCTATTTGGTTTCTCAAAATGAATTGATTTTAGTAAATTTTGAAAAGCCAAATGAGACTAGTAATATGAAACGGAGGGAGTATTATATTGCTACAATAAACTTGTCGGGGCTGGTTTATGAGCAGGTCAAGTTTGCATCTTTAGGTTTATATGTACTTGATCTACTTAGAATCCCCTTTTTTTTTGTCTTTTTGAAGCATAATTTGGATCGGGCGAGGAAATCAAACAGTACTGTATCTGTTTCTTCTGCATGGTTATTGTTACATAATCTTTATAAACTTGTGTGGGCTGGTTTATGAGCAGATCAAGTTTGCAGTTTGAGGTTGAGTATTAAGTATTTGTCAACATCTCCACGTTGTTTACAATGGGGAAGTCTCCTGGGAAATGGATTAAGACGCTGTTTGGGAAGAAGTCATCGAGATCTGCTACTGGGAAAGGAAGAGAAGCACTGGTGAGCCTTACTGAAAAATCTTTTTTTAATTATGTACTTTTTTTATGTTGTTTGATTTTTTCTATGTTTCTATATTAAGAGAGATAAATTGTTGTCATCATAGAATTAGCCTGACCTACTATGTTATTGGTCTTGCCGAAGCAACTAGGTTTTTAATTTGAAAATTTTAGTACCAGTATACTTCTAGCTGAAACAGTAAAGCTTTTTCTCCGAATACTTATAATTGTTTAGTGTTATTTCTTTTTATTCTATAAATGTATCGAACTGTGAAACTGCAATTGTATTTAAGAGAAACAGCTGAAATTCAAAGACTATATTTATAGGTTCAAGTTTATAGGTGGCTATACTTTGTTAGAAAACAATATATTTGGTAGCCTTTCCAGGTCTTTATAGCTGAAGGTAAAAATGTTGGCGGCTTTTTATTCTACTTTATCTCGTCAATGTTATATTTCCATTTTTAATTATAGCAATTTTTAGTATGTAAGTGGCATAAGATCCACTGTTGTATTTCAAACGTTTATGCCAATGCTATTTAATTGTTTTAAAATTGTAAACATTGGAGGTACAATGTTACACATTATTCTATGTTTTCAGTTTTTGACATACCATTTCTGACGAGTGTTTGATTTTGTCTGCAAAGAAATCAACAATTAGCAAAGATGTGCGGATTCTGGGTAAGGAGCCAGCAGATGAAGCGGCTGCAAATCAGGCCCCCAATTTTGTACCAGATACCTGCTATTGTTAAAAAAGATGAAGGAAATTCAGTGTTTGAGAAAGGAGGATTGCAAGGTTCAGCTAGTGATAAAATGGACTTGGCAACTAACAATCAGTCTGCAGAAAGCCAAAGGCCCGAGGAAATGAATACTTCGGACAAACTTAGAGAAGAGAAAGCTGCTAGTACAGTTCAAGCAGCCTTTCGTGGTTATCTGGTAGATATCTGACTCCCTCCGGTCACTTTTAATAGATACAATTTTCTTTAGTAGATACAGTTTTCTTCAAATGAACTAAAAATTTACCAGATAACCACGAAATTTAGTTCAGTTGAAAAAAAACTGTATCTATTAAAAAAACTGTATTTATTAAAAGTGACTGGAGGGAGTATATTTTATTTTGCATGTGAAGGTTTCTGTGCATCTGCATCTCTATGTAGCTGCACGCATTCTGAATGGAAGTATAAGCTGAAAGATATCAAATTCTTCGCAGGCTCGACGGGCTTTTCGAGCTCTTAGAGGCATCATCAGATTGCAGGCTTTAGTTCGTGGTCACTTGGTTAGGAGACAAGCTGTTGCCACTTTATGGTCACTGCAGGGGATTGTAAAGTTGCAAGCACTTGTTCGTGGCCACAGGATTCGGCATTCTGGTATTGTGCTTAAAGCATACAAAAAAGACATTCCAGTAAAGGTTGTGGTACATTTTCCTTTGGGTTTCTGATTTTGTAAATTTATTGCTTTTTTATAAAGTTGAGCAGCAGAATAGATATGGATTATTCTGCGAGACAATATGTTTAATCATGTGTTATGTATACTAGCTATGAAGAAATATGTCTGTTGTAATATTTAAATACGTCTTAATAATTTCAAATTAATGGTTTGAAACACTATTTCTAATGTTCGATGAAAAGTTTTAATTCTATACACATTGAGTTACATCTATACATTCTTGATATTATTATTGTTATGACCGTTTCTGGATCATTTCTAATCTATCCCATTAGCTTATTGTTGGTCTTCCGTGCTTTCATGTTAGGTTGCAAAGCCAAATGGGCTATTTGTGATAGATACATCTTCTCGGAGTGACAAATTGGCCACAAATGCTTTTGCTCGTAAAGTAAGTTGTTTTTTTTGCATGACCAGCCATTTGGCTGTTATTTTTTTGTCTGCAATTTATAGTTCTTTTAATTTGTTGGTCAATATGGAAAATAACTTTACAGAACTTGAGCACACAACTTGTTTCAATGTTATCTTTTTTTTTGCATAAATGTTCACACCTTCTTTCCTTTCAGCTTCTTGCTCCATCTCCCACTGTCTTACCATTGAGACTCCAGTATGGTCAAATGGACCCAAATTCAGTCTTTAATTGGCTGGAGCGCTGGACGATAACCCGTTTTTGGGAACCAAGTTCACAAACAAAAAAAGTGCCTACAGGTTCTAAATCTAGGACAAAGCGGGATACTGCTAATTCTGTGGACACTGCTGAGTCTGGCAGACCAAAGCGTATAACCAGGAGGAACACAAATGTGGACACTTTTGGTTCTTCTCATGTGGCAGATAATGATAAATCCAAACGCAATATGAGGAAATCACAGAGCTCCTTGGTAGTAGATCCAAAACAAGAACATGCTCAGAATGAGCTTGAAAAGGTCAAACGTAGTCTGAGAAAGGTTTCTACATCTGCAGCGGAGTCTGCTCTTGACAGTTCAAAAGTTGAATCTGAAAAGCCAAAGCGCAATTTTAGAAGAGTGACTAGTTCTCTGCCTGATACGCCTGATCAGACTGTTGAAGATTCAGCTGATAAAATGAAAAAAGATACTACTGTGGTAGCTGTGAACTCCCCTGATGTTGAAGCTGGAGCTTTGGATTCATCAACTCCTAATTTGCCAGTGGCTATGCCATATGATAATGATCCTACTGCTGTTGAGCCACCTCCATTAGAGAGCAGTGTAAAAGATGGTAATGGATGCATGACCAGTGATGACATCAGCTTAAAGGAAAACCAAACAAACCATGAAACCCCAAAAACAAATAAGAGGAGGTCATCTTTCCCAGTTAAGCCAGATGAGAATGGTCTGCCAAGCACTCCTACTCTACCGAGTTATATGGCTGCGACTGAATCTGCAAAAGCAAAATTACGTGCTCAAGGATCGCCAAGGTTTAGTTCAGAAGCAGTAGACAAGAATGCCATCACAAGGCGACATTCTCTGCCAGCTTCAAGTAATGGTAAAGTTAGCTCACCATCACTACGGGTTCAAAGACTAGTTCAAGCAAGTGGTAACGGTAGTGCCAGAAATGACAGGTCATTGTTGTCTTCAAGAGATGGAAATGGTGAGGAAGTCAATCACTAGTTTTGATTTATGTCTCTGCTGTCATTGCTCTTTTTCTTATACAACAGGACATAGGAGCATTTTATTCTTTATGATATTTCCTCTAAATCGTAATTGCTTGGAAATTTTTTGTAAATACTTTGTTTTCTTTATCAGCATACTTTGGTAGTTTCTGAAACCATAGTTTATGAACAGTTTCCTTCGCTTCTCTGAAATCTGTTAAGATAGATGTAACAAACTGTTTTCATTATAATATGCTGAGAAGGTTTTCATCATCCGATGCCTTCTCCAATTATCTTCATGAGCTGGGAATTGGAAGGCAATAATAATATGGTCATTAGTTGGCGCAAATGTGACATCAGATAAACCTGTTTGTTTTATAATCTGAAGAATGTCTACTGTGATATATTAAATAAAAGGATAGCAATAATTGCTAAAAATAGATAGTTCTCATGATTCACAAATTTATGTTCTTGTGTAATCGGGATCTGCTATCTCATGCAATATTGAACTGTTTTGCGTGTTGGTTGAATGCAGAGAAGGTGATCACAGAATGGAGGAGGTGATTCAGTGGATACAGAGCTAAATGGAGATATTTATGAGTCCAATTATAATACATCATAGATTGTCTTGTTTGTATTCATCGTTTTTGTGATGGAACTTTATGCCTCCTAACCTATGCCATGTATTTGGTGATAAGCCAGCAAGGAGGACTTTGTTCTGCCTGGAACGTTAACCGTTTCGGTGTGAGTTGGGTGTTTATGTATGGAAACATTTATTATCTGCCTCCTGCCTTCCGCCTGGATTTCTGCTACCAATTGGGAGCCGTCGATCATGAGAATCGACGGCGCACAAGCATTAATTGTGCGCTTGGCCCCAAAGAGTGCTTTTCAGCAGAAAACATTTTTTTAGCTGAATGTACAGGTATTGCTTGTGTGCCGTCGATCCTAATCGATGGCTCCCAATTGAGGGCGGATTTTCAGGCAGAAATCACCCAGGCGGATAATAAATGCTTCCGTTTATGTATAGGGTTGGGTTAATCACTACCTTCCAGAGTTTGGGTTGAGTTTTCTTAGGCTGACGTACACATTTTTTTCATAGAATTGTGTAAACCTATTGGTATCTACAGCTGTTTTTCTGGGTGCCTCACTTGTCGTTTTCACCTTGTTCTTAAGCTGTGTATGAAAGCGCTGATATATTGGCCCTTTCAGGCCTGAAAGAGGCCTGATCTGCAGATGGATGTTAAGTACTTCAGAAAGCGTCCGCATGCATGGATTATTCATTTTAATAAACTATTGTACCAGCATGTTTTTCTTTTAATTAAGAAACCGCATCCCTTTCATCCATAAAAAAATCAAGTTAATGCATACTATTGTGCAAACTTTTTTCTTCATATCTGAAATTGCCTTAAGGAGCAGTAATGAGCACACTAGGGCCTTCAGCAATCTTGTGCCAATCAGTTTTATGATATCTGAAATAGCTTCAAGAAGAGCAACCATGTGCACGACAAGACCTTCCTAAGCCATTACTTTTGTTTTTGCATTAGCTTGCTGTTGTCAGACTCATCTGTTATTTTTTTAACTGATCTTACTCTTTTAACTAAATTTTTTTATTTGGTAATTTCAGTTAAGAAAATGTGATTCCCAATGGTAAAGATGTGTTCTTATTAAAGAATTATGAATTTGTAACTATAAGCATAGCATAATTCAGCACTGTCCTTGTTAATTACTAGTTAAAAACCTAAACAAAACGCTTCGTTCGAACTTTTTCTTTTAGGTTGGAGTTGCTAACCTGGAAAGACGACAAGATTAACATAATCCCCGTATGTGTTTATTTAAACAAACTATCTCAATTTTCTCCATAATTAGGATCCCACAAAAAGATTAAAGGCAACCGGCCTCTAAGAGCACCTGTCATGCTGTCCATAACCTCGCAGATGTACAATGCTAATACATCACATGCACCATGTAAATCAAATTCAAGATCTCTACTTCCCAAGGCTTGGCCATCAAAATCAAAACTAAAACGATATTTGTACATCAGATTTCCTACACATTTCCGTACACATCAGCTGTGTATGGAAATGTGTAGGAATCTGATGTAGGGTTATTACTCCCCAAACCAAAATCAACATTTTCCTTTTTTTTTTCTTGACAATACACCAAACTTGGAAGCAATTTTTATCCGCCTGAAAATCCGCCAGGTATAGAAGCCGTCGAGATCATCAGCATCGACGGGCACATGTGCGCTCCTTACAAAAAGTGCTTTCCCTCTGAAAGCATTTGTATTTTACCGAGAGCACATGTGATATGTGTGCGTTAGCGATCATCGCGCCATCGATTTTCACGGCTCCTGTAAGATGGCAGCTTTCCAGGCAGAAATGCATGAGGCGGATAAAAAATGCTTCCACCAAACTCAATATTTGGTTTCAAATATGAGTGGACTTATGTACGAGGAGGCTACTCTCCACGAATGTCAGGTGATGTTGGGATCTTGGAAGAGTGGTACCAGATAAAAAAAGGACATGTTTCCACCATTTTAGGCCCAATTTTCTTTATACGACCTTAATTTAATGGCCAATTTATGAGCTTAGATGGGAACGACCTATGTAGCTCATACTTCACAAGTCCATGACCCGTGTGATTTTCCAACTTCCAATATGATGCTGGCCGTGCTTCCAAAACGTCTATGAGTAACTTAGATGATAAATGCTTGTATATTAATTTTAATGTAATCGGAGACACTGGCTGTTCCCTGCCGGATTTATTAGAAAGTTTACCTGAACTGAAAGGCCGGATTCCAGAGTATGAGTCACCAAACTCCCCTCAATAGCAGCATCTTCTAGTTCTGCCTTCTTTGCAATATTAAGAAACACCTCAAGTGTCGTAAGACCAAGTTGTATGTTTGAAATACCAAACTCACTCTCCCTATCTTGAAGCTCTGCAAAGAAATTCTGTGTAGAAAAGATGATGTCAGCAACAAAAATTGAGTTGCTGTGTCTATTCTTGGAGAACACAATCATTCGCCATCTATTCTTTTTTTTTTTTGGGTAAAGAGAAAGTTGTCTATTGAAACATAATAATTTCCTAGCTATGGCAAAAAACACCTTATTGTAGGGAATAGAACAGCCCTCGTCAAGCCAATCCCTCACAGTGGAAGAATAGATCGTAGGAACTCCAATAAGAAAGTAAATAACACAAGAGAATTAACGTGGTTCGGCCTTGCTACCTATATCTACGGGATCACAGAATTCTACTAGATAGAGAATCAAATACAAATGAGAATTACAATGATTTCTCTCAGCACCTCTTACACAACTTACAGATGAAATAATAGCCCTTCTTCCCCAAAGAAGGCTGCATTCCTCTTGGTGTGTGACGGCCTCTCTCAGAGCGTGACGGCTCCCCCCAATCTGTTCTCCACGTTTTGGCCTCTTAACCACTTTTATATTAGGTTTTATGAGCAAAAGACCAAACTACCCTTCACTTAGGGCTCACCATCAACAATCTCCTACTTGAGACCTAATTGCTTGAAATCTTCATCAACAACTCTCCCACTTAAGCTGATCCCTGTCGAATCAATTTTGCCAAATAGAGTCAATTACAACCAAGACAATTACTCCACTCTTACCTAATGCAACTATGTGATCACTGCCATCCTTCTAGTGTAGAAGGCCAATGGCGGTTGAGCAAACGCTCAATTTCTCCATTGTTACCACTTTAGTAAACATATCCGCTGGATTCTCCATAGTATGTATCTTCTCCAAGTAGACATTTTTCTCTTCAACAAGTTCTCTCACAAAATGATATTTGATCTCAATATGTTTTGTTCTAGCATGAAACACATTGTTCTTTGCCATATTAATTGCACTCTTATTATCACAATAGAGCACACACCTCTCTTGAGGTTTGTCCAACTCCTTCAAGAATGCCTTTAGCCATAACATCATTTTGCAAGCCTCAGTAACTGCAATGTACTCTGCCGCAGCAGATGAATTTGTCACAGATTTCTGCAATTGTGATTGCCAAACAACTGCACCACTTCCCAATGTGAAGACAAAACCTGAAGTACTTCTTCTGTTATCTAGATTACCTCCATAATCTGAATCAACAAAGCCAACTAAGTTAATCCTGGAACTCCCACCAAAGTGTAAAGACATACCTGAGGAACCCTTCAGATATATGAAAATCCATTTCACTGAATTCCAGTGCTCTTCACCTGGGTTTGCCATAAACCTTGCTACCTGACTCACAACATGAGAAATGTCTGGTCTAGTGCATGTGGCTGCATACATCAATGAACCTATAGCAAATGCATAAAGAACTCTGTTCATGTGAGTTATTTCCTCCTGTGTGCTAGGAGATTGCTCATTAGAAAGCCTGAAGTGAACCGCCAAAGGAGTACCAACTAGTTTAGCACCCAACATGTTGAACTTCATCAATACCTTCTCAACATATTCCTCCTGGGACAATTTTAACACTCTGCTCTCTATCTCTTGTAATTCGCATACTAAGGATTTGTTTGGCTGGCCCAAGATCCTTCATTGAGAAATTAGAAGACAACTGTTTCTTGAGCTTCTCAATCTCACCAATATCAGCTCCTGCAATTAACATGTCATCCACATACAACAACAAGAGCAAATAAGAGGTTCTCAACCTTTTATAATAACAGCAATGATCAGAGTAGCAACGATAAAATCCAACAGACTGCATAAATCCATCAAATTTTCGATTCCACTGTCTTGGAGCTTGCTTGAGGCCATATAAGCTCTTCGACAACCTGCAAACTATATTCTTCTTTCCTATTACCATATAACCTTGAGGTTGATGCATATAGATCTCCTCTTCCAAGTCACCATGTAGGAAAGCTGTTTTAACATCCAACTGCTCTAAATGAAGATCCTTGACTGCAACAATGGACAACACCATTCTGATAGTAGCAATTCTGACAACAGGAGCAAATATTTATGCATAATCCACTCCATACTTCTGTTGAAAGCCTTTGACTACAAGTCTAGCTTTGTACCTCTTGCTTCCATCAGCTTCTTGTTTTATCCTATAAATCCACTTGTTATGTAACGCCTTTTTACTTGAAGGTATAGGAACTAACTCCCAAGTCTGATTAGAGGTCAATGAATCCATCTCATCCTCCATAGCACACTCCCACTGAGCTGATTTATCTATCCTGCAAGCTTCCTCAAAACTTTCTGGTTCACCATTGTCAGTCAAGAGCAAATAATTCAGACTAGGATCAAATATAATGTGCATACCAGATGTGCTCTCAGGGTTAGAGGGATCAAATATCCGTTTCTTCTTAATCTGCCTAGAGCTGGTCCAACCAAGTGGTGTCTACAAGGGAACAACTGGAGCCTCTGGAACTGTCTGTGAAGAATAATCAATCACTTGTTCATGACTAGATGCACCGGCCCCACTGTGAGCTCTATCATCATTTGATGAATTTTCAGCCTCAAGTTCTACAAACTCATATTCAACCTGTTTCATCTTTCCCTTTTGTAGATCTTGACGATGCTTATAAAGCTCTGTCTCATGAAACACAACATCTATGCTCTGGATAACCTTCTTATGAATCGGATCCCACAATCGATAACCATAAGCATCTCCACCATAACCAACAAAGTAGCATTTGTTGGACTTTGAGTCCAACTTGCCTCTATGATCTGCATCAACATGCACATAGGCTGCATAACCGAAAACTCTTAAGTGATCAATCTTTACCTCTCTCTTTAACCATGCCTCTTCAGGAATGCCTCCATCTAGGGGGTAGCATGGAGACCTATTGATCAAATATACTACAGCGTCAACGGCATAACTCTAAAATAAATGTGGAAGGCCACAGTGTAGCAACATACTGTGTGCCTTCTCCATAATGGTCCTATTCATCCACTCAGCAACATCATTCTGTCTGGACTGTCTAGGAGTAGTTAGCAATCTGGAATACCGTGCTTATCACAGTAGGATTGGAATTTCCTACTACAATACTTGCCTCCATTGTCTGACTTCAAACACTTCAATTTTAACCCTGTCTCATTCTCAATAAGTGTTTCCCATTGCACGAAGATAGAAAATACATCAGATTTATTCTTAACAAAGAAAACCCATAACTTGCGAGAAACATCATCAATAAAAGTAATGAAGTAAGACGCACCTCCAAGGGATGGAACCTGGGCTGGTCCCCAAACATCTGTGTGTACAAGCTTAAGGCGCTCAGTCCTGCGCTCTGGGGTAGCTCTAGAAAATGAAACTCTGTACTGCTTGCCCATGATGCAATGCTCACAAAAATCCAGATCAGTACACTGCAAACTAGATAACTTCCCCTTTGCCTGTAATATCTTCATCCCCTTTTCCAAGATGACAGTGCCACAAACTCACATCAACAGCATTAGATGCCACTCTAATAGAGTGTTTATGACAATTGGATGTCATATATAATGTCTCAATTTTCTTCCCCTTAGCCACTACCATGACACCTTTACTCATTTTCCAACTGTCACTCATAAAGTGAGTAGTAACACCACAGGTAGCCAATTGACCAACAGAAATAATATTCTTTGTCAAACGAGGCACAAGACGAACATCTTTCAACACAAGAACAACATTATCATCAAGCAACAAACTTATATTACCCTTGCCTATGATTTCACAAGCTTGGTCATTACCCAAATAGACATTGCCCAGATCACTAGCGACAAAATTCTGCATCAAATCTTTTCTAGAAGTAGCATGAAATGAGGCACCACTATCAATAATCCAAGCATCACATTTACTTTCCATAGACAGTAACATGCAATCAGATTCTGCAACATTAACTACGTTTTTGTCATGATTTTGTGCTCCATCACTAGGAGGGTTTGGGCAATCTCTTTTCATATGGCCTTTCTGCCCGCATTGCTAACAAGCCCCATCACCCTTACGGTTCTTGGACTTAGACCGCCCCCTCTTAGATTTCCCTCTCCATCCAGGTTTGCCCCTATGAGGTCGTCGCCCCCTCTCTTCCATAGTTAGGGCTGAACTGGATGAAGAAGAACCACCTTTACGGTGTGTTTCTTCAGCCAATATTATTCCACAAACATCATTCAACTTTAATTTATCCGTATTATGAAAACTATGAACAACAACTTTAAATGATTCCCAATCAGACGGCAAAGACTTAAGCAAAGCAATAGACTATATATCTTCTGTAAAATTAACATCTACTGCTTCAAGTTGATTCACCAAAGCATGGAATGAATTCAAATGATTGGCCACGGTCTCATCATCAGACATTTTCAAATCAAAGAAGCTAGTCACAAGATGTACCTTATGTAACACCCGGAAAATTTGTACGTTAACTAAAGGTTTCTATTTTAGGTAATTGTTCTAAAATAGGAAAGTTCATTGCCTGATTTGATTTTCTGGTTGTGCGATGTGCTTTGATGTGTTATTTGATGTTTATGATGTGGTATGATTTGTTAATCGCATGACTATTAGTAGTAGAAAACCAGGACACGAGGGTTGGTCCTGGCGCTGGGCACAACCTGGCGCTGAGGCCAGCCTGGCGCCAGGGTCTGAGAACACCTGACGCCAGGAGTGGGGCCAGGCGCCAGGGCATGTGTTCAAGTGGATGAGACCTATTTGAATTTCATAATTGATCAGTTAATTTTAGTTTTATACGTGGTCCGTGGTCTACACGAGATAGTGTAATGAGTAGTACAACCGCGGGACACCAGAGTCATGTGTGCGGAGGACTCTAGCTGTAGACGCACAGACCTGGGCGCAGGGCCATGTGGCACAGGCCCAGGGAGTCATGTGAACGTGGGTAACTAGCCACAAGGAGATCTTTAGAGGATTGGAGTGAATCTTGGAGCAAAATCTACGATTTGACTTAATAGCGGTAAATATGGTAAGTATCGCGGAGGATCGGGAAGTATCAGTTCGGTTGAGATAATTAGGGAAGATAAATCTTAATTAAAAAGAGATAGATATTTCATTTTTAATCAACCAATAGGAAGGGGACGTCTAGTTGGTTGGCTTAGATATGGTAGTTTCTTAGTTTGGAACGAGATATGTAAAGTATGATTAAGATTGTAAGCTCGGCCAGTAATATTTCTGTGTCGACAGTCTGTAGTAAATAAATCATAACTAATTTAGGAAAAATCGGAAAGATATAAAATTAGTATGGTTAGAAACTAGACGCATATGGCTAACTCCAATAAAAATTTAAGAGTCCAAGTCCAAACGGACTGACCGTGGGAAGAGTCGGAAGTGAACTGTTATGCGTATGACAGTGTGCTGTAATTAGGATTAAGATAGTAATCGAATCTTATTAGAGATTTAAAATCCTAATTAAATAAGGAAAACACAATTGATTAACATGGCTGAACGTCCCTTACTAATGAGGGAGACCTTTTAATTGGTTAATTAGGATTTTGGATTAGGAAGGATCTAATTAGGAGATATCCTAGTTGGAGGAGGCTTTGGCTATAAAAGCCAAGGAGGAGGACGCCCATATGCTTCACTCCAAGCTTTGGACGCCCTGTGCTAAACCCTAGCTCTTCTCCCTTTCCTTGACACCAATTCCAGCAACCTTCTACCTCTCCCCTCAACCTCTTTTCTCGTGCGATCGAAGGAGTGGAGGCGTCGTTGCGAAGGAGAAAGAACGAGCTACGCGTGGAGGTGTATTTCGCATACATCTAAGTGGTAGGATGGTTTTTCCTAACCAATTCGGTTTGCACTTCTTTGGTCCTTTCATATTGTGATTAATTTATGATCCTATTCATATTATCTCAGAGATAAGAGTGCCTAATGTTTGTTTCATGAGAGATTCCTTACTGTTTGATAAATGAGAGTGCTCATAATATCATACCTTGTTTAATGCTTCATGTTGATGCATATATGCCTACTTTTGATGGGAATATCTATAGGTCATATCTCTTGAACGTGGATAGTCATGAAAGTTATCTTCTTTATTCTGTTATGTCCTGATTTAATAGTTCAATATAGTTAAGGGATGTATTAATAATGTTAAAAGCTTAATTAGATCAAGGTTGATGCCTTGAATCTAGTTTAAGGTATTATCATCAATTAGAATCATTATAATCATTAAGTTCCAGAACATACCAGAGTCTAGAATTACTCTAGGAGGGGAGTAATTAAGGGTATTAATGTTATATTATCATGGTTAATGGGTATTAGTACATGATTACATATTATAAGTAAGTAATGTGCTCTCGGCCAGAACTGTTTCTGAGCCGACAGTGCTCAGTATAAAAATCATAATTAAATGCATAAAAATCATAAAAATATGCCGCCAGTGGGGTTATAAACTAGACTCATAGGGCTATCTTCTGTTAAACTTTCAGAGTCAGATTCCTTCTGTATTGACAGTGGCGTCAGTCGTAAGTGGGCTGTATAGTATAAGACAGTTTACTGGAATTAGGGTTTTAAAGCACTAGTAAGTATTATTACTCATAATATGATATAATCTAATTAAAATAATATTAATATAGTAAGATAAAACTACTTATGAGTCACTGTAATAAGTGAAGAAGTTTAAAAGATTAAGACTTTGGGACGAGTCAGAGTGCACAAGAGTCAATTTGGTCTTGTTTCTATGGTTCATCGTGGTGTCGGTTTGAGTATCCAATTGGAGATCAAACTTTCTTAGAAATGTATCTTGAGATTAAAAGTAATACAATTCCATACTTAGAGATATCCCTATCAAAGGTAAGACATGATGCATGACGTGTAATCTAAGAGTGAAATTCATTATTCCTCAGATTGTGAGTTTTCATTATTCTCTTTATTATGCGAGATATGTGAATCTTCTTGTTACTCCTTGAGAGAGAGTCATACATTGTTGAGAAACCTTGATTATCTGTTTCATACTCCATGAGGGAGTCATTGCGGTAAGAGTTACCCTATTCTCAGAAAGTTGAGACCTTTGTTATTGTTGAATCATTGTCCAGTTTGACATTGACCCATTTCTCCACTTATTAAAAGGTGGAATTATAGTATGCTCACGAGCCATTGCTAGGTCATGAGTGACCTCCGATATTTATGGAACATGGGTTCCCTATTGCCCGAAAGGAGGCAAATACGTACGTTTAGGCTGTATGATATTACGGAAGGTCTGCAGTCTCCGCTCATTGTGCCCGTAAGCACAGATGGGGCCAGCATGCCTAGACGCGTGGCCGGGTTCCAAAAAGAGAACCTCTAGGATGTTCTGGTATAATCACTTGCGG
The DNA here is from genome assembly GCA_039654745.1 of Houttuynia cordata. Lineage (NCBI taxonomy): Eukaryota > Viridiplantae > Streptophyta > Magnoliopsida > Piperales > Saururaceae > Houttuynia > Houttuynia cordata. The sequence goes on along the minus strand of CM077502.1, from coordinate 5,845,529 downwards.
GTGATCGATAAATTCAGCGAGCAGAAATTGTAACTCCTTGCACTTTAGATGCCTGGAGCCTTTGGTATTTTGACCATTCTCTCCTTACACCGATATTTGTTTGGAGTCATATTGAGATTATTCTTTCCGATAACTTTTCCATTGGAACTGTTATCATCTGACCTTGCTATTCTTGCAACATAAACCTATGAGTGGTCTTTCAGAGAGTGTTTATTCCTGTTTATCCGAGTGATCTATTCTTCATAACCTATTTTATCTTCCTGATGGGTTTTTACATCCTACTGGGTATTTCTACGAAATACTCACGCATCCTCTGATGCAGGCCTCAAAGATCAGTAAGTCAGGATTTTGCAGTTCAGAAAGGCGTAGCAGATGCGTGGGAGACGTCTTGAAGAATTACTTTATTTACTCTATTACACTTTGTTAGAACTTCGTTAGTGTTGGCCAGTGTGTGCCTAAATTTGATGTTTGCTTTGTTTGATAGTTTTTATTTAATCTGCTGTAATAATTTCAGTAGGATCCATTTGCTACATTGACAATGTTATTTCAAATTTGATGAAGAAGTTTTTAGTTCTCAATTTCTAAGTTTCGTTATGAGTTCCTGGTGATGTCGATTACACGTTCTTTTGTAACGATGTAATTGACCCGAGTGATCGAGTATTCGGTCGCGTCCCAAGGTTCCTATCTCGGCTTTTATTTAGTTTACTTAAAGGCTTCCGCACTCCGATCGAGATCAGGAATTTTGGGGCGTGACACCTTATTTGTGGAAGAAGGACTCGCATACAACCGCTCAAGCAGATCAAAGTATTCCTTCGTGGTCTTGGCCTTCGTGATGTTCGATGCCACCGATGAAGAAATAGACAACCTTACCGCTCCTAGAGCCTTGCGATCAAGCAACTCCCACCTTGCAATCTCATCCACCTTGTCCTCACCAACGGGCTTGGTTGTAATCAACGGTTGATAAAGATCCTTCTGGTACAAAGAGTCCTCAATTTACATGCGTCAAAATCTATAATTTTGGCCATTAATTTTTCTATCTTGAATTTGCCATCGTCGGCCATCTCCTCATGAAGCTTCGATACCAATTGTAGGGAATAGAACAGCCATCGTCAGGCCAATCCCTCACAGCGGAAGAATAGATCGTAGGAACACCAAAAATAAAGTAAATAACACAAGAGAATTAACGTGGTTCGGCCTTGCTGCTTACATCCACGGGATCACACAATTCTACTAGATAGAGAATCAAATACAAAGGAGAATTACAATGATTTCTCTCAGCACATCTCACACAACTTACAGACGAAATAATAGCCCTTCTTCTTCCCAAAGAAGGTCGAATTCCTCTTGGTGCGTGACGGCCTCTCTCCAAGCATGACGGCTCTCTGGTGCGTGATGGCTCTCTCCCCAATCTGTTCTCCATGTTTTGGTCTCTTAATCACTTTTATATTACGTTTTATGAGCAAAAGACTAAACTACCCTTCACTTAGGGCTCACCGTCAACACTTATGACCCACTAAAAAATTATTCAGAGCTGACTTGAACAGAGCTAGCTCTGACTTGACCTCAGCTCGACATGATTCACATTCACATTTGTATTTATAAATGTCGTAAAAAGAACTCATTCCTCGACATTATAAGCACATACATATTATCATCCTGCTCAAAATAACTGAAGCTTCCTAAGACGACACAATAGAAATTAGAATAACTTTTCCACTTTATTTTCGTGAATTTGTTAGAAAAGGCTTAATTTTCCCCCATATTTTTTCGTTTAACGTAACCATTTCGTTTTATATAATCTCTGCCTTGAATCAACAATTTTTAATTGAAAATTACATGCATTTTACCCAGCCTGTATGAGAAAAAAAGAGTCTACACCAAGTTGAATCCAAGTCGGACGCCAAAGCTTGAGCACAACTCACATTGAGTAAAAATTTTCTTGCCCGAGCTAGGCCGGAGCCTCTTTAGATAAAACTCAAGTTTAGTAAAGGCAAGGCCTAGCTAAAACTCATCTTATTTCGAACCAACCCATGCTTCTATCAACTCAGCACACAGTCCTGACTCCATATCAACAACAGAAGAAATTATGTTGCTTCTATGAAGGTCGGGACAAAGGAAGTGATACGAGCAACTACTTACTGTCAATAAGCTCTCTTTCTCATGAGGGATTACAAAAGTCATGAATGCCCTGCTCTCCTCTTTTGGCAGCACATCTAGACACTGTTTTTAAAAAATAGCATGTTAAAATCAAACTATCACAATAAGGAATGTAATGTCTGAGAAATTTCTAGAGAACTGACATCTCTGAAAAATTGTTTGACAGCTGCCTGATGGTGTTCAGTTACAGCTGTGGCACCATTGATCGGAGGGGTTTGCCCAGGATTGCTTCCCAGAAAACTCACGTTCGTAATATAACCAGTTCCAAATCGAGACTTCAACCGAATAGAGGTCCCTATACAGCGTAGCCTTCCTTTTGCCATGATTGCTACTCGATCACTTAAAATGTCTGCTTCTTCCATCGAATGTGTTGTCTACACAATGGCACGACCTTTCTTTGCATTCTCTATGATATCCCATACGTGCCTCCGTGTAATTGGATCCATACCAGTAGTCTGCAAATCAAACACTCAAATTAAAAGTTGCTTAAAATTCACATTAAGAAACTTCCATTTCACTTCTAGGACATTTTCAAGAATCTTGTTTTTTGGTTCTTGAGAGCTACATATGAAGCTCTCTCTCTCTCTCTCTATGCTTGTCGGGGGCGGTCCATAGATTAATTACTGTTGCCATTTTTTTACTTATTAGTTATTAGTTGACTTGGAATTTTTCTACTACGTGTTTACATTCACAATAGCAACTTCTCCCCCAATCCCAGCTTTAATCAATAATCAAGACTGGTCCAGTTCAACAGCGCGTTTCCGAACAATTTCGCCATTTGTACTACTGAAAATGGGAAGCTGCAGTAATGAACTCAGGTAGCTGCTTAAATAAAAATACTTAAATCAGAGAATGAAGAAGCTAGGCTTTGGGCATTTACCCATAAAAATAATCTCTATGAAACATGTTGTCAGTGTGATCACATTTTTCCATGATATACATATGACGAACATGAATGTTTCAAGATCACCTCAGGTTTATAATCATCCTTTTATATCCATTAGTTTCAAGCAACAAGTACACAATTTCAAATAATAATCTTTTAACGTTGATGTATGTAATGCTGATGAAAATAACATGATGGTTAAACCTGCACCAGATTTAGCTTATATGATAACTTGCATATATCATGATTTTAACAAGTATTTCCACTCTTATAATAAGGAGACAAAGTTAAACTTAGTTAATCAGGACTTCAATCAACTAATCAGACGAACATAGCACAAATTCCCTACTTTTCTTAAGTGAGCAGTCATTTCAAAGCATATATATTGACTTGAATCAGCCCGAAGTATAAAGAGTGGACGGGATTTCTAGGGAAGCTTCCTATTGAATGTAGGGAACTTTCAATTTCACTTCAAGAAGATTTCAGTATCAAACTTTTAAGGTTGCTTGTCAAATGGATTTTTATCCATTGAACACTTTCCTGACAACAATAGATCCAATTAAACCTATTTATTTGCTCAACAACTTACTCAAGAGTCAGAAGAGTTGTCAATTATATTCGTGATTAGTTCACCCATTATAGATTCACATATGCATCTTCTATGGTCACTTTCTTCTGATTTTGTATGTGGCACATTTCTAGGGTTTAACAAAGCCCCTACAGACTGCTTCCCAGCAGTTTCACGTAGGTGTTGAATAACTACAAGTGCATTCAAACACTAATACTCCATTTATCTTGTGGATCTAAATTGAGATTTGACTCATGAAAAGTTGAAAAGGCATTGTGGCCTAGCCAAGTGCTTGACATGTGTGTTGTGTGCATTGGCTCAGATGTCTCAACATGTATTTTTTTATGTTGTGACTTGCCGTTTGGGGCGTGATTAAAAGCAATGTTTTTAACATATCCAGCGTGAAACACGACCGGATATGGAAAAGACATAGATGCTACAGTGGATCTGGAAAATCTACTGTAGATATTTGCTTATAATCACGCCCCAAACACCTTGGCTATAAGGATATGATCTGATTTAGGTTTTATATTCTATTCTATAATCACTAATTAACAAAAAGACTGGGCAGTCAGTTTCTGCCCACCATTGTAATTATCCTTCTTAACAAAGTTGACCTAAGCCTCTATCCATACATGCTTCATTTACTGAACTAAGTTTCTGAGTTTGGATAGAGAGAATATTATAAATTACAACATTATTAAGTTAGTATGGATTCTTCAAATCAACTAATCATTTTAAAAGATTTTATAAAAGAACAACACAAATACCCTGTTCTTCTTTTTTAGTCTTTTCAATTAATCAGAGCTTCTTCAATCAGCCCATGGTCTAAAGAGTGGATGGAATTTCCAAGGAAGCTTCCTCTTCACTTCAAGAACATTTCAGTATTAAAACTTTAAGGTTGCTTATCAAAGTGGTTTCCTCTATTCCAATTTCCATTTTACATTCATATATACATCTTGCATGGTGACTCTCCTCAAATTTTATTTGTGGTCCACTTCCAAGGTTTGACAAAGCCCCTGAAGACTCCTTCCCAGCAGTTTCATATTGGTGGCTTTTTTCCTGTTCTTATTTGGTTTCACATTGTTATTGAGCGAAGTGACATGCTCAGAAGTTCTGTCCAACACAAATATTCATATTGTGGTTCTAATTTGAGAATTGACCAATGAAATTCTTTAAGAAATTGAAAGCAACTGTGGCCTTGTCAGGAACTTGACAAATGTTCGTGTACATTGGTTCAGATGTGTCAAATGTGATTCTCTATGCCTTGCACATTGTATGTCTTATTATAATCACATAGTTTAATTTGAGTTTTAGCATAACTCCAGACCAGATGTGATCTTCCTGCCATTTTTGTATGTTAAGCCTCTATCCATAACTTAAGATTAAAGCTTCTATTTAATATTTGTGCAAACTGTTTTCAGTAAAAAAAATTTATAAAACTCTTGAGTTTTGACTTTATATTATAAGGCAAAGTAGTTAATGACGAAATTAGGAAATTAATATTTACGTGTTGGCATACAAGTGGAGCAGAAGGCAATGCTAGTCTTTTTTTTGTTGAATCATTTGCATGCTAGTCACTTTGATTAAGCATCTTATTATGCATGCGATTGAATAGTGGCCACATATGTTGGAGGAAGACTCTTCCTACTCCATTAAATGCATAAGTCATGCTGGTCCAGCATGTCATCAAAGGTGGAAATGTGTGGGTCCTTCCATCAACCTCGTTGAATTTCCATAATTGATTCTAGCCGGAATTTCAATGTCTGAAATTCCGGTAAATATAAAACAGGGTAGCTTGTTCCGTCACCCCGACCGGCCTGCACAACTATTTCGTCGTCTCTTTTGTCCTAATTGGTGTTTTTTCTAGTTATCCAAGCAAATTCTACTTTGGCTGCACATGGTCCCACACGCAAATTATTCTCTGCACATATCGTACCACATGGGAGTGTCCCATGTGCCAACGGTGCACATGGTTCATATGTGCTCTCCCGGAGTATTGTGCCAGTGACACTTTGATAACTTATCGTGTTTTAGAGAAGACTAATGCTACTTCTATGTTTTCTATGTTAGGTCACTCGTAATTTCACCCACGTGATGGAATTTCCAAGGGTAAGTAGTTGATGGGACATTGTCCTTTTAGGCTTGCCACATCAGCACCATAGGTGAAATTGGAGTCCGGATCTGCTGGTGACGCTGGTGAAGCTTCACCAGCCGTAGGTTGTATGGAATCGACGGCGCACACAGAAAGCGTGTGCGCTCGTGTCTTTTGGCCGAGCGCACGTTGTATCTGTGTGCGCCGTCGAATCCGGTCAATCGACAGCTGGTGAAACTTCACCGGCAGCCTCCGGTTCCGTGAAATTGGGGGAAACTTAACATAGGATAACCTTTTTTCCTTAAAGAACATGTTCAAAGCATGTATATGTCTACTGTTGGATATGTGGGTCCCCCATGATCGAATGGTTTTTACCCCTGCACATTATCTAAACATGTCCGAACTGGCATACGCTATTTAGCATTGGTCATGTTAGTATTCAACGTGGAAAATATTTTTGTAACCAAAATATGTGACCAGATTGCATAACCAAAGGATAAGTAGAGGGGAGGACCTAGGAATCTTACCTAAAGTTGTAATTTTTCTTTTTATTCTATTTAGCCATTTCTTCCTTCCCTCTATTGACGTGGCAAAATCTAGGTGGTGGTCCTCAAATTTTGGTGACCAAATTGGTCAGGCTAGAGAGGTTCATCCAACATCAGACTCCATACCTTTCTTCTTCCTTAAGTTTGTTAGAATATATAATAAATGAATAAAGATTTTTCTTTCCTAAGAGCTTGAGCTTTTAAGAAAACCGATTATCTAACATGGTATGTGCTGAGCTGTTAAGAAAGGGAAATTTTTATTCATTTATTGTATATTCTAACAAAGTTCCTTATCCACGGCTGAACCCCGAAGGTAGCACTAGAGCGCCAGGTGTAAATCCTACGTGCCACACCGGGCGCAATGAATTTTCTCCGTCCGGGCCCACTTACCGTAGAAAACCGGGGAAGATGTATAGTAAAGAAGGCCAATGATATTATGGGAGAGGCCATGGCGGGAATTTGAGGGTCGGTTGCTGCTGCTCCCAACGGTCTTCCTTTTCCTATTTCAGAAGAAGACTGTTTTCAAGATTGTGGAGAGTGAGAGAGGTGAGAGAGCAATGGAGGCCACATCGCAGGCGGCGCCTCCGAGCTTTTGGACGCAGGCGAATGCTCTACTGAGGAAGAATCTCACTTTCCAGGTCCCAATTTCAACCCCTTTTTCATTTACTTTAAGAAGTTTCTGACAACTCACGATAGAATTTTTGAGTTTTTTTAGCCTTTTGAAGATCTAGTAGATGAAGGGGAAAGCAGTAGTTTCTGATGCTGGAACTGTTTAAATTGTCGGCGAAGTTCAGCTTCTTTATTTTCTTTTTTAATTGGCAATAGAAGCATCTACTTTTTATTTTTAGATTTAAGGGCTTTCTTGCATAAGATCATGAATTTGCTTTGATGGGTTTTATTTTATTATAAGATTTAAGGACTTTCTTGCACCAGACCATGAATTTGCTTTGATGGGTTGTTTTTGGTTTTAAGATGTAAGGACTTTCTTGCATAGGACCATGAAATATGCTTTAAGAAAAAAAAATCTTTAAGATATAAGCAATTGCTTGTTGTTTTATTTTTCTCAACTGCATTAAGGGTTCTTTTTTTCCTCTTTGATTGTCTCTCTGGACTATGAAGCGTGTCATATGTAGCTTCATTTATGTCCGATCAAATTTTGCCACAGGATTAGGGGTGATATCTGCAGTTCCTTTCTTTTTATTCTGCTGAATTTAGCCTCTATCCAATGAAGCCTGTCTGCTTTTGGAAATGAGTTAAATTTATTGAACTCTGAGGTCTGTACTAAAAAATGGGTTTTCCACCCCTCTTCAGTGTTTTTGGTCGTGAGGGAGCAAAGTCAACCATGAAATGATGGACCCATGTTCTTTCAAATGCAGACATGATTCATTGGACGGAAAGAGTAATGTACTGCAACTTATATATGCGTGCCACCCAGCTGATAACTTTGTGTAAATCAGGGATGAGGAGGTTAAAGAAAGTGGTTATTAATGAGACCAGTGCTTAAGCCCGGTGTGCAAAGGATCTTAACAATGATACTAAATGCCAAATATATTTGTCAATTCATCAATCCTTACTTTGGATTACAATCGGTGGCTCATTGGTGCATGTTTGCATATTTTAAATTTTTAATCGGTTTTGGACTTCTTTTTCACTCAAGTTTTGAAGTTTGCTAATTCTCGTTCATGGTGTAATTCTACCTTTTACAATATAAATGTGATTCTTTTATAGATTTTGAGAGGGAAGTGGAAATGGATTAGGCTACTCTTAAAGAATATGAAACTTTTCTAAACGATATCCTGACAGTGATAGGCACAAATGTTTAGTTTAAGCCATAAAGATAATTTTTTAAAGAATTACTCTGCCATTAAATTTATAGTAGATTTCATTTATCCTGACAGTGTTAGGCACAAAAGTTTAGTTAACACCATAAAGTTAATTTTTTAAGAATTACTCTGCCACTAAATTTATATTAGATTTCATTTGAATTTATGACGATGATAAAAACTGCCCTCCGTATTGCAGAAACGTAACATGAGGACAAATATTAGGCTCATTCTCTTTCCATTCCTGCTCTGTATTTTGCTTGTTGTTATCCAAGGTATCGTCAACAGTCAGTTAGATAAGCCTGAAAATCGATGTGGCTGCACCTGTATCGATTCAAATGGAGATGGGTCTTGCGAGACTGTATGTGGGATTCAATATTCTACACTAGATCAAGTGGCCACTTGCCCAATACCTAGTCCACCTGAATGGCCAGCTTTACTGCAAATACCTCGTCCTGAGTATCGTTTAGTGAGAGATGATTTGTTTCCTTCGACAGACTTACCCAATGAATCATGTAGGATCACACAGTCATGCCCAGCAACTGTGCTCTTAACTGGAGCCAATCGATCTCTTACAGAGAGTATGCAAGTTATTTAAAAGTTATATGAAACGTATTGGAATTTAGGATTTCTTCTCTTTATTAACTGACCATAATTTGGCTTTGATTGGCAGGATTTAGCCAGAATCTCTTTCCTAGGATCTCCTTTCCAACTTCTTCAGATTATTTAAGTATCTTATCTAGTGTTGTTCCGGTAAGCTTTAGCATTGTCTTCGGCTATAGCATGTTGTCATCACTATTTCTGCTTCTCCACTCTTCATCTTTTCTCTCCCTGTAAAAATCAGAAACCTAATGTTATAGTAGTTCTGTAAATGCCTCAGGGATCAGACACAAAGACTGATTTGATCAGCTATATCGAGCCTGCATTCCTATCGGATAGGCCGATATATGTCGTTCAACCTCAGTGTCCACCAAATTTTACCCTTTCAATTCCAATCTCCATAGCGACCACTACTCTTAATCAAGGTACCATTTTTCTCACGTGTATATTATGGCCTTTCCCTTTTGTTGTTTACATGCTGATATGTTTGTTACAGAAGGAATTTTTAATATAAAAACTTATACATTCCTTTGTATTTTTATGTGTTGCTTATAGTTCTGACATTGTAGTTTCTTGTTTGGTAGATTCTGCATCACGTAGTAGAACTAATAGTAAGCAAAAGTATTCTAATGCAAATGATATGGCTTAAACAAAAGTATTCTATATAAGCAAAGTATTTTGGTGTATCTTATATGTTTTCTTAATGAAAAGGGGCAAAAGATTATATTCTTTGCATCAACAGAAATGTTGTAATAATTTAGACATGGAAACAAACTGAGAATTATAATGTTGTAGCTGGTAGTGATTAAAGCTGGAACTGATCATGTCTACTCTGAAATATTGTCTTTGACTATCACTCTTAGGGAGAGTATAGATTCTCAAAACATTGTCCGTACAACTTGTAGCCGTTAAAAGTAGCATAGAAATAGATGTTAGTGAACATACTGTAAGATTTTTGGTCCTAGAGGGAGGGAGGGGGGGATGAATAGGACAACTACTTAAAATTTTAAGTGTGCTAATCCTAACATCTAGACCCCAAGATAATGACAATTAATAGATCAACCAAAACATAATTATCTAAAGCATCCACAAGGTAGTAGTAACAACCATCATTATCTACCCTGATGCTTGAATTGATTTCAAGCTAAGGGCCTTCCTTTGTCCTTCATTGGATTTATCTAATGGTGTTCCAAAATCTGTAGAGGCTTTTCGGACAAGGAATTGAATTTCACTTAAGATAATCTATAGAGATCTTAGAAACATAGGCCATGATCCCATTTAGATGATTAAATTCATGGGGAATATGTGTTACAAATTTTACTTACTGCTACTGTCTCAAGGATAAGAAATGTGTACCTTTGCAAAGACAAAAAATAGTTAGAAGAAATTTATGATCGAATCAAGTGAAGCACTTTGTCCTTAAGACCAGAATGCGCCTCCCTACGGTGCTTAGGACTCTTGGGCGTCTGCCTCCCAGGATAAGACGATCAACCACGTATTGTAGGAGCACTCCAAACAATACGCGCAGCGAACCACAAATGTGTAATGCTTTCACAGAAGAGAGGAGAAGATGAAGTACTAGAAAAATCCGTACAGAAAAACCCGTTTTTACAAGCTTTATAGAAATCCTGTTAAAGCCCGTTGAAAACACACCATTTCTCGTTAAAGCCCGTTGAAACCCTTTCCCATTAAACGGACGCGTCCCTCCATTAACGGTCATAATAAAACGGACCCGTTTTGGTTGAACCAAAATAAATTAGAAAACCAAACCATTGAATTTGTCCCAAAATAATATTTTCTTGTTGACCCAACCCAACCCAACCCGACCCGGCCCGGCCCCGCCCGGCCGGCCGCGCGTGTGAACCGAATCGAGCCGGCCGGACGACGGCGGCGGCGGCGCGCGCGTGTGGGTTAGCCCACCTAGGTGCATGGGTCCAACATCTCTCTCCCCCACAAAAGTGGGGTGGCCCTTGGGCCTAACTTCTAAGGCCAACCTTGGACCTTATATACTATCCACAACTCCTCTTTGGTGTGGATGTGGGACTATTCATCCTTCACCTAATTCACTCATTCACATCATTAATAAGTGGGTTTTAATACCTCTTTAATACCCACTTCTAACAATCCCCCACATGAATGAGAATTGGCTGGATAACTATGCAAAAAACTATGCAGAAAACTTGTGAAAGCAAATATTGAGAAGATCATGCATGGGGGAGAGGTAGCTTTCGGCTTTGAACCTTGCCTTGTGAAGACTATCGGGTTTACTGGCTAATCAGTGAACGTGATGTCTTGAACTGTTCAGCCGTTTGTGTAAACCAAGACAATAGAAGTCACACAATCACTTCTCAGACACATTGTGTTTCTCATGACTTTGTTCATTTTGGCCCCGAACAAACCTGGTTTTCATGAGTGTTCTAGAAGATTTAGCCCTAAAATCCTCATAGAAGTGGCCCCTTCACACTCATATAGGTGATTCTCATTAGGAGCATCCTGCAATACCCCACTCGAACTAAGTCAAGCTATGAGAACCATTAAAAGTAAAGCTTATCCTGATTCATTCAGCAGGCATCACTATCTCATCATAGGAATGGGAACAAGATTTTATCTCCATAGTGATTCCCCTTGAATCCCCCACAATTCGGTTGTCCCTTTTGAACCTAGATCTTGGGATCTCCAGTCAACTAGGTTGGGTTGCCATTATGGTGATTCTTAATATATAGGCTTCAAGCCCATTCCCCTCGATGAATTGCTCACTTGTTCTTGGGTCAAACCCTTTGTAAGCGGATCCGTAATATTTTCTTTTGACCGAACATACTCAATGGAAATTATTCTACTAGAGAGCAATTGTTTTATGGTATTATGCCTCCGACGTATATGTCGAGACTTACCATTATACAAGTTACTTTGTGCTCTTCTTATAGCAGATTGACTATCACAATAGATACATATAGGTGGCACAGGTTTCCCCCACATTGGAATATCTTCTAAAAAATAACGAAGCCACTCAGCCTCTTCGCCTGCTTTATCAAGTGCAATGAATTCTGATTCCATTGTGGATCTTGCAATGCACGTTTGTTTAGAAGATTTCGAAGACACTGCTGTACCTCCAATAGTAAAAACATATCAACTTGTGGATTTGGAGTCTCTTGTATCAGATATCCAATTTGCATCACAGTACCCCTCTAGTACTGCTGGATACCTTGTATAGTGCAGTCCATAGTCCAAGGTATATCTTAGATATCTAAGAACCCTGACTAGAGCCTTCCAGTGGTTTTCCCCTGGATTGCTATTATATCTACTCAGTTTACTTACTGAGTATGCAATGTCTGGTCTCGTACAATTCATGAGGTACATGAGACTTCCAATAATTTGAGAATATTAGAGTTGTGATATGCTCTCACCCGTGTTTTTGCTTAAATGCAATGTCACATCTACAGGTGTTCTTGCTGGACGATTATCATTCTCATTAAATTTGTCTAGGATTTTTGTAATGTAATGAGATTGAGATAACGCATATCCATCAGATGTTCTAGTGATTTTTATTCCTAGTATAACATCTGCAACACCCATATCCTTCATGTCAAACTGTTTGTTTAACATCCTCTTAGTAGCTTTAATGATATTATCATTGCTACCAATAATGAGCATATCATCCACATATAGGCATACTATAACATAGCCTTCAGGTCTAGCTTTGACATAAACACATTTGTCACATTCATTGATTTTGAATCCATTTGACATCATCATTTTGTCAAATTTTTCATGCCATTGTTTAGGTGCTTGTTTAAGCCCATAGAGAGATTTAACAAGTTTGCACACCTTGTTTTCTTGGCCCGGTACAACAAACCCTTCAGGTTGTTCTATATATATTTCCTCATTCAAGTCACCATTCAAGAATGCTATTTTTACATCTATTTGATGTATTTCAAGATTATACAAAGCAGCCATAGCAATTAACATCCTAATGGAAGTTATTCTTGTGACTGGTGAATATGTATCAAAATAATCTTGACCTTCCTTTTGCTTGTATCCTTTGATAACAAGTCTTGCTTTATATTTGTCAATTGATCCATCAGCCTTCATCTTCCTCTTGAAGATCCATTTGTATCCGAGAGGTTTACTCCCTGGAGGAAGATCTACCAACTCCCAAGTGTGATTTTGCATAATGGATTCAATTTCACTATTTACAGCCTCCTTCCAATATTGTGCTTCAGGAGAGGACATAGCTTCCTTAAAGCTTTGAGGCTCATTTTTTAATAAATAAGTTAGAAAATCTGGACCAAAGGATTTTGATGTTCTAGCACGTTTACTACGTCTAGGTTCATCATCTTCTCCTTCTTGGTCATCACTAATGTCTTTTGCAACATCCAAAGTTCTTTTAAGAGAACTTTCAATTTGTGTAGAATTCCAAGGAAAAATATGTTCAAAAAATGAAGCATTCCTTGATTCAATCACCGTATTGACATTTATATCAGGAATATCCGATTTATGAACAAGAAAACGATATGCACTACTATTATTGGCATAACCAATGAATATGCAATCAATGGTCTTTGGTCCAATTTTAATCCTCTTGGGATTAGGGACCGCCACTTTTGCTAGACACCCCCATACTTGTAAGAAGTTATAGGAAGGCTTTCGACCTTTCCATAACTCATATGGTGTTTGCAAGGTTTTCTTATGAGGTATTTTGTTGAGAATATAATTGGCTGAAAGCAAAGCTTCCCCCCACATGTTCTGAGGTAACCCAGAACTTATTAACATGGCATTCATCATTTCTTTTAAAGTTCTATTTTTCCGTTCAGCAACTCCATTTTGCTGTGGTGAATAAGGTGCCGTGGTTTGGTGTATAATACCATGTTGTGAACAGAATTCACCAAAAGATGATTCGTATTCCCCACCTCTATCACTTCTTAGAACTTTTATTTTCTTGCCAAGTTGATTCTCAACCTCTGTTTTATATAATATAAACATGTTTATAGCCTCATCTTTACTTCTCAGTAAGTATACATAACAATAACGAGTGCAATCGTCAATAAATATAATAAATTATTTTTTACCTCCTCTTGTTTGAACAAGTTTTAAGTCACAGACATCGCTGTGAATTAACTCAAGAGGTTCAGTACATCTTTCAATACTTTGGAATGATTTCCTTATTAATTTAGATTCTACACAAGTTTCACATTTATGATTAAAGTCAATATTAAATTTAGGCAGATATTCCATTTTAATCAATCTTCGTAAAGCATCATAATTAACATGTCCTAATCTACCATGCCACACATCACATGACTCAATCATATAAGAGGAAGATGCATTCTCATTCATAACATTAGAAACAGATACATTAGGTAATACATTGAGCTTGAAAAGCCCTTCATTCAGATACCCTTTTCCCACGTACATCCCACTCTTAGTCAAAACAAATTTATCCGATTCAAACACCAACTTGAAGCCATTCTTGCTCAGCAATGATCCAAACACTAAATTCTTTCGAATTTCTGGCACATGCATCACATTGTTGAGCGTGAGTTCCTTCCCGAAGTCATCTTGAGCACCACCTTTCCAATTCCTTCAACCTTGGCAGTAGAAGAGTTGCCCATAAACAGTTGTTCACCATTTTCCACAGAGTGATAAGTGGAGAACATTCTCCTGTTTGAGCACATATGACGGGTAGCCCCATTATCCACCCACCATTCTCTATCGTTAGTGACCATATTCACTTCCGAAATCACAACAGAAAGGTTGATGTCATGTACATTGGTGGAGAGATTCTCCAATTCGGTCATATGGGCTTGTGCCTTCTTCTTCTTGAAACCATCTTGTTTCTTCCGTTTGTAACAATCCTTAGCCTTATGGCCCATCTTGTCACACACATAGCACTTGCCCTTGAACTTGTTATTGTTGGAGTCATTGTTTGACTGACCCCCAGGATGCTTCCTCTTTTTGTTGGTAAAGCCATTGCTTTTATGCCCTTGTTCTACAACATTTACTTTGGCCTCCATGCCATGACCCCCGGTTTTCTTTCAGAAGAATGGTTGTCCTCTTCAATCCTTAACCTCACAATCAGATCTTCCAAGTTCATCTCCTTCCTCTTATGCTTTAAGTAGTTCTTGAAATCCTTCCAGGATGGTGGTAGTTTTTCAATTATTGCTGCCACTTGGAAAGACTCACTTAAGGTCATGTCTTCTGCATGAATTTCATGCAGGATAACTTGGAGATCTTGAACTTGATTGATCACAGTCTTAGAATCCACCATTTTGAAGTCCAAAAATTTGCCAACCACAAATTTCTTCGTTCCAGCATCTTTAGTTTTGTACTTCTTGTCTAAAGACTCCCATAGTGCCTTAGCACTTGTCATCGAACTATACACATTATATAATGTGTTGTCCAACCCGTTAAGGATGTAATTACAGCATAAGAAATCTGCATGTTTCCATGCATCTACTGCCGCAACAACCGTTTTGTCTTCCTGTTTCTCCTCAGTGAGAACGGGTACTTCCTCTTTAAGGAATCGGGCCAAATTCAGCGTGGTAAGATAGAACAACATTTTCTGTTGCCATCTTTTGAAATCCACACCACTGAATTTTTCTGCTTTCTCCCCTTTAACTTGAACAGGAGCATTCACCGGAGTGGGAATCAGTACCGGAGTGAAGTTCCCATTAGCCATTTCTGTAACTTTGCAAATCACAGAAGATTATCTTAGTAAAATACAGTAATTTTTTCAGTACAGTACAGTAATTAAAATTAACAGCAGTAATATTCTGTCTTAAGATTGTTACAAATTTTTACTTACGGCTACTGTCTCAAGGATAAGAAATGCGTACCTTTGCAAAGACAAAAAATAGTTAGAAGAAATTTATGATCGAATCAAGTGAAGTACTTTGTCCTTAAGACAGAATGCGCCCTCCCTACGGTGCTTAAGACTCTTGGGCGTCTGCCTCCCAGGATAAGACGATCAACCACGTATTGTAGGAGCACTCCAAACAATACGTGCAGCGAACCACAAATGTGTAATGCCTTCACAGAAGAGAGGAGAAGATGAAGTACTAGAAAAATCCGTACATAAAAACCCGTTTTTACAAGCTTTATAGAAATCCCGTTAAAGCCCGTTGAAAACACACCGTTTCCTTTTAAAGCCCTTTCCCGTTAAACGGACGCGTCCGTCCGTTAACGGTCATAATAAAACGGACCCGTTTTGATTGAACCAAAATAAATTAGAAAACCAAACCATTGAATTTGTCCCAAAATAATATTTTCTTGTTGACCCAACCCAACCCGGACGGACGGACGGGCGGCGGCGGTGCGCGCGCTTGTGGGTTAACCCACCTAGGTGCATGGGTCCAATATCTCTCTCCCCCACAAAAGTGGGGTGGCCCTTGGGCCTAACTTCTAAGGCCAACCTTGGACCTTATATACCATCCACAACTCCTCTTTGGTGTGGATGTAGGACTATTCATCCTTCACTCATTCACATCATTAATAAGTGGGTTTTAATACCTCTTTAATACCCACTTCTAACAATATGAAATAACCACAAGCATACTCACATGAATATGATCTTCTTGAATCAAGATGATCCTTTGAGGAGCTTATGCTTATCTTGAGTTTGCCTTTAGATATCTCAAAAGCAACACAAACTCAAGATACAAAGTGGTGTGTTCCTTGATGGATCCACTAGCACAATCTTTAATAGAGATATAGTGCTCTATTGAGCTTAGACTAAGATATTCAATAGTACTCAAAGCTCCAAGAGATGGGGTGGAAGTCCATACCTCAAGAGGTGAGGGGAGGTGCCTTTTATAGGCAAGGAGGACCTCTTGGGTTGGCTAGTGGATTAGGTTGGATTGATCCAATGAGGCTTAGATTGATCCTATTCAATACAATCCTTTCCCAGTACTTTGGATTGATCTAAGGTAATCCAATGGAATCCTAATCTAAGAGTATTATGGGCCTACTACTTCTTGATTTTTTTAATGGGGCTTAGATGGGCTTGAGTGTGGGTAAGCTAGGGACCATTCAATGTGTCTTGTGGGCTTTAATGGGTTATGCATGTGATCCCAACTTGAATGTCCAACTAACTATGGATTTAACTTTTAAGGGCCTCATTAGATGTACTAATGAATATGGGCCTCTTAGGTAGTACATGTCTTCCACATTGTAGTGTCTTTGAATGTGGGCCTTCAAGTAGCATTTTTTCCTTTTCTTGAAATGGGCTTCTTGAAGTGTGCTTTCTCCTTCTTGGGCTTTCATTTTGAGGTGAGCTTCTCTTGTTGGTGCATCTTCAACTTGAAGTGGGCTTCACTTGCTGGAGAGCCTCTCACTTTGTGGTGTGCCTTCAATTTGGGATGGGCTTCATCTAAATACATGGACCTCTCTCACCATATACCTACATACCTCTTGTTACACCATACATCCTTACACCAATTTTCTACATACACCCTCATGGTCATCAATTTGACAATTTCCTTAGGGAACAAACAAGTGCCTTAACACATACTGCATTGTTTGACAATGAATTTCAAATGTCAAAGCAGAGGTCAGATGTGTGCAAGGTTTGCCCTTATTGCGTGATAATGCTTCCATAGTGAACAATGAACTGTTCATAGGTTACAGAGGAGGAAATTCAGAAAGAAAGATAAACGAAGTTGTTGCAGGTTGGTGTACTCACATGAAATGGTTTCCGTGTTTTATGCAATTATTTTTCCTCAGGGGCGCTGATTCAAAAATTGTCTTTCTGCAGCTTTTGATCTACTGAACACAAACCAGAACCATTTCAATGTGAGTATTTGGTACAATGCAACCTACAAGAATGACACTGGAAACGGACCAATTGGATTGGTGCGTGCCCCACTATCAGTGAACGTGGTATGCATTCTTATAGTTTGCCTTGTACCTATCATTTTCCTTCAATGTTTTTAAACTCTTGCAGGAATTTGCAACTTATAGAGAGTTCAAATGCTTTGATTTTATTTGTCCTCCACTACTATTATGATAAAGACGTTTTTAGCTTTTGGATTCAGCTTTTACATTACCATGTTAGATCTGAATAGTTCTCACTTATTAAGCATTATTGGATTGTCTGTTATGTACTGCTTCACATTGTTATATCATTTATATCATTCTTACTGAGACAATTATTCTAAGCCTTCATGGAAAATTAAACATCTTGTAATAGTTTTGCTAAGGTTTAACAAACAGGAAATCATCATCAACATAATGCATTCCTTACGCAGCTATTTTTGGTGGTGGGCGTTACAAAACTAAATTTTGAAAGATAACCAACATCCCCTCTCACATGCAAGCATCCACCAAGCTTGGCACATGGAACATAATTGGAGTATAAATGTCTCCAACGAGACTAGATCCAGGACCTCCCAGAACTTGGAGCTCCCATACCATGAAAGATTACCAAGTTTTCCAAAAGCGCAAGCTGTTAGGAAATGGAAATCTTATTCATTTATTTCTTCTTCAACAAACATTGCTATATTTGATTTGATAAACTGGCATAAAACTCATGTGATCAAATATGCTTTCTGATGCAACACTATAATGTGCAAATATGGGTGAAAGTTTCATGGCCATCATCATTATGTACACATATCTCTATCAGCTGTTAGCTTTGTGATTTGATGGATGCAAGACTCCAACTCTCAAGTGCTATCAGTACAAATTGTGGTTCCGTTCTTTTGCTGTTACTGTTGAACTGACTGAAATGTCATCTTTGTGCACAGGCATCAAATGCATACCTCCAGTTCTTGAGAGGTGCTGTCTCAAAGATCCAAATAGACTTTGTCAAGGAAATGCCCAAACCAGAAACCCGACTTAGGTTGGATTTTTCTTCCCTACTTGGAGGACTTTTCTTTTCATGGGTTGTCCTTCAGCTCTTCCCGGTAAGAAGTTTGATGCACCTGTTATAGAGTTGTCATGTCTGTCTGCATGCACAATGTGCACAAGGGTCAGTCATGGTTATATAAGTTTTTTATTTTGTGTGCCTTATAAAAAAATAAAATAGTACTTTCTGGACGAATCTTGACATGGCCCTCTTCCGTTTGAATTAGGTCGTACTCACAAGTCTGGTTTATGAGAAGCAGAGAAATCTTCGGATCATGATGAAAATGCATGGACTTGGAGATGGTCCTTATTGGCTGATATCTTATGCCTATTTCCTTGTCATATCATCCCTGTACATACTAGTTTTTGTGATTTTTGGTTCTCTTATAGGTAATATTGGGATAGGCTTGTGTACATTTTGTACAACCTTTTATTGCTGCTTGCATATCTAACGGATTTGTTCATTTTTCCAGGGCTGAAATTTTTCACCTTAAATGACTACAGCATCCAGTTCATTTTTTATTTCATCTATATAAATTTGCAGATTTCGCTTGCATTTTTGGCAGCAGCCGTGTTCTCAAATATTAAAACTGCTGCAGGTATGATTACATTTTCAATTAGAATCTTTACGCAAATGGATATTGTTGTAATTGCATGTGCATGACAGAAGAAGTTCATGGCCTACCATGTATTCTTCACATGGGGAAGACACCCATATTAATAATTCCAGGAGCTAAATATGAGGTTGGAATTCTAAATAGTTTTTGTATAATGGCCTGTATATGGTAAGTTACATAGAAGGTTTTATTGATGACAATTGTTAGCTGGATTGTGTATTATATTCTGTTGTTTGTTATTGTTTATTACTCGCAGCCTAATTATATTGATGTGTTAAAATAACCAAAATTCATGATTTTATCATTTAGAAGGGAAAAAAATATCTTTTCCTTTTCTATTACAGTATCATTCATATACTGACACATGATGCAATTTGGTGATGGCAGTAGTAGGGTATATATGGGTCTTTGGATCGGGGCTTCTAGGGGCATTTCTTTTTCAGTCTTTTGTTGAAGATACATCCTTTTCAAGTAAGCTGATGAAACCTTCACAGATATAAAGTTTCATTTATGTACTTCCATGATTGCATTATCATCCTTCATTATTTCTGTGTAGGAGGATGGGTTGTTGTCATGGAGATTGTTCCCAGCTTTTCATTATATCGAGGGTTGTATGAGTTTTCACAGTATGCATTCACTGGAAGCTATATGGGCACTTCAGGGATGCGATGGAGTGATCTGAATGATAGTAGTAATGGAATGAGGGAAGTGTTAATTATAATATTTGTCGAATGGATCCTATTGACAGTATTTGCTTATTATACCGACCAAGTGGCCTCATTGGGTAGTGGAATCAGAAGGCACCCACTGTTTTTCTTGCCATGTTTTCAAAGGAAGCGTTCGACATCTTTTCAGAATCCAAATCTGCAAAGACAGGAATCAAAAGTGTTTATAGATATGGATAAACCGGATGTTGTTCAAGAGGTAAAGTCTTATATGAACATTGCATCCAAATTGGATATTGGTGACTGGGTAAACAACTAAATAAAACTCGTTATTTGAAGTAATGACAGGCCACAAGTAAATCAGGTAAAATCAACCTTTTCACATGCCCTGTATTGCGGTTTGGTTGGCATCAGACAATATTTATCATCTTTTCCATTACCAAAATAGAGATGCAGAAATTTGAACTGTTAAAGAATTGTTAATTGTTCACTCGCAATTAATGAACGTGATTTCTACAATGCTGTGGTGTACTAGAACACTCCTTACATGCGTATTTATTTATATTTGCAGAGAGAAGTGGTGCAGCAATTATTATTGGATTCTAGAACTAATCATGCCATAATCTGTGACAACCTCAAAAAAGTATACCCTGGAAAGGATGGAAACCCTGATAAGCTTGCAGTTAGAGGGCTATCTCTTGCTTTACCTCAAGGGGAATGTTTTGGGATGCTCGGTCCAAATGGTGCTGGAAAAACCTCTTTTATTAATATGGTAGGTCATTGAAGCTTCAGGCCCATATTGTTTGAGGAGTTTCATACAATTTCAATTAGCAAGCCATGTTCTTGTATTTGACCTGTAAAAGTATGTATGCCTTTACAGATGATTGGACTTGTAAGTCCCACTTCTGGAACTGCCTATGTGCAAAGACTGGACATACGAACTGATATGGACAAGATATACACTAGCATGGGGGTGTGTCCTCAGCATGAGTAAGAATATACAGACCATGTTTTTGCATTACAAGTTGGGTTATATGGACAGGATTCTTCCTTAAGCCTAGCTGACTGTTTTGCATTACAATTCAGCTTGCTTTGGGAGACCTTGACAGGTAGAGAACACTTGTTATTTTATGGCAGATTAAAAAATTTGAAGGGTTCCGCTCTGACACAAGTACGGCTGAACTCTTCTTTATCCTAGTTCTTTGATCTCTAATCTGGCTTTTGTGATAATTGGTCTCTTGCGATTTTGTCAAGATGGTCCCATTTTTTCTGGCGCCAAATGATCATTAAGTTAAAACATGAATTATAGAAGATTCAGTATGTAGTGTCAAATGCTTCCTTTGGTGGAAATCAAAATCGTTCACCATAAAGTGGTACTACATAAATTTGGGTTCTGATATAGCATCATTGAAGCTTCTAAATATCTAAAACTACTGACATCTGAATGATATTGTACAGTGGGATGCTTCTGAAACATTATGTGCATGCTTGTGTTGAATTGCTAACTATATTTCCTAGAACAAGTATGAATATGTAAGCTAGTGAACTCTAATATCTAGCCAAATTGTTGCAGGCAGTGGAAGCATCTTTGAAGAGTGTGAATCTGTTTCACGGAGGGGTTGCTGATAAACAAGCTGGAAAATACAGTGGTGGTATGAAGAGGAGACTAAGTGTTGCAATATCCTTGATTGGTGATCCTAAAGTATGTTTAAATCCTATATGATAAGTCAAGCTATAAATGATATGTGAGCATCGTTTTCTTTTTTTCTGATGACACAAGATCAAATATCCAATCCAACCCCCACACCCCCAATAAAAGGTGCTACAGGCTCCATTTGAACCTGGGATCTCTTGCTTAACAGGGGAGGTTCTTCCAGCATGCTAGTAGCTGGATTCGCACTTGTCCATAATCGTAGTAACATGGTATAGCTCCCTGCATTTTTCTCAGGTAGTCTATATGGATGAGCCAAGCACGGGCTTAGATCCAGCATCAAGAAACAACTTGTGGAATGTTGTGAAGCAGGCAAAGAGAAACCGTGCAATTATTCTTACCAGTATGTTGCTATTTTCTTTTCTTGATTCTGCTTGCTCTTCATCCAGCAGTTTCGCAGAAGCTATTTGTTTTCTTAAATCATGACTACAGTTATAGTGTATTATTTCAAGTTCATTTCTTAGTTACTTCAATTTGCATGACGTTCGCAGCACATTCAATGGAAGAGGCAGAGGTTCTCTGTGACCGCCTGGGGATATTTGTGGATGGCACCCTGCAATGCATAGGAAACCCTAAGGAGGTATTGAAACTTTCTTAATGGTGAAGTTTTTTATGAATTAAGTGGTACATAGTAGCTGATAATGCATAAAATGTTATCCACATATCGTGACAGTTGAAGGCTAGATATGGAGGATCCTATATCTTTACCATGACAACATCTTTGGACCAGGAGAAGGAGGTGGAAAGCTTAGCACGCCGACTCTCTCCTAATGCAAACAAAGTATACCATATTGCCGGTACTCAAAAGTTTGAATTACCCAAGAAAGAAGTAAGAGTGGCTGATGTTTTTCAAGAAGTTGAAAATGCAAAGGAAAAATGTACAATTTATGCGTGGGGCTTGGCTGATACTACATTGGAGGATGTTTTCATTAAAGTTGCAAGAGGTGCACAGTCGTTCAATGATCTCTCGTGACTGAGAGGTTGATTCTCATTATACTATTTGATAATTGGTTGATTCACATTATATAGCCTATCTGTAAAGTAAAACCATGGCCAGATGCTTGTATATTTTAAGTATAAAATTCGCATTTTACTCCGCTTTTTTTTCCTGGTATACAAAC
This sequence comes from Houttuynia cordata, assembly GCA_039654745.1. Taxonomy (NCBI): domain Eukaryota; kingdom Viridiplantae; phylum Streptophyta; class Magnoliopsida; order Piperales; family Saururaceae; genus Houttuynia; species Houttuynia cordata. The sequence goes on along the minus strand of CM077502.1, from coordinate 5,822,901 downwards.
AAATAAGGACATGGTCACGTGCCTTAATTATTATTCCCTCTATCTAACGAAGCCTGTCTGCATTTGAAAATAAGTGAATTTTATTGGTCTTTGAGGCCCATACAAAAAAACAGAGTTTTTCCCACCCCTCTTCGGTGTTTTTGGTCATGAGGGAACAAAGTCAGCCATTATTAATGGATCCGTGTTTTTTCAAATGCAGACAGACTCCATTGGATGGACAGAAGTAGTTAGAAAAAATTGTTGTAATCCTTATCGTTGAATTACCTGTTAATCAATCATTTGGACACCTAACAATTATCAAGATGTAGAGGTCTGATTAATTTTATTTGCATAAAACAACGTGTTAACATAAATGTATCTCATAGTACAATACTTGATGTAACTCTTTTTGGTAATTTCTTGATGTAACTCTTCAACATGGGAGGATTCATCATCCAATCTCTAGAAGGGTAGAGCAACGATTTTCCAAATCCACCAATGCTCCCGACTTCAAAGAGCCGTGTCCCCATTTCCTATGCAAATCTAATCATCGTCGTCTTCCCCACTAGACCTCCACCCTGACTGGCGTCTGCTCCCCGCTCTGAGTATATATGAACCCCCCACTGGAAGAAGTACAACTCTGGAAACATATTGATGGGCGTGGTGCTCAACAGGGCTACATACATATGTTTCCTAAATTTTTATCATGGGAAAAGTTTAAATGAGACCACATTCATATAGCTTATATGAGACCAATTCAATTCGTAGCCATTAAATCTTGATATGACAGCTACAAATAGCTAAAGGAATTCATCCAATTACTGATTTGACCCACTCACCTGTCACTGATTTGATACCCACCCTTGGATTAGAATTTAACGACCTAAAAGATTGGCCTCATGCTCTTTATATGAGAACAATCTCATGTAAAGTGTTGTCTTTTATCATATATTTGTTTTATTATTCCTTTCAGTACCCTTTAATTAATACAATCCTATCATTAACATCTTCAGCTTTTTGTTTGAACCTCATCTTCCTCTTATTTTACAAACAAATTAAACCCCTCTTGCATAAAAATGGGCAAAATGCTTCGAAAGGATCTATTTAGATTTTAACAAATGCCCAAATTTTATTCATGATTGCAAAGTATATAGTTTGGAAACACATAAAAGTTGCATTAACTTTAAAGCAATCACAATATCACATTCTTTAGTAACCTAAAATTCTAGATATTAATCGTTTTATAACATTGTACAGAACTTCACTAAGCCACATCATTGGTTCAAAGAGTCTTTTCTTCCACATATGCCTTGTATACCTTACGGCCTTCAAAGTGGAGCACACCAATTGTACTCTCTTTGAGGCTTTCATTGACCCTCATGTAGACCGTATACATAAAATTGGTTATGCACAACATGTCTTAGAGACCCTGGGCATGTGCGAATGACCGCACATCTGCCACCGAATGACCTGTTTCCCTCTATTTCCTTTTCAATAAACACTTCTTCTAGTGGCCCTCCCTCAAACTAGCGCCTCCCTCCTCTATTTTCTAGATTTATGAGATACTTGTTTGAGGGAGGGCCAATAGGAGAAGAAGTGCTTATTGAAAAAGGAAAGAGAGAGCAAATGGGTCATTTGGTGGTACATGTGTGGTCGTTTGCATGTGCCAAGGGTCAATATTGTTAATACATGCTGTGCAAGGGCCAATTTTATGTAGACAATCTACATGAGGGTCAATATAGTGAAAACCTCCTCGTCTTTTCAATACTATTACATTGGACAGAACAAATAAAAATAGAATATCTCCTCTTCATATTATACAAAGGCTCAAGATAAAGGGATTGCAGGAGATTGTGTCAACTAAAACTGTGCTAGAAAACAAACTAAGGGGCGGTTTGGGGGCATGAAAAATCAGCTCCATCCAGCTGGATTTTTTCAGCTGGTTAATGATTTTTGGGATAATCCACTAACCAGCTGAAACAACTCATGGATTATCCCAAAAAATCCTTAACCTACTGGATTTTTTCAGCTGGATGGAGCTGATTTTTCATGCCCCAAGCGGCCCCTAAAATAAATTTTTTTTGTCTAAGTAGAATGAAAGAACAAATTGAATCAGAAAACTTCATCCAATTAGAACAAAAGAACTGAAACAAAAAATTTTACTCAACTCTTAAATACTTCCTCCCCTCCATTCTAATAGTCTGAATTGGACGACGGCCCCACAAAAAGGACAGTCCAAAAAGTGCCCTAATTCCAGTGAGAACCCCATGAGACATTCTTGAAAGTTCTTTCAGAATGCCTAATAGCTTATCATATTCTTATCGAAGTACCCAGCCACTAAAATTAACCCAAATCAGACTATTAATATGGTAAATCGCATATAGCCCCCATGAATTATAACCAAAAAGCACTTTACCCCTATATATTATCAAAACCCCCAAATAACCCTATGCACTAATCTTTTCTAACTTGAAATGATGATGTCATCAAGTTTAAAATTTTTTCAAACATCTTTACCCTTGTATCATTTCAATACATAGCCCCTAGAATCATTTATGAACGATAGTTAACCCGTATGTATTATTTATAAATTGCGCTTGACCCCAATGTATCATTTATGAATTGTACTTAACTTCTATTTATTATTTATAAATTGTACTTAATCCCTGTTTAATAAATTAAACGATAAACTTATATGAATTAGATTTGTGAAGGCACTAGGAGAATGGGCGGCAAGGTGCAAGGTGGAAAAAGTTGAGACTTTTTAGAGTAGGAGGGAGGAGAAAGTGGAATGAGAATTTTTTTTATTTGAAAGAACACGATAAGTAGAGGGGTAATCCTGAAATTTAGTTTTTTAGCCTAACACCATTAAATTCCATTTTTAGGGCATGAGGGTTTTGCGAGGGTTTTAATAATACATTGGAGTTAAATGCTTTTTTGTTATGATTCATGGGGCTATGTGCAATTTACCCAACAAATTATTATCCAAATCTGACTATTAAAATGGAAGGAAGGGAGTTCTATAACATTGGACACAACAAATAGAAATAGTATATATCTTATGCATTGCAAAGTACCCAGCTCCTTTGGAATTAAGCCAAACCAAACTACTAATATGGAACAAACTGTTGTTCAATCAGACTGCTAAAATAGAACATTGGACTCAATTGGAGAAGTTTATCTACTTAACCACTGTGTAATTTTAACTCAGATCTATTATAATCTTTATCTAGTATAATTTGGATGGATTGTAAAATGCCACTGGGCAGAAAGAAAACAAAAACTAGGTCTTTTTTTTTACAGAAAAGAAAGGGAGAGAACTGGGGCCACACACGACAGTGACTGTGAGGTCCTCACAGACAATTTCAACCCCATAAAGAGAGATGATAGGCATAAATATATATACGGTTTACATGAGATCGTTCTCATATAAGGAACATGAGGTCAATTTTTTGGGTCATTGGATTTCGATTCAAGGGTGGGCATTAAATCAATGGGTAGGTGAGTGTGTAAAATCAGTGAGTAAGTGAGTTCCTTATAGCTATTTGTATTAGCCAAATCAAGATCCAACGGCTACAATTTAAACTGGCCTCGAATAAGCTATATGAGAGTGATCTCATTTAAACTTTTCCCTATATATACATATATATAGAGAGAGAAAGAGCAGTTTACATGAGATTGTTACTCATATAAGGAACATGAGAACAATCTTTTGGGTCGTTGGATTCCGATCCAAAAGTGGGTATTAAATATGTGGGTTGGTGAGTGTGACCCATCACTCACCTTTATAACCATTTTTAGCCATCAAATCAATATCCAACGGCTAAGACTTGAACTAGCATCATATAAGCTAAATGAGATCGCTCTCATATGGCTTATATGAGGCCACTTTAAATCGTAGCCGTTGGATCTTGATCTAACGGCTACAAATAGCTATAATGATCCTACCTACTCCCTGATTTGACACACTCACCTACCCACTGATTTGATATCCACCCTCCGATCGGAATCCAACGGCTATAAAGATTGGCCTCATGCTCCTTATACGAGAACGATCTCATGTAAACCATTCTCCTATATATATATGAGATCGTTCTCATATAGCTTATATAAGATCAAGTTTCATTAGAGTCATCGGATTTGATCCAAACCAATTTCACTTAACCCAACCTAAACCCGCCCTCTTTGGTCTTTCCCTTGACACAGTTTGACTTCCCACTTCATTTTTACCTCTTCCAGTAGCTCGCCACCAAGTAGTTCATTGAAGGACAGCGACTGGGCTATGCCCGCCACCGCTGTCAACCTCGGCCCTCTCTTCTCATCCTTTTCATCTATGTCCTCTCTTTGTCTGCCCATGGTCCGAGCAGATCTGGGAGAGGAAGGAATAGCGGTAGATTCTGTCTTTCTAGGGTTTCCCCTCGCAATTGCCTCCCTACTTGACTCTACAGGGAGGAGCCATGGCCGACAACAACAAGCAAGCAGGCACCTTGAACGTGTTCGATCTCAAAGCCAGTACAAACCCCACCATTTCCTTCTCCTTCTCTCTCTCTCTCATTTCTTTTCTCTAGTTTCTCTCTTACTTTAGAGTGAAGGCTTTTGCTTGTTTGGGTTTCAGCACTGAATATGGAGGATAAGGCGGGGCTCGTGAGCACGCTAAAGGTAGTGCCTTTTTCATTGTTTTTTTGCTAGGGGTTGGTTTTTGGTTGGTAGTGATGGTGGTGGGGAAAGGTTTGATTTGTGTGACTTTGTTTATGCAGAATAAGCTTCAGAATTCAGTAGGGCAGCATTCTGACGGGCTGGAGAGCTTGTCGCTTATAGTTATATATATATATATATATATATATATATATATATGGGAAAAGTTTATATGAGATCGCTCTCATATTACTTATATGAGGCCACTTTGAATCTTAGCCGTTGGATCTTGATCTGACGACTACAAATATCCATAATGATCTCACCCACTCCTTGATGTGACACTCTCACCTACCCACTGATTTGATATCCACCCTCCAATCGGAATCTAACGGTAATAAAAATTGGCCTCATGCTCCTTATATGAGAACGATCTCATGTAAACTCATCTATATATATATATATATATATATATATATATATGAGAAAGAGAGAGATCGGTTTACATGAGATCGTTCTCATATAATGTAACACTAGGAAAATTGGTATGTTTATTGAACTGAAATAAGCCTTTTTTATATTTGATTTGCTATGTTTGCTTCATGGTGTTAAAATTGGTGAAAAGAGCTTTCCAACGCCACCGACTATGCGCGATTTGGAGTTCCGAGCAAAAAGATATGAGATTTTGAATTTTGTTTCCCATTATGGCAAAAGATCGATCATTCTCTCGGGTTGGTGTTGTGTGCTTGCGACGATCGATCACCGTGGCAACGAAAATCAGGCACTGATCGATTGTCCCGTATAGAGAACTTGCGATTTTGCAATTTTTGCGATTTTTTGTTAGGATTTTTATGGGAAAGATACCATATCCTAATTAGGCTTGGATTGCACGTTCCTAAGAAGATCTTGGAGTATTTCTTATTGGAGTAAATAGTCCATGATATGGAAGGATTTGTTTTGAGAAGAGAAATCTCCAAACTCTATTTAAACCCTTGTGGAGTTGGCTTGTTGATCTGTACATGAAATATGCATTTTATTATCTCCTAAACTTATGTTTCTGCTAGTGTTTGTTTAGAATTATTGCTATTTTAATATAGTTTTTGGTTTTTGTAGGAAACGAGAGCAAAACGCAGAAATGGGATAAAACGCGACTTTAATGATTGAATATTTACAACTTCGATTGCATATCTCTGATGGGACTGATTTAAGCTTCATGTTAAAGTATACGAAGTCAGCTTTCCAACGCCACTGACTGTTCGCAATTCGGAGTTCTGAGCAAAAAGTTATGATCATTTGAAATATCGCGCGCGAAAGAGACACAATGAAAGAGAATATCCGTTCAGATTATATCCGGCGGCTGAGATCAATACGACGGGTTTTAAAGAAGAAAAAAAAAAGAAAAGAAAATGAGCGATGAACCGGCTGGTTCAGTGCCGGTTCAGATGAAATAAAAAAAAAAAAGAAAAAATAAAAAAAAACCCGGCCCGAGCCGAAGCTCGGGCGCTCGGGCCTTTCGTCTGTTACAGAGCGATGCTCTGTTTTGAAGATCCGGCGATGGGTACGACGGCGGTGAGCTGGGCGAGGCCGGAATGGATCGAGCTGGGCGGCGACGGTAATGGCCACGACGGCGGAGAGTACGACGGCACCGGAGAAGAGACGGCTGGGTCTTCACGGCGGCCAACAACGAGCAGACGACGGCCATGGCTGAGCTGAGACGACGATCGGGCAGACGCAGAAAACGGCGACGATCAAGGCGGCGAGCTTGCCGGCGAGGTTGGCGACGGCGATGGACGAAGACGGCGGCGGTGGGTGTCTCAATTGGAAACGGAAGAAAAGAAAGAAAAAAAGACCGGCGTGCTCAATTTGGAAGCTTTTCGATTTGGGATCAAATTAGGAGTGCTTCTTCGATTAGGAAAGGACGAAAGGCCTATAAAAACCCAAGCAAAAGAGAAGAGAGGGAGAAGAGAGCCGCCGGACAGAAAGAGCGAAAAAACAAAGCGACCGGCAAAAGAAAACCAGAGGAAAAATACAGTCTTTTCCGGCGGGATTTTGGCCGGATTGCGGCGGGTCTTTGGCCGGAAGAAGAGGAGGAAGCAAGAGAAGTCGAACGCCGGGAGAAAGAACCGATTTTGGGCCGGATTTGGATCTGCTACAGTACCGGTTCGACACTGCTACAGTACGAGTCCGCCGGAGAAGACAGTGAATAGTGCCCGTGAATAGTGCAAATGACCAATTCGACGAATCAGGCTTTTTCTTCCCTTATTTTCATGTCTAGCTAAATTTCATTGTACTAAGACTAGATGAAGCCCTGCTGATTGTTTGACTCTCAATACTTATTTGCATTTCTAAAGTTGTGATTTTTATTCCATATGCTTAATAATTTGCTATGATTATTCTGTTGCTCGAGAGAGGGTAGAGTAATTGTTAGTTAAGGGTTTGTTAATGTTCGAGAGATCTTAGCGAATTCCAAGGTGTTATTTGAATAAAAATTGCATTTTTATGATTGATCTTTGCTCGAGAGAGGGAGATTAATTAAGATAGATTTAATTGTTTAGTTGCATGTTCGAGAGGGCTGCACACATTACGATTATTCGTGACTTCGAGAGGGGCACGGGTAATTGATCACTTGGAATTGTACGGGTTTAACGGAGAGGATAGCTATTTGGTTTGGGTGGATTCGAAGTCTTAGTATATTTCTCATCATATTATTTTCTCACAAATTCCATTGCTTTGTTAAATTAGAACTTTTCATTCTGTTATAACTAGTTTCATAAAAAAATCAAATCTTTCATTAGAGTTAAGTTGAATCAGTCCAAGTCCTTTGGGTTCGACCTCGTTACCACTAGACTATACGTAGTCTCGTGCGATTGCGAGTAAAATAAGTAGAAAAATCAATCAATCAATTGGCGCCGTTGCCGGGGACTTGGTAACGGTTTAATTTAATTCTAATTAGTTTAGACCTTTCTTGGTAGGATTTTAATATTATTTTCTTGTCTTTGTAGGAATCGCACTGCAGAGGTAAAAAGTGACACGTGGATTTCTCGCCAAAGCGGAAAGGCCATCCTTTCCCACTGTTTGTCATCTATTACCTCTCTCTTTTTTAGTTCACTTTAGGTGTTGCGTGATTTTAGTTATTTTATTTTTGTTTGCGTGGTTAGTTTATGCAAGGGCGTAGGTCATTGGGTAAAGACTTGGAGGCCTTTGACAGTGAAATTGAGAGAACTTTTCGACAAAACCAAAGAGGCCAATTAAGTATCACCCACCCTCTGCCTGAAATGGCAGAAGAAAACATGAAAACTCTGAAAGAGTACTACACTCCAAATGCCTATATATCTCCGTCCTGCATTCGAGTACCGGCTGCAACAGCTGGTAACTTCGAGATTAAGTCCAACATAATACAGATGCTACCATCATTTCATGGGCGAAATCACGAAGATCCATATAGGCATGTGGATGAGTTTTTAGAAATCTGTACAACTTTTAAATTGAACAATCTTACAGATGATGCGGTAAGAATGAGACTATTCCCATTCTCCCTTAAGGATAAGGCTAAAGAATGGCTCTACTCTCTAGAACCCGAATCCATTACCTCCTGGGCAAAAATGCAACAAGATTTCCTAAAGAAATACTTTCCCATAGGTAAAACCAACCAAATGAGAGATGCCATCACTACCTTTACCCAACAGCCTTCTGAACAGTTCCATGAGAGCTGGGATAGACTCAAGGACCTTCTGCGGAAGTGTCCTCATCATGCCGTACCTCGTTGGCAATTAGTGCAGAGATTCTATAGAGGATTGACGGATCAGAATCGTCATCTTGTAGATGCTTCCTGTGGAGGCACTTTCCTGTTAAAAAATGAAAATGAAGCGTGGGAACTTTTTGAAAACTTGAGTGAAAATTCGTTGCAACATACGATGGCTAATAGGAATTTAAATGATTCTTCTTCTTCTACCCTCTCTAAAGGTGGAATGTATGAAGTGAAACAAACAGATGATCTTTCTAACCAAGTTGCTACATTATCTAGGAAGATAGATCAAATCTTGAGCCTAAAGTCACAAACTCTTGCACACACTCAAGAAGCATGTGTTCTATGCTTAAGCCCCATGCATTCTATCTTAGAGTGCCCATCTGCTCCACAATTCCCAGAGCTTGTTCAGGAGCATGTCAATGCTGCCCAAACTTATGCTCGAACAAGCAGTGATCCATTCTCAAACACATATAACCCGGGGTGGAGGAATCACCCCAATTTTTCCTGGCGTCCACAAGCCCAGGGTGTACCTTTTAATCCACCCCAAAGAGCCAACTTTCAAAATAACCCACCAGGTTTTCAACAAGCTACCATACCTCCCCAATTTTCACAACCATCTAGAAATTCAGAATCTGATGACAAAATCTTATCTATTTTACAGAATATTCAAGCCCAATTTCAATCACAAGCTCAACTTGTGCATTCTCATACTCAATCTATCGCCAAACTAGAATCTCAGATTGGCCAATTAGCTAATTCAATGAGTAAGAGAGAAGAGGGTCGGTTGCCTAGTCAACCAATGAACAACCCAAAGGGTCAGTTTATGCTGGAACAACAAACTACTTCCAATGAACATGTTCAAGCTATAACATCCCTGCGGAGTGGGAAACAATTTGAAAATCGGGTTAGTGTTAATATGAGAGAAGATAAGGATCAGGGAAAAGAAAGCAATCCAGAGATTGATGAAACTGTAGAGATACTACCTAATTCAGGTCAACCAAAACAGAAGGACACTGTTTCTCCTTCTGAATTCTCTTCAGGGACCAAGTCTCAAGCCAATCAAGAGGTACCTTATGTACCCCGTGCTCCATTTCCTCAGTGCTTAGACATGCCTTCCCCTTTCAATAAGAACAAAGCTAGGATGGATGAAGTACTAGAAACTTTCAAACAAGTTAAGATCAATCTTCCACTCCTAGAAGCCATTCAGCAAGTACCCGCCTATGCTAAATTTCTCAAAGACTTGTGCACCCAAAAGAGGAAGTCTAGGACTCACATTTCTAAAAAGGTCTTCCTTACTGAGCAGGTCAGTTCCATTCTGAAACATGACACACCACAGAAATTTAAAGACCCTGGCACACCTACTATTTCATGCGTCATCGGTGACCATATTATTAACATGGCTCTTTTAGATTTAGGTGCTAGTGTCAACCTTTTACCCTACTCAGTATACGAGAAATTAGGTTTGGGAGACTTGCAACCAACATCGGCAACTCTGCAGTTGGCCGATAGATCCATTAGAAAACCCCGTGGCCTTCTTGAAGATGTTTTAGTTGGGGTTGAAAAATTCTTCTTTCCAGTTGATTTCTTGGTTTTGGACATGGAACCTGTGTCTCATGCTTCTCACACCATTCCAGTCATTTTAGGCCGTCCTTTCTTAGCAACGGCCAATGCATGTATCCAATGTCGATCTGGAATGATGGAGATGTCTTTTGGAAACATGAAGATCATACTCAATGTGTTTCAAGCTTCAAACCAAGGAGCCACTGACAGTGAACAAGAGTGCTCTTTTATTGATGAAATTGATGACCTTATGGAAGAGACACTCTTGAATGAGCTCATGTCTGATGCTCAAGATCCTACTCTACTCTATTTAGGGATAGAGGATTCTGACATAGAACCACCCATTGAAGAAATTCATGCGATGTCAGCTTCTCCTCCCTATCATGATTCCTTTCCTTTTAGAAATAGAGTAGAGCCTTTACCAATATCTCCCAGTCCATCACTTCAACCTTCTATTGAGTCTCCTCCTCAACTTGAGTTAAAACCACTTCCGAGTTCACTCAAGTATGTTTTTCTAGGTCCTACTGATACTCTCCCTGTTATCATTTCATCTAGCTTGTCTAGCAACCAGGAGAGTCAATTGCTTAGGATTCTAGTTCAGCATAGGAGAGCCATAGGGTGGACTGTAGCTGATCTAAGAGGCATTGATCCTTCAGTCTGTATGCACCGAATTCATTTAGAGGATGATGCCAAACCTTCAAGAGAGAATCAGCGGAGATTGAATCCCAACATGAGGGATGTGGTCAAGAAAGAAATTGTAAAACTGCTCGATGCGGGTATCGTATACCCCATCTCTGATAGTGAGTGGGTCAGCCCAATACAAGTCGTGCCTAAAAAGTCTGGCATCACAGTGAAGAAAAACTCTGATGGGGAGTTAGTCCCAACCCGCGAAACTACTGGGTGGAGAGTGTGTATTGACTATAGAAAATTGAACACAAAAACTAGAAAAGACCACTTTCCATTACCCTTCATTCAGGAAATCTTAGAGAAACTAGCAGGTCAACAATTCTATTGTTTTCTTGATGGTTACTCTGGATATAATCAAGTCCCAGTATTTCCGGCAGATCAAGAGAAGACTACATTTACCTGTCCCTTCGGTACCTTTGCTTACCGAAGAATGCCTTTTGGGCTATGTAATGCACCTGCCACCTTCCAACGGTGCATGCTAGCCATCTTCTCTGATATGGTTGACAACTTTTTAGAAGTGTTCATGGACGATTTCTCTGTATTTGGTCCATCATTTGATGAATGTCTCCATAATCTGTCATTAGTTCTCAAGCGTTGTGAAGAGAAAAATCTTGTCTTGAGCTGGGAGAAAAGCCATTTCATGGTGCAAGAGGGAATTGTTTTGGGACATGTAGTCTCAAAAAGGGGAATTGAAGTCGACAAAGCCAAGGTCGATCTCATCACTCATCTACCACCACCATCTTCGGTGAAACAAATTAGGTCGTTCCTTGGTCATGCAGGATTTTACAGGCGCTTCATTAAAGACTTCAGTAAGATTGCTCGCCCCTTGAGCAATTTACTAGCCCAAGATGTGCCGTTTGTGTTTGATGATGCATGTAGGCAAGCTTTTGATGCTCTTCGTACCTTATTGTCTACTGCACCTATCATTCAGCCCCCTGACTACTCTCTTCCCTTTGAAATCATGTGTGATGCGTCCGACTATGCCATTGGTGCTGTCCTAGGTCAGAGAGTGAATAAGGTTCCTCATGTCATATATTATGCTAGTAAGACCCTGTCTGATGCCCAACTGAATTACACCACTACGGAGAAGGAACTTCTAGCGGTCGTTTATGCCTTAGATAAATTTAGATCCTACCTTTTAGGTTCTAAAATTATCATTTTCTCCGACCATGCTGCATTAAAACATCTCTTATCCAAGAAAGACACCAAACCTCGATTGATAAGATGGATTTTACTCTTACAAGAATTTAATTATGAAATCCGAGATAAGAAAGGTGTTGAGAATGTAGTAGCCGATCATCTCTCTAGAATCCTTGTTGAAACATCTAAAGATGAAGAGCCACTACATGATTCTTTTCCTGATGAACAGTTGTTTTCCATCTCCCAAATTAAAACACCTTGGTTTGCCAACATTGTGAACTACCTTGCCATAGGTCAGATTCCATCCCATTGGACAAAACATGACAAAGATTTATTCTTTTCTAAGGTTAAATCTTATTTTTGGGATGATCCGTACCTATTTAAAATATGTTCAGACCAGGTAATTAGGCGATGTGTGCCTGAGAATGAGTTTCATAGTATTTTACATTCTTGTCATTCTCAAGCATGCGGGGGACATTTTGGAGGCAAGAAAACTGCTGCCAAGATTTTGCAGAGTGGATTCTATTGGCCAACCTTGTTTAAGGATGCTCATGAGTTCTGCAAATCTTGTGATAGATGTCAAAGGTTAGGATCTATCTCTCGACGAGATATGATGCCTCTCCAACCCATTCTTGTGGTGGACCTCTTTGATGTTTGGGGAATTGATTTCATGGGACCCTTCCCACAATCCTTTGGACACCTTTATATTTTAGTTGCAGTAGACTATGTTTCTAAATGGATTGAAGCAATTGCAACTAAGACAAATGATCATAAGGTTGTGGTGAAATTTCTGAAAGATCACATTTTTTGTCGCTTCGGGATCCCAAGAGCAATTATTAGTGATGGAGGCACTCACTTTTGTAATAGACCTTTTGAAGCCTTACTGCGGAAGTACTCTGTTACCCATAAGGTCGCTACTCCATATCATCCCCAAACAAGTGGTCAGGTAGAGTTGTCTAATCGGGAGATTAAAAAGATTCTTGAGAAAACTGTTAGACCCGATAGGAAAGATTGGTCCTTGCGCTTAAATGATGCTTTGTGGGCTTACAGGACTGCGTACAAGACTCCCATTGGTATGTCACCTTATCGACTCGTTTTTGGAAAAGCTTGTCACTTACCAGTGGAGTTAGAGCATCGTGCATATTGGGCAATCAAGGCTTTGAATTTTGATATGCATAAAGCAGGGTCCGAACGCAAATTGCAACTCAATGAATTGGAGGAGATGCGTCTCGATGCTTATGAGAGTGCAAAACTTTATAAAGAACAGACTAAACTTTTTCATGACAACGCTATTTTAAGAAAGTCTTTTCAACCTGATCAAAAAGTTTTGCTCTACAATACACGATTGCATCTATTTCCTGGGAAACTCCGTTCTCGTTGGTCGGGACCATTCATTGTGAAACAAGTATTCCCCTATGGCGCAGTAGAAATTCAAAACCCAAAGGATAGCAGTACCTTCAAAGTTAATGGTCAACGATTAAAACCGTACTTAGAAGACAATTTTGACCAGGAAATCATCTATCCCTTGGACGACCCACCTACCCCTGAGTGAATTGAAGGTCGTGGTCTGGCTGAAGACGTAAAACTTAGCGCTCTTGGGAGGCAACCCAAATTTTATGTTCTTGTTTGTTTTCTATTTTGTTTTTGCTATTGTAGGTTCTTTATTACCTATGTGGGGATGCTACCGTCGAGGTTTGGGGGTGTATTTAATTTTTCCATATTTATATTATCTCCTCATTCTTCGCTTATGTATTTCATGCTTTACATCTACCATGAGGCTCTCCATTCAGGTGACTTCCTTCCTCACTCCTTTTCTTTTACTATTCATTGTAGTATTATTTTGGTCAACATTGAGGACAATGTTTAGTTTAGGTTTGGGGGTGTAGAAAAGAAGTGTTTATCATATGTTTTTGCTTTTGAAAAAAAAAAAAAAAAAAAACGAAAAAAAAAAAAAAAAAAAAAAAAGAGATAGTTTTTAGGTTGTTTGTTAGTATTTTTATAGGTTTTGATAGTTTATCCCGTGATGATGCATTTTACAATTCTTAAGAGATTAATTTACATTGGAAGTGTGAGTAAGTATACTGGAGGATAGATACACTTAACTGAGCATATCTTTCTGCTACAGTCCTCTTGGAATCTGTGCTTGAGCTAAGAAAACTCACTCACACACACTAGTACATAAAATAATACCCTCTAGAGATTTGTTGAATACTAATCTTCAGTGGGATGTCTTTAGTCAGAGTCATTGGATGATATGTAGTTGTCCTTTGAGCTTAAAAGATCATGATAGACCATTTACTTGGCTATGGCAAGGGCTGGAACCGGAAATAGGTTGAGAGTATAATACAGCCTGGACAAAATAAAGATGTGCTGAAAATATGAATGCTGAAAATAAAAAAAAAATGCAAAAAAATGAAAACAAAATGAAAGAAAGGGGCTGCTTGACTTTATAGGATTAACTTAGGCTGATGCTCGGGCCCGAAGCGGTCTCTTAAAACCTAATGCCCTAAGCCAAACTGGCTGGGAGTCATTGGCCTGAGTCATTGCTAAACCTAAGCATCTTGAAGTCAGGCCTTACACAGTCCTAGCGAAAGAAAAAAAAAAGTCTGTGGTGTATTATCCTCTCAAATCTAGAATGTTGGACCCGAATGAGGCGCGCAGATCTGTGCTATCATGAACCTAAAGATTGGGATGACTACGTAGATTCTGATGTTCTTTGGTTAATGGGTAACACTGGATATGTGTAAGACAGAAATTTAGAATGTATTGCTACAATGTTCTACACTTTTACTATTTACAGTATAATGCTATATAATATTTGAGCAGAAATTTCCAAGATGAAAGTGTGGAATAAAACCACTTACTTGAGGGCTTCTATATTCCTGTTGATTATGAACCAAGTACGTGTGGTTAATTCTCTTAAGCATTGTAGTCTGCATTTGAAGGGATAATAGGTTTGTTTGTTTTGCAGTGTTTTTGATTTGTTTTTTACATTTAGGTTAATTAGGTTAATTTCATAAATACATGTTTGTGGGTAGCATGGCTGCAAACCCTCACGAGACAACACTCGTCCTACTAGGGACACGTAGAGGTTTAACAACAATCGTGTTCCCTACGAAAGTGGTGTTTATTTTTATGCATTAGTTCATTAGTTTGTTTGATTTTATTTTGTTTTGTTTTGCTAGGGACTAGCAAAATCTAGGTTTGGGGGTGTGATCTGTACATGAAATATGCATTTTATTATCTCCTAAACTTATGTTTCTGCTAGTGTTTGTTTAGAATTATTGCTATTTTAATATAGTTTTTGGTTTTTGTAGGAAACGAGAGCAAAACGCAGAAATGGGATAAAACGCGACTTTAATGATTGAATATTTACAACTTCGATTGCATATCTCTGATGGGACTGATTTAAGCTTCATGTTAAAGTATACGAAGTCAGCTTTCCAACGCCACTGACTGTTCGCAATTCGGAGTTCTGAGCAAAAAGTTATGATCATTTGAAATATCGCGCGCGAAAGAGACACAATGAAAGAGAATATCCGTTCAGATTATATCCGGCGGCTGAGATCAATACGACGGGTTTTAAAGAAGAAAAAAAAAAGAAAAGAAAATGAGCGATGAACCGGCTGGTTCAGTGCCGGTTCAGATGAAATAAAAAAAAAAAAGAAAAAATAAAAAAAAACCCGGCCCGAGCCGAAGCTCGGGCGCTCGGGCCTTTCGTCTGTTACAGAGCGATGCTCTGTTTTGAAGATCCGGCGATGGGTACGACGGCGGTGAGCTGGGCGAGGCCGGAATGGATCGAGCTGGGCGGCGACGGTAATGGCCACGACGGCGGAGAGTACGACGGCACCGGAGAAGAGACGGCTGGGTCTTCACGGCGGCCAACAACGAGCAGACGACGGCCATGGCTGAGCTGAGACGACGATCGGGCAGACGCAGAAAACGGCGACGATCAAGGCGGCGAGCTTGCCGGCGAGGTTGGCGACGGCGATGGACGAAGACGGCGGCGGTGGGTGTCTCAATTGGAAACGGAAGAAAAGAAAGAAAAAAAGACCGGCGTGCTCAATTTGGAAGCTTTTCGATTTGGGATCAAATTAGGAGTGCTTCTTCGATTAGGAAAGGACGAAAGGCCTATAAAAACCCAAGAAAAAGAGAAGAGAGGGAGAAGAGAGCCGCCGGACAGAAAGAGCGAAAAAACAAAGCGACCGGCAAAAGAAAACCAGAGGAAAAATACAGTCTTTTCCGGCGGGATTTTGGCCGGATTGCGGCGGGTCTTTGGCCGGAAGAAGAGGAGGAAGCAAGAGAAGTCGAACGCCGGGAGAAAGAACCGATTTTGGGCCGGATTTGGATCTGCTACAGTACCGGTTCGACACTGCTACAGTACGAGTCCGCCGGAGAAGACAGTGAATAGTGCCCGTGAATAGTGCAAATGACCAATTCGACGAATCAGGCTTTTTCTTCCCTTATTTTCATGTCTAGCTAAATTTCATTGTACTAAGACTAGATGAAGCCCTGCTGATTGTTTGACTCTCAATACTTATTTGCATTTCTAAAGTTGTGATTTTTATTCCATATGCTTAATAATTTGCTATGATTATTCTGTTGCTCGAGAGAGGGTAGAGTAATTGTTAGTTAAGGGTTTGTTAATGTTCGAGAGATCTTAGCGAATTCCAAGGTGTTATTTGAATAAAAATTGCATTTTTATGATTGATCTTTGCTCGAGAGAGGGAGATTAATTAAGATAGATTTAATTGTTTAGTTGCATGTTCGAGAGGGCTGCACACATTACGATTATTCGTGACTTCGAGAGGGGCACGGGTAATTGATCACTTGGAATTGTACGGGTTTAACGGAGAGGATAGCTATTTGGTTTGGGTGGATTCGAAGTCTTAGTATATTTCTCATCATATTATTTTCTCACAAATTCCATTGCTTTGTTAAATTAGAACTTTTCATTCTGTTATAACTAGTTTCATAAAAAAATCAAATCTTTCATTAGAGTTAAGTTGAATCAGTCCAAGTCCTTTGGGTTCGACCTCGTTACCACTAGACTATACGTAGTCTCGTGCGATTGCGAGTAAAATAAGTAGAAAAATCAATCAATCACTTGTGCTATTGAAACCCTAGCCTTAGAACGCCCAGAGCCTTTTTCTTCACCTTCCCTTGTTCACCCTTCTCCTAAAGGCTTCTCCTTAGTGAGAGTTTTGAAGTGCGTGGAGCGGGAGCTTGGTTGCGAAGCAAGGAGGGCAAGCAACGCGTGCAAAAGCGGGATCTTCCTGAGATAAGAGTAGGATGGTTTTTCCTTCTCTTTTCTTCATTCATATGATGTTATAGTGTTCTTAATCAATATCATAATATATTGTTTTGATTCATGTGAGATTGATGAATTATGACTATATTTTCCATTCGTATTGCGATATGATCTTGTATACTTTCATGCTACGTGTTTAGATGGGACTCATACCCAAAGTTGGTTGCTTTATTCATTATACAGAGGCCAGAAGTTCTGATCTTGCTTTGTTGACCTTGATCATGTTGGCTCTTGTGTCATAATGGTTGCCTTGTATTAATAATTCTATTTATTAAGCATTAACTCCTAAGACTGTGATAGATGTTATGAAAACATGATAAAAGGGTATACTTTGGTAATTCCAGACAATCCTAGGATATGTAATTGACCTAGGAGGGGAGTAATGATGTTGGTTATAATGTATTATTATTCATAAGGTGTTAGTATGTGAGATATTTGAGGTTAATGTAGAATCTTAATCTCGGCTAGAACTGTTTCTGTGCCTAGAGTCGGTATGAAATAATTCATAACTAATTTAGGGAAAATAGGAAAAATATAAAATCAGTGGAGTTAGAAACTAGACTTGGAAGGGTATTATCTGTAAAAATTTCAGAGAATAAGTCTGTCTGTACAGAGTCTAGGAGCAATCGGAAGAGGACTAATATGCAGGAGGCAGTGCGTTGAATCTGAGAGAAAATCCTAGTACCTAAATAAAACTATGTAATATGATATAAAGATAATTAACGTGTCAGAACTATTCTCTAGATTATATACTTATGGAGTATCACAGTCAAGTTGGGTTAGAGGTAAGCTAATTATGTGGGACAATCCTTCGATCAAGAGAACTGTAATTGTCTATTGTTAAGATAGAGCAATCAATGTCGATTTGAAGTTCCACTTAGAATTCAAATCATCTAGGAATCATTTGCGATCTTGTCTCTGATATTCATATTATAAATCCTAATATTTATAGGGAATTCCTATCTAGGGCTGAGCATGAAAGTATATATTAATTGTATTTATACTCTTATGGTGAGTAGGCATTATCCAATGTGTTTGAAATTCCTTGTTTTCTATCCTACTCCAGAAAATGAGTTATATGTTGTCTAAAGACCTTGATGTTCTATTCATACTATGTGAGGGAGTCATTGTGGTAAGAGTTACCCTATTCTCAGAAAGTTGAAACCTCTGCTGTGATTGAATCATTGTCTGGTTTGACATTAACCTATTCCTCCACTAATTGTTCAGTGGAATTATAGTATGCTCACGAGCCATTACTAGGTCCAGTGTGGCATCCGATATTTATGGAACTTGGGTTCCTCATTGCTTGAAGGGAGGCAAATACATACGTTTAGGCTGCACGATATCACGTCCAGTGTGGCATCCGATATTTATGGAACTTGGGTTCCTCATTGCCTGAAGGGAGGCAAATACGTACGTTTAGGTTGCACGATATCACGGAAGGTCTGTAGTCTCCGCTCATTGTGCCCGTAAGCACAGATGCGGCCAGCATCTCTAGACGCATGGCCGGGGTCCGATGGGAGAACCTATAGGATGTTCTGGTAAGTAGCCACATGGTTGGTAATCAGCGAGCAGAAGTTGAATCTCCTTGCACTTTAGATGCCTAAAGGTATTATGATTGTTTGGTTTTCTCCTTACACCGATGACTTGTTTGGAGTCATATATTTTATCATCCTTTCTTTATACTTGAGAGCCAGGAACTCTTTTGTGTTGACTGACCTTTCTTTTCAAGTGTGTAGACCTTGGGTTCAGTCCAGATGTTGTTGAATATCAATATTTCTTTGTTATCTATATTTCTCTTTATTCTCTTTGATTCATTTTCAGTGGGTTTTTACATCCTATTGAGTGTTTATATAAAATACTCATGCATCCTCTATGCAAGCATGAAAGACAGTTGAGATCAGGGAGTTGCTATAGAAGAAAGGCAGTTGGAGGAGCCGTGAAGAAATCTAGAGCTTATTTATTGCTTTGCTTTAATTTGATGCTTGTGACTTTGTTTGGACGTTGTGAGCCGTAACTTTTAGGTTTGTTTTTATAGACTTTCTTAAAGGCTTATTGCTGTAATAAAAGTTAAGTAGATTCATTTCATATTATTTAATGATGTCTATTATTGTATTGCTGTGATTGAGGGTATAACCAGTTACACATCCTTTCAAAATGATTGTAATTGGTGGTGAAATCGACTATTTGGTCGCGTGCCTGGGATCTCTACCTCGAATTGTACTTATCTTGTTGGCTTCCTCACTTCGATCGAGGTATAGGATTTCAGGGCGTGACATATAAAGAGCATGAGGCTAACCATTTGGGTGGTTGGATTCCGATCAAACGGTATATATCAAATCAGTGGGTAGGTGAGTGTGAACCATCACTCACCCTTGTAGCCGTCAGATTAAGAACCAACAGCTATGATATGAACTAGACTCATATAAACTATATAAGAGCAATCTTATTTAAACTTTTTCCATGTATATATGTATACCCAACTTCAAAGAGCAAAACCCTATTTCCTTTGCAACTCTAACCAGCCCCTGTCGTTCACCACAAGACCTCTCAAATGGGGTACTACTATTCTTTTTACCAATATCAATATCAATACTATTATTAAAACGGGAACATGTCGATACCATTTTCAATTTTGGACTAAAAAATCCCTAATTTTAATCATTAATTCCAATTAATCCTGTAACACCCGAAAAATTGGTATATTTATTATAACTGAAATAGGAAGTTCTGATGCTTGTTTTTGCTATGTTTTGAGATTTGTTTAAATAACGCGATGAGAGCTTTTCAACGTCACTGACTATACGCAAATTAGAGCTCAGAGCAAAAAGATATGATCGATTGAATTTTCGAACGCGGTTGATTGTTAGAGCATACGCGATCGATCAGACCAGTTTCAAAAACGAAATCAAGGCTGATGCGATCGATCACCACAGGTGACAATCAATCGTATCTACTGTGATTTGCGACTTTGGTGCATGCAATTGATCGCCGCCATAACGATCGATTGTAAGTACTATAATTTAACATAATGCGTGCAGCAATCGATCGCCACTGGAACGATTGAATGTAAGTACGGTGATCACGCTTAAAGGAAGCAGCGATCAATCGCCTGTGGGTGCGATCGATCGCACTATATAGACTCCAAAATAGAAGTTGCTTTTTGTTACGATTTTGATGGGAAAATGATACTAAATACAAACTAAACTTAGAGAGGATGTCCATATGAAGATTTTGGAGAATTCATATTGGAGGAAGAGACCATAATAAGGAAGGATTTGCTTAAGAGGAGAAACCCTAAACTCTATATAAACACATGTGAGGGATGGTTTGTGTTATTCATATAAAAACCCTAGCTCTAGAAAGCTTGTGCTTTTCTCCTTCCCATGTTCACCCTTCTCCCAAGCCTCTTCTTGGTGTGAGTTTCTTTCAAGAGCTTGGAGTGGGAGCATTGCTGCAAGGCGAAGGAGGCGAATGACGCGTAAAGGGCAAGACTTTTGTGAAACAAAGAGTAGGATAGTTTTTCCCTATTGTATTTTCCTTCTTCTAATATATGAGTACTGATTCATTCATATCATAGTTATATATGCTAATTTGAATAGAACTGGATACACAATTGATTATATTATTCATATTGTTAAGTATATTCTTCAATGCATTCATGCTATGTCTTTAAATGAAAATACTATCCATGCTTGATATTTATTGATCTTGTTGACGCCAAAAGTTCTAACTTTTGTTTGTTAGTCCCTTGATTTCGTGGTTCAAATAGTCACAATTGTTGTTTTGATTTAATTGTCTTCATTCCAAAAGGGTTAGTACTTATGAAATATGATAAAAATAGTATCTTTTTGTAATTCCAGAATACTCTAGGACCTGTAATGAACCTAGGAGGGGAGTAATAAAGTTTGGTTATACGAAATACTTAAGTTGATTTATCATTTCGGACAGAACTATTTCTATGCCAATAGTTGGTAGTAATTAATTTATAAATATTTAAAAACAAATCAAAAAAATATAAAGTCAGTGGGGTTAGAAACTAGACACATAAGGCTAATATCATAAAAAAATTCGGAGTCTAAGTCCTATTGTACAAACTCTAGAAGCAGTCGGAATGGGACTGTGTGTTGAAATCAGAGTGAAAACACTAATACATAAATAATACTACATGATATTATATGAAATAAGTTAAAATGTCAATATTATTCATCACACTATTGAAAAATGATTCTCACGGTAAAGTTAGTTAAGTAAAAAGAGTAATCATATGGGGTAAGTCTAAGTGTGCAAGTGAACCAAGATTTTTGTTTTCAGACAAATGTTTGTGTTGAATCATCAAAGACCTATTCTTAAATCTTGACTTTAGATATATATATATATAATAAATATAATTATTTTCTGGAATGTTCTTATCTGGGGTTATGCATGAACATATGTGTGTCAAAAGTTTTAGATGTTTGATCTATACTCCTATGATGAACTTTGTTATCATCTGATATATGTAAATCTCCTTGTTACTCCTGAGAGTGAGTCATGTCCTGATAAGAGACTCTGATGTTCTATTCATACTCCATGAGTGAGTCATTGTAGTAAGATTTACCCTCATTCTCAGAAAGTTGAGACCTCTGCTTTTGTTGAAGTATTGTCCAGTTTGACATTGACCTATTACTCCACTAAGAGTTCTTTTGAAGATATTTCCTAGTGGAATCATAGTATGCTCACGAGCCATTGCTATATCCATAGTGATCTCCGATATTTATGGAACATGGTTTCCTTATTGCCCGAAAGGAGGCACATATGTACGTTTAGGCTATATGATATTACGGAAGGTCTATAGTCTCTGCCCATTGTGTCCTTAAGCACTTATGGGGCAAATTTCCTAGTCTCATGGTCGGGTTTCGAAGGGAGAACCTCTAGGGTGATTCTGGTAAGTAGCCACATGGTTGACATAGTCAGCGAGCATAAATTGAATCTCTTTGCACTTTACATGCCTAAATGTATTAAGATTGTTTATCTTCTCCTTACACTTGTGATGTTTGGAGTCATGTTATTTATTATCTTTCCCTATACTTGCGAGCCGGGAACCGTTGTTGATTGACCATTCTTTCAGGTAAATAGACCTTAGGTTTAATCCGGATATCATTGAGTACCAACTATTCATTTGTTATATATTTCTCTTCATCCTGCTTGATTCATTAACAGTGTGGGGTTTTACATCCTACTGAGTGTTTTTATGAAATACTCATGCATCCTCTGATGTAGGCACGAAAGATAACTGAGACAGAATGATTGCAGTAGCAGGAATGAGGAGATGATGTCAAAGAGAGATTAGAGATTTATTTCTTTTTGTTCAGTTGCTTGATTTGATATTTTATGATATTATTGGCCGTTGTGTGCCAGAAACATGGATTTTATAATATTGTCTTTGTTAAGTTTATTTGCTGTAATAAAGACTAAGTAGGTTCATTTCATAATTATTGATGTTGATTACTGTATTACACTGAATGCTGGGATGATCGATTACACATCCTTTCGTGATGGCATAATTAGTTGTGTTTTTTTTTACTATTCGGTCGTATGCTCGGAGTTTCAACCTTGAAATGTTACTATCTTTGAAAGCTTCTGCACTCCGATCGAGGTATGAGATCCTGGGGCATGACAAATCCCCTTAATGACACCTATGACACCTTAAGGCCCTGTCCAAAAAGAAGCTTGATTCTTAAGAATCCAGAATAGCTTCTTCCGATGGCATTTGGTGTAAATTCTACAAAATGACAAGGGTTCTTTTTTTTAAAAAAAAGCTAATGATGAGGTTTTTTGTTATCAAATGCCTTTGTCTTCTTTCAAAAATTACAGTTTCTGCCACCATGACCTAAATTCATCAAATAAACTGAATTTTGGCCAACCACACACCTTATTTCTTAAACCTAGATTCATCTAAAGAATTTGGATTTCCTACTCCTAAAAGTGCTAACAGAACAGAGCCTAAATTTTGCCAAGTCTAAAGCATTCTTTTGTGATTTCTAGGTGATAAAAATCACCACCATCCTCACCACCCTATAAATTCTCCCCCTCTTTTAAATTTCGCCCCAGAGAGAGATTCGAGGAGATCTGTGATGTTTCAATATCAATCCCTTAAATTAAGTATCATTCTAATTAATGATACCTATTATCACTCCCTATAATTAAAGATCACTCTAATTAATAATACCATCAATAATAATCTACATAATAATTTATACTCCGTCTATGTTTTCTGATATGCGTCTAAAATATAGGAGATTGTGAATCTCCTTTTTGTAGAAATGTGGGCTGGATGACCAAAATATAAAAAAAGGAAACACGGATTGGTAATAGTAAAAAACTATCCTACCATATAAATCATACTCCCACTGTTCAAAAATATTATGTAAATTTGGAAATATTCACTGTTCTAAAATACTGTGTATATTTTGCCAAATCATGTGACTTCCTCTTTCCAAAATTGGAGGAGACTTGGAAGGATTTACTTAAACTTGGTTAGTGAACGAGCATACGAGTTGGACGGGATATCAGGGAGAATACGCCATATGACTTCCTTGTGGGCTTCATCGTCAAATAAAAATGAAAATTTTCTCAAATGTACATAGTATTTTGGAACGGAGGGAGTACATGTTTTGTTATCTTCCTGTATCTTCACTAGATATATCATACTATATTTGCACCGAGTCCAAAATAGGTGCAATAGGACTCCTTACTTGATTGAGTAGGACTCCATAGTTTCATTCCCTCTATGATATTAACCTTTGAGACTCCAGCGTGGGACTCTAATCTTCAATTGTCAATATGATCAGAGGGAACTAAGGAAGTTTTGTATTAAGGAATATGGCCATTTTCATTAAAGATTGCCTCCAGTCCGTTCCTCAAAATCCGGATTCCACATATAAGCCCTCCATTTCATATTAGTAGTCCGATTTGGTTTCAATTTAAACCAATTCAGGTTCCTAGGTATATTCTAGGGTCATGATTTTCCTAGGTATAAACGAAAATCTGTAGTTCGATTTGTATCAAAGAGTGACTCTAAGAAAGTAATTGGCTATACGCAACCCTATAATGCTCTATATCCGAGGAATATTCAATATGAAATGTATTTAGTCCCACTTATTATTATTAGGATAAGTTTAAATAAAGATATTATTAGACTCCTAGCTAAATGGGATAACTTCAAATAAATATATGCATAGAATCTTAGTAAAAAAAGTAACTAAAAGTTGGACACATAATTCTCATAAAAAAGTTAAACGCATAATTTATTGGAAGCTAGTACGTAATGAGGCTATTTACATAGGTTCAATGCGTATGGAGGGAGAGAGTCATAGACACACCTACATTATAGGGACCGATTCTCTCCAAATAAGTCTTATTCCATATCTTCAGCTCTGCACCTAATGGAGAAGGAAGTACTTGGTGAATGAAGAGTTTAGATGAAAGGGATAGGTTGGTTCCACGGAGGAGTTGGGCTCTACGTGGATTTTATCATGGGTAGAAGAAAGATCATATTTTTTGGGGCTTTGACAATAAGTTATGAGGCTGGGAGTCAAATACATCAACACAATCGAACTTATATAAATACGCAATGGAATGTATAGCACATAGGCTTGTTGATGAATTTCAATAATTCATTCTTAGTGTGAGAACATAAGAGGTCCAAGTTGCAGTTTTATTTATAATTATTGCTTTGATGACTCTGAAGCACCGTCAGCACATGCATTTGGAATTCTTTAGCAAAAAGCTTTGATGTAGTAATTAACCACATTGGTTACCTTTTAATATATTTTCCCAAACAAATTGGCTAAGTTATATTAACGGCATTGTTTTATTCATGTTAATTTCCTAACCAAGTAAACATTCAACAATTCATTACTATTTTAAATATATGTCATCAACTAAAAAATGTTAACCAGTACGCACGTGATTGTGCACGTGCAATTTACTAGTATTTGATAAAGGGGTACTAGTGACACTACTGTTCTTGAGATTATTTGGATCCGCTGCTTTCAAAACCCTAGAGTTCTAGTGGTGGGCTGGGCCGTTATAGAAGTGTGGTGCTCGACAATTTTTTTTTGATTGATTGGGGCTCGACAACTGGGGCCGGCCCACACTAGACTCTCCACATGGGCTTTATGTGGCGGCTAGGGTGCCCTGGTTTGCTTTGCTTATCGAATTATTATTATTATTATTGTTGTTGTTATTTTTGTTTATGGACGATAACAAAAGGACTCATTAAAATTGATTCAATGAATCAATCAAGTCCTTTGCCCAAAAAAAAAAAGAATCAATCAAAGTCTATTTTCTAGTTCTTTAGTAGCCAAGTTAGTGAATAGGTCCACAATGCACACTAAAATAGAGGGGAATTTTGTGTATAGACGTGCTTCCTAGGTCGCAGGTCCTGAGTTCTAAACCCCACTCTCTTGTGTACCCATCCGTGATTTTGTATCCATCGATTTACCCCACACTTATGATGATGTACCTTGTATGTGTCGGAGGGGATTGGTCAGGATACGGTGCTCTAAGAAGCCGGCTACCCTACCCGCCCCTTCTTGTGGGGCCCTAAGGCTCGGACAGCCCTTGTTATAAAAGGAGCTAATACTTTCCAATTGTTCTACTTTGTAAATTCACATAGCCTAAGTTTTGGATGAAAATACCTTTCAACCTTAATGATAAACCCACCTCCCACTCCATATTATTCTTCTCAATTGTCTGTGGAAGGGCGAAAATACCTTTCAACCTTAAAGCTAAACTCATCTAGCACTCCATATTATTTTTCTCAATTGTATATGGAATAAGTGGGGGCGACAAACCATGGAGGAGGAGGCGGTGATAGAGGAGGGAAGGATCATGAGGAAGGGAAGAAAGAGGAGGTGATGGTGAATGAGGAGAGGAGGAGAAGAAAGAGTAGATTTGATTCCATACATTTGTATCACTTCCATATCAATCTTATAATATTCACCTCTACTAATAGTAGAATCGATTTTATCGTTTTCATATTATGGGTAAAATCAATTCTACTCCTCCCTTCTCAACTTACTCCATCTCCTCCTCCACTGCCCCAGCCTCGACCTCCTACTAAATAAGAATGCACACACTCATGTTAAAGATAAGGATGCAACAAAAGATCATCAGCTGAGTCTTCCCATATCCGACCTGCTAGATCCGACATGTATAAAAAGTGCTTATAAGGCCAATTCGGAAGGAAGCATGCTGCCTTGACCATCTTCCAAAATGGATGCAGATTGCATTGTTCTTTTCCTACTTGTGCGTAGTCATGAAATGAGTCGTTTAACAAGAAAGAAATCAAGAAAAAGGAAAGGAAATAGAAATGTAGGAAAGAATGGCTATTAGGTTTTCCATTAAACAAAACAATCAATTTAAAAATTCGGTAGTGAACCAAATCCAAAGGCTCCAGAACATTGTAAAGATGTACATAATGGCATATCCGGAAAAGACAAAACACTGCATAAGAAATTGCGGGTTCTGTGCCAAAGCATGGATATTGCAAGCATTTTAAGGCTCAAAACTTCATCAAACATTTATGTCAGAACGCCTAAATTTTGCAATGGCAAATTCTGGTGATGCTGTTGTGCTCATAAATCTTGGTAGATTTCGGGAGGGCCCTTCAGGCATGGCAGACAACATTGGCTGTTGTGGGTAGAGAGTTGGAGGGGGTGTGAGGTTCCTCTCTGCTGGAAGTGGCGGAAGTGAATTATACTTGTAAGGATCATTACTTAGACTGTCAAATGTTTTTCAAATAAGATCAGATGTAACCAGATATTAACACCAAATGCATATACACAATGAATAGCAGCAAGCTTTGACTGAAAACTAAGATATTATGGCTGTAAGCAAAAATGAAAGAAAGGAAGACCGGAGGTAGTCATATGTGATGAGTTTTTAAAGTAATGCAAGGCGTTTAACCAAGTTTTAGAACCAATTTAGGTCCTTCTATCACATGAGTGTATGATTCACATGGCACTGCACAATACTGAAGCGTTTTTTTTTTAGAATAAACACAAGCAAATGGACCAGTTCTTTTTTTCTTTTTCATTTGCTCGGTGCAAACAGACAAGTTTATGTGTGTCAAGAAGCATCGATAGAACCAATAAGAACAAGGCGAACCAAAGCTTTAAAACATTTAACTTTGCATAACATTGAAGAGAACAAACTCATGCCAAAGAAAAGCAGCTAAATTTGCTATTTGTACTGCAGAAGGTCGATTTGTGCTCTAACAATGCAACCTCTAGCATACACCTATCTACAAAGTGATACATAGGATGCAAAGTAAAACAAATGCTGAACAATGACACATGGAAAAAATAGTAATACTTCTTTTTTCCTTCAATATTTTTTACATCTTCAGAACTGCAAAACGTCCACATAGCATTAAAAAATTGGCCTCGTACATACCACTGTGTAAAAAAGACTTTTAATGACATACTTAACAGCAGAAAAGTAATTCCATCAATAAGAAAAATGCTTTAAAAATGCATGTCAAGTACCAAAAAAAAGATGATGCTGGAACAACATCTTTACCTTGAGAAGAAGTGACTGAAATTAAACTTTCGCGACAGAAACAAACCTTGCAGTGCTGTAGTGTTGATCATCATCAAGCAAATTATCTCCCGAATGATGTTGGCTAGGTGACAATGACCATCGACTTGGTGTCGGCAGTTCATCAGAAAAATATCTTCTTCGAATCAGCTTAAACCGTATAATATCCATGTAAGATAACACCCATGTTTCTCAATGATGTAAAGTAGTATAAAGAGAGAAAAGGAAATCATACCGTCCGGAAAAACTTCATCACTGCTTCCTTGTCAAACCTAGCTTCTTTGGCAGCCTGCCAAAAGAAAAAAAATTATCAGATGAGAAACCAGGTGCTTGACCATATACGTTGACATTTACCAACTGAAGGTGAACACTTCAGAAAACAATAGCTCATACTATCCACAAGTCATGTATAATCCCTGGCCTAATAGTTAGCAAAGAGCACCAAATCTGCTTATGAAGAAACAATATAGAGTGAAAATACCCTTTTCACATAACCTTATTAGATAAATCATATACAAGGGAAGATTAAAAGCTTGTACTGCATCATATAAACATAAATATAGAAACTGAACAAAATTATACCCATGTTACTTGTTCCTACCTGCGGTGAATTAAATAACTTCATTTTGTACACATTGACCAAAACCATATTAATTACATTTCTTTTCTTTTTTTTGGATTTGGGAGATTAATTCAATTACTTAATCTACAGAATTGGAAATAACAAGAAGCAACATGGTCTCAGAAGGCTTCTGAAAGGTCCCTCAGTGCAAAAGACTTAATACAATGCCAGCATCATGTGTTAGTAACACAAATTTTCTCTGTTCAAAGCATAAGCAATTTAACATGATTTCATATTGGCTTCATAATTCCTCCACTAGAACCTTAACTGGCTAAGGACCAGTCAAAAAGGATTTAATGATCCTCAGAAGGCTTTAAACTAGGACTAGAGTCTAAACTTCTTTAATGTATGCCACATCTAGATGCGACAAATTGTGTCTTACATTGACCCGAGAGGAGACTATATAAACCACAATGCAAAACAAGTAAGATCAAGATAACTCCATATCTCTGCTCAAGCATAATACTATTCACAATCGTGTGTTACAATGACTTGAAAGGAGACAAATAACCGCAATGCAAAACAAGTACGTTCAAGATAACTGCATACTCTGCTCACGCATAAAACTATTAAAGTATAAAAACTGGCATCTAAGTCCTTGTGAGCCATTGACAAATATACTTATTTATATTAATACTTAGAAGACAATATAAAACGATTCTAATTGACATTTAAAGCAGAAATGAATAAAAAAAATTGGACTGCATCTGCAAAGAAGTAAAGACAGAGTTCATACTGCAATAAGCCCAGTACTGCCAGGAAAGCTTTCTGTAAGAGGAAGTTCTTCACTGGATGGAAGCAGACCCTGCTTCTCAACCCATTGGCGAGCAGCATCAACAAGATTTCCACTGCTTCCTCTTGTACCTTCCTTGGCTGCAGCATCAGCTTTATTACCAATTACTATATAAGGGACTGGAAGCCCACCAGGCCCACCAGAACCTAAGGGAGCAGAGAATGACCCTGTAGATGCAACCTCCACTGCCCACTTTTGCAGGCTTGTTTTTGTCCTTCTTTGTGAAAGATCATGAACAAAAATTACACCTTCACATAAAAGTTAGCCAATAAAAGGTCAGCTTCTTCTCTTCTTTTCTCAGCTATTATTTAATTCTCAACTTTGGTAATTCAACAATTATTATACAGACCTCCAAATAAAAAAATACACCCATACACATACAGCAAGTACAGCATAAAATTGAAATATTTTGTACCATTTATTTGAGAGTAGAACAGAGATCTACAGTCTTTATAACGCTCATGTCCTGAAACATCCCAAAGTTCAACAAAAAAATCTCTTTCTGCATCACTTTTGCCGCTGTTAGAAGAGCTCCAAGAACTCCCATAAGTGGTGTGCTGGAAAAGAATAAATAAACTATGAGAATCGGTCATCAAATTGGTGAAAGAAAGAGAAGGAGGCACATGTCATAACCTTCACACTGACTGTACAACCCAATGTTTGAGGTGGGTGAGTAATAGCGGAACCCTTAATTAAGAGATGAACAAGTGATGTCTTTCCTACTCCTGACATCAAATGGAGCGCCATGTCAATGCAAAATTTCCAACTGGGTTATTTTTTAGTGTCTATTTTGTAGCGGAATAGAAGCATGCTTTTTTAAGCGGGTCTCCTTTCAAAATAAACAGAAGCCTACTTAAAGTGAGTTTCCTCTCTGGAACCCTCTCCAACTAAATAACCTTCTATTTAGGTTTTCCTTTTTTTCTTCCACTTCTACAATTACTAAAGATAGTTAACAGTATTATAAAATGTGCTGTCCTGTTAGCACATGTATTTTGTCTAGTTAAAGTAAAGACAAATACTTCGGTCATGGAGAGCGAGTTTTCCATCAAAGAGAAAAAACACAAGTGCACACAATCTTAAAGTTTGAATATATAAATCTTGCGGGTTCTAGAACCCTAATGCTTAAAGCAAGAATAACAGCCTTCTTTTGCAAAAGATGCTACAACTAAATCAGCACCATAAATTAATCTAATGAATACTTGTCCGAATAAGATATTAGCTGTCTGCAAAGAGAACCACAGAATTGATATTTCATCATCTGCAAATTACCAACTTGACATATATGATGCCACCAAAGGCATATCTTCATTTCTCCCGCACCCCATTCAAATACACTAATCCAACATAACAACAACAAAAAATCATCAAAATTTCTGCATTGAAAAGAGCTGTTAAGTCATTCAGTGTTCTAGCAATCAACCGTTTCTCATAATATACTTCCCCATTTTAGTACCTCCATTTGTCAAAAATTTGATTTCTATTGAACGGTATTGATTGAGTACAATAATGCTCTTTTAAGCATAAAAAAGCACTCAAACACTTAAATTGAGCTAAATATGGGGCACAATTTTTTTTTCCAATGGAGCTATTGACATAGGATGGAGGGAATCATTCACACAAATTTGAACTAGTATATATGTTGCCAGAAACTGATAAAAAAAATTAATCCAGAACCAGAAAATCACCTAATTCAACATAACAGCGAAGAAAAGGAAACCATAGAACGTTCTACATTTAAATCAGCTGATAAGTCAGTCATTCAGTGTTCAAGTAATCAACACATTCTAATTTAGAATTTCTAACAACATAAATCAACCAAATTTGAACTACAAGAAAAATAAAAAACAAGCGAAATCAGCATACCAGAGTCTCCAACAACCAGGACCCTGACCTGCCCAGTAGGCGGTCCCCCATTCATTTCAGCAGCTCTTTACACTCCCTCTCCCGCTCCCTCCAGAACATCATCCCTTCAAACCCACTTCTCCAGCCCTAGAATCCGAGAATCTTCTGATACATGGATCAACTCCAAGCAGCATGACATCGAAAAGGGTCCCTCCCAATCCCCAAATTCAGATCAAATCTTGCCCAATAATACCAAACCATTACCATTACCGAAATTTTATCTCAGTTTCAGATGAACGATTTCATTGACATGAACAAGACAAAGAAGCTGAAATCTTGCGAATTCGGGAAGAATCGAGGGATCAAATTGCTGAATCTCAACTTGAACTAAAGAAGGTATTGAAGCAAAATGAACTTGCAAATTACGAAATCGCGAAACCTGCGACTCGCGCGGGTAAGAACTGGGAAAATGGTATGGGCCGGCTGTTTAGCCCAAGTCTGGGGTAGTTGGGCTTTTCAGCCTGGATAGTGGGAAGGGCCCATTTGTATGAGAAATTATTGGGTGTCTTTGGCACAATTACTCGCACGCTAGGTGTTTGGTGCCAACAGCAAGGCCACCTTTTCCCCTGACATAAAGCCAATATGGTCAGGCTCTTTGCACCCAATAATTTCCCATTTGTAAGGTTCTGTTGTTCCATTTCATCAGGTGTGCAGTGGTGGTTAGCACTCGGCTTAACTGCGATAAATTGTTATAAAAAAGAACGGATAATCTGACGCAATCCAAAAAAAAGGCTAAAAAAATTGGGTTTGTGTGCTTTTTAGGAAGGAATGTGCGTCTGGAGCACACGCAATGGCACGTAGCAAGCTGCCAAATCGAGATCCAATGGCATGCTAATCCACACATGGTGGTTGATTAAACATGCTTTACCTTTGTACTCAGGTGTACCAGCGAACGGTGATCCGACATAGTACGATGTGTCCAGCACGTTCCTCACACTCGTGCTAATATGGACTTCAAAATTGTCATGTTTAATTCTCATATTGAAGAAAAATAATGATACTTTTCAGCACCCAAAAATTTATCAATAACACCCACACCTACTTTCGTAAGTACATTTGGAGAAAAGTCATTTTATATAGCATGCTTAGTAATACCCCAAGTTACATTTTGACGTAGATGTCTACCGACAAAACTCTCATTATTTGACAGTGGCATTTCACTGACCGAAATGACACTTAATGTCAACCGTTTCATTAAGTTCGATCTTGTAGTGGGGATCCACCGTTATGTATTTGACGGTAGGGTCTAATCGCCAGGATCCTTAGTATCCGATAGGTGAGTTTTGCCGATAAGATTGTGAATAAGAAGAGTGTGGCGTTACTAAGCAACTATAAAAAAATTTTGGATTCTACTGAGCATATTATTGAGAAAAACTACAGTGCTGAAAAGTCTCACCCAAGAAAAATATGTCATGCATGTTTGTTGAGGTAGTGTGCCATGCTACGGCTCTACCCTAGGCCACATCAGCTTCAACGTGCAAATTATGGAGGAGAACATTTGTACGGGAGACGGAGACAAATTTCATTACTAAGGGTCCATTTGATTGGTCTGAATCTGAATATGAAAAAGCTACTGAGAATTCTGAAAAAGCCATATACCTGAAATTCTTCAACTGAAATCTGAATCTGACTTTTTCAGATTCAGATGAAACAAACCTGGTACCGCTTCTGGCTTCCCCATTTCACTCTAGACAGCAAAAAAAGTACCTGCTTGGAGTCCTCATCTTGTACAACAGCGAGATGTGAGAAAATCCGTCCTCCCCGAATTTGGCTTTTTCAATAACAAATCCTTCCAAATATCTCTAAATTCCGGAATGCAAACTACATCTTGAAGCAAATAAACCAAGTCCCCATCCGCTTCCTTGCCTTGTTCAGGTGAGCTCAGCTCCCTCTCTTGCCTTTTCTTTCTCGCCTCCAACCAACCCTCTTCTCACTCTATGTGCAGATTCGTGGCTCAAATGGAAGAAGCACAAGAGGGATTCCGACCTCAAAACCCCCACCAAGAAGCAGAAGCACTACGCCGATGAGGAGGACGAGGATGATGATGAAGCCGCTGCCGAATATGACAACGTCAACGAAGAGAACGACTCCCCCGCCGATGAGGAGGAGCTAGTTTCGATGGCAGTGGCACCACCGAAGAGGATGAGGGGAGGGCCGCGGTTTTTGGTGGCGGCGACTGCAATGAGAGTGTGGCCGCATCGGGGGCCGGGGGCGTCCTCGTCGGAGTCCAGTCAGAAGAACTCCTAGATTTCAAGGGGAGAGTAATCAGAGGAGTCGGGTGGAGAAGAAGAAGAGAAGCAGCAGCCACCTGAATTTTCAGAAAATTGAAGACCGGCCATCGAACCGGATTGATGGCCGGTCCGGTTGGACCGTGGTTTGACCGCGGTCAAAGCGGAATGAACCGGTTTAGGTGTAAATAGGGTTAAGTATATAATAAATATAAATTTTGTATAGCATTAACACAAAACCGTTGTAGTCCAAGTGGTTAGAACGCAGGGGTGCGGGCAGGGGGGGTCTTGGGTTTGAATCCCCCCCCCCCCCCCCCCCCCCCCCGCGCGCCCTTCTTCCGAAAATTTTTTCAAAAAAAAAAAAAAAAAAAACTGAAAAACCGGGTCAATCCGGTTCCGGCTACCCGGCCGGTTTCGAAAAAACCGTCCGGTTTGGAAAACTGGGGTAAACCAGGTGGACCGGACCGGTCCGGTCCGGTTTTGAAAACCATGTCAAAATTCAGATGGGAAAATCAATCTGAATTTTTAGGCCCTTTTCCATTAATGGGCTGAATTCAGCCCGAAATTCAGAGGCCCAAACAAATGTGCTGAAAAGCCCAAAAAAATTGGGCTTTTCAGCCACTTATTCAGTTCAGATCTGAATAAGTGTAAACAAACAGCCCCTAAAGCTAAAAAGTTGAAGAGTTGGTTCAGATGTTTGTGTTCAGGTTTGCACGGAACACACAAAATGAGAGGCTAATGGAAGATCATATTCCTTCTAATTGCTCAGACCAAATCAAACATTGACCGTCACATCTATCTCCTTGTCGGTTGTCTCTGTTGCAAGACGTTGGAGGGCTGGTATAAGTGAATCCAGAGGATTTGGCTTCCTAGTTATCTTGAGAGGCTTTGTAGTAAACTCCAATGGAGTTGATGTATCCTCCTGACTTGCCGTCTAAGCCGACGACCTTCCCTTTCATCGCCGGAAGTGAAAAATGCATCCCTGGTTGCTTACCATACCGGCCATACTTCTTTTTGTTGGTTTCAAATGTAAGAGACCGGAGAATGAAAAGACATTGACACTCCCCCACATAGTTGCTTACCATACTGGTTAGTGGATTATCCCAAAAATCCTTAACCACTTGGATTTTTTCAGCTAGATGGAGCTGATTTTTCACGCCTCAAACGACCCCAATCTGAAAGCATTAAACCAGCAATCAATGAGATATATAACACAAAACACTACATGTCCTCTAAAGAAGGTAAGTATTTATGTCGTATATATTTTTATTTGAGTATCATTTATATGCACCGCAGCACAATTATGCCTGTGCTTTAAAGCGGGGGGCAGATGGGTTGTGAATCACCCATCAACCCGCAATTCAATGGTTCACATACATTGCACATGTTTTCAAATGTAGGGGCCGTTTGGGGCGTGAAAAATAAAAAACAACCACTCCCAAAAATCCACCTGAAGTGTTTCAGCTGGTTAGTGGATAATTCTAGAGTGAATTTTTGGAATTTTTTACGATCCAAACAGCTCCGTAATCTTGCACATGTTAACTTTTTATCATGAATTTCATCTAATCCAACATAACAGCAAAGAAAAGGAAACCATAAAACATTCTGCATTTAAATCAGCTGATAAGTCAGTCATTCAGTGTTCAAGTAATCAACACATTCTAACAACATAAATCAACCAAATTTGAACTACAAAAAAAATAAAAAACAAACAAAATCAACATACCAAAGTCTCCAACAACCAGGACCCTGACCTGCCTAGTAGGCGGTCCCCCATTCATTTCAGCAGCTCTTTACTCTCTCTCTCTCTCTCTCTCTCTCCCGCTTCCTCCAAAACATCATCCCTTCAAACCCACTTCTCCAGCCCTAGAATCCAAGAATCTTCTGATACATGGAACAACTCCAAGCAGCATGACATCAAAACGGTTTAAGGTGTAGGGTTTAGGGTACCTCTTTTCCCTCTCAGCAGAAAAACCATTTTCTCCACTTCCACCGTCGTTTTGCAGTTTTCTATCTGCATAACTGTTGTTTTTCAGTTTTCTATCTCTTGAATTTGCCATCGATTATTTGAGTTTAATACTCCTTACATTGATCTGTTTCTGATTGAAAGTTTTTAACCTTGACTCTATACTCGTGTATATCTCTATGAATGCTTGAATGCTTCCGAGGTCACATAAATCCAATCTGATGCTTGAATGCTTTTGAAATAATAGAAAACCCAAAAGTGTGTCCTATCTTGCTGTAAACTTTTGTAGAATTGATATATATGCTTTCTGGTATTAGCTGCTATAGTTCAAAAGGGTTGACTTAAATGCATTGCCCTGCATGCAAAATCACGATTCTCTATTTATTTGTATGAAAATTGTTTGCCCCTTTTATTCATTGATGTATCCTCCAAATTGGTTATGTAATACCTATCCCTACTGAAATCTAATGTTCGGTCATTCTTATGCCTTTGCTATTTTCATGTAAACTTTATTACAACTTTTGGAACATTAGAAATCCATTTTACAGTCAATCTCTAAATGTTTGAATTATCTTGTTTTCAGTATTTTATATTTATGACCTTGCATTATTATTGTAGAAAAACCATAGTATGAATATTCTTGCCTTGACCTTGTTTTTCGATTCAAAAAATCAGCACCTTCTGCTTTCTTTGCTTTGCTGATGTATGTCAAATCTGAAAATTGTATATCTACAACACTATTATTAAATCTTGATAGGTAGTGCGGGTTTCTTGTTGTTAAATAGCATGTGTTTCCTTATTGTCCCACTTCAAATCTTCTGATAATTTTACTCTATTAAAGGATCAGCTTGAGTTTTGGTATTATGTTCTTATATTTACCAAGGATTGCCTTCCAAAGGAATTAGCACATGTTCCTGATATCAGCATAAATATTGACATGTTAGAATTATTATTTTGCTCTCCCTTTTGCAAGGGATGTCTATAGTACTAGTTCACGCACGGATAAGGTTTAAGGTAAGACCTTTATTGAAGAGTTCCATAAATATTTGGTGTTATTATATTAGTGAGTCAAAGTATGCTCATTACAAAGTCATGGCCCCACTTTAGACCAGTTTGGTCTATGCATTATGGGACTTTGGTCCCAACCCTTTTGAGGCACCCCACGCGCATAACTAGGTTTTTTGAGTATGATGGAAGACCCATCAACCTCTGGTCATTGTGTTCATGAACATCTTTATACTTGTGGCGGATCTGAGTGGATTTGTAGGGGTGTTGGGATTTGCTGTTCGTCTGAGAACAGAATAGTTTCAACAAAAATTCATTTACTCCTAGCATTGGATCTATTTGTTTCATGTTATGTAGTCTTGATTGTCTTAGCCTAAGAGTCAGTAATTCCTAATGCCAGAGATGATGTTTTTTCTATTGATTGATCTATCCAGTTGATATTTTGTGTTATTATAATTGGCTTTTATGTCACTTATATATTATTTTTTTGGAATATAATTAATTATCCTAATTCATATATATGTCTATTATGGTTTTTCGTTCTATTGAGTAAGAAATACTCATGCATCATCTGATGCATGCAGGTTCTATAACAGATTCATAATAGAGGGTAGCGTGCTAGATCAGAGTGCAACAAAGAAGTTCGTAGCCATAGCTATTTAACTTTCTATTCCATTTGGAATTGATGTAGTAAGGCTTTGAACCCACATAAGAATTAAAGTTATTTTCATTATGCATTTATTTGCAAATAGCCTATTGTTTTAATTGTCATCACATTCCTTTTTATATGATGGTGTGAATGACAACTTGACCGTGATGCCTCAAGTTTTCAGCCAAAAATTATATATTTTCGCCGGGACTAGAAATATGGGTTGTTCATTTCATGAGGAAGTAAGACCAATACAAGCTCATATTACACCAAGTACAATCAATCGACACTCCAAGTCAGTTTTGCAAGCGACATAACCTGTCCAACCCCCAAGAACGTGAAGAAAAGAAAGTGATTCAAATTTATCAAGAGATTGTAGGTCATTTTTCACCAAATTCCGAAGAACTGAATGGCCTTCATCTCTGTTTCTGAAATGATTAATATTGTCCAGACAATCATCTTCGAATGTCACTTTGCCTAATGTATGCTGCGCTACAAAAACAACAGCTCTTCGGCCACTAACAGTTCAACCTCTTGAGCCTGATATTGAGCCCCATGGAGCATGTAATTTATAGAACACACAATTTTTCCAATAGAGCTTGTAAAAATTCATATTAGGAGCGAAGGAGTATTATTTAACAAAATGAATTATATTCCATAGTCTTTGTTGCCATTAATCTTTCACAAGTTAATGCAAAAAAAATTAATATCTTTCACAACAAACGTCTCTCTATTATAAAATTTAATAGATAAGTGAACCATTATAATGATCAAACTGCTTGATAAGCCTTAAATAAATAAGGAAGAGAATCCTTATTTCACAATAATGTGACTCAATTTGTACTCCCTCTTTCCAATGAATGTTGTGTTCATTTTGGAAACACGACGGATCCATCATTACATGGCTGAATTTGCTCCCTCACGACCAAAAACAAGGAAGAGGGGTGGAAAACTCTGTTTTTTTAGCCGCCTTAGATTTCAATAAATTTAACTAATTTTCAAATACAGACAGGTTTCATTGGACGGAAGGGAACAACAGGCTAATGAAGAGTCTCTTAATTCCAAGGTTGAGCTGCTTAATCGATTAGGCGGTTTAATAAATACATGTAGAATGTTAATTTCGTAAAAAGAAAAGGAGAAAAATTAGGAATAAAGAAGACAGTTTTTCTGGACTCACCATTTGCGGGACCCATGATCAATAAAAATCACCAATTTTCCACTATCAAAATGGAACGAAGGGAGTGTATAATAAGTAGAAGATAATTACGGAAAGATATTGTAGATGTTTTTTTATGTGAGATTAGTAAAGCATGCACTTCCAAAATGCATGTGCCAACGGATTTATGTTGTTCAGATTTTTCAATGCATTTTTTTAGTATCACAAATTTTTCAATACATTAACTCTATACTCAACTTATCGCTCGCTTGTGCAAATATAAAACTGATCAATTGCCTTCGAGCACTTTTTGA
The DNA here is from genome assembly GCA_039654745.1 of Houttuynia cordata. Taxonomy (NCBI): domain Eukaryota; kingdom Viridiplantae; phylum Streptophyta; class Magnoliopsida; order Piperales; family Saururaceae; genus Houttuynia; species Houttuynia cordata. The sequence continues at coordinate 5,784,619 of CM077502.1, read as the reverse complement.
GTTCCCATGGTGACTGAAGTTTTTTTTAGCTGAAACCATGGTGAATTAAGTTACGCATGGAAGGTAGTAGAATTACTGATTTATACAATAGTAATTAACAATATTGAATTAGGAATTGAAGGGAAAACAAATATTTATAGCCATATATGGTAATTTTATACGTGGAGAAGACATAGGATCTTGCTTTTAGATCTAGTATTAGTGAATTAAGAATTGGATAAAGTACAAATATTTAGGGCTATATTTTGGAATATGGTAAGTGTAGAGCACATTAAATCTTCCTTTTAGATGTAGCAATACGTAACTAAAATCCATCGAAATTTGGCAGTATAAAGGGAAGCCAATTATGATTCAATCAGAAATAACGGCAAGCTATTAAGGAAGATAATTAGTATATAATTAGTAGTAATTACAATTTATTTACAGCTATCCGAGGAGAGTAAATATTCAACTGTTTTATTTGTAGGTCTCGTGATTTGGCTTAAGCACGTGTTAGTATTGGTTTTTTTTTTACAACGTTAGTATATGGGTAATTAGTATATATTTATATCGGTAAAGGTAATTAAAGAGCTACTGTTTAGGAACTGATTTAGGAGTTATAGTAACGGTAATATTTTGTTAGGCGTGTGTAGAATCTCTCCAAAATTATAGGAGTAAGCATGTTTAGTAAGGACAATTAAAGGATTAACGTTCAATCAACAACACTATTTACTTGCCTCATATGGAAGGACTCTTAAATTCCGAAGTAAACCTAAATCCAAATTCTTTAGATGAATCTAGGTTTAAGAAAAGTGGTGTTTGGTTGGCCAAAATCAACTTCATTTGATGAATTTAGGTCATAGTGGTAAAAATTGTAATTTTTAAAAAAAGACAAAGGCATTTGATAACAAAAAACCTCATCATTAGCTTTTTTTAAAAAAAACGCCCCTGTCATTTTTTTAAATTTACATTAAATGTCATTGAAAAAAGCTCTTATGACTTCTTTTGGGAGTAGATTTCCCAAAAGAAGCTGGATTCGAATCCAGCTTGGGCAACCAAACAGGGCCTTAATTGAGGGCGACTAATCAATTCCATTAAGTTGCACTAATTACTCTCCTCATATGGAAAGACTCTTAATTAAGGGCGACTAATGTTGGAGTCCTAATTATGAAGCCATTAGAGTTATGATGAAATCTGACGGTGCAAAAATTTTAGCTTTGAGCCGTTGATGAAATCTGACGATACAGAAACAATGAATTCGGTTCACCTTTTTTACTTTTAATAGTAGTATAGGTAGTATAGATATAGATATAGATATATATTTTTAGATTATGGGATCTAATTAGGGATTTTATTATGGGATTGATTTAAAGTTCGGGATTCTCTTGCATAATCTTTTCGTATTATATTAGCGGTAATCAGATAAGATCATATTGATTTTATACGACATTACATGTCGATGTATCTTCTATGTTGGGCCCCACTAAAATCAACAGCAATCTTTTGGGTTTATTTGGCAAGAAGCTGCAAGCTGAGAAGGAAGAATCTGTAGCAAAATATGGGTTTTTTTATTTTGTAAGACAAAAGGCATGATAATTATTTTAAAAAAGGCACGTGATTGGTTCTGAGTAAAGCTATGAAAAATTAAGAGAAAACTAAATAAGAGTGTTGGGCAAGGACTAATGTAGAGTATGAAAAATTAGGAGAAAACTAAATAAGAGTAGCCACATAACAAGATAGAATATTCTTACTCACCATGAAACCCTTTTATCAATTGAGCAGCTTCTAATCATCTACAGCTCATGGCCACCAGCCATATCTTCTCGTATCTACACTCTCAACCGGAGAAGATATACATCCTTTCTCAATATGGTCTCATCTTCCCAATACTAGGGAGAATTTCCTTAGTATAATATCCGTTTGGAATTGTATTTCGATATAAAATCTTTTTTTATATAAATATTTTCGATATAAAATCTGGTTTTTTGCTATAAGTAGTTATTTGATTTGATTAGGGCTCACACTTGTTACTCTTTAAGGAAGGGTTTTTTCTTATTCTTCATTATCTTGTGAAGGACTCATCTTCCCAAGATGAATGATCAACTTACTTTAATGTCCTCTCAAGACGAAGCATTTGCAAGATGGAGCCAACTGCCGGATGAACTGTTGGCCCTCATCATCAAGCGGCTGACCACTTTGTCCGATGTGATACGTTTCAGCGCCGTGTGCCGGGCATGGGAAAAGACGGTGGTTACACAAGAAGAAAATCTCTTAGCTCCCGGACCTCCCTCACTGCTACTACCTGCTGCAGTAGAAACTCCGAGACGACCCGTCTATGACACGGATACCGCCTTCTTCTTGTACTCACCCTTCAACCACCAGCAGCCATACTTGAAAGAACTCCGAATTCCCGACGTGAATTGGATTGCCGGTGGCTCCCTCGACGGCTGGCTACTGTACATCTCCAACAGCTTCAAGCTGCATCTATACAATCCACTACTACAAAGGCAAATTCATCTGCCCCTGCCAGCCAGCTCTTGGATAACTAAGGCAGCTTTATCCCGTAATTGTGGTGGAGGCGGCCAAGCTTTTGCAGTCATGGCCACTGATTCATCCAGGAAAGTAGCTTTGGCCAAGCCAGGAGACACAACATGGAGAATAGCTTTGTGTCAAGACGGCTGTGAAATCACTGATGTTATTTGCTATAAAGGGAAGTTCCATGCCCTAGCTAAGGACTGGAGACTTTTTACCCTTCAAGAAAGTGAGGACAAATGTGGCTTAGAGTTCTCCTTTATTGTCAAACGGCCATTGGCTTACAAGTACGGTCCAAGAAGTTGTCTGGGTTTAGATTTAAAGAAGTACTTTACGGATGAGTTTGATGTGCATCTGCCTTTTAGAATGCTTCTAGTGGAATCATCAAGAGGGGAACTGCTCTTGGTCATATATAACCATTGTTCCACTTTTCATGTCTTCAAGATAATAAAAGACAAGGAAGGAGATGAATCATATTGGATGGAGGTTGAAAGCTTGGGGGAGGATGCCATTTTCTTGTCTGATAATGTGTCTGCTACTGTATCTGCTACAGGTTCAGCTGGATACAAAAAGAATTGTATTTACATCTCAGCCGGAACACTTGGTTCCAGGAATCGTATTGACATCTTCAGCATGGAGGAGAAGTGCAAAGAGAAGCATATATTTGATAGCTCTTCACCCTCTGCTGGCAAGAGAAGAGAAAGCTACTATTTTCATGATATTCCTGGTTATAGATGGTCTAGGCGTTTGTCTAGCAGAAAAGACCAATGTCATTGGCTACTTGATCGCCTAATATAAATCATAAACACCTGATATATATATATATATATATATATATATATATATATGAGAAAAGTTTAAATGAGATCGCTCTTATATAACTTATATGAGGCCACTTTAAATCATAGTCATTAGATCTTGATCTAATGGCTACAAATAGCCATAATGATTTCACAACTTCCTGATGTGACACATTCACCTACCCACTGATTTAACATCTATCCTCCGATCATAATCCAACGGCTATAAAGATTGGCCTCATGCTCCTTATATGAGAACGATCTCATGTAAACCCTTCCATATATATATATATATATATATATATATATATATATATATAATAGTAGAAATACCAGTTAGTAATTTTGTTCTATTTTTTTTTTCAAAAGTTGGCAAATTAAATTTATCTATGAACACCTTGAAAGAAAAACTTCGAGTGTGCCAGCTGCTATCCAAGTGTGGTTTTTTGTGATGAAATTATGGGGGCCTAATTTTATTGCAGAAAAAACTGTTGTGGAAGCGTGGTAGTAAAGAGTCGGTGGCGCCGCCAAAAAATTTCTGTTTTTTCCTCTCAATGCACATGCAATTAACAATATAAGTAATAAATAAAAAAAATCATATGATCTAATCACAATAGATGAATAATACACACTCACCTTTAGGGCCTTAGCCCTAGGACGTTACCTCCAAAAGATTCACCTACTTAAATGTCATTTTTATCGATGTTATTTAACAACAAAGTGATGGATTACCTTTCCAATGATTATGCATGATATGTCAAAGATCACCAAACCTTCTTACATAGAATAGGGATGGCTAGAATCAAAGCCAACGCCTCCACAAGAACCTCCAAAATCAGCCTTAAGCGGGAACACCTAGAAATCAAGCTTCATGCTTCCCGAGAGAGAGAGAGAGAGAGAGAGAGAGAGAGAGAGAAATGACTGTCAAGAAAGAGCTTTTTAGAGAGAGAAGAAGTGTGTGGCGATGGGGGAGAGAGCCAATCCGGAGAGATGGTGCTGGTCAAAAACTCACGTTGAGTTGGTTTTCACATTTAAGGGACCCTTATCCCTTCGAAAACTAACAATCTCTCTCTCTTTCCTAATTCTAATGGGCTTCATTGACTTAACCCAATAGGATTCTATTCTCAATTACCCAACTCTAATTAAGCTTCTCTTTGGTGTCTCCTCCATGAGTGTGGACTCTCCAAGACTCCATAGAGGCCTGAGCTCCTCCACATGCTCATGTGCGCGAGAGGATCGACCCCACTGCGGTCATATGGGCCGAGCCCATGCCTAGGTCTAACAAAAACTACTTCATGCGCAAGGTCAACCGATCTACTCTATAGAGGTTGTAAGTTGATCATGACACTATTAAGGTCTTCAGTAATTGAATCCTTTTAAAGACTGTATTTCATGCAATTTTTTAAAATATTACTAGTATATCATTTTCATACACTGAACAATTCAAATTATAAAAGTAATTATAGTTGATGACATGTTCATTGCTCCTAAAATTAGTAGTCCTATGAGTACCATTAATTAGGACTGATGGTTTGCGCTTGTGCCCTTAGGAGCTGCCGGATTTTAATTGAGCGACCTTTTGGTATATGGAGTGAGACTTGAAATCCACACAAAACACTTCCTTAAGATCTCCACAACCTTTCGGTATATGGAGTGAGACTTGAAATCCACACAAAACACTTCCCTAAGATCTCCACAAGTTAATGAACCACAACACTTCACCTGTAATAGGAACTTAAATGTGCAACAAGCATGAAATTCTGTCTCGCCGATATATCGCCGATATATCGTTATCAGTCCTGAACCGATAAAACGAGACAAGTTTCATATTGTAGTGTTTTTTATAAAAATCGCCGATATATTGCCGAAACAGAGCCGATATATCGGGTTTCGGCAATATATCGGTTCATTTTTAAAAAAAAATTTACGGGGTCGGGTCAGGCGGCTCAGGGCCTCGGGGGGGAGGGAGAAAAGGGGGGAAGGGGGAAAGGCGAGGCAGCAGCGATTGAGTTGAGGGCGGTGATTCCTGGATCCGACAGCGACGAGTTGAGGACGGCGATTCCTGGCTCCGGCAGCAGCGACGAGTTGAGGGCGGCAATTCTGCAAAAGGAGCGACTGGTGGTGCTGATACCAGCTGAGAAGGAGGTAGGGATTTCAAGGGGGATATTTTTTTGGCAAGCAATTGATAAATTTAATTGATGTTCTTAAAATAGTTTTGTTAATTTGTTGCTTTTTGATGCATTGAGCGAGCAAATCTTCATGGTATTCATCTTGCACTAGACGGCTAACGAATGGTGTTCTTATCAATTATCTCTTCTTCTTTGTCATTCTTTTCTGTGTGCATTTTTCCATTTTTGGTTTGTTGGTTCGTGTATTGCATGGACTGATTTATCCATTTTTGGATCCCTACTAAGAGCTTCATTTTTCAGATCCCGTATCACTTCTTGATATATAGGATTTAGATGTAACTGTGTCAGATCCATTTTCAACATGATGCTGCTGCAACCCTCTATCAGAGTAGCTCCTCAACCTGGGTAAAACATGGTCAGAAGCTGACTATTGCTCAAGAAGAACCCTGTAATCAAGGTTTCTACTCGCAGTTGAAACTGATGTACTTTTATCCCCATATACGAATGCTTAGATGAGTCAGAACTAGAAGTTGCGGACGTAGCATCCACTACATACTCTGCATCATCTACTGTTTGATACTCTCTATTTGTGGATTGGTTGGAAGGTCTCAGAGTTTCTAAACTAACACTTGGATTCACTCCACATACTTCAGTCATGCCAGATACTTTTACTAAATCTGCATTCAGTGAAGACGCCATATTTGTGCTAGAAGTTATCACAGAAAAGCTTGATGAACTATTTGGCTTGGAGTGAGCTTGAGAAATTGAATTATTTGTTTGTGAACCCCAACTCGTGGCATTGGAATTAAGAAATATATGTCAGTGCCATTTAGCATTGTCTTCAGCTATGGGCAATGTTAGATTGAAAACCATGAACTGGGTGTTTCAACCTGGTGTCATTCCTGTGGTAATTTTTGTGTTTGCTCACCAAAAGGTGAATTATAAAAAGAGTTTTAAGTGAAAACTTTTTGTGTTTTCTAATTGTTTGCACCTCTAGTGTAAAGTTGGAAAACAAGCTTAAAAATACGAACAATATTTCACCTAAATTTTGATTGCCTGAGTTTTAAGGAACTCAATACGTTGTCTTTGTACTATTGTTGTCCGGTGTAGCTCATGGCAGATTGATGTGAGTTCCATTGTAGAAGTAAAAGTAACTATCCTTTCCTGCTTATCTCTAACTTGGATTTTTGTCTGTAGGAGCAGAGTTCAACAACTTACTGGTACTACTTACAATTCACATAAACGTTTTGGTAATGTTTTACAGCCACCTGTTGATGATTTTAGTAGCAATGGTACAACTAATCTACACATGAAATATCTATTTTATTATCTCCTAAGCTTATGTTTATGCTGGTGTTTAATTAGAATTAGTGGGTACTTTAATATAGTTTTTGGTTTTGTAGGAAAATAAGAGCAAGACGCAGAAATGGGGTGAAACGCGACTCAAATGGTTGAATCCTTACAACTTTGTGTGCATATCTCTGATGGGACTGACTCAAGCTTCATTTAAAGTACACGAAGTCAGCTTTCCAACGCCACTGACCATTCGCAATTCAGAGTTCTGAGCAAAAAGTTATGATCATTGGAAATATAGTATGCGAAAGCATGAGTAAAGAGAAGAACCGTCGAGATGAGATTGGATGGATGAGATCGATACAACGGGTTTTTGTTTAATAAAGAAAAAAAGAATAGAATTGAACTGGTTCCGTTCCGGTCCGGTTCGGTTCAGTTAAAAGAAAAAGAAAGTAAACCGGCCTGAGCAAAGCTCGGGCCTTCGAAGAAACAGAGGTGCCTGAGCAAAGGCTCGAGCACCGACGAGGCTGAGCTGGGCCGGTGAACGGCTATGACGGCGAGGATCACAACGGAGCCCGACAGCGGAAGACGCCCAACCGAAAAAATGAAGAAAAGAACAGAGCTTTTGGGTGTTTCCGCCGGAAGAAAAGTAGATGATTCCGGTGTTGTTTCCGCCGGAAGAGGAGCCGAAAGGGAAGGGAGAAGGCCGGAGGGGAGAAGGAGGAGAAAAGGGAAGAAAAAGACTGGATTTTGGGAACTGCTACAGTAAACCCGAATTTGCAACAGTGCGTGGCTGATCGGAGGGGATGATGAACAGTAACCCGTGCGATGAACAGTGATTTGCTACAGTTGTGAACAGTGAATAGTGAATAGTGTTTTTGGTGAATAGTGCCAAATGACTTCGACGAATCAGCAGCGTTCTCCTCGTCCGATGGCTGGCTAAATTCGCATCCAAGGCGTAGATGAAACCCGAATAAATTGGTTGTATCATTTTTTTCTCTCAATTTTAACTTTTACCTTAATTGGTGTATGGATCTTATTATACAATCACTGTTAATTTATTGAGGTTTATTCTATGTGCTCGAGTGAGGCTAGAGTGAATTCTTGTGAGTTTTAATCCGAGGAATACTTGCGTGTCCGAGAGGAACTTAAGGAGACTGGGGTGTTATAAAGGAATAAGGTTTCCTTGATTTATGCTCGAGAGAGATAGATCATAGTTCCATATTTTAATTGATATATGTGTTACGTCCGAGAGGAGAGCACTACATTTTGAATTGACAAGTATATGTTCGAGAGGAATATGCTAGCCAATTAGGAATTTATTCAGAAGAGAGAGAGAGAGAGACGATAAGCTGGTTTATTGTGTGGTGGATTCGAAGCCTTGGCACTTCTCCATATTCGTTTAATTAGCTAAAGTTTATTGTTTTCTTAGATTAAAACAAACTACAACTTTTCTTTCACTTGAATTTAGTAAATCATTCATCCGTCCCTGAGGTTCGACAACCCTTAATACTCACTGAAGTATATAATTGCCTTGTGCGCTTGCAAGGGTTTAATTTTAAACAACAGCTTCATCTGCAAAGTCAACTTTGAAGAGTGGGTCACATGTAAGATTGATTTATTGTTATTAATTAATCTGCCAGTTACAAATAAATAGTTTGTAGTGATAGTACCGTTGAGCAATCCTGGGTCCTGATAGGACTCTACTGGGTCTTTTTGCTTTTTGGTCCAAAATCCTCCACAATCGGCAAAAGGTTCTCCTCCTAATACAAGTTCTGGAAGATCTAGCATCCTTCCAGCTGCAGCTTCACGATAAGTATGTTGATAAATGCAAATCCTTAAATTGATGATTCAAAGTCATAGGCATTTCATTATCTGGATAGTGCTGGTGTTTCGTTATGGTACCTGAGACTTCTGTTCAATCTATAGGGGCGTATAGGAGGCTAAATTTGATTTTTTTTTTCTTTTGGCCATATTGCTAGTCTTCAAGTAGTCATTAGTGCTCACGTTCATTAAAGCTGTTGCACCCATCATTTTGCTTCTTCTTCATTGAAATTGCCTTCTACATTGAAAATGCTCTAATCATGTTTTAACAAAAATTTATTATTATGCTATAGTGTGTCTGACTGACACTGTTTATGTAATTTTTGCTGCACTTGTAATTTTTTGTTGTTTTTTTCCCTTTTCTGGTTGATGTGTTTTATGTCTCATATATGATACTTTTAACGTTAATTAGGTGTGAATGCAGGAAGGGAAGGGCTGTCTTTTCTATAGCAATATTTTTCTTGACCTGTAATTGATTGGAACAAATGGAGAAAGGTTGGGAGCATGGTAGTCAAGTAGGCACCTATGGCTCACGATGTCACTATTGCCTAAAAGTCATAAAAACTGGCTGAGTTATGAGGTTGAAGCACCATTTGGCTGGTAGTGGAAAAGACGTGGCAAAATGCAAAGAGTATCCTCCTCATGTTCGTAAAGAATTCTTAGCATTAAAAGAAGCAAATAAAAAGAAGGCGGCTCAACTTAAAGAAACGAAGAAAAGGGCTCTCGATGAGCTTAGACAATTTGGACATATGCCAAATATTGAAATGAGTGCGTTTGATGACAATGAACATGATGAAGCAAAGAGACAAGATGACCAAACAGAATGTCAAAGTAGTGGAGCTATACCTCAAAGCCGTAAAAGTGCTTTGTTAAAATGAAGCCAGAGTAGTAAGGGACATGCAAGTTTTAGCAGTGTCTAACAGTATCTACCAACTGCATTCAAACCTGACTTGAAAGAAAGGTTTAAAAAGGCAGTGTCCAAGTTTTTCATCTACAACTATGTCCCTGCAGTTGTGGCAAATGATTATCACTTTCGTAACATGATAAGGGAAGCTCAAGACATTGGAAAAGGAGTATCTCCACCTACCCCAAAAGAGATACTCGGTACATATTTAGATCAAGAGGTGGCTGATATGGAGAAAAGAATAAAAGGGATGGAGTTATAGTGGAAAGAATATAGTGTCTCTATCTTGGGTGATGGATGGACGGGGCCAATTAAAATATCTATAATCAACTTTATGGTCTACTGCAATGGAAGAGTATGCTTTCTTAATTCGGTTGATGCTTCGGGCAAAGAGAAGAATGCAAACTACATCAAGTCCATAATTGAGGAGCAGATCCACAAAGTTGGGAAGGACTATGTGATACAAATTATTACAGACAATGCCTCAAACTTTAAGAAAGCAGGCAAGTTATTGATAGAGGAATACAACTTGTACTCGACACCTTGTGGTGCGCATTGCCTTGACCTTATGCTCGAGGCTATTGGCAAGATGATTTCATGGCAACAACTGTAGGAAAAGGAAAAGAAGTGACCCGATTCATCTACAACCATGACAAACTTGTTCATGAAGTGAGGAATGCTTGTGGTTGTGATTTAGTTCGACCTGGGGTCATAAGATTTGCTACAAATTACCTAGCTTTGGAAAGCTTGTTAAGGGAAAAGGGTAGATTACGAAGTTTTTTCTCCAGTGATACATGGGAAGCTTGTGGTTTTAATAATCACCCAACTGGTTGACTTACAGAGGCAATTCTATTTGACAATGATTTATGAATAGGAGTTAGACATACATTAGCCATCATGACATCAATGCATGAGATTCTACGGGTGTTGGATAATGAAAGGTATCCTACATTAGGTGGAGTTTATCATGCAATACAAGCAATGAAAAAGGCTATTAAAATAGCATCACCTATATCTTACAAATGGGTTCACAAAATTATAGACCAAAGGTGGATGAAATCAATGGATGAACCGCTATACAAAGCTGGTAAGATTTTTAATTAATCCTCTTTCCTTTATTACGTACCATCTATTTGAATCTTATTTGTTTGCTCCTTTATGCAGCATATTACCTCAATCCCAATTACCATTATGACGAAAATCTTGGATATAAACTAGAATTGATTACAGTAGTGCATGAGATGTATAACAAATTATTCCCAATGTCACCCACGGTGAGCGACATCGCCAATGAAGTATGTTAGTGCAATCACATGATGTTTAACTGCTCAATAATTGGTATTTCGGTCTCAAATTATTCATGATTTAAAATTGATCCACAGATTTCCCTTTTTCGAGAAGCACGTGGCCGGTTTGGAGAATTCTATGTAATAGATGCACGGAAAAAGACGTTACCTGGTAAGTGTTTTGTCATAAAGATATATGTTGGTCTTATGATTTTTAGTATATGTCCATATTTTAGAGATGTCATGTTCTAATTGAAATTTTTTTTTGGTTTAGCCAATTGGTGGTCCCAATATGGAGATAAGTGCCCAAGCTTGAGATTGTTGGCAGTTCGACTTCTTTCTCAAACAGCGTCATCCTCACCATGTGAGCGAAATTGGAGCACATTCGCTCTCATCCACACAAAACCAAGAAATAGGTTGTCGTATGAAAAGTTGAGAAAGTTAGTGTACTGCCATTACAACATGAAGTTAATTATAAGGTCAATGGAGCATGATCAAATGAGGCATGGCGAAGGTGAAGAAGATCAGTTGGACAAATTTGAACTAATGTCACAAGTGGATGGAGATGACATAGGAAATTCGTATGCTGAGTGGTTTGCTGAAAATATAATGGATCAAGGTAATGGGCAACCTGATCCAGTGATTGTTACAGCATCACAACATGCTGGAATAAATGTTGACATGGCCACAGAGAATATTATGATGTCGGCAAGAAATGAGGAAACATCAACTCGCCACATGCATGTACAATACCCACCCTCTGAGTGATGGTTGGGGAGGAAGACCTAATTATGCGAGTTCATCATCATATGGTTACAGTGGTTCAGAGATGGGTGCATTTTCTCATATTATGCACAACTCGTCATTCCCACCGCTTGGAATACTAGACAACATGCCTTATGAGCAATACCATTACTATGTAACAAAGTTTTTCCATGCATACCAGACAAGCATGACTTGGGAACAATATTGTGCCCATTTAGATTTCGTTTATGCGAGTTCATATTAGGTTCAAGAAGACTTTCAGCTTCCACGCCATTCAAACTACTATTAGTAAGTGAGTATGCTTTGTAAGATACTCTTTTTATTCCAAGACCCTTTGTTCCACCCTAGGAAGCACGGACACGGCAAAATGGCAACCTTGTCCGTATCTGATACGGCTACGCTGGCGACACGGCTGCTTACGTGTTCGTGCCCTTATTTCTTTTATTAAAAAGGATATGTGTCCAACACGGTGGGACACGCATCGGATACGGGAAATACCCATGGCTTCTCCTTTCTTTTCCCTTTCGTTCGATCAGACTTTAGCCATTCACTGGAAGCTTGCAAGCCGTAATCCAGATGGCCCTAGTGCCTTATGCCCAAGAATGGCCTGGCATATTGGGTAGTCAGTGAGCTCTAGTGGGTGGCCATGGCGACTGTATGGTCACCCTTGGCTCGTTCTCTTTCAGCCTTCTCCATCCGCAAAGATATCAAGCTACTGTCTTCTGGTACACTTCCAAGTGTACCCAACTACCCATTCTCTCTGTTCTGCAAGTTCTTCATTTGGTTTTTTGTAGTGACGAAAATTGCCATTGTCATTTCATTTCGTGGTTTTCGTTTGTGGGAACGTATTTTGATTGAAATGACTTGCTTTTTTACAGTCTTCAATGTAGTTATAGTATATGCGTGTTTTGGAGGAATAAGTTACTGAAAAAGGCTTCACCTTTCTCATCTGTTATGTTCTTTTTGTATATGTCTATAAAGGTTCTCGTTTTTCAGCAATCTGGACTGAGACTCCTCTGCACATGTATCCAATCAGAACGTTTGTGACTGCGAAAACTCAAAAGGTTCAGACTCCAAAAAGGTGACCTATCTCAGTCCCTTCTGTGATTTATTTGGAGTCATCTTTTTTGTGATTTTGTGAAAAAAGATTTAACTGTATGTGTAATCTCATACCTCGATCGGAGTGCGGAAGCCAAAAAATGAGATACAATTCAAGGTAGAGATCCCAGGCACGCGACCGAACAGTCGATTTTCCAACCGATTACAATCATCTCAAAAGGATGTGTAACCGATTACGCCCGCAATCAGTATAATACAATAACAGACATCAATAAATAATATGAAATGAATTTACTTAATAATAATCCATTGATGATTCTTCAATAAAACTTAAATAGAATGAAACTATAAGTCTATGGCATACAATTGCCAGTAATATCATAAGCATCAATCAAAAGCAAAACAAATAACTAAACAAGCTCCAAAACTCTTCACTGCTCCTGTAATTGCCTTTCTACTACTGCACTTTCTGATCTCAAATTTCATTTGCGCCTGCATCAGAGGATGCATGAGTATTTCATAGAAACACTCAGTAGGATGTAAAAACCCACTGAATTAAAAAAAGCAGTATGGAGAGATGTAAGGACAACAAAGAGTTATGGACATTCCACAACATCTAAACTGAACCGAGGTCTATACACCTGCCAGGTTAGTCAACAACAATTCCAACTCGCAAGTATAGGAAAAACATCAATAAGGCTCCTACCACACATATGGGTAAGGAGAGAATAACAATTATATCAAAGGCTCCAGACATCTAAAGTGAAAGGAGTTACAATTTCTGCTCACTGAACTGGTCGCTCGCAAGTGACTAAAATAATATACCAGAACCACCCTTGGGGTCCTCTCTTTGGAACCCTGCCATGTGCTAGGATGCTGGCCCCACTAGTGCTTACGGACACGATGGGCAGAGATTGAAGACCTTCCGTAATGTCAACAATGTAACGTACGTATAGTGCCTCCCTTCGAGCAGTATGGAATCGCAACTCCATAATTATAAGTGACCTCGCAAGATCTAGCAATGGCTTAATTGAGCATACTATGAATCTACCATAGAGAGAGTCTCGCAAGATCTCCAGTGGAAGAAACAATCATAAAATCAATATGAGCAATATCTCAAAGGAAAAGAGGTCGCAACACTCTATGATCATAAGGTATCTCTTGCCAAAATAGACTCTCTCATGGAGTATGGATAGAAGTGTCAAGGTCTTTTGTCAACACATAACTCATTGGAGTAGCATAGAATAACCAGCTTCTCAAGACATGCAAATCACTCTAGGAATAACAAGATAACCCAAACACTTCGAATAATAACAACTCACCCAAGGGTACTGTACAATCAATACATACCTTTCATGCTCAGCCCTAGATAGGAATTCCTCATACGCATTAGAATTTTATAATACAACTATCATAAATAGGAATACCAAAGAATCTTAGATGATTTGAATTCCAAGTGGAATCACAAACTGACATCAACGCTTTTAAGATAGATAGTTATGAATCTCTTGATCAAAGGATTATCCCTCCTAATTAGATTACTTCTAACCCAATTCTTATTGTGATATTCCATAAGTATATAGTCCAATTACTGGTATTGACACATTAATTATTATCATATCATATTACATGGTGTTATTTGTATACTTAGTATTTTCTCTCAGATTCAGCTCACTGCCTCCTGCACAACAGTCCTCTTCCGACGACTACTGTGCTCTGTGCAGTAATAACCTCTAAAATTTTTACTGATAATACCCTCGTGAGTCTAGTTTCTAATCCCACTGATTTTATATTTTTCTGAGGAATTATGATCTATCTCTCTCGAGTATAAACCAATAAAACTTTATTGATATATAACAACTCAGCCTACTTACGTTCCTCTCGGATACACAAGTATTCTTTAGATTGAAACTCACAAGAATTCACTCTTGTCTCTCTCGAGTACAAAGAACAAACCTTTAATGAATTAACAATGATTATACAATAAAATCCATACACAAACTAGAGTAAAAACGTAAAATGAGAGAAAATAAACTACACAACCAGATTATTGGCTTCATCTACGCCTTGGAAAAGTGTTTAGCCTCGTATTGGAAGAGAAATCACCATGATGTTCTTCATGTTCTTCATCTTCTTCTCTCCTTTGCTCTAGCCTCCAAGGGTGTCTCTAGATTCTCCATGGTTAGCCCAAAACATTCTCCCATAAGGCCTATTTATAAGAGTGAAGGAAAACCACGAAGTTCCCTTCCAAATCCGAGTCAAAATAGGTCTTATTTTGGTTTACCGCACATGACGATCGATCGCTCCGTATTGCCGATCATTCGCCTACCGATCGATAGCAATTCCTTCGTTATTTTCCTCCGATCGATCGCTTCGGCGATCGACGCCGTATGATCCCGATCGATCATAGTTACTGTCTTGCGAGGATAAAAAATTCCAGTAGATACGATCGATCGTTTTGAGGTCTGATCGATCGTTTCCTTAAATACACTGTTTTTGCGGCAGAGGCAATCGATCGCATTGATAGCCGATCGATCATGGTTACTGTCATGGAATGTCGTATCGGATATCGGTAAAATATCGGTCGGCCAAAGAGACGAAATATCGGAGATATATCGGAGATATATCAGAGATATTGTGTAAAAAAATATCGGTCGTTAAAAACTAGTTTTTATCATATATTTTCACAATCTAACTTCTAAAATGAGTTATACTAATTTAAACAAAGAATACATTTCAAAATATGCATATTAGGATAGAAAACAAACATGAAAGTTTTTTTTTTCAAAAAAAAAAAAAATTTGAACAAATTTTTTTTTTTTAAAAAATATTTTTTTAATTAAAAAAATACCGATATATCAGTCCGAAACCGATATATCGGCGATATATCGCCGATATATGGAAAATTTTGAAAAATCGAGATTGAGTGGTATTGGTGTATCGGTTTGTGTCCGATACCGATATATCGGCGAGACGATTTTCCTTGGTTACTGTACATGAATTTCAAATGGCTATAACTTTTTACTCCGAATTATACATAGTTGGTGGCATTGGAAAGCTGACTTCTTGAACTTTAATATGAAGCTTGAATCAGTCCAATCCAAGATTTGTACATGAAGTTATAATAATTTAACCATTTAAGTTACTTTTTACCTCATTTCTATGTATGACTCTTGTTTCCTACAAAAACAAAAAACTATATTAAAGTAGCATTTATTCTAATCAAACACTAGCATAAATATAAGTTTAGGAGATAATAAAATGCATATTTTATGTGTAGATCACACCCCCAAACCTATATTTTATTTGAATTAGTTATGAATTATTTACTACCGACTGTCAGCACAAAAACAGTTCTGGCCGAGATTAAAACTCTTAATTAAACTTGATTATTTCGCTTAATAACATATTATAGGTGATAATATATCATTAATAGACCATATACTCCCCTCCTAGATCAATTACTAAAGTACACACCTTTCTCATGTTCCATTACATACAACACAGTTTTAAACATTAAAACATCCCAAATAAGACAATTAATATAAGACACACATTAAGACACAAAACTCAACGTGGATCATGGTCAACCAAGCAATATCAGAACTTCTAGTCTCTGAAAAATTAATAAAGCCTCAGACTTTAGGTGTGAATTCCCATCTAAAAATGGAACATGAATGCACATATGATTATGATGCACTACGCATAGAAATAATGACACAATTCATTCATCTCACAAGAATTAAAATAATACTCTAAGGTACTGAATCAAAACACTTATAAATATCATATAACATAAGAGATGAAAGGGAAAAACCATCCTACACTTAATTCATCGAAGATTCCGCCTTTCTACGCGTTGCTCGTCTCCTCCGCTTCCTCCAAAGCTCCCGCTCCAAACTCTTGCAAACTCCCACAAGAAGAAGCCTTATAGGAGGTGGGTGAACGTGGGAAGGAGAAGGGAAAGGTCTCTGGATGTTCTAGGGCTAGGTTTTGCAATAGCACAAACCAACTCTCTAGGGTTTATATAGAGCTTGGGGAGAATCCCTTCTTAAACTAATTGTCCATATCATGGACACTTTTCACCAATGAGAAGGCCTCAAGATCCCTCTAATGACGTGCAATTTAATTCTAGTTGGGATTTGGTATCTTTCCCAAATAAATCCGCCCCAAAATTCAGCTAGAAATCGCAAAACCGCAACCGGCGATCGATCGGCGATACGGCGATCGATCATCGCATGCGTTTTTCTACACTACCGCGTTACAGCCGATCGATCGCAATTATTGTCAATTGATCACTTTACCCGAAATAAAACAATCAATAATCACAATAACTACAAGCGGTCGATCTGTTTAATTTGCCGATCGATCGTTTTTCTGGCGATCGATCGCAGTCACGCCCAAAAAATTCAATTTCTCATATCTTTTCACTCCAAACTCCAAATCGCGCATAGTTGGTGACATTGTAAAGCTCTTTTCACCAACTTTAATTCCCATAAAGCAAAACATGATCAAATCAAATATTAAGAGGGTCAAATTTTGGTTTTAAAATACTTACTAATTTTCTGGGTGTTATAGTATGATTAAACTTCCTCTTTGAGTCACCTTTCTTTTGGCACCATTATACATGCGCATTTGCCGGTGACAAAGACTACTAATTGCAGCTCCAGCTTTAGCATTCATATGCCCATATACTGCAGATGTTTGAATTTTGTCCAGTCTTGTTATTTCATAATTAGGCTGTCACCATACAGAACCAGCCTCTGACGATCTACGGAGAAAAGTTGGGAGCTTTTTGAAGTAGGTGTAAGGTTTCATTCTTTGTTTAAATTTGAAGTTTAGAAAATCAATAATTTATGCTGTGATTGTGAAATAATGAAATGGCTATGTGATTGTAAGTAAACCACCTTATAAGCATTAATGCTGATATACTACTACTGATCTCTAAATATTTGATAAAATGACTACATTGATAAATTATGCCCAAATATTATGTGTTTGATTAATTGCCTGTGTGAGAGACCTGACTGATAATGGGATGGTGTTTGAAAATTTAGTAAAATGACGAGTATGATTAAGACTAAGGTTAGAGGCTCTCACTAACTTATATTGTATATTTATGCACAGGGTTTGTTTAATTGATTAATGAGTGAATCTTTAGTAGCTAATCTATGGATTATTATTTACTTATATTTTGTATAGGTGTACTTATTAAAAATATAGGGGAGATTGCCAAAATTTCAATAGAAATTATAATTCAAACTATTTTATAAATATTAATAAAAAAAATTATTAACCGTGTCGTATCCTACTTTTTGGGAAAATGACGTGTTGCCGTGTCCGTATTGTGTCGTATGTCTTTGTATCCGTACTTCCTAAGTTCCACCACATGGGTCCGAACCATATATCCCACCTCACGGGCCCGGGTAAGTGATATGAACGTCATGCACTTCTAATACAACTACTTGTATGTAGGTTTGTGAGTGATTCCCACATACCTCCACGACCCTGTGGCCCCCACCATTGGTTCACCCGGAATGATACATAAGGTGAATATTGGGTCGAACCCATAATCTGAACCATCATCCTTTAGAAACTAGGGAAAAAAGGAAACAAAAGAAAATGCAATGAACAACATATAGAAAATGTAGTACCGATAAAAAAAAACCATATAGAAAGTGTATTGTTTTCTAAAAATTAAGGGGGAATTGCCCCTGCCTCCTTTGGGCTCTACTCTCTGCTCGTGAGTTACAAAACTCTCAGTCTCCCTATTCGGAGAAGACAATTGTCCACCCTCCACCCCGCCCATTTGTTGGCAATCTATTTTCGTAATTGCCATTAATGACAACTAAGTAATTTACATTGGCTATAATTAAAGGCAACTGGCAATGAGTACGTATAATTTAAATACCAGTCACTTAAGAAGGAATAATGCAATATATTGAAGTCCTATGATTGGTCTTATGGATCATGTATTGTAGTTTTAAGTAAGTCCTGAAGTAGAAGAAGTTGTGTCAGCGTATACTTACAGAATTAAAGTAGGAGAGAAAAAAGTTGTAGTGTCCATGTCATATCATTGGTCATGAACACGTTAGTCCTAACTCCTAACAAAATTTGATACGAAATTTTGAGTCCATCCTTTCGAACGGAAGCCATGGTGAGCAATTTTCAAATTCATAACACTTAGATTTTTCAGTTATATGTACGATAATATATGCACACAAAAAAACATTTCATAACCAGTTACCTAGAGGTGTACCTTTGAGAGTCACATGTTTTATAGTCTGCGTGCATTAATACTTGTACAAAAGATTTTACATCCAACTATGACATAATACAATCCTTGCACTACAAACTACGGTAGCGTGCAGCCTGCAACCCCCATGGATGAGGGCTTGCCAAGTGAAATTGGGCAGGAGAAGGTGTGACAGCATGTTCCGTCTGAGAACTGCGGTGGGCAGCGGGGCTCTCATGGTTGTGAACACCTTCATATGTGGTGATCACAAAGCTCGTGTCACCGGGATCTCTCTCCACCCTCTTCTTCACCGGGCACCCCGCGGCCGAGCATCTGTAGTAATTTCTGCAAGTCCATGGGCTTTCTATCACAGCGCAATCTCATTGACCTTATTGATCAAGTAGACTTTTGTATGAGAAGTTCTCAATTAGTTAAAAAAAGATGTAGAAGCGGGTCGGGTTGGGTCGGGTCATTTATCTTCTTTTGATTT
Source organism: Houttuynia cordata (assembly GCA_039654745.1). Classification (NCBI taxonomy): domain Eukaryota; kingdom Viridiplantae; phylum Streptophyta; class Magnoliopsida; order Piperales; family Saururaceae; genus Houttuynia; species Houttuynia cordata. The sequence continues at coordinate 5,765,323 of CM077502.1, read as the reverse complement.
CATCATGACTAGCACTAGTACTCTATCAATTGTACATAGAAAATGTAGCAAACAAGAGTATATGACTGACAAAAAATAATCTCAATTGTACATTCATCCATTAAGTGTTGGCATTTCATTGTTTCATTGTTTAAAAGTTATGAACATATAGTGTGTTTTAATCACCTGGGATTTGGGCTGTTCTTCACCTGCTTTTTCCCATACTTTCTCCATTTGAATCCATCATCCAAAACGTCCATCTCTGATCTAGTTCTGAATGCAACTCTGATCCCAACGTCGAAGTTCACTCTCCTTTCTTCATTTCGATCAGTCCTACAAACATACAAACCATAATTATGGAACAAAATAAGGGAAAGGAAAAACAATGACAAAATCTAGATCTAATAATCTTAACTTTACTAGTCTTAAGACGTAATTTTGGACATAAGACAACATCGTAAAAGAACATAACTAGGACCCCATACATGTTGCTGCTATTGGATGAGAAGGTACGAGGCTCCGACTGTCCACCAACCTCAATCGGAGTCATTGAATCCTCTTCAGGCTCATCGACGAAATGAAGGTACTCCGACCAATCGAAGGATGGATTGCCTGCCGAAAAATCTCCAGAATCATCAGCCATTTCCACCAAGCTCCGGTTAGAACTTACACATTCCATCTTTATAAATGGAGGGATGCACCTTCCTTGGGAGCTTCCTATGAACTTAGTAGTGAAGCTTCTTCCAGAGCAACATGGCAATAGATCATTGGGTATTTATGGGGCCCCTTGTACGTCACCCTGCTGACGCGTGGATTTTTGTGAGGTGGGTTCCATGCTGGAGGAAGACTTGGGGCTTACGAGAGCAAAGTCTACGTAGTCAAGTCTCTTTTGTATTACTTGACAGAGATGAGATTCCTTCTCAGTGGAAAGCAAAAGTTGAGCTTTCTTTCCTCTTGGCAATTTCTACTCCTTCCGAAATTATTATGACCACAAGGATTTAGGGAGTATTTTGTTTATGTTTATGATTTTAGGGTGGGGCCTGACATGAGGGATGTACATTCCCCCGTACGGTATACGCTGTGTGAAACCATTCCTCGAAGATGTAACGTTAATTAAATGTTGTAGTGTTGCTAAAAAGAATGTGAAATGTAAAAAAAAATCCTGAAAATTTGTATGTTCGGGGATAATTTAGCAGTTCTTTTGTCAAAAAAATTCGCTCCAGCCTGTTTTGCTCCATCTGAAAAAAAACGTTGATATTCATTGGATGGTGGAAACCCCCAACTTATTGGGGAAAGAAGAGGTTCAAAATACACTTAAATTAACCATGCATAAAAGGACTCTTCTCTTTTCGAGATGGAGCATCAAAAAGAGGATAAAGGGAATATAAATAGGTGGGGACCAGGTGATTAGTGATGATTTTCTAAGTTTATGAACTTGAAATACTGTCATTGATATTATACATAACGGGAAGGATGATTACATGAGCCAAGTCATCTTGAGCCATCGAATTTTGATCTGATGGCAGGTGTTAAATCAATGGTAAGTGAGTGTGAATCACCACCCAATCTTGTAGCTGTCAAATCAAGAACTAATGGCTCGAGATTACTCAGGTTCATGCAAGCTCCATGAGACAAGTCTCATTTAGATTGTATATTAAAATGTGAAAATATGCGCTCCAGTGCATATTGTTAACTTTCTCCTATATTTCGTGCAATCTTATGATGTGTCCATAGCAAATCCACTATAAGAGTAATTATTTCTGCACTGGACAAACATATTTTACCTAGTTACTTGCGCATCTTACATATTCTTTTTTTTTTATTCAGCAAAGATTACATACTCGTATGTAGTATTTATTTAGCTATGGTCTACGTATATACAGGGAGACATAATTCAGCCATTTATGGCTTAAAATTTTAGCCGTGTGTGTGTGAAAGAGAGAGTTGTAATAGCAAAAGTTACAAGACATACTTGCCCTATCCTTGCTACCAAACAAGATGAATCTGACAGTGCTTAAAACCATATCCAAGCAATGGTATTGCAATGTGGTCGACGCATTCAAAAGCCAATTTCCTTTTCAAGAAAATGAAAGTTTCTTTCAGCGACCTGGGTCATTTTCTTCTGCATGCTTATAAAACCTATGGAGTAGACAGACTTACATGAGCATTTAGTGGGCAGAAATCTATGGGTGTGACAAGGACAACCAACTCTTTGCCACCCTGATAAAATTAAAAAAGAAAAGAGGAGAAAAAAAAAGGATAGAAAGTAACCGATATATGCTAAGTTGTTCTAAATATGCACTCCCTCCATTCCATTTTGATAATCTGATTTAAAAAATACTACCTTCGGTCATTTTTAATCGAGACAATTAGCAAAAATATGTGTGCCAAAATTAGATGATACTATTTCCTAATTATTCTCTAGCCGAGTAGTCGTAGACAGCGATGACGGCTGCCCGATAGCAACCCTAGGTCAATGTCAAGATGCCTCCATGATGAAAAATGACTCGCTCATTCGGAAAGCCTAAGTCTTTACTATGGACCCCACATCTCAAAAAAATCAACCAATTATGTGAAGGTCTCAACTAAAAGTGGCCGGAGGGATTAAATAACAATAAAACACTAAGATGAGCTTAAGCATCAAAGTCCACAATTAGTTAGTATATTACAAGGAAATTGATCATTGACATGCTATATTGACTTTGGGGGACCTGATATGGTAGAACAATTGGATTTAGTGGTAAAGCATATGAAAACATGTATGATGTGACGAAGCATCTTGCTCATCGAGGCACCCAGCCTGAGTAAAGCTTTCCCTTTAAAAAAAATAATCGATATGTAACTCACGGGCCCACCTAAGGAAATTAGAGATGTGTTTCCTAATTTCATTATCAAGGAAAGACCCTAATATCGCATTTCATTATCAAGGAAATTAGTGATGTATTTATTTTTTGTTATTGATCAAAATGCACGTTTTACAGGACTTCTGAATTGATAGATGGAAATTAGTGGTGTTTATTTTTTTGTTATTGGTCAAAATGCACGTGTTACAGGACTTCTGAATTAATAGATGAAATATTTTTCATGTTCTTATCTTCCCATTGTTGGAGGTTAAGTGCCACTTTTGATGAGGACCCAAATATTGCAATACCACATGGACAATTGCTTGATAAAAAAATGTTGACTAGGGTGGAGTCTGATGAGTTTAGACAACGGCCCATGGACCTCTGTTCCCACTGGACTAGAAAGGATAATTGTTGTTTAATGGTAGGTAGCTTAATAAGTAATCCAGCTTGAAGATGAGTAGATTGAGTTAGAAATATGATAAATTTTCTATTATTGGCATCTAGAAGATCAAATAAGATAAAGGGTGCCACTATTATTGTAGAGATTAAGACAATGAGGTTACTTAGATAATCCACACAACGATATACATAAGAAGAATGAACCAAAAAATTAGTGATACTAATCGCAGGTGCTAAAATTGGGAGTAACGGCTGAAAGTGGCAGAATTGGGTGACTAGAGTGACTTTCCACCTAAAGAAAAAGAAAAATTTAACATGCATTGCAACGCTAGTGCGTTGTAAGGCTAGCAGCCGACAGATCAACGGGCTGCACATGATCTGATGACTGCCGCTGCAACACAGGCTAGCCCGAGCCGAAAAAGAAATCTGTACCGCCCTAACCCTTAAATGCACACGTTTGAACAAGCGCCGACCCTGCACATAGAGCAAGAATGAGTTATTTGTTGTAGTGTCCGGCACTGGAGGGGCATGGGGCAGGCAAACAGTTATAACATCATTGTGGGCCCTTCTGCCACTTTTGTGTCTAGTGTCCACTCCTTCCCTCTGCGGCCAACATTTTCTGTCATAGTATGTACTCCCTCCGTCCCATATCTGTAGTCAATTTTTAAGAAAAAAATGATATTCAAAAGCCTTACAATTTATTATCCAAAAAAACAGAGCCTTGCAATTAACCTTTTTGCTCCATTAACTAACCAGTTTTACTCCGTCTGCTAATTGTAATAAGAACTACGGAGTATTTATGAAATGGGACAATCATTATTATAATGTGTTCCCGTATGGAACACGAACAAAATCAGATGTCATGGTGAAAAAGGGAGAAAAGAAGAAGAAGAAAAAAGAATAAGGAAAACTGGATTCAATATTGCATGCCCAAGAAGGAGGAAGAAGACCTCCTTATAAAGAAAGAGAGGGCGCGTCTACCTAGCCTGATTACAAGATATGACCTTTCAACTTCCAAGAATAATTATAACATATGACCTTTCAGCTTCCTAGGTTGATTACAAGATGTGACCTTTCAGTTTCCTAGAATAATTAAAGCATACGACCTTTCAGCTTCCTAGACCTTTCAGCTACCAAGATACGGATCTACGTACTGCTATTCACAACACTCCACCACGCTTCCGCTTCCGCCTTGTCCTCAAGGCGGCCAAGTAATAAAGTGCTTCATAAATAGCATTGACAGAATACGCTCTTCGCGGGCATGAATCATGACCTTGATAATAGCGAACTTGGTGAAATCGAGGAGGCTGGTGATAGAGTACCTCCTCCAAGAGCAATCGAATATGGTCCCACCGATCTTGGGTCCTACCGATAGAGTACTCAGCTTGTGCTTCTCAGCTGCCTCTTTTAGCCTCTGGATAGCCAGCATATCTTTAGTGAGGTCTATATTGTCTGTCCTCTTGAAGCCACTAACTAAGTAGTCAACCAAGGTATTATCTAAATCTTCTCCAACTAGGAACGTATCTTCATTGGTAGCTTGCACCTCAAAAGCTCCATTAGAGATCTCCATAATTGAAACATACAAAATACCACCTTCAAATATGGTTAGGTCCTTGCACAGTTCTCTGATACTGGCATCTCCTAACCTTCCTGCTTCATACTAAGTCATTGCATGGTATTTCAAACCTGCAGTACACGCATGAACCTCCGGTAGAGTTGAAAAATCATTATTTTGCAATCTCTGGGTAACCTCAGTGTACAGCCATTTCAACCACTCTCCCACGAACCTGAAAGCATATGCAGAAGCCAGCAATGGAAAGTGCCTACCCTGCTGAGTTTTATAATCACGTACCTGGGTCTCAGGAACTAAAGAGCAGCCGGTACCCAAAGTTATTGCAGCCTGAATGGCCGTTATTGTTGGGAAGACACCGGACACAAGAGCAAAACTCTGCCTTTGGGACTTCATAGATTGCTTTATCTGGTCAAATATTTCAAGCCGGCCATGCATCATACCGACAGCAACTCCTCCAGTCACTTGTATTAATAGTATCCGGGGCCATGTATATGTAAGTCTTTGCAGACGTAGCCAAGCAGCACCTTCCGGAGAGCTGAACATAAGGAAGGAATCGATGGAACCAGTGTTACTTCCTGCAGGGAAATCAAAACTAGCTCTTATCTCAAGTGAATCGCTCGATGCATATGAATACTCCTGAAACGATTCGATCCCCTTATGCCCAGTATATCTACTGAGCTGCAACACTTGATCAACAGCTTGAACAATATTGTTCTTCCTTATTTCATCTGCAAATTGAGAAGGGGTAGGCGCCAGCTGGGAAGGCGACATAGCAGTTCTGGGTAGACACACGACAACACTTCGAAGAGGCATTTCGTCAAACACCTGGGGGCCATGAGAAGGGTGAGAAAACAGCCGTTGTCGGAACTCTTTGTGCTGCCATGTCTGGCCGTGCCCACCTGGGTGGCGATGCTGGCCAAGGATGCGGAGGCAGCGGCATAGCTTTGGGCGACGTCGTGGCGACTGCAGCCTTTGGAAAAATCCCTTCTTTAAGCAATGGAGAGGGGAATGGTGGCATCTTTGAAATCGGTCAGGCTGCTTTGGGTGGCGGGGTTGCGTGTCAGAGGTGTTGACCGGGGCAACGATGGAGGAGTCAGGGTGGCAGTTGGCGTGGGAGGCCTGATCCTCCGAGGCTATGGCGGCGGCATCTCTAACCATGGAAAGTTTGGCCTCGATGGCAGAACCATGGAAAGTTTGGTCTTCAGGTAGAAGGGACTCCGGGGTTGGGATGTCTCCGCCTCGAGGCAGCGGTGAAAGGTTTGACCTCGCCGAAAATTGGACTGTGGAGGTCATGGCTGCGACTGGGGGTGCTCCTGGCGGCGATCTGGAATAATTTGGAGGAGAAGGCAGACTCATTGTGGAGACAACGGGGATGTTGGTGGCCCATTGTGGTGCTGCATAGTCCGAATGAAAGGGGACCAGCGGTTGGACAGAGGAGTATGGCGATGACTGGGGAAGGAACACCGGTGGTGGCGGCGTCCGGAAGGAAGTCACTGATGGTGGTCGGGAGTGAACCGGAGGAGAAGGATCTATATATGAAGAATCTACCCATTTTCCATCGTGAACGAGAGTAGCGATCTGAGGATAGTGCGAAGGCTCGGAGGTCAGATGGTGGAGATGGTGGTGGTGTGAGTTCCGTCGCGAAACTGATGGTGGCGGCGGCTGTGGGCAACCCCACTGCGGCTGGAATGGAGCGGGGGTCGGCGAACCCTGAACGGCGGCGGTAATGACAGTGGTCATTTGGGTCGCTGAGATCCGTTCAATCCGTTCAAGGATTTCAGCACACAAGTCAAGCATAGCATCCTGCGTTCCGGCGGATCGGAACGGCTCTGATACCAATGTTGTGTTCCCATATAGAACATGAACAAAATCAGATGCCATGGTGAAAAATGGAGAAAAGAAGAAGAAGAAGAAAAGAGAATAAGGAAAACTGGATTCAATATTGCATGCCCAAGAAGGAGGAAGAAGACCTCCTTATAAAGTAAGAGAGGGCGCGTCTACCTAGCCTGATTACAAGATATGACCTTTCAACTTCCAAGAATAATTATAACATATGACCTTTCAGCTTCCTAGGTTGATTACAAGATGTGACCTTTCAGTTTCCTAGAATAATTAAAGCATACGACCTTTCAGCTTCCTAGACCTTTCAGCTACCAAGATACGGATCTACGTACTGCCATTCACAACACTTAATGAAGCCTTATACTTAACCTTATTACTCTATCCATTAACCCTCTTTACTCCATCCTGCTAATTGCTACAAATAGAAAGCTGATACACAATGGGATAATCATTATGGGAAAATTTATTTTTGTAAATGAGACTATTAATGTGAGACAGAGGGATTATCATATGAAGAATTGTAGGAAACATACTCCGGATAAGACAGTTGAACGAGTGTGTGATAAATTGGTCCATCTTTTTTTAAAGGACTCAGGCGAGGCCTTAAAGCACTTGAATGCCAAAATGAGGAAGAAAGCCGACAGCCATAAAAACAGATTGAATACCTGCCCGACTCCCAGAATGTGGCATTACGACTTTGGCCCATTTCTGTAGGTTGTGGGCCAAAGAAGATAGAGAGTGACAAAAATGAGACTTAGGATAGGAAAGTGGGGGGGAGCAGAGGGCAGCAATTTCCCAGTGAATTTCCCACTGAATTTAAGTGAAGCTGCCTGTCTGACCGAACAAGGAAAAGAGCATATGAAGTTTGAAGTGGCAAAAAATGGGAACAGTGCTCCAAACGATGAGCTTGTCCTTCCATGGCATGGGGTCATTTGATCCCCAGAATGAGGCTGGGGGGGAAAGGACTGGATGGTCTGCTTAGTTCCATGGGATGGCAATCGCCAAAGTGCGGCAAAAAGCTCTCTCTAAAGGAATGCGAGGAGTATGTAGGAAAAAGTACAGGTCCGGCCCAATTGCGAACTTCTCCATAGATTTTATTTTAGGTGGAGCCCCATGCTGAATGCATGTAGAGCTGTCTGTGTTTTTTATTTTAGGTGGAGCCCCATGCTGAATGCATGTAGAGCTGTCTGTGTTGGGCGACTGGCGGCCGCTTAACAGAATTAGTGAAGCTATGGAGAAATTGAGACAACTCCAGTGATCAGCGTATCACCTTCTAATTAGTACCAAGTAGTTGTGGAAAACTCCCAAATGACGATCAACCATTCATTTGTTGCACCATACAAATCCCAACTCCAAACTCCATGTAGTTTGGGAGATATTCCGTCTACAAGGTAAAAGGGTCACTTAGCTAAGGACCCACTTAGCTCCCTTGCTCCATAAACGACCCTTGCCTATGTCATCTTTTTTATGACATCACATCACATAAACTTCACCATTTCTTTATAATAATGAACTTCTCCATCTTAAGGGTCCAATAAGGGGCCGTTTGGGGACGTGAAAAACCCGGAATATCTAGAGTGGATATTTCACTTCCACTGTAGTATTCAAGTTTTTTTCACTTTCAGGCTAAAAATCAACTCCATCTAGCTGAAAAAATCCAGCTGGATATGGATTTTTTGGATCCCAAAACGGCCCCTTAATCATTTGTCGGGGTTATAAAAATCACGATTGCTACAGTTGTCACCTGAGATTTGCACCAACTTTATAGGTGCCATTGATCTTGGAAATTCATGGTGTACATGGTTGTGCATGCTAGCGCAAGTGGTAATGTGCGCAAGTGAGGACCGATGGCTCTTACAAAGTGAACTCAAATCCCACGTGGCATGTCATGCACACTTAATTATTTCTATGACATGTTGGCCCAATATTTCTCAATTCTCCGTGTCAGCATTGGAGGGTTTTGTTGGATGTGGAGGTGTATGATTAAGCATCTCAACGTGGAGAAACGACACAGTGCAGTTGACGTTGCATGTGGGATTTTTGGCCATGTAACAGAAGCTATCGATCAAGAAAATTGACAACATACACGCTTTCCATGTGCACCATCGTCCCTTGGAGATCTAATCGTTTGGGTGCAAATCCTACATGGCACACAATGTGCACATAATAATCCTTCTTTTTTTTTTTGCTACAACTACTCACAATATCCCGTTTTAACTTTTAAGTTACCCCTAGCGCCTAGATCGCGACTCAAACCAAGATCTCGTAAGTGTAATGGGAGATGGGCATAATCACTTACGAGAAAATCTTCAATCGCGCAAGGGGAGACAGGTGACTAACATGTCAGTCATTGAATGGTGGCATACACCGCCGGCATGGTGCGATAAATACACTGAAAAATTCCTCGTCCGGTGTAATAAAGACTCACACACATTCGATGTGAATAATCATTTAATTAAGAGAAAATTTTCAGTCACTTAACAAGGAGACGAATGACTAACGTGTCAATCATTGAATGGTGACATACCCTGCCAGCCTGGTGTAATAAATACACTGAAAAATTCTCTCATAACCGTCCAATTGCCTATATTTGGTTCTTTCATTATAAGATGCCCCTTAAAGAACAAAAGTAAAACCTGGCAAACCAGATAAATTTTCAAGACATTTCTGGCCCGTTCTACTCCCACTCAGTAAAGGCATCATCTATCCGCAATAAGGGCAATTTACCTAATAATATTTTAAAAAAAATTATTAATCGAAAAAAGTTGAAAAATAATTTCCAATCCGGTTATCTGACTAGTCACGCAGGCGCTAGCCATGTGCGGGCTTTTTTTTATCCTGACCTGAAAGACGTCAGTTAAACCAACGCCTCTTTCCTAAAGAGAAAGGTGCAGTTTTAACGGATGCCTCTCTTCTAATAAAGAAAAGCGTCATTTCAAATAACGTCTTTCATTTCCTTAACATATTCTAAAGCGTAAGTGAAAATTGATGCCTTTCACATCTAAAGAAAAGAGGCGTCCAACATGCAATCTCTCCCACAACCATAGTTATTTGACACATAGACATCAAACATGAATCAAATTTGTTATACTTGTGGAAAATAGAGTAACCAAAGATTATTGATGGTTTACCTAGACGAGGGTGACGCACCCAAAAATCTATAATGTGCTGGGTTGGCAGGTTTTTTCCAACTCTCTGCACATGTAGATAAGGGTGGCACTGCCCTATACATATTGTCCTGCAGAGTAAAAATCCTATAACAAGATGAGATAGATATGGTGCACATGGCTGCTGCTACTATCAGCAAATATGGTGCAACCAAGTATATGGACTAAATATATTCGTGCATGTTGCTCGATGTCTATCTTTGTGGCATCCTCCAGGAGGTGATTAAAGTGTTGTCTCAACCACAAAATGCATCACGTGGATGTACCCATCCATGAAGGTGCTCATATACCACATTTTAGTCAATGCCCAAAGTCATGCAATTCACCGCCATGCCATCAATGTGCAACCCAAGTAGTATGACTACATCTTGCAACGTAATAGTCATCTCCCCAACTATAAGTGGAAGGTCTACGTCTCCCTCCGCCATCTCTCAATTAGGTATGTTATGAGGGCCCTATCAATCCTAATATATTCTATGAAGTGTCCAAAGCCTGCCATCTCTATGTACGGCAACAAGCGTGCATCAACTACCCAATATCGCATGTTGCACCAGTGCTCGGTGCATTTAATGCACCCGAAATCCTAATACACATGAAAAGTAGCTTATAGTATGAAAAGTAGTTAATTATATGCAATATCCAAAATTAAAAAAGTAATGGATGTGCACATACCTCTCCATTTCATATCCCATCAGATCTATGCGAGCTCTGCTCTATGAAGACGGAGAGATCAATCAGTCCCGGGTCCATAATATCTACAAACAAACTAACAATTAATAACGTGTTCAAGCAAAATAAAAAATAAGTTAATTTATATATAAAGATCAATAAATAGAAGTACCAATCAAAAGAAGCTGGGTTTTGGCAAGTTAGTCTGTTATGTCCAATTTGGTTATAATTCCCACAATGGTATTGTGATCAACGCTGAAGAAGAGAACGTCGCCGGGAGGCGGGATGGCCGGAGGAGGAGGTGGGGGGAAGAAGGGATGGCCAGAGAAGATAGCGACGCCAGGAGGAAGGGGGGAGGAGGGGAGTTAGGGATCGGTTCGGCCGAGCTCGAGGGAGGGGAGGGTGCATGGAATGTCGTATCGGATATCGGTAAAATATCGGTCGGCCAAAGAGACGAAATATCGGAGATATTGTGTAAAAAAATATCGGTAGTCAAAAATTAGTTTTTACCGTATATTTTCACAATCTAACTTCTAAAATGAGTTATACTAATTTAAATAAAGAATAAATTTTAAAATATACATATTAGGATAGAAAACAAACATGAAAGGTTTTTTTTTCAAAAAAAAAAATTTTAAAATTTTTTTAAATAATTTTTTAATTAAAAAAATACCGATATATCGGTCCGAAACCGATATTTCGGCGATATTTGGAAATTTTTGAAAAAATAATATTTATTGGTATCGATGTATCGGTTTAGGGCTAATACCGATATATCGGCGGTGAGACGATTTTCCATGGGAGGGTGTATAAAAAGAAAATGAACCGATGTCTTTCTCTTTTTATAAAGACCGTAAGAGGAAATAAAGCAAAGCTCAAGAAAGACTTGGTTCAATTGACATCTTTTTTATTAGGGTAAAAACAGGCATGGGTATGACCGGATCAGGAATTATTTTCCGACTTTTTCTCGATAATTTGTTTAAATATTATTTGGTAAATTTCCCCCGCAATAAACAATTCGCTATCCCGCACGTCAAATCTTCCAATCGTACGGTTCATATTAATCAGTTGATCCAGCAAAGCAAGAAACGGGCCTGCGAAAATTATAAATTTACTTATTTAAAGTTTTTGTTATTTAGGGAAGAGAGAAGAAAACCTCGAGAAGTCCTCCTCCCATCACTTTTTCTTCGAAAAATGCACCAAATTTAATTGGGATTTTTTTGATAATTTAAATCTGTGGAGTTTTTGCAATGTCAGTGCGAACTCAAGGTCATCGTCCTCGGCGATAGCGGGTACTTTTTTTCTTACAATTTTCAGCTTTTTTTGCTGTTTTTTTTTGGATTTTTTTCTTCAAATTATGTGTTCAACAAGATGGGCAATGGTGGGTAGACGAGATCTGGGTTTGTATCTTCGTTTTATGCCATTATTGAACACAATGACATGTCTCAGTTTAGTATGATTTTTTTTCTGATTTTTTCTTATTGTTACATTTTTTCTATTTTGATTGGAATTTCCTATCAAAGTATGTGTTTAACAAGATGGGCAATGGTGGACAGACGAGTTCTGCGTATTTCTCTTCTTTTTTGCCATTTTCAGAGAATGACATGTCTCAGTTCAGTGTGTATTTTTTCTTTAGAGAACGTTGGTGATTTTTTTGTTTTGTTTTGCAGAGTGGGGAAGACGTCTCTGATGAACCAGTATCCTTGCTTGATGAAATGGGTCTTTGTGAAAGTGCATGTTATGAGTGTGTTAAATTTTTGCCATGTTTTCTAAACTAACTAATTTACGTCTTTGACATGTTTTTTTGGTTGCAAATGTTCGATTTTGTGATTGGTGTCGTCTTAATTATATAGTTTTTGAATTGGATCACAAGGTTGTGATTTGTAATGATGGATGTAGTAATGAACTCCACTGAATGGTTTATGGGGACACGGCGTGCAACATTCGAGTATATAGGCGGTAGTTACTTCCAGTTTGGTTTTTTGAATTGGATTGTAATTAGCAACTGAATTTGATGTCCGGAAGATGATGTTTTTTTAGTGTAATTCCTTAATAGGCTGTTGTTAGATATGTACATAAGAAGTTCAGCCAACAGTACAAAGCGACAATTGGTGCTGATTTTGTAACCAAGGAACTCCAAATTGATGACAAGCTTGTAACCTTGCAGGTGAGTCTCCATCCATTTACTGGGTTTCTTTTGTTTTTTGGAAGGGAGTTATGTAATGCTGGTCTGGGATCTTATACGGTTTTTATTGTGGTAGATTTGGGACACAGCGGGGCAGGAAAGATTTCAAAGTCTTGGGGTTGCATTTTACTGAGGGGCAGATTGTTGTGTCCTTGTTTATGATGTTAATGTGCTAAAGTCATTTGATAACCTTGACAATTGGCATGAAGAGTTTCTCACCCAGGTGCATTTACAATTTTCCTGGCTTGACATATTCTTTAATATGTGGCCCAAAAGATCTCTTTACTTGTGCCAACCTTTCTGTTGACTATTTAATTTTTTTATTTTCTACCTATTTTGGCAATAGCTGTATCATTTTACGATTCATAGGATTATGTACAAATCAGTCTCATAAGTTAATGCTGGTCTGGATGATTCACAGTATAGACCAGTCTCCTGTAATATATTTACACATTTGGTTATCAATAATTGAAGAATTAATTTTACAAATTTAAGATACCTCTAGAGGCTTAAGTCGACGTGTTTCACATTGAAGAAGTGCGGTGTAGCCCATGGAGCTAGAGGTGTAAAGCATGTGTTCTGCTATTTCTAGTACCAACTATGCATAAAAATAAAAACAGCACAATCTACAATTCCATGTTGCATTTAATGTAAAAAAATGTCACCTATCAGCTTGAGGCACATCTCGCATTTCAAGGCATGTCTTATGCCTAAAATACTACATGTTTGGCACACCACTTGATGTGATCCTTATACTGACACCTTTTAAGAGTTTTAGTGATGCCTCGCTCTGAGGTGCACCTCAAAACGCTTCTAAAAGTGCATGTTAGGATGTTCAATATTTGGTTACTGCAGAGAAAGCTTGTTAGGTTCGTAAATAATGTGCTCTAGTTTTTTAAAGATGGCATATAATGTGGGGTTTGCTTAGAGTTTAAGATACTGAAATTGCTTTCAGTGACTGAGGGTTAATAGTGACCTGGTTTTGTTGATCAAAATGGACTGAATAAGGGAGCATGAGGATATTCGTTTTCCACGTGAAAACACCTTCAATTGACCTATATGTATTATCTTTGACCTCATTCGAAACTCTATTTCTTTTCCACTGACATAAGGAGTCACTTTAAGTAAAATGTCAGTATAGAGTTTTCTTATCCTTAGTCTTGACTGAAATTTGCTACTTCCGTTATACTGCTTATGGCAGTTTAAAAATTTAATAAAGCCTGGTAGAGCTGGTGCCTGAGGCAAGTCCAGATTTAATGAAGGGTTGGACTATAAAATTTGTTGTCCTTTTTCAGTTTTACCCAGTTTCAGACGGATGGTATTCATGTTGAAATGTAAAAATGCATAGGTGATCATGCTTTCGTGTGGCCCTGAGTAATTTAATAAAATTCTTTATTCAAAGCAAATGCATAATAGATGGAAGAGGAGTATAGTGCTAGTGGTACATGTATATAGCAGTTAAGCTGATATTCGAAGTTGTAATAATTTTAGAAGTACCAAGCTCATGAGTCATGTGATGGAGTTTGGGAGAGATTGTTGAAATAACATCTAAGAAAAGTTAATAGAATGAAAGCCATTGGGCTTATGCCTGAAAGATCAACAACTGAAGCTATATCTTTGCTTGGGTAATTGATGATGATAGGTTTCATACATTCAAGTGAAGCCAGTATCTCTTTTCTTTATAATAGGTGATCGAAAAAGTTATACTAAAGAAGTATCTTGGAACGTGCTTTTTGCTAATAGTATTGCCTTAATAAATACGTCTACAAAAGGAGTTAATAAGAAGTTGGAGTCGTGGAGCGATGCATTAGAGTCTGAGGATTATAAGATTACTAAACCTGAGTTAGAATGTATGAAATGTAATTTTAATGAGGTTGAAAGTGGGCAACAAAGAAAAAATATAGACTTAAGATGAGTGTCACAGTGTTAAAAGTAGATGATTGGAGAACTATTGGGGATTATATTGCAAGGTGACAATATTAGGGGAAACTTATGGGTAGCCAATATTAGGAATAAATGAGGGAAAACTGATCCATATTATACAACAATGTTCGTAGCATGCCACAGAAAAGGATATATGATTAATGGGTATATAGAACCCTAGAAAGAAAAGAGGAAGAAACAAGAGAGCTTGGATAGAACTAATCATTAATTATTTGGTGATATACGACTTAAATAAACATTTGAATGTTCCATGATAGTCTGAATGATGGACCAAAATTTATATCACGACCCTGTACAAATGGGATAAAAATTTGGTGATGATGATATATTGTTATGTATTGAAACTTGTTTAATTTCTATGGAAAGCACATGTCGTATGGCGAATTTTTTTGCATATATTTTGATATCAAAACAGGTAACTAAATTGGGTATTGCAAAAGTTTCCCTGAGATTATAGAGAGTACATTAATGACAGAATGTCAGGAAGGTTTCCGTTAAATTTTGAAAAAAAACGGAAGGCTGGCTTGGTTATACACTCTTATGCCTACCTTTGTAATTTAGGCATTTCAGATGTTTGCTAATGTTGTATAGATGATAATTATGCTATCTGCTTCTTGATTCTAGGTTAAGTTTCTAATGGAGATTTAAAATCCTTTACCTCGTTCTTTACAGGCAAATCCTTCTGATCCAAATACCTTTCCATGTATCTTGCTTGGCAACAAGGTTGACATTGATGGTGGAAATAGCAGAGTGGTAAGAATAGAAGGCCTGTAAATGTTTGGTTCATATAGATAGTTATTTTCTCCTATAAAAGATGGAGGATTGTTTGTGCAGGTTGCTGAGAAAAAAGCAAAAGAGTGGTGAGCATCCAAAGGTAACATACCTTACTTCGAGACCTCGACAAAAGAGGATATTAGTGTTGATGCTGCTTTCTTATGTATAGCAAAAGCTGCCCTTGCTAATGAACGTGATCAGGGCATGTAAGTTCTCCTATCTACTTTTGTGAATTGTGTGCATCAGTTCATGAATTTTTTATCGCGTTCTTTGGATTATTTTTTTGTTTGTAAAGATAATATTGGTCTTAAAATAGCCTTTCAATGTTTTCTCCACTTGACGAAATTGCAATTAATGATCATGTTATTAGATTTGAATCGATAGGCTCTCCCTCAGACTCATGCAAATACTTGACTTGTAATTATCTCAGGTTTGTATTTAAAACATATTCACTCCCAAACGCATTCTTTTAATATGTATGTTAAGGGAGGTATTTTTTGGGTACTTTTGCAATCTCAATATTTTTTGCATTAAATCTTATCAACATCAGATTGTGTCGTTATTACAACTTCATGTCAACCTATTCTTCTGTATCTTGTAACGATTCTACTCCCACCATCCAGTGAAGCCTGTCTGTGTTTGAAAATGAATTAAATTTATTGGACCATAAGTCCTGTACAAAAAAACAGGGTTCCCCTCCCACCTCTTTTATGTTTTTTGGTTGAGAGGGAGCAAAGTCGGCGTGTAATGATGGACCCGCGGTTTTCCAAATGCAGATAGGTTTTATTGGACAGGGGTATTTCTTAACACAATTTTGTTTTATAATGTGTGTTTCCTACTTTGGAAATACAACAGTAGTTGATTATCGCCTTTGTGACAATATCCTGGCTGTGTCTGTTTTAAAATTTGTGGTAAGAGTCTCATTTTGAGTTCCCGTGGTGGTTCTATCAATTAATATGGCTGTTTCATATTTTGTGATTGAATTGAATATTTTTGTTTAATTATCATTACCCTTTTTTTTGCCCGCTGAAATAGATATTGATTTGTTAGGTTAGGGGGGAAGAAGTTACTATTTATAGATTGGACCTCTTAGTTAAGCATTGATTTGTCTTTTTCTTTCCAGTTACTTCCAGACAATTCCGGTATCTGTTGCAGATTCTGAGCAGAGAAGTGGAGGCTGTGCTTGTTAGTTGCTGCTGAGGCTGGGCCAATATGGAAGCATGTGCTTACAAATTTTGAAGTTATCACTTGCGTGATATACCATGGCGCTCTCTTATTTTTTTTGCCAACAAATTCCAGTTAGGGCCTGGAATTAAATTCCCTATAAGAGGTACACACAAATACATCAGCCTGAAGGATATCAAACACTTCTATGGGGGTTTTATTTAGGAGAACAGTTTACGTAGATCGTTCTCATATAAAGAGCATGAGGCCAATCTTTTGAGTCGTTAGATTTCGATCCGAGGGTAGGTATCAAATCAGTGGGTAAGTGTGTCAAATCAATGAGGATGTGAGTTCCTTGTAGCCGTTTGTAGTCATCAGATGAAGATCCAACGGCTACGAATTAAATTGGCCTCGTATAAGCCAAATGAGAGTGATCTCATTTAATTTTTTCCCTTTATTTAGCAAGTACAACACATATTGTCAATAGCAAATTACAAAGGAAGTCTGTTGCCTTGTTTGCCTCACGGTAAGTGTGATATATGTGTTATTTGTCCATTCTGAAATTTAGTGATGATACGTTGAATGGCTCCAATGGTGTTACGAATCTGCCATCGGGCCTCGGTTTGCCGGTTAAGTATATCAATCAAACGTTTGGGGTCTCCCTGCTGGTGAATACTTCCTCCTTTCACTTTTAATAGGCACCTTTAATTTTCAAATGAATTAATTTTTGTTCATTAAAAAATTAACGGTATCTATTAAAAGTGACCAGAGGGAGTATAATGGAAGTTAAGCTTGTGAGCGAAGGTGAAGCCTGCCAAGCACACCTGCGCCTCCGCAGCTAGTGCATTGGGTTCTTAGGGTTTAAAAATCGTAGCTGCCAAGAATTGACCAAAGGAGTCTCGCAAGATGGCTGCTGCTTCTGTTGATGAAGGTGAGCTTCTAAATGCACCGTCAAAGTTGATCGCAATCCATGGCGGCGAGGGAGGCTGCCAAGCAATTAGCATTGCTTGCTTGCTTTCTTGTTTCGTAGAATAGTTATACGGTAATTCAATGACTGCTTGTGCCATGAACCTGATTATTCTGGCGTACATGTCCCTGATAGAGATTGTTTCTAGCTGCAGGCGAGGAACATTCCGATAGTGCCATACCACCCATGCTGAGGTCATAAAGAGTTTAAGGGGATCTACCTGAAGCTGTAGGTGTACATCCTGAAGTTTCCGGAGATCCTGTATGCATGACCGCAGGTCTGGGTAGGATCTGAGAGGGGGAGAAGCTGACAGGTGCTCAAGGCGATTGATGTTTGGACATTATGGGAAGAGGTGCTGAGAATCTCCGATATCACGTAAGATAACCAAGTTTTCCAAAAATTAGAATTAGGAAAAAGAAATTTTTATTTTATATTTTATATTTTATATTCTGATACTGTCTACAAAGAACGAATGGAAGTGTGGTGCCCCCAATGCAGTGCGAAATCAGATTTGAAAATTTTCCTAAGATTATGAAACAAAATACTTCCTGGTTGTTATTAGATCATTGTATTCTGGGGTTGCATGTTTTTGTCATAATCTCATCCTGCAATGCGCAGACTTAATATCCTTTTATGCTGTTTACTAGCAGCATGCGTATATCAAGAGAGTTTAGTGTTGAACACCATCAAAGCAAAAGTTAATGTTGTAAATTACAGGTCCACTCTGTGTTTGACTACCCATTTGTTGTGTTCCCGCAGGGAACACGAACGAAATCAAATGCCATAGTGAAAAAGGGGGAAGAGAAAGGAGAAAGTTAGAAAGAAAAGACAACTTTGTTATTCCATACCCTAGAACAAGGAAGACGACCCCTTTATAAAGAGGGCACGCTTCTCAATATGGTAGGCCAGATCGTGGCTCGCTGATAGGCTACTAATTGGCACTGATTATTCTCTATCAGCCCGTTACCTAACAATTAGCCTAAACGGGTCTGATTACAATAAGATACGTAATCAATCAAATATCCTAATGAAGTAATGCTGACGTGATGGGCTGTTGGGCTGCTGACGGGCCCACACTGGGCCTAGCCTGACGTTCACAACAATCCACCACGCTCCGCTGTCGCCTTGTCCTCAAGGCGACCAAGCAGTAACGCGTCCCAGAAACTCATCCTATCAATGACAACATATGTACGTGCGTGCGCCGTTGGATGACAATGACCATAACGCTCCACAAGCCATGCTATGAGTCGATCCCACCTGAGTGCTTCTTTTCCAAGACCATGCAGGGCAAAACCACCACGCATTGCGTTCCAAATATATAAATCTCTGCTTTCTGTCCTTGAAATTATAAAGTGGGCATACCTTGTTTTTATATAAGGATCCCTCTTCAAGTTAAAGTAGCTCTCAGGAGTCCTAGGCTCAATATCATGTTTTCGGCAGAATGGAACCCACATGTTCGCAAAACTAGAAGCCTCAGCCATGGCTTCAAAAGTAGGAAATGCACCTCCATCATCTGAGACATAACAAGCCAGTTTCTCCACAAGATAGTCAGCAGTTGAGACAAATACATCTATCCCAGGAAGATCTGACTTTCCAGAGTGACTATAAGGAGTCTCAAACTTTTCCGTCAGCACACCAAGGTTAGTAGAATGGTTGATTGGGCAAAGCTTGGGGAGTTGGTCAAGTAACCCAAAGAAGGCAACCCAGAGCTCACACACAACAGACATTCCCCACAGCCAGATTGCATCTTGCATTGTCCAGAATTCAATGCCCATAGCTGCAATGGGCTCCAAGTCAGGTTTGTGAAGGCGTAAAAAATATGCAGGGTTGGGTATCTTCTCCACGATATTAACAGTGCAAACAGAATGAGCCAAGGCAGCAACACGGGGAAAAATTCCATCAGAACCATTGACCCCATAACCCAAATTAGATGGTAATGGGAACAATGTTATCTTCCCCTTTAGCATAGTAGTTAACCCATAATCCAGCTCCGCCACAAGTTCTCCATGACCGAGCGTGAATGTGAGCGGCTGGTGCTTATCTCTGCTTGAAACAGATGTGCTCCCATCAAGCAAATAACCAAATATGCTGCGGATGAGGGCGGTGGAGGTGAGCATGCGATCCAGGACCTCCTCCCTCTTTGCGTCAACGGCGGCCGCCGCAGCGGCGGAGGGCAGTATTGAAGAATTCGGCATGGTTTTCGACTCCGTCTGTTTGAAGGGATTTGGATGAGGAATTTTGTCGAACAGGCAGCGGCCGTAGTTGTCCCTCGGGATTTTGGTGTTGTTGAGCGACTTGAAGGAGTCGACGGAGGGTGCTGGAGGCGGCGGAGGGATGTCGGCGGCCGGATAGTGGAGACCGAGGTGGGCGACGCCGAGGCGGCGGAAGACTGTGGCGTCGGTTTGGCCGAGGGAGTGTTGGCCTGTGGCATCGGAAAAGAGGACAACGTCCTGGACGGTGAGGCGGCGGCGGGGAACGTCATGGGGCTTCCTGGCGTCGCCGAAGAACGAGGAAAGAGGACTGAGGGAACGAGGGAGGGGCCTATCCAAGAAAGTTGGCAGCTTTGATGAGATGAACCGTTGGTCTGGCCTGGCGAAGGAGGAGGGGGGTCTGGAGGCGCAGAGGTTCTGGCGGCCGCGGTGGAAGACGGCGGATGCCGGGGAGGCGATGATCTCCTCGCGGCCAGAGTGGTCGATGGAGGAGACGTCCCTTCTGGCGGCTGATAGGTTATGGAACTTCTCGAGGCGCGGAAAACGGTAGACATTCGGGGCGGAGGTGATGGCGGCCCTTGGTGGTTGGGCGAGGGAGCAGTCGTCATAGAGGGCGACGGAGGCAGAGGTGGAGAGATGTCGGTGGCGGAGGCGATGGTAGCCTTTGCTGGGGATGCCGAGGCGGATGTCATCCCTGTCGGGCTTTCCGGCGGGGGTGACGCCACTGGGGAGGACGATGGAAATGGTGGAGATGGTTCATGAGACGAGGCGGGGCCTGGCTGAGATGTGGCCGGGGGAGGCGGAGCCTGGCTGAGACGATCGGCGTCCGACGGTTCTCTTCGGCTTTCTCGCCTTCCGGTGGTGGTAGTAGAGGAGGAGCAATTGCAGGTGAGTGGGTTCAATGGCGGAGGAAATAGATTCTCTGCCAAAGCTGACGACGCTGGCACTATTGTCGAGGAGGGGAACGAGACAATACGAAAACTTGCTGTCTTCAATCTGATGGGTGAGGGATAGGGGTCCTGCACCGAGGCCAATGAAGCCTTCAGATTCACCGTTCTCGTGGCCACAGCCAAGGAAGACCTGGGAGATCTTTGCATCGGAGCTCCTGGTGGTGTCAAAGGTGACCCTCGCCGTGGAGAGGGCTAGGTTGCTGGGAACGGCAGTAAAGCAATCTGACTTCGCCGGAAAGACAACCGCGGAGGCTGTGAGCGGCTGCCCGCGAGGCGGCATTTCCATTGCAGATCGTGACCGCTCTGATATCAATGTTGTGTTCCCGCAGGGAACACGAACGAAATCAAACGCCATAGTGAAAAAGGGGAAGAGAAAGGAGAAAGTTAGAAAGAAAAGACAACTTTGTTATTCCATACCCTAGAACAAGGAAGACGACCCCTTTATAAAGAGGGCACGCTTCCCAATATGGTAAGCCAGATCGTGGCTCACTGATGGGCCACTAATTGGCACTGATTATTCTCTATCAGCCCGTTACCTAACAATTAGACTAAACGGGTCTGATTACAATAAGATACGTAATCAATCAAATATCCTAATGAAGTAATGCTGACGTGATGGGCTGTTGGGCTGCTGACGGGCCCACAATGGGCCTGGCCTGACGTTCACAACACCATTCCTTTGCCGTCTCATTCCCCTCTTCTTCTGCCCCACAACTATGCTTCACTATGCTCCCCACGAATTGTGCCTCCTAGACGTCCTCCGCCCTCTTCCATTCCCTTGTGCCCACTCTTCCCTGAGGCCTCCTTCCCTATCATGCTCCCATGTCATTGGCTCTCCTTTGTCTCTGTCCCATAGGCTTTTCTTGTTGTATGATTAGGAAATTTACTTGTGGTATTAATGATGGCTTCTCAAAATGATTTAGAAGTATTCCAGTCAGAGTTCGGATGTGAATCAACTTGTCACAAGAACTAAACAATGAAGTCGGAGCATATTCTTTCCAAAACAGCACAATTTTGGCATCCTTACAATAGACCCCCCATTTCGCAGAAGAGGAAAAATAAAACATAAAGAACCAGCAACAGAAAATCTTTCAAGTGGTGAGCTATCTATATAGCGTAAGCGACGAGGAAAATAATGGATTTACGAGGGAAAAACTTCAGATATCCAAAACAACATTTCACCTTTTTGGGAGAAAGCTTCAAACAACACTAACGACATTAATTGTGCCCATGGAATGTCGTATCGGATATCGGTAAAATATCAGTCGGCCTAAGAGACGAAATATCGGAGATATATCGGAGATATTGCATAAAAAAATATCGGTCGTCAAAAACTAGTTTTTATCATATATTTTCAAAATCTAACTTCTAAAATGAGTTATACTAATTTAAACAAAGAATAGATTTCAAAATATGCATAAAAGGATAGAAAACAAACATGAAAATTTTTTTTTCCCAAAAAAAAAAAAAAAAAAAATTTCAAAATTTTTTTTTTTTAAAAAAATATTTTTTTTCAAAAAAGGCCGATATATCGGTCCGAAACCGATATATCGGCGATATTTGGAAAAAATGGAAAAATCGATACTTAATGGTATCGGAGTATCGGTTTGTGTCCGATACCGATATATCGGCGATATATCGCCGATATATCGGCGAGCTGGCATTCCATGATTGTGCCTCAGGCCTACTCACACACAATCATGTTTTTCTCATAAAGTAGCATCTAACTCTTGTTGGAGCAGGAGATACATATCTCACATTGTTACATTACAAAATTATTTATGCAATCAAAATAATCCCTTAAATTTGGCACTATCAGACCTGCCTTTCCTGGTGCAATAGATTTGGGTTTGATTAGCGCTTTTTACGTATGACCTGGCGCCAACTACGGGTTTCTCATATTACCCGGAATCACTTTCTTTCTTCCATATGACCCGAAAAGTACCAAAAATACCCTTAGGCTTTTCCATATTACCCGGAATGGGAGCGGCTACCCGGAGAAGCTCGCGTTAGTCGAAGAAGAAGGCGTTCCATCCAGCCTCTCTGCCCATATCATCGTCGGCGCCGTCGAACTCCGGAAAGGTCATCTTCGCGACAAAAAGCTGGAAAACGAGCGGGAAAGACCGCGTATTAGAAAATAATGTCAACGGAGGCAGTGTACATCAAAAAACCCGTAGGTGAAGTTCAAATACGACATTTTTTATCATGAAAGTTGGTTACAGAGAAGAAAGTTGAAAACTTAGCAAGTTTTCAACTATTGTTACAGTCGTGTATTCGACAACACGACTGTAACAATAGTCGTGTTTGATGAAACACGACTCATAGACGTTGCTTTTCACTCATATATATCGTGTCTGACGGTTTTTTAACTTATATCGGTATTTTAATGGCACGTACGGATGGAGAAGATAGTTGTTTGCTTACACTACGATGGAGTTTTTACAAATTCTGATAAGTACGTGAGCGGGAAATGGAAGCTCCTGCCTATAGATACACGAGTAAAGTACCTGGAACTATTGCAGCAAGTGGAAGAAAGATTACCGCTTAAGTCTACATCTGGTACATTAACTTTGGCATATCGTGTTGACTATGAATCCACATACCTCCTTGAAGACGATAAAGACATGGAGTCAATATTTATACTTCACAAGAGCAAGCAAGGCACAAATGGACTACTCCGCTTGTACTTGGAGTAGACTTCTATGGGCAATAACATGGAGACTTTGACTCTCAATAAGGAAATAAATGCCAATGCAAATAAGGAGGAGGAGAGGCTACCAGAGGCAGAAGTGAGGCCGGCCAGTAAGAAACTGCCGGAGTGGCCATTTAGACCGGGCAATAAGACACCCGCATCAGCAGTCGAAGGAGGAAGAGATGAAGATTATGCGAGGTGAGACTTCTAAGGTGCGGATACAGGCAAGTCGTGTGCTATTATAGTCGACTATAATAGTACACGACTAAAAATTTTGTCGTGCCGCATGCAACACGACTATATACATAGTCGTGTTTCATAATACACGACTACAAATGAATTCGTGTTGCATAAGACACGACTTTACTACGTCCTATCGTGTTCTCAAGTCCATTCATACATCTTTTTTCACGCAGATTGGGAGATGGAGAAGAAGCTGAAGATAAAGAAAAAGATGAAGATGAAGATTCCAGTCCAGATGAAGAAGAATTGTTGGATGAAGATGAATTACTGTGGTCTACATATGAGTGGGATGAGCCTCTTACAGTACCACATTTTAGCCAGCCAGATCACACGAGAACATTGACTTCTAGAGTTCCCACGGCAGGAGACACATGTAAAGGGAAATCTGTCGCGTCGGAGGATGATGAGTACCTCAATATTGAGGGTGATGGTGGTTGGGATTGGGGTACCTATTCTGCACAGGCCGGTCCTTCAAAACATTGAAAATTTATTCTGAGAGAGGCCGAATGAAAATTTATTCTGAACGCGTCCGAAAGTGTAAATAATATGCTTCTGAAGGCTAGGTTTTAGTCAATAACTCGGTTGATCGAGCAAACGTGGGCGACCACAAACGTCCATTTTCAGAGAGGACGAATGGAAGCAGACGGGCTACCGACTCCGTTAACAAAGTATTCACAGAATCATATCAATCAGATGAGGAATCAGAGTGCTGGAACAGTTCGAGTTCAACCGCTATCATTACGGCAGTTTGAAGTGACATCTTTATACCATGTGGTAAGTATAAATTGGTTTTCTGTAAAAGACGACTATAATAGTCGTGTCGTCGAAGACACGACTAGTATCCTTGGAAGACACTGATGTTGTTCATGTTTTCGCATCAGGATGTTGTTGACCTTACAAATAGAAACTGCACATGTGGCTTCTTCCAGAGCATGGGACTTTCATGCAAGCGCGCCATGACATGTATTGATGAGAGGAGTTTGAAACCGGTAGAATATTGTGAGAAGTGGTACTGCGCAAGTACGTACCGCACCAAGTACGAAGAAGTAGTGTTTCCTACTTTAGACAGAAGTTAGTGGGGGAATTACGGGGTTTTATTTAAATGCGAACCGCCCATGGTTGAAGCTCCAAAGAAGGGCAGGAGAAAGACAAAGAGAATTGAGTTTCAGTCTGAGCCACATGCAAGGACAAGTTCGAAATGTAGGAATTCTCGTCAAGCTGGTCACAACCTTACGAGGTGCACCAACAGCCTGGTTCTGAAAGAAAATAGGAAGCGCAGGAAACGAACGCTTCCGCAACAAGGCAAACTAACTACGAACGAGACATCGCATATACACCGCTTCGGTTTACCTAAGCCCCCACCATTCTTCACTTAGGATGTAGTCAAATTCTTGTATAACGCATATTAGCTTATACCGAAATGTACGCCTGTAAAGAAAAAGAAAATCAGAAATGAAAAAATAATCTTTCAATGCATCATTCGTGTATTTTCATTATACCTGAATATTATAGTACACGACTATCTATACCGTCGTGTATTGTGAAACACGACTATTTACAAAGTCATGTCGGGTAGTACGCGACTATATATAAAGTCGTGTTGCATCAGAGACGATTATATACGTAGTCGTGTTGCATGAAGGCCGTATTCAAAGTGATGCTTGCGAAATTTTGTCTAAGGCAACCATGTGTCGAAAATGAATTCGAATTAATTGAAAGAGTACTGTACAACAAGGTGTCAAAAATGAATTCGAATTAATTGAAAGAGTACGGTATATACACCAAAAAAGCTTTGTACAATAAAAGAATGTGAATAAAATGAATATGAATTTAGTCTTTATCCGGAAGCCGAATAAACCCCGCAACTGTGACGGCATCTTTTTTTACTCTTCTGGAATCGTCGTCAAACTCGCTGTTAATAACCCCGCGAATCAAGGTTGAAGCGATGACTGGTCGCCAAAGTCGTGTAATTGTGGACTGATCAAACTCTGGTGGGCTAACATTGGACGCCAAGTGCGCGACGTACATTATGATGAAGATGCCATAGCCTTTGGAATTCTGTTGCCACGACGCTTTGGCGATCTAAGTCATCTTTGTAGCCCGTTGAATCTTGTCTTCCTCATCCGCACGTTTGATGGGAGCTAAAATGACATTTTACTTATTCGTGTCAGTTACAGCACGATAAAGAACATAGTCATGTTTTATGAAACATGATAAACTACATAGTCGTGTAGCATGAAAAACGACAAATATAATAGTCGTGTACCATGTGGCACGAGAAAATAAATAA
This sequence comes from Houttuynia cordata, assembly GCA_039654745.1. Lineage (NCBI taxonomy): Eukaryota > Viridiplantae > Streptophyta > Magnoliopsida > Piperales > Saururaceae > Houttuynia > Houttuynia cordata. Next base: position 5,739,429 of record CM077502.1, on the reverse strand, counting down.
TCGTCTACAACTTACCTTTACCCCATTTCGTCGAATCGAGATGTGACTTCCTTGCCAGCTCCTTTGTCCGCATACCAATCGGAGTTTTCTTCATATGCTCCTTGTCACGGGGCCGCTTCTTTGGTTCCATCTTATGCACCGATGACTTCTTTGGCTCCATTTGGGGCCGCTTATTTGGCTCCTTTGTCGGATCTTCAGTCCTCTCCTGCTTGGGATGCTCAAAGATCTGACCCTCTAACAGCATTGACGTTGAGGCGGCAGAGGCCTTCATAGAGTGGAGAACCTCTCGCAGAGGTCCGACACTCCTTCCCATCTCCTCATACGAAGACAGAGCTATCTCAATTAGTGACTGTATGCCCTGAAGCGCACCCTCCAATCGCCCCATTGCAGTTGCAGTGGACTGGGCAGCATTCCTCGAGGAAGGGGGTGCAGGTTGGTTGGGATTCCTCTTCATTTTCGGCCTCTCCGGCCTCTGCCGTCGCGGAGGAGGGGCCACTGAGGTTGACGAAGCAAGGAGAGATGCCTCTCCGGCCATGGGGCTGATTACGTCGACAAGTTCGTCCCATACTTGGAGATTGTGGAACACTCCCGTCCAATAGTCGGCCATACGGTGCTTCTTCTGTTCACCTTTCTTCACCTCTGTAATGAGGGCCCCACTTCCTGGCCACCTTTTGGCCTGTGGACTAATAGGGCCCACGACAGGATGAAAGATTGTCGTGTGCTCAAAAAACCAAATCTGCATAGTAAACAGATGAAAATATTATTACAAGGCGCGGTTGCCTTAGTCGACTATAAATAGTACACAAATTGAACTATGGTCGTGTCGTATACAACACGACTATATACCTAGTCGTGTTTCATCATACACGACTATAAATATAGTCGTGTTGCATAAGACACGACTATAAATATAGTGGTATTGTATAAGACTTGTTTGCCTTTCGAAGACTATGAATGCTACATACCTGAAGGACATATGCGGCGCCGTTTAGGTATCCACTGCCCAGGAACCCTCCTTGCGATCTCGCACCCACTAGTCTGCTGGTGTTGGTTATACCAGAAACCAACATGTTATGCATAGCCTCAGCCCAATTGTATAACCTCAATCTTGGGAGGTCGTCAATGTAACGGTACAAACAGGGATGAACCGCTCTAGTGCTGTGTGGAAACAGCACCGTGCAGAAGAGGAGGCAGATGATCATCCTTGCCATGTCCTCCTCTTCCATCTTCAGTTCGCCCGCACTAAGCTTGTCTATGATTTCCTCAATCTGTGGAATATTCGCTCTTCTCGCGGTGAAGTGCTTTCTGAAGAATTGACCTTCTGGTCACGCATTATATGTTCTTTTTACTGGTCGGTCCATCGGAGCCTTCCTCTTCCTGCCCCTCTGATTTCGCTGTCGAGGTGCCAAGACAAAATCTTGATCCTCCTCCTCTTCTGATGGTATTTCCTCTATAGACTCATCTCTTTTTTTATCCATCTGCAAGGAGTGAGGTAGAGTGGTCAGTAGAAAAGTCGTGTCGGTGAAACACGAAAATATAAAAGTTGTGTTGTCGCGTACACGACTAAATAGAAAGTCGTGTCTTTTACAGACACGACTTTATAGTTCATAGTAAAAATTTAAAATCCAAATGTCGGACCTTATGAAACTAAAATCAGTAAGGATTGTTGTAACTTACCGCAGTTTAGTCGTGTGTATGTGTGTATTTCCTCGCAGGTGCCTTTCACACTCTTCCTCGCCGTCAACCGAAGCTCAATCGGTCAATCCACCAGTTGCATGAGCCACAGGGGAACTCAGAAGGTTGAAGATCCGAAATACCAACGTATACGCTTCAAATAGCCGCCTTTGTGCACTCTCCCTCAGTTGTGTCGTCGAAATCCAACAGAGGGGCAGCTCGAAATCGAGATGGGGGATACGAATAGGCTCGTCAAAATCCGCAGGGGTCGCTGGTTGAATCGCCGCTCGAACTTGCCGGTCGCCGGTGAAGTCGCCGATGTAAATCACCAGAGAACCCTTGTATTTTTTCGTCTTGTACACAACACGCCTCTTCGCACAGTATTAGCACGAAAAAATAGAAGAAAGGGCATTTTGGGTACTTCAAGGCCAGATTTCAGGTCATATGAGATTTCACGGGAAAACCAAGTAATATGGGAATATCAAAGTTAGCGCCAGGTAATATGGAAAAAACTCGTTTGATCAACATATTTCACCAATGATCTTATTGACCAAGCAAGGAACTACCAAAATACTAATACTAAAGTAGAGGCTCCATACCAATTTATTGTACAGAGTATATACACTACAGATATGATCATCCCAACAAAATGATGTTGATCATAAGGACGAAGTAAAAACGAGATCAAAATAAAGTAATTGGATATTAATTTGCACTAAGAATAATATATTGATTCCACAATAAAAAAATATACATTCATTCCGGACAAAAAAATCCTCCGTATACAAATTCTAATAACCTAGATCACATAATTTTGGGGATTGACCGGGTATTCTTACAGGCACAAATAATCAAATTCAAGAGGAAACACGGAGATTTATGTGGTTCAGCAATTTGCATATGTCCATGAAACACACACGTTTTCTATATTAGAGAAAAATTATAAAAGGGGTACAAACTCTCAACATTATTGAAAGAAGAGCAAGTTGTCCAACTCAACTCTACCTCTCAGAGTGTCTCACTCTATCTATGTCTTGTTTCTTCTAAGTCTCTTATTAATCCGCTCTGCCACCCCTCTTTGGTGTGAAACTGCTTGGTGTTACACCTCTTGCCCCATTTTATGGATACAAAACTAATACAAAGACAAATCAGTAAGGTCATAAAACATTAAAGAAAGTGGGGGCGCTGCCCAATGGTGGGCCATTCGGCGCCGAATACTGCTCAATTCCTCCACTTTGACTTTTTCACTGTCCATCACATTTTATCTCATCTCTAACAATCTCCTTAGAGACATAGATATTGTATCTGTTATGTTATCAGTGAACAATAATGGTGTGCTTAATCATGTCTTCATTCTTAAAGACCAACTAAAACTGAATGCCTAGAAGATACCGCATTATCCATTTCCCTGCTTGCCAGTGGGTCATTCATAGATTAGACATAAACCTGTTACTAACTTTACTTACTGCTACTGTCTTAAGGATGAGAAATGTTTACCTTTTGCAAAGATGATAATAAATTAGAAGAATTTATGATCGAATCAAGCGAAACACTTTGTCCTTAAGACAAAATTCGCCCTCCCTACGGTGCTTAGGACTCTTGGGCGTCTGCCTCCCAGGATAAGACGATCAACCACGTACTGTAGGAGCATTCCAAACAGCACGCGCAGCGAATCACTAATGTGTAATGCTTTCACAGAAGAGAGGAGGAAGGAAGAAGGAAGAAGATGAAGTAGTACTGGAAAATCGTACAGAAAAACCCGTTTTTTACAAGCTTTATAGAAATCCCGTTAAAGCCCGTTGAAAATACACCGTTTCCCGTTAAAGCCCGTTGAAACCCTTTCCCGTTAAACGGACGCGTCCGTCCGTTAACGGTCATAATAAAACGGACCCGTTTTGGTTGAACCAAAATAAATTAGAAAACCAAACCATTGAATTTGTCCCAAAATAATATTTTCTTGTTGATCCAACCCAACCCATCCCAACCCGACCCGGCCCAGTCGGCCGCGCGTGCGAACCGAACCGAACCGAGCCGAGCCGAGCCAGCCGGACGGACGGCGGCGGCGGCGGCGCGCGCGCGTGTGGGTTAGCCCACCTAGGTGCATGGGTCCAACATCTCTGTCCCCCACAAAAGTGGGGTGGCCCTTGGGCCTAACTTCTAAGGCCAACTTTGGACCTTATATACCGTCCACAACTCCTCTTTGGTGTGGATGTGGGACTATTCATCCTTTACCCAATTCACTCATTCATATCAATAGTAAGTGGGTGTTAATATGAGTTATAACTCTCTCTTTAATACCCAATTATGGGTTATAACTAACACCCACTTCTAACAATCCCCCACATGAATGAGAATTGACGGGATAACTTATGCAAAAACTATGCAAAAAACTTGTGAAAACAAATATTGAGAAGATCATGCATGGGGGAGAGGTAGCTTTCGGCTTTGAACCTTCCCTTGTGAAGACTATCGGGTTTACTGGCTAATCAGTGAACGTGATGTCTTGAACTGTTCAGCCATTTGTGTAAACCAAGACAATAGAAGTCACACAATCACTTCTCAGACACATTGTGGTTCTCATGACTTTGTTCATTTTGGCCCCGAACAAACCTGGTTTTCATGAGTGCTTTAGAAGATTTAGCCTTAAAATCCTCATAGAAGTGGCCCCTTCCCACTCATATAGGTGATTCTCATTAGGAGCATCCTGCAATACCCCACTTGAACTAAGTCAAGCTATGAGAACCATTAAAAGCAATGCTTATCCTGATTCATTCAGCAGGCATCACTATCTCATCAGAGGAATGGGAATGAGATTTTATCTCCATAGTGATTCCCCCTTGAATCCCCCATAATTCGGTTGTCCCTTTTGAACCTAGATCTTGGGATCTCCAGTCAACTAGGTTGGGTTGCCATTATGGTGATTCTTAATGTATAGGCTTCAAGCCCATTCCCCTCGATGAATTGCTCACTTGTTCTTTGGTCAAACCCTTTGTAAGCGGATCCGCAATATTTTCTTTTGACCGAACATACTCAATGGAAATTATTCCAGTAGAGAGCAATTGTTTTATGGTATTATGCCTCCGACGTATATGTCGAGACTTACCATTATACAAGTTACTTTGTGCTCTTCCTATAGCAGATTGACTATCACAATAGATACATATAGGTGGCACTGGTTTCCCCCACATTGGAATATCTTCTAAAAAATGATGAAGCCACTCAGCCTCTTCACCTGCTTTATCAAGTGCAATGAATTCTGATTCCATTGTGGATCTTGCAATGCACGTTTGTTTAGAAGATTTCCAAGACACTGCTGCACCTCCAAGAGTAAAGACATATCCACTTGTGGATTTAGAGTCTCTTGTATCAGATATCCAATTTGCATCACAATACCCCTCTAGTACTGCTGGATACATTGTATAGTGCAGTCCATAGTCCAAGGTATATCTTAGATATCTAAGAACCCTGACTAGAGCCTTCCAGTGGTTTTTCCCTGGATTGCTATTATATCTACTTAGTTTACTGACTGAGTATGCAATGTCCGGTCTCGTACAATTCATGAGGTACATGAGACTTCCAATAATTTGAGAATATTGGAGTTGTGATATGCTCTCACCCGTGTTTTTGCTTAAATGCAATGTCACATCTACAGGTGTTCTCGCTGGACGATTATCATTCTCATTAAATTTGTCTAGGATTTTTGTTATGTAGTGAGATTGAGATAATACATATCCATCAGTTGTTCTAGTGATTTTCATCCCTAGTATAACATCTGCAACACCCATATCCTTCATGTCAAACTGTTTGTTTAACATCCTCTTAGTAGCTTTAATGATATTATCATTGCTACCAATAATGAGCATATCATCCACATAGAGGCATACTATAACGTAGCTTCAGGCCTAACTTTGACATAAACACATTTGTCACATTCATTGATTTTGAATCCATTTGACATCATCATTTTGTCAAACTTTTCATGCCATTGCTTAGGTGCATGTTTAAGCCCATAGAGAGATTTAACAAGTTTGCACACTTTGTTTTCTTGACCCTGTACAACAAACCCTTCAGGTTGTTCCATATATATTTCCTCATTCAAGTCACCATTCAAGAATGCTATTTTTACATCCATTTGATGTATTTCAAGATTATACAAAGCAGCCATAGCAATTAACATCCTAATGGAAGTATTCTTGTGACTGGTGAATATGTATCAAAATAATCTTGACCTTCCTTTTGCTTATATCCTTTGATAACAAGTCTTGCTTTATATTTGTCAATTGATCCATCAGCCTTCATCTTCCTTTTGAAGATCCACTTGTATCCGAGAGGTTTACTCCCTGGAGGTAGATCTACCAACTCCCAAGTGTGATTTTGCATAATAGATTCAATTTCACTATTTACAGCCTCCTTCCAATATTGTGCTTCAGGAGAAGACATTGCTTCATTAAAGCTTTGAGGCTCATTTTCTAACAAATAAGTTAGAAAATCTGGACCAAAGGATTTTGATGTTCTAGCACGTTTACTACGTCTAGGTTCATCATCTTCTCCTTCTTGGTCTTCACTATTGTCCGTAGCAATATCCAAAGTTCTTTTATGAGAACTTTCATTTTGTGTAGAATTCCAAGGAAAAATATGTTAAAAAAATGAATCATTCCTTGATTCAATCATTGTATTGACATTTATATCAGGAATATCCTATTTATGAACAAGAAATCGATATGCACTGCTATTATTGGCATAACCAATAAATACGCAATCAATGGTCTTTGGTCCAATTTTAATCCTCTTGGGATTAGGGACCGCCACTTTTGCTAGACACCCCCATACTTTTAAGAAGTTGTAGGAAGGCTTTCGACCTTTCCATAACTCATATGGTGTCTGCAAGGTTTTCTTATGAGGTATTTTGTTGAGAATATAATTGGCTGAAAGCAAAGCTTCCCCCCACATGTTCTGAGGTAACCCAGAACTTATTAACATAGCATTCATCATTTCTTTTAAGGTTCTATTTTTTCGTTCAGCAACTCCATTTTGCTGTGGTGAATAAGGTGCCGTGGTTTGGTGTATAATACCATGTTGTGAACAGAATTCACCAAAAGGTGATTCGTATTCCCCACCTCTATCACTTCTTAGAACTTTTATTTTCTTGCCAAGTTGATTCTCAACCTCTGTTTTATATAACATAAAAATGTTTATAGCCTCATCTTTACTTCTCAGCAAGTATACATAACAATAACGAGTGCAATCATCAATAAATGTAATAAAGTACTTTTTACCTCCTCTTGTTTGAACAAGTTTTAAATCACATACATCGCTGTGAATTAACTCAAGAGGTTCAGTACATCTTTCAATACTTTGGAATGATTTCCTTGTTAATTTAGATTCCACACAAGTTGCACACTTATGATTAAAGTCAATATTAAATTTAGGCAGATATTCCATATTAATCAATCTTCGTAAAGCATCATAATTAACATGTCCTAATCTACCATGCCATACATCACATGACTCAATCATATAAGAGGAAGAAGCATTCTCATTCATAACATTAGAAACAGATACATTAGGTAATACATTGAGCTTGAAAAGCCCTTCATTCAGATACCCTTTTCCCACATACATCCCACCCTTAGTCAAAACAAATTTGTCTGACTCAAACACCAACTTGAAGCCATTCTTGCTCAGCAATGATCCAGACACTAAATTCTTTCGAATTTCTGGCACATGCATCACATTGTTGAGCGTGAGTTCCTTGCCCGAAGTCATCTTGAGCACCACCTTTCCAATTCCTTCAACCTTGGCAGTAGAAGAGTTGCCCATAAACAGTTGTTCACCATTTTCCACGGAGTGATAAGTGGAGAACATCCTCCTGTTTGAGCACACATGACGGGTAGCCCCAGTATCCACCCACCATTCTCTATCGTTAGTGACCATATTCACTTCCAAAATCACAGCAGAAAGGTTGATGTCATGCACATTGGTGGAAAGATTCTCCACTTCGGTCATGTGGGCTTGTAATTTCTTCTTCTTGAAACCATCTTGTTTCTTCCGTTTGTAACAATCCTTAGCCTTATGGCCCATCTTGTCACACACATAGCACTTGCCCTTGAACTTGTTGTTGTTGGAGTCATTGTTTGACTGACCCCCAGGATGCTTCCTCTTTTTGTTGGTAAAGCCATTGCTTTTATGCCCTTGTTCCACAACATTGACTTTGGCCTCCATGCCATGACCCCCAGTTTTCTTTTCAGAAGAACGGTTGTCCTCTTCAATCCTTAACCTCACAATCAGATCTTCCAAGTTCATCTCCTTCCTCTTATGCTTTAAGTAGTTCTTGAAATCCTTCCAGGAAGGTGGCAATTTTTCAATTATTGCTGCCACTTGGAAAGACTCACTTAAAGTCATATCTTCTGCATGAATTTCATGAAGGATAACTTGTAGATCTTGAACTTGATTGATCACAGTCTTAGAGTCCACCATTTTGAAGTCCAAAAATTTGCCAACCACGAATTTCTTCGTTCCAGCATCTTCAGTTTTGTACTTCTTGTCTAAAGACTCCCACAGTGCCTTAGCACTTGTCATCGAACTATACACATTATATAATGTGTTGTCCAATCTGTTAAGGATATAATTTCGGCATAAGAAATCTGCATGTTTCCATGCATCTACTGCCGCAACAGCCGTTTTGTCTTCCCGTTTCTCCTCAGTGAGAACGGGTACTTCCTCTTTAAGGAATCGGGCCAAATTCAGCGTGGTAAGATAGAACAACATTTTCTGTTGCCATCTTTTGAAATCCACACCACTGAATTTTTCTGCTTTCTCCCCTTTAACTTGAACAGGAGCATTCACCGGAGTGGGAATCAGTACCGGAGTGAAGTTCTCAGTAGCCATTTCTGTAACTTTTCAAATCACAGAAGATTATCTCAGTAATAGCACAGTAATTACAGTAGAAATTACAGAACAGTACAGTAATCAAAATTACAGTAAAGCATAAAAAATTTCTGTCTTAAGATTGTTATTAAACTTTACTTACTGCTACTGTCTTAAGGATGAGAAATGTTTACCTTTTGAAAAGATGATAATAAATTAGAAGATTTTATGATCGAATCAAGCGAAACACTTTGTCCTTAAGACAGAATTCGCCCTCCCTACGGTGCTTAGGACTCTTGGGCGTCTGCCTCCCAGGATAAGATGATCAACCACGTACTGTAGGAGCACTCCAAACAGCACGCGCAGCGAACCACTAATGTGTAATGCTTTCACAGAAGAGAGGAGGAAGGAAGAAGGAAGAAGATGAAGTAGTACTGGAAAATCGTACAGAAAAACCCATTTTTTACAAGCTTTATAGAAATCCCGTTAAAGCCCGTTGAAAACACACCGTTTCTCATTAAAGCCCGTTGAAACCCTTTCCCGTTAAACGGACGCGTCCGTCCGTTAACGGTCATAATAAAACGGACCCGTTTTGGTTGAACCAAAATAAATTAGAAAACCAAACCATTGAACTTGTCCCAAAATAATATTTTCTTGTTGACCCAACCCAACCCAACCCGGCCGAAAAATCCGTTTTTTACAAGCTTTATAGAAATCCCGTTGAAAACACACCGTTTCCCCCGGCCCGCCCGCACGTGCGAACCGAACCGAGTCGGACGGACGGCGGCGGCGGCGCGCGTGTGGGTTAGCCCACCTAGGTGCATGGGTCCAACATCTCTCTCCCCCACAAAAGTGGAGTGGCCCTTGGGCCTAACTTCTAAGGCCAACTTTGGATCTTATATACCATCCACAACTCCTCTTTGGTGCGGATGTGGGACTATTCATCCTTCACCAAATTCACTCATTCATATCAATAGTAATATCAATAGTAAGTGGGTGTTAATATGAGTTATAACTCTCTCTTTAATACCCAATTATGGGTTATAACTAACACCCACTTCTAACAACCTGCCAACAGCTTCCACTACATGGCCAATGTCTGGTCTTATACAGACCATGGCGTACGTAATTCTTCCTTGGATCTTCTCAGGACTTCATCCCGTCCTCACATGCTTCCTCGTAGCATTTGGGCTATCCTCCATATTTGAGCAACATGTAGTTCATATATCTCCTGTTTGGTGTTTGGTACATGAGATCGAGAAGCTCTTCCGTGTTTCCACTTCTTAAACTCCTTTTGGCTCTCCACTTCTGCCAGGAACTCACTCTCATTGTTAAGCTTCTTGAACTTTCTTTTCGGAAACTGGTCACGATGTTGTTTGTAACAACTCATCGTGCATCACTGGTCGAGGATTCAAGCATTTGAGGTCCTGCTCCAAACGCTTCTCAGCTTCTCCCCTTATCCAGGATTCAATCTTGGCTTCTCCCTCGGAGAGAGAATTCGATCTCGGTTTCTCCCTCGGAGTTGCTTCTTCATCATCTTAAAGGATCAAACGCTCTTGGCTTCTCCCCTGGAGTCTCCCTAAGTGAGTTGTTGCTCTAGCTCTATCATCTTCTTCCTTGACCAGGGGTGTCTCTCACGTTTGTCCTCCTATATGGACTTGAACTCCCATGATCTCAACTTTATGTCAGCAGACTTGGACTTGTCTCATCCTTCTCGGATTCTCCCTCGGAGCTGCTGGTCCTCCATCCTCTTACCCCAACCTTTTCTCCTCTGTCCCGTAGGCTAGGCTCCGTCCGCTGCCGCTTCCTGCCCCCTTGGACCTACGACAGAGGTCCTGTCGTTGCCTGGCAGTTACTAGGTTGCCGGCGTGTCTCAGACTCTGTGGTCGCCTACTGGTAGTCTGTCTCCTAGGTCATGTTGCCCACTAAGTTTGCTAGGTCCTGCTACCTTCGAGGTCCTGCTGCCTCTGAGGTCTTGCTAGTTCTACATTCCTTAAGCCATCTCCTATACACCGACTCCATCCTATTGGCATAATCCTAGACCTTCTCTGCTGCAGCAGGATCCATATCTCTCCACAAGGATTCACTAGCTTGTGCATTCTTGAAGCCATCTCCTATACACCGACTCCATCTTGTCGGTGATGGTACTAGCTTTGCGACCAAAAGGGTCGTCGAGCTGAACCTTAGATACAAAGGATTGAATGGCTTCATCTCCGACTCTATTTTTGGGTTGGGTTGGATTAGCTCAGGGTGCTCAATCTCTCCCTTAATTCCTTCACTGACGTTGTCCCAATAAAGCTGTTCCATCTACAACACCTCTCCTTTACTGGGTTGTCGGGTGTTCCTTCGGATGTCTTCAAAAAACTCGAGGGATAAAACTGCAATTTTTGGAACATCAGAGAGCAAATTGTAATTTTTGGAACGTCAAGAAACAAATTGAATTTCTGGAACGCTAAGAACCAAACTGCAATTTTTGGAATATCAGGGATGGAATTCCAATTTTTGGAACATCAAGGACTAACTTACAATTTGTAGAACATTAGGGACCAAATTATAATTTTTGGAACTTCAAGCTATAATTTTTTCTTCAAATCCCTCTCCCTACGTAGCTCCACTCTTTTTTTCTTTTTACTCCCCTCTTTACTTCTCACCCCACCGATTCTCTTCAACTCTTTTTTTTTCCAATGGCCAGGCCAACTGAAGCTAGGGCAAGTGCCTCTAACCGGCACACTCTCTCCCTTTTTTAGCAACTCATGGCAATTGTTAAATTCTAGTAGCACGGACTCAGACAAACTTTGCAGTGGCAATGGCGATGGGCGACGCTGACCGGAGAGCAAGGTGTCATGGTTGAACAATTTGGTGTCGATTAGAGATGGTCACCGAGTGAGGTGGCAGTGAAAGTAGTGACAACGGTGAGCGTCTTGTTCTAGCCAAGTTGATTAAAGAGTAAGAATATTTTAACATCACTCTGATAACAATTGTTGAAGATTGACCAAGTATTCTCGCATGCATAAGTAATCAAATATAAGAGGAAATAAAAAGATATACGTGATTTGACAATTTGCCTATATCTCCGAGCATATATTCTTTCACTATAATGGAGAAAAATTATAAGAAAAGTAAAAACTCTTAGACTCTTGAAGGAGGAGCAAATTGCTTTCGTTATGTCTCACTCTCTCATATTCTCTCTCTTAGTTTTGTTTGTCTGGAGTTGGTCCAAAAATGCTTTCCCCTTGATTAGATTTGGCCGTTTTTCCGGTAAATTACCATGCTACTAGCCTACTACTATTACATTTAAAAATTAAATCATTTTTCTGGACGGGAATTACAACAAAGCAAAATTAAAAATTTGAGATATTTTGATTGGAGAAAGGCCCCGAACAAGTCCCGTGTTGTTTTGTCGTCTTTGCCTCCCTCGTTCTGTCTAGCAGGCGATGGCTCTTCCGACAACGTCTTCCCACTCCCTCTCCCTTTCGCCGCCGGCCAGATTTCCGGCTTCTTCACGCCGACCCTCCTCCGTCTCCTTCGTTTGGGCGCCGGCCCGCCGTGTCAATCGCCCCAGACTTATCTCCCTTCGGGCCAGCTCCTTCTCCGGTAATCCTTTCTTTCTTTTTCTCTGCAAAGAGCAATCGTATATCTCCACTCTAATCTGTACATGGACTGTAACTGTGTTTTTTCTTATATGATTTGTTACTTTTCTGCGACCTTGTCTCTAGTGTTGTTCAGCTCCTTGGATGAGAATATCCTATTGGACGAATTGTAACAGAGTTAATAATTTTATGTAAAATACACAATTTATGAGCGGTTTTCTGATGGATTATACTCCCTCTGCCTTGTTTTAGATGCTCCATCTGAAAAAAACTTGATTTTTATTGGATGGTGGAAGCGCCAACTATTTCGGGGAAGAAGAGGTTCAAAATCCACTTAAATTAACCATATGGAGCATCTAAAAACAGGACGGAGGGAGTAGTTAGCTATGGTTAAACAAATTTTGTGGATTGTGGTTTTCAGAAATAATTTTCAAGCAGGAAAACAATCCATTCTTTTTTTTGCATTTATTAGTTTTTTTGTTAAACAAATTAACACTTGAAATAATTTCATAGTCAGTAAATAGTTACGAAAGAGGGCTTTGTTTCGTGTATCCAACATGGAAGAGAAAATCCAAGTTTGCTCAACAGCTACCAAAAGTCCATGCAGGAACTAATGCATTGTTAGAATAGTGAAGCGGCTTTTATCTATCATAGTTATCTTGTATGTGTATCGTCATATAGTAAGTTTCATGAACGAGTAGCAAATACTGCAAACATGGAGGTCCACTATGAGGTTCGAGTTTAGTAGGACATAAGCAACAGCAATCTTGATGACCATTTTTTTATTGCTTTTCCTGCATGGAAATTGCAATATTTTTGGGATACAAACAAATTCTTCGAGAAGTTCACGAACTGGATGTGAAATGCAGCATTGGTTAGGAGTTGGAGAACAATTTTCTCCAATTCGAATTGCGGAGTCTTGTGGAAATTAAGTAATTCATTGGTGATATGCTTTGGATCTACTTTCATGGCGTGGACAGTGAGACACTTGATGTATTGAATTGGATTGCATATGTTCCCCTTTCCTGCACACCCTTCTTAGTCTTCCAGACTCTTTTTTTTTGACGTCCTCTCATCTTACCACCTTCCCATTTCTTCATCTTCTTATCCAGACCCCAAAAGCTGCAAAATGCTTCAAGAATTGCAACAGCTCCACGCACATAGAATCAAGACAGGCCCAAATTTGGGACCCATATGCAGCTGCTGAGATACTTTGCCTCTCGGCCTTATCCGATTTCAGGGACCTTGATTATGCTCACTCAGTATTCGAGTCCATGGGTGACCCCAATTGCTTTTCTTGGAACACCATCATCAGAGCTTTTGCAGAGAGTGATCGGCCACGACAGGCGTTGCTTCTCTACTGCAGAATGGTAGCCCACTCAGATATAGTACCCAACCGGTTTACATTCCCCATCAGTGTTGAAGGCTTGTGCTGAAATGGCTGGAACTGAAGAAGGGGCAGCAAGTTCATGGCCACATTGTGAAGTGGGGATTGGAAGCGGACACATTTGTTTTAAGCAATCTTCTAAGAGTGTATGTCACTTGTGGCATGATGGAGAAGGCACGCCAACTGTTTGAGAGAAGTTTTGAACTAGATGAAATTGGTTCAGAAGATGCTGAAGTTGTTATGTGGAATGTTATGGTGGATGGGTATCTCAGAATGGGTGATATTCTCGCGGCAGGACACTTGTTTAATGAAATGCCCCGAAGAAGTGTTATATCTTGGAATGGGATGATAGCCGGGTATGCACAGAGTGGCTTCTTTAAGGAGGCCTTGGATATTTTTCGAGAAATGCAGATGAGCAATGTTAGTCCCAATTATGTCACCTTGGTGGGTGTTCTACCCGCAATTTCGCGTTTGGGGGCACTTGATTTAGGTAAATGGGTTCATGCATATGCAGAAAAGAACAAGATTCAGGTCGATGAGGTGCTTGGTTCTGCCCTCATTGATATGTATTCCAAGTGTGGGAGCATTGATAAGGCCCTTCAGCTGTTTGAGGGGCTGCCCCAGAAAAATGTGATCACTTGGAATGCAATAATTGGAGGGCTTGCCATGCATGGTCATGCAAAGGATGCACTTACCCTCTACTCTCAGATGGAGGATATGGGAGCAACACCTACTGATGTCACCTTTGTTGGTGCTCTGAGTGCTTGCAGTCATGCTGGATTGGTGGATGAGGGTTGCGTACTCTTTAACAAGATGGTCAAAACTTATGGTTTGAAACCTAGAGTTGAGCATTATGGATGCATGGTTGACTTGTTTGGCCGTGCAGGCCTTTTAGAGAAGGCTGAGGATTTCGTGTTGAATATGCCCATGAAACCGGATGACGTTATATGGAAGGCTTTACTTGGTGCGTGCAAAATTCATGGAAATATCGAGATGGGCAAGCGCATAGCTTCACGACTAATGGAGTTGGCTCCCAATGATAGTGGTTCTTATGTGCTTCTGTCAAATATACATGCGTCTTTAGGCAACTGGGACGATGTTGCTAAGGTTAGATTAATCATGAAGGAGATGGTTATTAGAAAAGACCCTGGTTGTAGTAGCATTGCGATGGATGGGTCGATCCATGAATTCCGGGTAGAAGATAATTCGCATCCAAGAAGTGAAGAGATCCATTCCATGTTGGGGGAGATGGCTCAAAGGTTGAAATCAATAGGATACATACCAGATACCTCTCAAGTCTTGCTTAACATTGATGAAGAGGAGAAAGAAGGCATCCTTTACTATCATAGTGAGAAGATTGCTATTGCTTTTGGCCTGATAAGCACAAGGCCAAATACAACATTGCGAATAGTGAAGAGCCTCCGTATTTGCAATGATTGTCATTCATCTATAAAACTAATTTCTAAATTGTATAATCGGAAAATTATTGTGAGAGATCGAAGCCGCTTTCACCATTTTGAGAATGGATTTTGTTCCTGCATGGGTTATTGGTGAACTTTGAGCATACCTGTGTTGTGCCTCTGATGTTAGATATACAATACATACCATTCTTTTGTAAATAAGTCTTGTATTTTGGAATTGTTTTCAGTGTTAACTTTATCTTTCAAATTTCCTGCTTGGACTTTTTTTTGTGCTTTTAATGAACAAGAGGTGTCCAAGTCTTTACAACCTGACTAGAAGGGGCCTTTGCCAATCCCCTTGGGCACATACAACACTTATCCTCGTACACACTAAGTCAGTACTCTGTGGGTGGCCAATAGAATGTGAGATTGAGATCAGCAGCTCGGTTAAGATGTTCTCTGATGATTGCTTAAACCTAAAATGACCTTATTACTTCTTATGAGATGCATTTTATTACTGCTCAGAGGAGTCCTCATGGGATTTTTGACACTTCTGTTATGATGCCAGCTAGAGCTTCTAAAGGAGTGGCCCCTGCAATATAGTGACTGATAATGCACTGAAGCATTTAACTAAGATGAGGTCTGAAAAAAATGCGGATTTATGTTTAAGAATCGGAGTTAAACAAGGAGGATGCTCAGGCATGTCTTATACAATGACTTTGAAGATCAATCCAATGCAAGGCCAGATGACTCGATCATTGAATACAATGGTTTCACAATTGGTATGTCTAGGCTTACAGGTTTGCATTTTATTTTCAAATATTGCCAGAATGAAGAGAAGAATCAGAATGCTTATAAGACAGTGTTTCCTTATTCAGTATATTTAATCAAAATCTTTCTGACTTTTCTTTTGTTGTCTATGATTCTCTTCTTGCAGTTTGCGATCCCAAAAGCCTGCTTTTCTTGTTTGGAATGCAATTGGATTACAGTGATGCCCTCATTGGTGGCGGTTTCTCGTTCAAGAACCCCAATGCCACACAGACTTGCGGCTGTGGCAAATCTTTTGCTGCTGAAATGTAAACTACATGTTACTCATGAAAAACCCACATATGAACTGTGATACAAAATGAAAAGGTCAAAACAGATGTAAGGATTTATGTAAACTGGACTAGAATGATTTTTCACTATATACGAAACTTCCTACCATTTGAATATTGGTTGTGATGAAGTTTGCTGCACTATCCTGCATTACTGATGTAGGTATGCCTATCATATCACCCAGTGCTTTGAGCATCACCGGTCGTAATTTATGGGCGACTGGAGGCAATGGTTGTTCTTGTGAGTATGCTGTATAAAATGTGTTAACTGTTTTCTTACTCCTTAGCAAGTTCTCTCCTTAATCGTTTGCAGGACGTTCCTCAGATCCAAAACATTGTTAATAAGATCCAAGATATCATCTCTTGTTTTGATTAATTCTATTGTTAGTGGTTCAATACCATCTTACAGAAATACTTGTACTCCAAATTTATACCATCCAAATATTTGTACATGTTTTTGTTTATTGCTATTTCCGATACTAATGAATCAGCAAGGCCCATAAAAGGTTGAGAAATTGGTTGTCATTTAACTAGCTCTCAAGAATAAAGCTTGACTCAATGTAAACTCAATCAAATGTCCTTTTAACTCAAGAAATAATAAATGCGGTGGTCTATGAGCCAAATGGATGAAAATTTATACAATAACTAGAAAAATCAATACAATGTTATAAAAAAAAGAGAGGAAAGAATTTAATAGTAAAGCACATGTAACGTCATCAATAGAAAGAACAAATCAATAAAAAGACGATGGACAGAATTGGATACCATAGTACTCCCTTTGTCCGATGGTAATTCTCTTGCTTTTGAGAAAATGGATCACATATGAATTATTCTAATTCATCTATCCATCTCATAGTAGTTAGTGTATTTTACATTTCTTATAGCAGTAAGTTGGAGTAAAAAAGGCTAGTAGTTGTTGTGAAAAGATCAATGAGAACAAGCTATCACACTTTAACAATGTGGACAACTAATCACAGAGGGAAGCTGTATGCTATTAAAAATTACTTAGCCATCAGAACAAAAGTTTCATGGTTGACTCCTTATCAAGACGTAAATCCCATTTAGTAGCCCGGGCGAATGCAATATGGACTACTATCGGATGGAAGATGTATGCTATTAATAGTCACATTGCCATCAGAACAAAAGTTAGATATAGACCCTTTATCAAAAGGAAAAAGTTTAAATGAGACGTGTCTCATGCAGTTTGCATGAGCCTGAATAATCTAGAGCCGTCAGATCTTGATCTGACAGCTACAAGGGTGAGTGATATTCACACATTTACCCACTGATTTGACACCTGTCATCGGATCAAAATTCAATGGCTAGAGATGTCACGTAAACTGGACTCTTATCAAAATGTAAAAAAGTGAATGAATCCCGTCTTCGTAAGCCCATGCTTTGCATGAGCCAAGATGATTTGGGCTGTCAGATTTTGATCGCAGTGTGCTTTATAGTCAGATGTAAATCACAGCCTACCGTGGATCCACTTAAATCATCTCAGCTCATACCGGCTCACTGGCGTCAGCTTGAAATGAGACAATCTGGGCCGTCGGTTTCCAATCTAGAGGTGGGTAGGCAGCTTTGGATCACTGATCGCCAAATCGCAATCCAACGGTCTAGATCATCCAGGCGTGGCCCTCATATAAACTTTTTCCTATAAAATGACAAAAATTATAGAGAAAACATGTTTTCATCTCCTACATGCAACAATAGCTAGAAATATTGCAAAAAAATACTCCTTCCGTTCTAAAATACTATGTACATTTTGAAATACTATTATTCTAAAATATTGTGTACATTTTACCAAATTACATGACTTCTTCTTTCCAAAATTGGAGGAGACGTGGAAGGATTTACTAAAATTTTGTTCATGAACAATCATAAGTATTGGAGGGGATATAAAGGAGAAAAAGTCACGTAAATTCCTTGTGGGTTTTATGGTCCAATAAAAATATGAATTTTTTTAAATGTACACAATATTTTAGAACCGAGGGAATACAAAAGTTACTAAAAGTTAGACAACCAGAGTTATGCCCTATCTTGGAGAAATTTTTTGGTGAAGATAGGACACCGCAC
Source organism: Houttuynia cordata (assembly GCA_039654745.1). NCBI lineage: Eukaryota > Viridiplantae > Streptophyta > Magnoliopsida > Piperales > Saururaceae > Houttuynia > Houttuynia cordata. Next base: position 5,721,338 of record CM077502.1, on the reverse strand, counting down.
TGGCATCCTAGCGTGGTGTCAATCACCAATGGGAGACAGACACATTGGACTTGTGTGGACCCTGGCGAATTTCAAAGACAACTTTAATGGAGAAAGACGGAGCTTTTTACATATTACCTGGCGCCAACTTTCGTTTTCTCGTATTACCCGAAATATCTTTGTTTCTTCCATATGACTTGGAAACTACTCAAAATACCTTTCCTCCCAAAATCTAACCTAAGTCTTCATTCTTCCCAAAATTAGTGATTTAAGGGAGCATCCAGTTGGGGGAAGAAGACATTCCGGTGAAGCTCCGTCCATCATCACGGTTCAAATCACTGCCGGCGCTGTCCAACCCGAGAAAAATAAAATTTCATGCCAGAAAATATCCAAATCACCGGGAAAGATGAGAAAAAATTTATAATGAATGGATTTTAATGTAATAGCAGTAGGGAAGCCCTCCCAACTACAAAAATTAAGTTCTACATGTAAAGAAATACATATAAAGGCCACCTATTAGTGCTCGACCGCTCATGGACATCAAATAAGAGGATAAAAATGGGCAAAAGCGTGAAATACTCGTCGGTGGGCGACAAGTTCAATTTATATATCTTTCTGCGATCCTAATGAAATGAAAGAGGATGAAAAATAAAGAACACAAAAAGAGGGCAAAAACGGAAAAAAAATGAGCGAGTTATGACATTTTGAAGATTGCCGCAAAATCATGTCGTCGAGTACACGACTCCATTCAGGTCGTGTATTTCAAGACACGGCCTGAATTGAGTCATGTACTCAACGACATGATTTTACGGCAATCTTCAAAATTTCATAACTCGCTCATTTTTTCTCCGTTTTTGTCAAAAAAATTTTCGCTCTTCCTTATTTTTCCTCCTCTTCCACTTCATGAAGATATATTATGATGAAAAAAGAAGAACAAATAAGAAAGAAGAAAGTGGAAGCTTGTCGGCAAAGCTCCGAACATCGTGGCGATCCAAATCAAAGCCGACGACTGTCGACGCCCAAAACAAAGCTATAATCAAGAGATTTTGATGTAAGAGCAACGGGGAAGCTGCCCAACTATAAAAATTGAGATCTGTATGTAAAGAAACACATATAAAGGTCACTCATTGGTGTTCGACTGCTCGTGGACATCAAATAAAAAGATAAAAATAGGTAAAAGCGTGAAATACTCATCGGCGAGCGACAAGTTCAATTTATATATCTTTCTCTGATCCTAATGAAATAGAAGAGGAGGAAAAATAAAGAAGAACGCAAAAAAATGGGCAAAAACGGAGAAAAAATGAGCGAGTTATGATATTTTGAAAATTCCAGTCAACTCGTGTCTCTGATGACACAATTTTACTGGAATTTTCAAAATGTCATAACTCGCCCATTTTTTTCTTCGTTTTTGCCTTTTTTTGTGTTCTTCCTTATTTTTCCTCCTCTTCCACCTCATGAAGATATATTATGATAAAAAAATAAGAAAAAATAAATAGAAAGAAAAAAGTGGAAGCTTTCCGACGTCCGGAGCTTCGCCGGAAAGCTTCTATTTTTTTTCTTCTTATTTCTTCTTCTTTTTTCATCTTAATATATCTTCATGAGGTGGAAGAAGAGGAAAAATAAGGAATAACGCAAAAAAAAGGGAAAAACGGATAAAAAATTAGCGAGATATGATATTTTGAATATTCCCGTGAAATCATGTCGTCGACGACACGATTTTACTGGAATTTTCAAAATGTCATAACTCGCTCGTTTTTTATCCGATTTTGCCCTTTTTTTACGTTCTTCCTTATTTTTCCTCCTCTTCTATTTCATTACGATCACAGAAAGATATATAAATTGAACTTGTCGCTCGCCGACGAGTATTTCACGCTTTTGCCCATTTTTATCCTCTTATTTGATGTCCACGAGCGGTCGAGCACCAATGAGTGGCCTTTATATGTATTTTTTTACATGTAGATCTCAATTTTTATAGTTGGGCGGGCTTCCCCACGGCTCTTACATCAACGTCCCTTTATCATAGATTTTTCTCGTCTTTCCCGCTGATTTTGCTATTTTTTGGCATAAATTTTTTTTTTTTAGTTGGACGGCGTTGGCGGTTATTTAAGCCGCGATGATGGGCGGACCTTCGTCGGAATGTCTTCTTCTCCAACTGGATGCTCCCTAAAATCGAGCTGAGGTGATCATGTCGTCTTCAACACGACCCTTCGGATAGAAAAGTCATAAAAACGTAAAAAAAGGGCATTTCTAGTACTTTAGGTGTCATTTCTAGGCTATATGGGATTTCACGGGAAAAATCAGGTAATATAGAAAAATGAAAAGTGGCACCAGGTAATATTGGAAAAACTCAGAAAGACGTCGTCCAAAATTTTTCGTTTTCGCGCTCATGTGTCTCAATACCCTTCCCCCAGCCCCTTTCCCTCATTAAAACTGCACCTCAGCCCCTTCCCCCTCATGATCTCCACCTCCTTCCTTCGGCCTTCCCCTTCCGCTGTCGAGTCCTGCCGGACAGCCGAGCCTTCGCCACACCAAATTTCTCCTCCTCTCTCTGAGGAACTAATCACCAAATTTCTGGGGTTGTAGGTGTTTATTTTTTTACCTTGTGGTGATATGTAGAGGAATTTTTAAGGGTTTTTTTTTACAGTCGGCTCAAAGTGCGGATAAAATTTGGTGTGGTAGGCTCGTTGCTTAACGAAATGTCATCTTAACATCTTAAAAACATTTGGAGTAGATCTTAACGTTGTGGTGGGTGAATCAAGCTGTATATGATCGAGCTAGCTGATCATCAGTAGAATGCAAACGTCAAGAGGCTTTTAAACCCAAATAAAACTAGTCTTTTAATTTTTGTCCCACAAATTATCTACAGATTCAATTTTTGTCCCGCAAACTGTCGTTCTTCATCTGATTGTTCTCATCTTCGTCTCTGTACTCCAGCAAGAAGATTAATCTCAAAAGTCTTCATCGTTGCATCTTCGTAGAGAGGGAAGAGATCATTACATTGTTGCATTCTAGCATGTGGGCAGAGAGACAAATCCCGTTGAGAAGAGGAGTGTTCATGAATGCAAAGGAGCAACAGCCCCCCACATGCTATTACTGTCCACGATCCTTGTAAAATAAACGATTTTAAAGGTTGCAATGATAAATTACCGTGCTTCTTCAAAATGATACTGTAGAAGACTGGTGAGGAAACCAACATTGGGTTTTTTAAAAAACAAGAAAACAACACGCTTTCTTCTTTCGGTCAGGGCCAGAGCCCTTCATTGTCCCGCATAAAAATAGCGTTTTGAGAGTGTTGTTCGCCATTGTCGGAGCAAGATAATAAAACCAACTCTTAGCAAAATCAGATAGGAAAATGTTTTGGTGACCACTTTTCAATATACTAGATTAAATGACCCTGGGCCATGTAGGCATGGGGCCTTGGACATTTTCGAGTTTTCTTCGCCCACTCGTAATATATTCTCTATATCAAAGTAAAACACATAGTGTCATCACAATTGTTAAGTATTTCAACTATCTCGCTTAGGCAATATTAAAGAATATTATCTCCATCTAATACTCGTAATTCACCACCTAAATAATGATAAATTTAACTTTACATATGATGCAGATTGAGGGTTTTAAGGTATTATAAGTTATGGGAATTTTTTTATAACTGACATTGATTTTTAGGTATAGATCAAGTTGAGCGTTCAACGCTATGTCCTTAAGACATAATTACGTCCTCCCATAGATGCTTAGATATGTTGGACATATATCTCCCAGGATTTCTTTGATCTCCACAACCAGAAGTAATACTCTAATATGCTCGTACAAATAACCACAATAATGCTTTCACACTCTTAAGAGATGCATGGAAAATTTGCTAAAGATTAAAGAAGAAAAAACAAGAAAATGATTTTATAGAAGGCTGGAAAGACACCGTTCAAATAATCCCTTTGCAAAAGACACTGGATGCGCCCATCCGAATGGACACGATTTGGACGGTTAGAAAATGTGAACACTGCCCAACTTGACCAAACTAGGTTCAAAATAATTAAAATGAATTTATTCCAAAAATATATATCTTATTGACCCAACCCGGATTGGTCGTCGAACTGAATCAAGCCAGCAGCGGTGGCATGCACGTGAGTTTGGGTCATATGTCACTTTGTACCACGGTTTTAAAAACCGGACCGAACCGGCCGGTCGGACCCAGTCCGACCGGAGCCGGCCTCTGTTTCGGTCCGGGTCAGCCGGGTTGGTTGACCCGGCCGGGTCAGTTCAACCCGGCCGGTCGAACCGGCGACCCGGCTAACCGGTTCGATCCGGTTTTTATTCCCCCCCCCCCCCCCCCCCCCCACGGTCGCCGTTGCCCTGCGCCGCCATCAGCCCGTGCCACCGCCTTCCTCGCCTCGCCCCGCGCCGCCACGGAAGCCCCCCCCGACTCCGAGTCCCCGATCCCCCCCCCCCCCCCCGAGTCCCCGATTCTCTCCCCCCCCTCCCGGTCGCCGTTGCCCTGCGCCGCCGTTAGCCCGCGCCACCGCCTTCCGTGGCCTCGCCTCGCCCCGCACCGCCACGGAAGCCCCCCCGAGTCCCCGATTCTCTCCCCCCGGTCGCCGTTGCCCTGCGCCACCGCCTTCCGTGGCCTGGCCTCGCCCCGCACCGCCACGGAAGCCCCCCCCCCGTCCCGGTCGCCTCGCCCTACGCCGCCACCCGCCTCGCTCGCCCTGCGCCTGTCCCTCGATTACCGGTCTGTCCCTCCTCTCTCCGGCAGCCAAACCCGAGGCTCCGTGAATAGAATCGTCATTCTTTGTTGTTCATCGGCGGGAGGACTTTGATTGGCACCGGATTTGTATTTTATCCACAAAGGTATTTCAAAACCCTAGCTTTTAATTTATGCTAATATTTTCAATTGAATGCTAAATATGTGTTTATATGATTTTGTTGATATGTTTACATTGTGTTGGATAGAACATTAATATGTTTATATGATGGCATTGTTGTGTATCATTGTAGTTCATATCATGGCATCTGGATCAGGTTCTAATGCTAGTGTGTCCATTGGGACAACCCCTAATGCATCTACTGGAGCTGCTTCTAATAATCCTAGTCAATCTATGGGGTTAGAAACAATAGATAAAGTATTTAGGGTAAAGGTTGATCCTGGATGGGAACATTGTCAGTTGCTTACCCTTGCAAATGAAAAAAAAGGAATTTTGTGCAACTATTGTTCAAAAGTTTTTCATGGTGGAGGAATCCATAGATTGAAAGAGCATTTGAGTAAGCGCAAAGGGCATGTTGTAGCTTGCAAAGATGTTCCAGCTGATGTGCAATATCGAATGGAACTTTCATTAGATAAAAATAGTTTAAATAAGTCAAAGAAGAGGAAAACCATGAATGAAGAGCTTTATATGGATGTAGATGATGATGATGAAGAACGGGAAGGGTCAAATCAGCCAAAAGGGCCAAATGAGGGAAGTGGAGGGAATTCAAGAGGGAAAAAGGTCATAAGTAGTTACTTTCCACCATGTACCACCCCAGGTGCCCAACCTGGTATCAAGAGTGTGATGGCTGGAAAAAATACTCTTGAAAAGGTTGATATTGCAGTTGGTAAGTTCTTTTATCATGCATGCATTCCATTAAATGTCATTAACTCAATGTTCTTTCAAGAAATGCTTGATGCAGTTGCTTCTGTTGGTCGTGGTTATAAGGCTCCTACATATCATGCTCTGAGGGGGAAAATTTTGCAAAGTGTTGTTTCAGAAGTTTCAACTGAGGTGGAAAAATATAGAGAAGATTGGAAGAAGAATGGTTGCACTATAATGACAGATGGATGGACTGACAATAGAAACAGGACTTTAATTAATTTCCTTGTGTATTGTCCAACTGCAACTGTATTTTTAAAATCAATTGATGCTTCTGATTTGTCCAAGACGGCAGAGATGTTAAGTAGTCAGATTTATGAGATAATAGAATTTGTTGGACCGGAGAATGTTGTCCAAATTGTGACAGATAATGCATCCAACTATGTGGCTGCTGGAAGGGATTTGATTGAGAAGTACCCAAAGCTCTATTGGACACCATGCGCTGCACATTGCTTGGATTTAATGTTAGAGGACTTCTTTAAATATGTATCTGAAGTGAAGGGAGTGGTTGATGAAGCAAGAATTGTCACAAAATTTGTTTACAATCACCTTGCTATCTTACAATTATTGAAAAAGTTCAATAATGGGAGAGAGATTATTAGACCAGGTGCCACCCGTTTTGCAACCAACTTTTTAACCTTACAAAGTATATACAATAACAAGGATTCTTTAAGAAAGATGGTAGTTGGAGAAGAGTGGTCAATGCGGAAGATAACAAAGTTAGCAAGATCTCTTAAAGGCAAAGAGTTTGAAAGTGTGGTGTTAAGCTCTTCATTTTGGTCTAATTGTGCTAAGGTGATTGCCATTAGTGAGCCTCTTGTGAGAGTGCTTAGAATGGTTGATAGTGATGAATACCCATCAATGGGATTTTTGTATGAGAAAGTAAGAACAGCAATGGAAAGAGTAAAAGTGGTATGTGGTGGAAAGAGGGAAGACTATGGGCCATATTTGGATATCATTGAGAAACGGTGGAAGAACCAACTTTGCCAACCTCTTCATGTGGCAGCTTACTATTTGAACCCTTGGTTTCAATATGCTGAAAAGTCTGAGGCAGACACCCTTGCTGTGCAAAGGGATCTTTTAGATGTGATTGGGAAGCTACATCGTGGGGATTTAGAGGCACAAAAGGAAATTGCAAACGAGCTTCTTTTGTTTAAGGATGCACAAAAAGGGTTCTCACGTGACATGGCAAAAGTTACACGCACTAGTACGAAGCCCGGTAAATTATCATTCCATAATATTTCATTATCTTAAAAATTCATAGTTATTGATTATGTGATTAATATTTTTCTTTTGTAGCTGCTTGGTGGGCGACTTTTGGAGATTGTGCTCCAACATTGAGGCGTATGGCAATAAGGATCTTAAGTCAAACTTGTGCTTCTTCAGGTTGTGAACGCAATTGGAGTGTTTTTGAAAGAATTCATACTAAAAGAAGGAATAGATTGGAGCATAAAAGGCTTAATGATCTCGTCTTTGTGCAACACAATCTACATATGAAGTAAGAGAACCTAATTGTAATAACTCGTCAGTTCCTAATTTTTATTCTTAATTATAGTTTAACTTTTGTGTTGGAACTTGAAAATGAAGGCATTTGGTTAAGATTGGTAAGAAGGAGGAAGATATAGAGAGCATCTTTGATCCCATATCCATTGAGTCATTTGACTTGGTTGAAGAATGGGTAGTGGACAAAAGTGTTACCGCAGAAAAGATTGATGATGATGAAATAAGGAATGAGACTAATGAATTATGTAGGATATTCACTAATCGGGAAGGTAATGATATTAATATAGTTGTTAGTTTAATTTTTCATTATTATAATTGTTTGTTATCCTATTGTGTTTAATAAACAATTTTTTTTGTAGGGAATACGGATGAGCCAGCAACTAATGAATGGGATGAGGAGCATATGGGACTTGAAGATTTTGGATTTATGTAGGAAATTTAGAAGAAGACTATAGACCTACGAGCTCAATATGAAAGTTTGTAATTGGTAATTCATTTTTCTTACAAATTTGTAAGTGTTTCTAATACTCATCATATTAATTGTTTATTATATTTTATTTGTTGTAGGGAATTGGGATTGTAACTTTTGGCTATTGAAACTTGGGATGGAGTTTAACTATTGGAGTATTGGAGTTTAACTATTAGAGTATTGGACTTTGACAATTGGCTATTGAACTTTAGCTATTGGACATTGACAATTGTCAAATTTTGTTTCTATGAATTTTGATTATTGAATGTGGAACTCTTTTCTCTCATTTGTATTCTCTTACCTTCTCTTTTAGTTAAATTTGGGTGCTTGGTGTTTTTATATTTCTTTCTGTGACTGTGTGATTGTGCTAGGTGTGGCTATTAGGGTGCTAGTTGTCGCTATTCAGGATCGATGCTTGTTAGTTGTGGATATTAGGATTGCTACAGGTATCTGCTTGATAGTGATGAACTTTTATTATACAATATGAAACTTTGATTATCATTGTGGAATGTGGAATATTGATTTTTAGATTTGAATATTTCGTTATAGAATGTGTAGCTTTGATTAGTGAATTGAAAATTTATAGGTGAAAAAAGAGTTAGGAATTTTTTTTAGAATATAGATTATAATTTTTCATTAAATTACTATACAAGGATCATTAGATTAGGTAGAAGTTTTTGTGTCAGGAGAGGATTTTTTTTTACATTATTTTGTATTGATGACATCAGCAACCGGGTTAACTCGGGTTGACCCCCGGTTCGACCTACTCCGTAAGATTTCCGGGTCGATGGCCGGTTCGGTTTTTAAAACCTTGCTTTGTACAACTTGTCTCTCCCCATTAAAATTAGCAGGCCCTTCGCCCTAACTTGAAAGCCCAAACTTAAGCCTTATATACCGTGTGCATACCCTTCTCAGTTTGGATGTAGAACTATTCATGGGATACTAAATAACTCTTCATCTTCCTTCTCCAACCAATTCTACACTTCACTTAAGAACACCCACATAAATAAATAGAGGAAACATGCATTTCCAAGATTTAATTAGTGGCTGCAATATGGACAAATTAAGGCCAGCAAGATCAAATCATCCCCTCTTAATTTGTGCACTCTTTTCTTAAAATATGAAATGTCTAGATTACAACAAAATGAATCATACACAAATTGACATACTCCCTCCTGTCACTTCCAATTGAGACCGTCACATATTTATCAGATGTGAGGTTCACATTAAAAGCGTAGGCTTTCCAAGTGGAGAAGGCAGGGCTATATATATAGAAAGTATCGGGAGGGAGTGGAAGGGCTTTGGGTGTGAGCCTACAAACCCGAACGGAGAAGGTATCTTTGGAGTGGAGAGTAACTAAGGAACGATATCATCTAATTTTGTTGCTAATTGTCTCAATTAAAAATGACCGGAGGGAGTACAAAGAAGGAATTCTGCCGATCAGTACCATAATAGCTATTAAGATATTGGTCAGAGCTCAGAAGCATTGAAGGATTTAGCACCAATAGTGTCCAATTGCACAAGTTGAATCATCTTACAGTTGAAATTGGACTTTGTTGTTGAAATCGGACATCAAGCAAGCTCCGTGTAAATAAGGACGCTTCTGCGTGTATAACACGTGGCTTAACTAAAACGATGGGCGAGCAAAAAAATTAAAGTTAATAATCTCCTATTGCGTTCTTATGGGATGCCAATTATTTATGAATAGAGTGAAGGAACTCAATGGGATCTTCCCAACTGCATATAGCTTCCCAAGCAATCAGAGGCGGTAGCTGTAGCAAGTAGCAACAATTCAAAGCACGAGAAAACTTTTCCGCTGGCTCGCAGCATTTTCGTGCATGTAGCTTTGTCGTTGGATTGAAATCTGACGACCTGCAAAGGCTATGTGCACCTACGTGCGTGAGCCAAGGCGTATACTAATAGGACCCAATATTATACTCAGCCATGGAAAAAGGACCTCTATTAGTTGACCCAAAAGGAACAAGTTGCCCTATTAATTAAAGAAGAAAAAAATTGCCTGGGATGCAGGGCAACTCAGGCTAGTGAGCTGTAGAATCGTAGATCCAATATCGGCCTTCCACCACCACCTCCCCCTCGCCCACCATGAAGACATAGGGCCAACCGCCTTCCCCTCTCATCCCTGATCAGTGAGCGCACCGTGAGTTGTAGATATTCAAAGAATGGGTATTCATAGATATATGTGTATTCATTTTCATCTTTTGGCTATTTTTGTACGTCATATAAAAGGCATTTTTTAGTACATATTAAACACATTCCACATATTTTTCTACATCTTTCTTTTTATTTCTTTTTTATTATTCTAATAATTTTTTACATTTATAAGGAGGTTCGATGCTAATTCTAACACTAATAACTCAATAGACGAGAGCAAATAACATGCTTATGGAACAGAACTTTTTCCATATTACTAAATACATTTCATTTTCTAGTATTACTTTTAATATGACATGCAACATGCACAAAGCCAAGGGGGGTTGGGTTTCTCCTTTAATAAGCCCAACCCAAAACAAACCAAATTTCCCCGACCGGGTCAACTCAAAACTTTTGGGCCTGCACCGAACCCAAACCCAAAACCCTCTCTTTGGTTCCTCCCTCGCCGTGGGCACCTCCGGCCGCCATTCCTCCTCCAAGCTTGCCGCCCGCCCAGCCCTTATCGCCTCCGGCCTCCTTCCTCTTCCAAGCTTGGTGCGCTTCCGATCGTATTTGCAACCCGACGCTTGCAGCAGGAACAGTCGCTGGAAGTTAAAAGGTCAGTTGTTCTTCATCCACCATTTTTTAATGCTATGTTCTGGTTTTACGAATAGATGGATGCTGCAATTTCCTGGAAAATATACTCCCTCCGTCCAATGAAGCTCGTCTGAATTTGAAAAAAAAAAAGAAGGGTTCAACGTTACATGGCTGGGTGCCTGGGTTTGCTCTCTGAAGACCAAAAACTCATGAGGGAGAGAAACTCTAACGAGTATTTTTTTGTACAGGCCTTAGAGTACAAGAAATTTTACTTATTTTGTAATACAAACAAGCTTCATTGGACAGTGAGAGTATTAGCGTTTTTACACTAACAATGGTTACTCTCTTATCTGTAAGTTCTAATGGTGGGATATACTCCGTCTGAAAAAGGTAGATACATTTCCCTAAGGGGAAATTATTAAATAAATCGAAACAAAAAATTCCGATTTGAAGCACGGTAGAAAATATTTCCCAAAGTGGCTATCTAACTAGCCGCGCAGTTGGCGCTGCGTGGATTTTTTTTAAAAAACTAACCTAAAAGTTGAACCGACGCCTAGAAGTTAAAGAGAAAGGCATCAGTTCAACCTAGTCCTACCGTCGGTTCAACCAACGCCTCTTACACCCTTAGTGTTTTTGTCTCACTTTAAAGGGGCGATCACTTCAACTATGCATATCTATCTCATTTTTTATCCGTTTTCTTCATTTTTTTTTTATTTTTTCTAATTTTTAGTGTTATTTTTACTCATCATAATATTATAAAGATGTTGAGCCATCGCATACTATTTATCGAAAAAAATACCATAAAAACTCCGATAAATAGTATGTTAGGGCTCAACATGTTTGTAATATCATAATGACTAAAAAAATACTAAAAATAAGAAAGAACGAAAAAAAAGGTGAAAGCGGATCAAAGATAAATAAGAGATATGCATGGTTAAAGTTTGTCCCACTAAAATAGCTCAAAACAATGTCTCTCTTTAAAAATTTGTCCCATTTTAAAGGGGCGATAACTTCAGCGATGCATATCTCTCTCATTTTTTATCCGTTTTCTCAAAAAAAATTATTTTTCTTTATTTTTAGTGCTCTTTCTAATCATCATGATATCACAAAGATGTTGAACTATCACATACTATTTATCATATTTTTTGTGGTATTTTTTTGATAAATTATATGCGATGGCTCAACATCTTTGTAATATCATGATGACTAGAAAGAGCACTAAAAATTAAGAAGAATAAAAAAATGGATCAGAAATGAGAGAGATATACATCGTTGAAGTGATCGCCCCTTTAAAGTGGGATAAAAACACTAAGGGTGTAAGAGGTGTGGGTTCAAGAGGCGTCGGTTAACGGAGAGGCCTTTCGGGTTAGTGTTTTAAAAAAAACCATGCAGGCACCAGCACCATTGATCGTTTAAATATAAACCCTTGCAAGTGCACAAGGCAATTGTACTATGGTGAGTATTAAAGGGTTGTCGAACCTCAGGGATGGATTAATCTTTTACCAAATTCAAGAGAAGAAAGTTGCAGTTTTTGTTTAATCTAAATAAAGCTATGAACTTTAACTACTAAGCTGAGTTTTAATCAATGTGGAGAAGACCAAGGCTTCGAATCCACCACAATAACTAGTGTATCGTCTCTCTCTCTCTTTTGAATAAAGATTTCCAATTGGCTGGTGTATTCCTCTCAGACATACACCTGTCAATTCAAATTATAGTGCTCTCCTCTCGGACGTAACACATAAATCGATTAAGCATATGGAATTGTGATCTATCTCTCTCAAGCATAAATCAATGAAACTTTATTAACATATGACAAATCAGAACACTCACATTCCTCTCAGACATGCAAGTAATCTTTCATATTGAAATTCATAAAATCCACTCTTGTCTCTCTCAAGCACAAAGAATAAACTCAATGAATTAACTTTAATTGCATAACAAAGGTTCATACACCAACTAGAGTAAAAACATAAAATGAGAGAAAAGAAACTACACAACCAGATTATTGGGCTTCATCTACACCTTGGATAGGAGTTTAGCCAAGCATGGGAAGAGAATCCATCATCTTCATCTTCATCTTCCTTTGCTCTAGCCTCCAAGGTCTCAAATTGCTCTCTAGGTTGGATATGTGGTGCCCAATACGTTCTCCCATAAGGCTTATTTATAATAGTGAAGAGAAACCACGAAATCCCCTTCCAAATCCAAGTCAAAATAGGTCTTATTTCGGTTTTCCGTATACGGCGATCGATCGCTCCGATTGACGATCGTTCGCTATTCCTTCGTTATTTTCCTCCGATCGATCGCTTGCCGATCGACGCCGTATGATACCGATCGATCGTAGTTACTGTCTTCGGCGATTGAAAAATTCCAGTAGATACGATTGATCGTTTTTATGCCGATCGATCGTGTCCTTCAATACAGTGCTTTAGCGGCTCTGACGATCGATCGCAGTGATTCCGATCGATCGTAGTTACTATTCATAAAATTCAAATGGCTATAACTTTCTGTCCCGAACTCCGAATTGCGCGTGGTTGGTGGCGTTGGAAAGCTGACTTCTTGAACTTTAACATGAAGCTTGAATCAGTCCAATCCGACATTTGTACACGAAGTTATGATGATTTAACCATTCGAGTTACTTTTCTCCTCATTTCTGTGTATTACTCTTGTTTTCTACAAAAACCAAAAACTATATTAAAGTAGTAGTTATTCTAATCAAACACTAGCATAATCATAAGTTTATGAGATAATAAAATGCATATTTCATGTATAGATCACACCCCCAAACCTAGATTTTGCTAGTCCCTAGCAAAATAAAACAAAAATAAAATCAAACAAACAACTAAAGGAACTAATGCAGAAAAGTAAACACCACTTTCGTAGGGAACACGATTGCATTGAGCGTATGCAACAAGCCGTTAAACCTCTAGGTGTCCCTAGTAGGACGAGTGTTGTCTCGTGAGGGTTTGCAGCCATGCTACCCACAAACATGTATTTATTAATCTAATTATCCTAAGTGCAAAAACAAAGCAAAAATTAAAACATTACAAAACACACAAACCTATTATCCCGACAAATGCACACTACAATGCTTAAGAAAATCAACCACATGTACTTGGTTCATAATCAACAGGAATATAGAAGCCCTCAAGTAAGTGGTTTTATTCCACACTTTCATCTTGGAAATTTCTGCTCAAATATTATATAGCATGATAACATAAATAGTAGAAAGTGTAGAACATTGTAGCAATACATTCTAAATTTCTGTTTATACAGATCCAGTGTTACCCATTAACCAAAGAACATCAGAATCTACATAGTCATCGTAATCTTTAGGTTCATGATAGCACAAATCTGCGCGCCTCCTTCGGGTCCAACATTCTAGATTTGAGAGGATAATACACCACAGACCTTTTTTTTTCTTTTTTCGCTAGGACTGTGTAAGGCCTGACTTCAAGATGCTTAGGTTTAGCAATGACTCAGGCCAATGACTCCCAGCCAATTTGGCTTAGGGCATTAGGTTTTAAGAGACCGCTTCGGGCCCGAGCATCAGCCTAAGTTAATCCTATAAAGTCAAGCAGCCCCTTTCTTTTATTTTGTTTTCATTTTTTCACATTTTCATTTTCATCATTCATATTTTCAGCACATCTTTATTTTGTCCAGGCTGTATTATACTCTCAACCTATTTCTGGTTCCAATCCCTTGCCATAGCCAAGTAAATAGTCTATCATGATCTTTTAAGCTCAACAGACAACTATACATCATCCAATGACTATGACTAAAGATATCCCACTGTAGATTAGCATTCAACAAATCTCTAGATGGTATTACTTTATGTAACTAGTGTGTGTAAGTGAATTTTCTTAGTTCAAGCACCTGTTCCAAGAGGACTGTAATAGAAAGATATGCTCAGTTAGTGTATCTATCCTCCAGTATACTTACTCACACTTCCAATGCAAATTAATCTCCTAAGAATTGTAACATGCATCATTACGGGATAAACTATCAAAACCTAACAGAAATACTAACAAACAACTTAAAACTACTAAAACAAATTTAACTCTTTTTATATATTTTCCTTTTCTGATTTTATAATGAAGCACATCCTCTCCCCCAAACCTAATATAAGCATTGTCCTCAATGCACAATGAAAGACAAAATACAATGATCATAAAAAGGGAAAAGAGAAGGAGGAAGGAAAACACCAGAGAAAGAGCGGACTAAGAGTCCTGGTCATCGCCGTCTGCACCATCGCCTGGAGAAAAACGCCATGCATGAAGAAAATCGACTATGGAGTCGAGGCGTTCCGTAATAGCATGCTGGGACTGGCGAATCTCCTGCTGTGACTGGCGAATCTCCTGCACATGGCCAGTGAGATCGCTGATCTGCTGCTGCATAGTCGCCCATGGTGGTTGAGCAGGCTCATCCTCAGGTATCTCAGCATGATCCTCAAGACGGGGAGCTCGTGGCCACCCGCGTCGTGTATGGCCCATCATACGGTTATACGCATCAACTCCAATAGGCCCCAGTCCATGAGATACACGAGAATGCTCAGGAAAATGCACCCCATGAGTCAGAAATATTCGCTCTAAAATGTAGGGGTAGGGTATCCTCTCATCTTTACGGCCCACCATCATTTGCTTCATCCGGCCAAAGACGAATGAAGGCAAGTCAAGATCACGGCGCTGTGTATCATCGCCGAATACATAAAGTAAATCTGTCATAGTTCGGTCGACTTCTTCCTTCCTGGCTGACCAGACATCATGCTGTAGAATTAAAAATGCAAAACGAAACTCCGATCGCATGCTAATGGCGGCCAGCCAAGTAGAGGTCCCAGGGCCTACTGCCGACCCCGTCAATCGCCCTGTGATATTCCGGTACGGAGGAAACTGATATCCATTAAAGTCAGGGTGATGAATCGTACCTCTGTCACAACCCATAGCACTAGCAATATCTGCAACTCGAACTCTGATTGGAACACCACATACTATACTCTGAATAGTTACCTGCTCCGGATCATCGCTGTCTTCTATGGTGCCAGTTGCATAAAATTCACGAACTGGGTCCTCGTGGACCATGGCGAATGCATTCTGCCTTTTTGCCGCGATATGGGTGAAATAGTTCACCAAATCTGCCCTGTCCTCAATCCATCGCTGAGTTGGAAGATCGGGAATAATCGGGTTGAGGACCACCTGCCTCTCATACTGGATAGGCCGTGGCGGTGCAGCAGGTTCAGGTGTAGGGGTGGAAGGCACAGGACGTGAGGAAGAAGCCTCACCCCTATGGCGTTTGTGCGCGACGGATTTCTGAGGCATTGTACCTGAAAACCAAAGATAATAGTGAAAATCCAATCAAGGTACAAGAATATTCAGCATGTAATTGTAATATCTAAATATCACAGCAAGCATGGAATAACAGATCCACGTCACAATTTTCGATTTTTTTTTTGAAAATAATAATAAATAATAAAATAAAATAAAAAACAAAAATTTTATGAAAACTTAGGAAATCAAAAGGAACCATCGTGCATAACATAAAGCACAATCATCAATAGAGAAGCATGCATGAAAGGGATTCAAAAATCAGAATGCGGAATTTTTTTTTTATATATATAGAAAACACTGTTCACCGCAAGAACAAAAATCCTAAAAAACACCTAAAATCGAAGAATCAAAGGCTGAAAATCACGCATAAGCATCGCAATAGTCATTATAAGAGAATGCATAAGATTAATCACAACAATATCCACCGGAAACTAAGAAAAATCGAGTTTTTAAGTTTCGGCTTACCGGAAGAAAAATTAGTGATTGCGATGAAATGAGTGGAAAATCCCGGAAACAGACACCAGATCTGGAATCTACGTACAAAAATCCTTCGGGGGCCGGAGTTTCAGCTCAAACAATGGTCGGAAACGGCGGCGGCGAGCGGAAATAGATTTTCCTTGCCGCGGCCGTTCGGGCTTTATGCGCGAGGAAGACGACCCGCGATCGATCGCTATTTTAGCCGATCGATCGTTGTATAAATCAAGAAACAGTACCCGTTAGATTGAAGATGAACGGTGTCGATGTACCCTATGGCGATCGATCACAAATATAAGGCGTCGATCGGATAGTGATCGATCGTGTAAGGCGATCGATCGTATCTACTGTTCTTCGATTTTTTTTTTTAACTACATATCCTCTCCCCCAAACGTAATGAAAATGGTATTAAAAATAAGACATTAAGATGAAGAAAAGGAGAGAATACACCTGAATACGTGGGTTGCCTCCCACCAAACGCTAAGTTTAACGTCTTCAGCCAGACTGGGCCACGATCATTCTGTAATCGTCGGATCATCCAAGTAAACAATCAGCACATCAATATCTGTCACAGCCTCGAGATATGGTTTCAATCGGTGACCATTGACTTTGAATGTAGTCCCATCCTTTGGATTATAAATCTCAACAGCACCATGTGGAAATACTTCTTTGACAATAAAAGGCCCAGACCACCGAGATCGGAGCTTCCCAGGAAATATGTGTAGCCTAGAGTTGTAAAGTAGTACCTTCTGATCAGGCTGAAATGACTTTCTGAATATCATCTTGTCATGTATGGCTTTGGTCCTCATCTTATAGAGTTTGGCATTCTCATATGCATCAAAGCGCATCTCCTCTAACTCACTCAGTTGAAGTTTTCGCTGCTCACCGGCTTTATCCATATCAAAGTTGTACGCCTTAATAGCCCAATACGCTCGATGTTCCAACTCAGCAGGTAAATGACAAGCTTTTCCATATACCAATCGGTAGGGAGACATACCAATCGGGGTTTTGAAAGCTGTCTGGTAGGCCCATAGTGCATCATTCAGTCGCAAGGACCAATCCTTTCTATCGGGGCGAACCGTCTTTTCAAGAATCTGCTTGATTTGGCGATTTGAAACCTCCACTTGGCCACTCGTCTGAGGATGATATGGTGTTGCAACCTTGTGGGTGACAGAATATTTCTTGAGAAGAGCTTCAAAAGACCTGTTACAAAAATGAGAACCACCGTCACTAATAATAGCGCGAGGAGTTCCAAACCTGCTAAAAATGTTAGATTTCAGAAATTCCTGCACAACTTTATGATCATTGGTCCTAGTGGCAACAACTTCAATCCACTTAGACACATAATCCACAGCAACAAGAATATATGTATGACCAAAAGATGGCGGAAAAGGTCCCATAAAATCAATACCCCAAACATCAAATAAATCAACAATCAAAATGGGTTGTAGGGGCATCATATTCCTTTTAGACACAGTTCCTAGTTTTTGACATCTATCGCAAGATTGACAATAAGCATGGGCGTCTTTAAATAGAGTTGGCCAATAAAAACCACTTTGAAGTACTTTGGCCGCAGTTTTCTTACCACCGAAGTGTCCACCACAAGCATGAGAGTGACAAAAAGATAAGATGCTATGAAACTCACTCTCAGGGACACATCGTCTTATGACCTGGTCAGCACATATCTTAAATAGGTCAGGGTCATCCCAATAGTAATGTTTGACTCGAGAGAAAAATAAGTCTTTGTCATGTTTAGACCAAAAGGTTGGAATTTGACCCACAGCAAGATAATTCACAATATGTGCAAACCAAGGTGGAGATGTAGTGGAGACAGCAAAGAGCTGCTCATCAGGGAATGAATCTCTTAGAGGGTCATGGCTGTGCAAATCAGGAATAGGAATTCTGGATAGATGATCAGCCACGACATTCTCAGAACCCTTTTTATCTTTAATTTCAAAGTCAAATTCCTGGAGAAGTAAAATTCAACGGATCAGCCTCGGCTTAGCATCCTTCTTGGAAAGAAGGTACCTCAAGGCTGCATGATCAGAGAAGATGATGATCTTACTCCCCAGGAGATATGACCTGAACTTATCTAATGCAAACACAACAGCAAGCAACTCTTTTTCTGTGGTAGTATAATTCAATTGAGCATCAGTGAGTGTCTTGCTAGCATAGTATATGACATGAGGAATTTTGTTGATGCATTGGCCTAACACTGCCCCTACCACAAAATTTGATGCATCACACATTATCTCGAAGGGCAGTGTATAGTCAGGGGGCTTAATGATGGGGGAGCTAGAGAGGAGGGTTTTTAATGTGGTAAAAGCATCTTTACACGACTCATCAAATTCATATGGCACGTCTTGACCTAAAAGGTGACATAGCGGATGTGATATCTTGCTAAAATCTTTGATAAATCGGCGATAAAACCCTGCATGGCCAAGGAAAGACCGTATTTGCTTAACTGATGTAGGTGGTGGTAAATTAGCAATCAGGTCAACCTTGGCCTTGTCAACCTCTATACCCCTTTTTGATATAACATGTCCAAGCACAATCCCCTGTTGAACCATGAAATGGCTCTTTTCCCAACTTAACACTAAATTTGTTTCCTCACAGCGTTTTAAAACCAAAGTAAGGTTGTGCAAGCAGTCATCAAAACAAGTGCCAAATACCAAAAAATCATCCATGAAAACTTCCAAAAATTTATCAATCATGTCGGAGAAGATGGACATCATGCATCGCTGAAATGTAGCAGGGGCATTACAAAGACCGAAAGGCATTCTTAGGATATGATCGGTCTGCTAACTGAAGGGTGACTGAGGTGGGCTGTAACTCTCCTAAGCCAAGTTGTTCATACACTGAGTAAGGGAGGAGGTTGACACTGGCCCCTAAGTCCAAGAGAGCTCGGCTAATGGTATGGTCACCTATGACAATGGATATAACAGGGACACCTGGGTCCTTAAATTTAGGTGGCATATCACTGGTCAGTAGAGAGCTTACTTGGTTGGTCAAAAAGACCTTTTGGGTGACATGGGATTTGGTTTTCCTCTTTTGGGTACACAGGTCTTTCAGGAACTTGGCATAAGCAGGTACTTGTTTGATGGCATCTAAGAGGGGAAGATTGATCTTAACCTGCTTGAACACCTCCAACATTTCCTCCATTCGTTGGTGGGACTTACTGAACAGGGAGGGTTGGTTGAGGCATTGAGGGAAAGGAGCCCTAGGGATATAGGATTTTTCATTGGTAGGTTCAGCTGGGACATCCTTCTGTGGTGGAAGACTAACAGGATTAGGCATAGTAGGAGTGGGTTGGTTCTGTTTCTCAAGGAGAGTGTCCTCACTCGCAATGGTTGGGTCCCTAACCTGATTGTCAACTTGTTTTCCATTTCTTAGGATAGTAACAACTTGCACCTTCTCATTTGGATAATGGGAACCTTCAACGGCGAACTGGCCTCTAGGGTTCTGCTGTGGTTGGCTGGGCAAGGTTCATAGATTGGGCCAGCTGTCCTAATTGGGTTTCTATTTTGGCAATGGATTGTGTATGGGAATGGACAAGCTGGGCCTGGGTTCTTAGCTCACTTTTCAGCTCCTTGTGTTTGGATTCTATCTCGGTTTTTATATCAGCTTTTATTTCAATTTTCATCTCAGTTAAGGCGGCTAGCATTTGGCTCATTTGGTCTTCTAGGGATGGTTTCTTGTTAGCTTGGCCAAATTGGGGAACTGTGGCTGGCTGGTAAGGCTGAGCATGGTTTTGGAATTCCTGTCTTGGGGGCTGGTTAAAGGCGGGCCCCTGGTTAGGTTGTTTCCAGGCGAAATTTGGATGATTTCGCCACCCCGGATTATAGGTATTTGAGTAGGGGTTATTGGCTCTAGGATAGGTTTGTGCAAGGTTGATGTGCTCCTGGACAAGATCTGGATACTGGGAAGCAGAGGGGCAATCAACAATGGTGTGCATAGGGCTGGCACAGATGGCACAGGCATCTTGAGAGGTCGGGGTATAAGGTGGAGTCTGTGAGAAAAATCGGTCAAACCTCTCAATAAGGGATGCCACTTGGTGTTCTAGGTTTGTGGTAGCTTTAACATCATACATGCCTCCCTTTGAGGCACTCCTGCCAGGCATATGGCCGTCAGATCTATAGAGGGTGGCACTGTGTAAAGAGTTTTCACCCAGGTCCTCTAGTAGATCCCAAGCATCATCCGGAGTCTTTTTCATAAATGTGCCTCCACAGGAGGCGTCGATTAAGGTCTTATGCTGATCGCACACACCCTCATGAAATCTCTGTACTAATTGCCACTTGGGCACATCATGGTGGGGACAGGACCGGAGTAAGGATTTCATCCTCTCCCAGCTTTCATGGATTTGTTCATTAGGTGTCTGGGTAAAGGTGATGATTTCATGGCAGATCTTATTGGTCCGCCCCACAGGAAAGTATTTCTTGAGGAATTCGGCTTGAAGTTCCTCCCAAGTGGAAATAGAGTTATGCTCAAGGGAATAAAGCCATTCCTTGGCCCTATCTTTTAAGGTGAAGGGGAACAACCTAAGGCGCACCTGGTCATCAGATAGTGTAAGTTTAAAGGTTGTGTTAACCTCTAGGAAATTTTGTAGGTGCCTATAGGGGTTCTCATTTAATTGGCCATGGTATGTGGGCAGCATCTGGATGATGTTTGGCTTAATTTCAAAATTAGCCACGGTTGCAGGAAGTAGGATACAGAAAGGGGAGGTGTAGGCAGTGGGACGGTAGTAGTCTTGCAGAGTACGGGCATGGGGCATTAGTGGATTCTGGTTTAGACCATTCCCATCCCCAAGGTTCAGGTTGTTCGCCATTGGATGAGTTTCAGGGATTTGTTTGCTAGGAGTTCTACAGATTCTATATAGGCGCTCAGGATCAGGATCAAAGGCAAGGTCGGGGTTCAGGGATCGACGACCATGCATGCACAATAAAAATCAAACAAAACTTGTGCAGTCCTAATAGCGACAACTAGCAAGCATCAACCCTAGATAGCGACAACTAGCAACCTAATAGCGACAACTAGCACGTCATACAATCCCACAAAGAAAAGAAAAATACGAAGCACCCAAATTTACTCTAAAAGAGGGTTAAGAGAGTGCAAACAGTGGGAAGGGATGGCCCTTCCAATGATGACGAAAATCAGCGTCCTCTCTTAATCCTGCAAAAGAAGAAGAACAAAATTAGGCGACTAAAAATAAATCTAAATTAACTAAACTACTCTAAAACTAACTATGCTAAGAATTTAGTAAACTATTATGCCGTCCCCGGCAACGGCGCCAAAAACTTGATCGTTTAAATATAAACCCTTGCAAGTGCACAAGGCAATTGTACTATGGTGAGTATTAAAGGGTTGTCGAACCTCAGGGACGGATTAATCTTTTACCAAATTCAAGAGAAGAAAGTTGCAGTTTTTATTTAATCTAAATAAAGCTATGAACTTTAACTACTAAACTGAGTTTTAATCAATGTGGAGAAGACCAAGGCTTCGAATCCACCACAATAACTAGTGTATCGTCTCTCTCTCTCTTTTGAATAAAGATTTCCAATTGACTGGTGTATTCCTCTCAGACATACACCTGTCAATTCAAATTATAGTGCTCTCCTCTCGGACGTAACACATAAATCGATTAAGCATATGGAATTGTGATCTATCTCTCTCAAGCATAAATCAATGAAACTTTATTAACATATGACAAATCAGAACACTCACATTCCTCTCAGACATGCAAGTAATCTTTCAGATTGAAATTCATAAAATCCACTCTTGTCTCTCTCAAGCACAAAGAATAAACTCAATGAATTAACTTTAATTGCATAACAAAGGTTCATACACCAACTAGAGTAAAAACATAAGATGAGAGAAAAGAAACTACACAACCAGATTATTGGGCTTCATCTACGCCTTGGATAGGAGTTTAGCCAAGCATGGGAAGAGAATCCATCATCTTCATCTTCATCTTCATCTTCCTTTGCTCTAGCCTCCAAGGTCTCAAATTGCTCTCTAGGTTGGATATGTGGTGCCCAATACGTTCTCCCATAAGGCCTATTTATAATAGTGAAGAGAAACCACGAAATCCCCTTTCAAATCCAAGTCAAAATAGGTCTTATTTCGGTTTTCCGTATACGGCGATCGATCGCTCCGATTGACGATCGTTCGCTATCCGATCGATCGCTATTCCTTCGTTATTTTCCTCCGATCGATCGCTTGCCGATCGACGCCGTATGATACCGATCGATCGTAGTTACTGTCTTCGGCGATTGAAAAATTCCAGTAGATACGATCGATCGTTTTTATGCCGATCGATCGTGTCCTTCAATACAGTGCTTTAGCGGCTCTGACGATCGATCGCAGTGATTCCGATCGATCGTAGTTACTGTTCATAAAATTCAAATGGCTATAACTTTCTGTCCCGAACTCCGAATTGTGCGTGGTTGGTGGCGTTGGAAAGCTGACTTCTTGAACTTTAACATGAAGCTTGAATCAGTCCAATCCGACATTTGTACACGAAGTTATGATGATTTAACCATTCGAGTTACTTTTCTCCTCATTTCTGTGTATTACTCTTGTTTCCTACAAAAACCAAAAACTATATTAAAGTAGTAGTTATTCTAATCAAACACTAGCATAATCATAAGTTTAGGAGATAATAAAATGCATATTTCATGTATAGATCAACCATGCGGGCGCTTGCGTGGCTTGTCAGATAGCCACTTTGGAAAATATTTTTTACAGTGCCTCAAATAGGAATTTATTTATTTAATAATTTCCCCTTTCACTTGTTACTCAGCCACATAGGCCTTTTCCTGCTTTGGGGTTCACTGTGGCTTAACAAATTGACTTTTCCATACTGTATCTACCTTTTCTGGACACATGGAGTATTTATTAAGTGAATTTTACGAAGTTGGTTTCGGCCTTCAAGCAATCTGAGAGAGCATAATGGATAGCAGGAAAGCTATTTACAGTCCAAAGTTCAACCATAAAGAAACTATGTTTATACAGAGGAAGAGCAGGCAATTTAATCACAGTTCACGCGGAAGCACTTCTTCATATAGCAAATTGCCACATACAAAATACACTAACTGCATTAACTATTGCTATTGCTTGCAGAATCGAATAATCTATTTGTTATTTGTGGACAACAAGTATTCTTTGAAATTTACATAAACAAAAGAATACTACTAACGACCTTTTAGGTTAGCAGGAAAGCGTAAGAGATTTCAGATTCTTTTCATTTTTCAACATTTGGCAGAAAATTCATTTTCTGCTGTGGACCCCACTAGAATGTTTTCAGGAAAATGGAATTTTTCGTTCCTTAAGTTCAAACACATAAAAATGATATGATGTCTAATCTGATGGAACATTTATTTGTTTCTTTTTATATGGAATACTTATAAAACGGGTATGGACTTAGAAGTATGTTTTATCCTTAGTTTTTAACCAACTTACTGTTGTGAAATCTAATTTCATAGTATAGTTATAATTAGTTATTTAAGATTCTAATTTTTCCAAACATACTCCTTGTGGTTCGACACTTGGACTCACCGAATTAACTTTATTACTTCGCTATCTGCACTTGGGTAAACAATATTTAAGTTGTTGCAACATGTCCTATTATCGCGAGCAGAATTCTTCTAAAAAACATGTGTATTGGAAGTAACTGTATGAATTTTATTGCCTTAGTTTACACGTTTAACAGCTCAAGACATCATGTTCACTGATTAGCCAGGAGACCTGGTAGTTTTTGTAAGGACAGGTTCAAAGCCAAAAGTTACCTCTCCCCTATGCAAGAACTTTCCTTTATTCACTCTCTTGTCTGCCAGTATTGTCAACGTTTTGCAAACCAATTAATTGAATTCATGTGGGCGATTGTTAGAAGTGGAGATTTCCTCTATTTATTTATGTGGGTGCCCCTAAGTGAAGTGTAGGATTGGCTGAAGGAGGAAGATGAAGAGTCATCTAGTGTCTCATGAATAGTCCCACATCCGAAGTGAGAAAGGTATGCACTTGGTATATAAGGCCTAAGTTTGGGCTTTCAAGTTAAAGTGACCTATGACCCAAACACACACACACACGTGCGCGCGCGCATTGTTGCTGTCGGCTCGGTTCGGTTCACATGCGCAACGGTTAGGCTGGGTCAGGCCATCCAAGTCGTGTCCATTAAGAAGGATGCGTCTGGTGTCTTCTATAACGGGATTTCTATCCTTCTATAAAATCATTTTCCCATTATTTTCTTCTATAATCCTTAACGGATTTTTCCTGCGTTGATGAGAGTGTGAAAGCATTATTGTGGCCTGTCATATGGGCAGGTTGGAGTGCTACTTTTGTCTGTGGAGATCAAGGAATACTGAGAGATATGTGTTCGAAAGATCCTAAGCACCTGTGGGAGGACGTAATTTTGTCTTAAGGACAGAGTGTTGAATGCACGACTTGATCTATATATGCTTCAGATTTCAGGTTTTTTTGTTCTTACTTTTCACAGTTGCAAGAGGTATGGATTAATACATTAAATTGTGTGGTAGTTGGAAGTAGATAGCAACGTGTGTGAAACCTCGTTAGGTTCTGAGTGTTGATTAAATTATTGGATTGAGAGCTTAAACAAGAGGGTACGACTTTCTGTTGGTAAGTTCATATGAAATTTTTGTTGGTAAGCAGGTATGAAATTTCAATGAAATAACTTAACTCTTCTATGCCTCAATCCTAGGAACGTATTATACCATCCAATGGGGGAAAGAAGGTTTGAAAAAGTTATCTGCTGTTTTTTTTACTTCCCAAGTCAAGATAGTAGGGAATTATGAAAGGAAACTTGTTGGCTTATCCTTCCAGTTTGTACATAGCTTGGATGTACTTTATCTGACATTTGATGCCAAGCACGGCCCAAGCTAATTAGTTATAAACTTAATTTGAATCGACATTGTTAAACTTAATGAGAAGGCCTTGGTTTCACTGTCATGAGGGACATTTGTGTTGTTGACTATATATACAAATGACTTCTAATCTAGATGTTAATACAAACATTACATTTAGATGAGAAGCCATATATAGTCAACATCTGTATTAGGTCACGTATGTTGCCTTGTATTCCCTCCATCCTACATTATTTGTCTAGATTGGAAATTGAAAATGAAGTTAAATTAGTTCATTTCTGATTTCCAATCCAAATATGATGCCTTCTCAATATATATTGCTCAAGAATTTTTTTGACACCATTTAAATTTAACACCGTCAAAGCATGAAGACATAACGATCCCTTTGATTCAAATTGTTTGCAATTGCAACATACAGAGAAATCAATGGATTTAAATTATACTATATTATCTCACTGTTTTCCTTCCTTAATCTTTACATGTAATGTATCTCATTGCGTGCATGATAAATAATACCAGTATTAGATAAAACTTGTGGTTTTCTCTTAGCGTTTTTATTGTCACCAATCAACTTAGCCTCGCACATCTTCTCCACCTTTTTTCATAGTGATGCACAAATTCAGTTAGAGTCATTGTCATGCAAGCCATATGTTGAAATACATTATTATTCACACTCTCGCTTCTCTAACTAGACCTAATGTTGGTATAAAATGTATCATGACTAAAAGGAGCCCATTTTTTTTCCAAATTTTATGCAATCTACACAGCCAAGGTTGCTTAGAGCAATTCCATTTCTCAGTCATTTCTCCCCACTTCTGATCAAATTCAAAATTAGAATAAAACCTATTAAAAATTTGATTAGCATTTTGACAAATATGTCACTAACACAAACGATGTCATGTATGAGGAAACACCTTATTAATTGCATTTTCCATGCACCATCTTGATATGTAAAAATTGTTTTTGGAGCATTACCATCCATCGATTCAAGAAACGCTTCAAACAACCAAGTAAACGAAGATTCTTGTTCATCACTAAAAAAAGCACAACCAAATAAAATATATTGCCAATGGTATTGGTACCCACAAATGGAGCACAAATAATGTAATATTTGTTTGTGCGATTAGTGACATAAAAAATCACATCCCCAAAACATTCATAGTCCAATTTTGACAACCCATCTTTCCAAAAAAAACAAGACATTTGGTTCTCCACATAGAAAAAAATTTGCTCAACATCACACTTTTGCATAAAATAATTCATGAGAATTTAACAATCACCTATTTCGATCGTTTTTGCTCAATAAACTTTAACAAAATTATGACAATCGATTTCAGTGAATCCAACATTTTGATAACCACATGCTTCATTTACTAAGTATGCATACGTCTTACAAGTTCTTATGCGAGCATTAACCGTAGATTTGATGACACCCTTAGTAGTATCGCGAATTTTACTTGTAGACCTTAATAAGTGCATCTGATTTGGCTCAACTAGTGGGTGATTATGTTTGGCAGCCAACCAACTAACATGGAAAATATCATTTTCCACTGTATAAAACACACAAGCCTTACAACCACACCTAGTGTCTAATCTTTCAATATTCTTTACTTTACTAGGATTTATAAATTCTTTTAAGCCTTCTTTCCAACTCACAAACTTATGTACAATAATTTCACGTGTACCTCTTTTAAAAGTTTTGTCACTCTTTCGAATGTTAAACTCTTTGTTATATGCATATCTATTATATATATCATATGCATCTTCTTCATTGTCTGCAGTCATCCCAATTTCAACTCCATTTCATCACTTAAGCTACTCAAAGAAACATAAGGTGCTTTGGCACCATTCCCAACATCGTCACTTTCTACACATTTGTTTTTCCTTTATGTGATGTTATTCTCAAGACTTGTGGAAAACTGCAATATTGACATTTATAAATTGTAACACTCGGAAAATCAGATAAGAAATGTGGATTCGTGGACCAATGAGAATTTGGGAGCTGATGTTAAAGTGCACAAAGAAAACTTTCCAATGCCATTGACTTTTTGTAATTTGGAGTTTTGAGCAAGAAGTTATGAACATTTGAAAATTTTATACGTGAACGATCGGGCCAGTTTTAAAACCGAGAGCAAGGCATACGCGATCGATCACATGTGGAAGCAATCGATCGAAAATGCTGGAAGTTTTAATTTTGAACAGCCATCGATCGTCATTGAGAAAAAAGATCGATCAAAAATATTGGAAATATTGCAAAATTTGGGCAGCGATCGATCGTCTTTGGAAACGATTGATCATAGTACTATGATATCGCGGAAATCTACAGCGATCGAACGCACCGGCAGAAATTGTATCCAGAAACTACTTATTCGGGATCAACTCAATTGGGAATAAATATTTTTAGAGATGGAAATCCTTACTAATCAAGGAGGCTAATTGGTGGGATGCCCTATCTGATTAGGAGGTTGTTTTAGACCGATGGCTAGGATTAGAATGGATGGTGTATCCATGGGGAGGTAATCTGCAAAGGGATTTCTTAGTTGGATTAGGGATTTATCATAAAAAGGCAAAGGAGGAGGCCGGCCCGTGCACTGGACGCCCTGCCTCTTGACGCCTTGTGTTTTCCCTTCTTCCTTCACCAAATCAGCAAGCATTAAACCTCGTTCGATCCAAGGAGCAAAGGTGGCTTCATGAAGAGGAGGTCGAGCAATACGCGAGGAATCAAGTAACCCTTTATACGAGTGGTAGGATGGTTTTTCGCCACTCCTTTATATATATTCTCTACTCGATTATCATAAAGTTGATGTGTGAATGATCTTGTGGCTTTTTTTTCATGCTGTTATTGATAATGATCATTCTATAAAAAAAAACTGATATGAGTATGTTGTATCTATACAATCGTGAATCATGATGATCAATGTCTGTTTGATATTTCTCGTGCTAATACCTAGAGGGTATCCCCACATCATTCTTCTCCTAACTTACTCAATATTATGCTCTTGATGATCTCATCATGTTCTATCCAGATATGGTTGTCTTGTTTTTTGGTTATGTATGCTAAGTCTTAATTCGGGTATCTTCCAAGAAGGGTAAGTGATTGTAACCCTAAGTGGATCATGACCTATCATTATGAAATATGTCGAATCTAGTGTCACAATAGTCTAATTCTCCAAAAGTAGTCATTTTTATGTCCTATCAGTCTCTTGCAGGTACGTGCAAGTGTCCAATATTAGATGTCTTAGTTGAGTAGTACAAATAGTATTTGGTGTGTAGAATGTATCTTAAGAAGAGAAAAAATACCTAATACTAGAACCATAAAGGTTCTGTAATCTACTTAGGAAGTGGGCAATTATGATTAGTAAGGTGACCTTAGGTAGATTATAAAGTATTTAACGTGATTAATCAGATTGGATTAAGAATAATCCTCTCGGCCAGGACTGTGCCGATGAGTCGTAATAAAAAAAAGTCATAACTAATTACAGAAAAATCAGAAAGAAAAAATGCCGTCAATGGGGTTAAAAACTAGACTTTTAGGGCTATTCACAACTAAAATTTCATAATCTAATTTGAACTGTACAAACTGTGGCTTGTGTCGAAATTGGACTATTGTGCATACGATAGTACACAGGAATTCGGGTTTAAACACTAGAACCTATTAAGACTTGATTATATGATAAGCTATGGTTATGCCAACCTTAATGAACATTGAAAGACATGATTAATAATTAAGTATAGTAAGAGTAATTCGCTTAGAAAAGACTGATGTGGTCGAGTCATCTTAAGCGGACTGGTTTTGCTTGTTTACAGCTTTTGTATACCATTCGAGTCAATGGAGTTCTAGCTAGGGTTTGAACTCTCGAACCCTAGTGTCTCGTCTACTCTGTGACAAGTGAATTTTATAATAAGTGATATTGGGGGATTCCTATCTAGGGCTATGCACAGTGAATGTATTCAAGGAGTTGGAAATCTATTGATAACCCTCTTATGAGTTTGTTGATGATTGAGATAGAGAAGTTTTCTTGTTACTCCTTTGGTGAGTCAATTGCTAATTGAGATACTCTGTGAGTCAAAACTTTGAAAGGTGATAAATTGAGTTATTAAACGATACAACCTCTGGTGTTGTGAATGACTATCCAGTTCCCTGTAAATTGTTTCTTCCACTAAGAGTTCTTGCTCGAATCCCTCTGAGGTGGAATCATAGTATGCGCAGAGAGTCATTGCTAGATCTTTGTGATCTCCGAATTATATTGAACCTCTGTCGTTCAGTTGCTGAAGGCACATATATACGTTTTAGATTACAAGATATTACGGAAGGTCTTGTGGTCTCCGCCCATTGTGCCAATAAGCACCGATGGGGCCAACATCCCTAGACGCATGGCCAGGTTCCAAAGAGAGAAACTCTAGGATGTTCTAGTAAGTATCCATATGAGAGTGGAAAGATCTGAGAGTAAAAATTAAAATCTCCTTACACTATAGATGTCTGGAGTCAAAACTTGTTGATACTTTCTCCCTACGATTTGGATGTTTGGAGTCTTGAATTATGATTCATATTATCCATACATTCAAGTTGAAGTTGTCTCTAAGTATGGTTATCGTTTAGGTAAGGTAAACTCTGCATTTCAATCCTGATTCTACTGAAAATTGAATTCTATATCGAGAACTGTATTTCATTGTTATCCATTCAAATTCTCTGTGGGGTTTTTGCATTCTATTGAGTATTTTCACGGAATACTCATGCATCATCTGATGCAGGCATAAAAAGAGAATGAAACTGAGCAAGTTGCGAGTGTCGAAGATACGGAGGGCGGCATAAAGACTTGAGTGGAAGATATTTAACTATTTCATTATTGTTTTAACTTTTATGAATGTTTGGCATGTGTGTGCCAATAACCTTATTATTTCCATATTGATGACTTTTTAGTTCGTCAATTGTAATAGACTAAGTAGATTCTTTTTCATTATATTGGAAATGTTATATTGAGATTGAATATCTGAGTTTGGTGACGTTGATTTTGCATCTTTTTATGATGATATAATTGATGAGATTGATCGAGTATTCGGTCACGTGCCCGAGTTTCTGGCCTCATGGCATTTGTGTTTGGTTGCTTCTGCGCTCTGATCAAGGTCAGGAATTTTGAGGGTGTGACATAAATTAGTTACAAAATAGTTACATCTATAATATATTTTTATAGATATTCCATACTTATATCTCATGATTGTTACAAATATCGTCAACGAGAATAAATTAAAAATCAGTCTCCATATATCCAAAAACAAAACAAAAAGTCGATTGAATGATAAAAACTAGAAAATGATCATCTAAATGTGTTTGCATATACTAGTGCATATATCAGCCAAACATAATTTAATTATGGAAAAAACACACTAATATGACCTAGAAAAAATTATGCCTAAGTATAAAACATAAAACAGACAATTAAATGATAAAAATCAGTAAATTATCCAAAAAACACATGCAAAATACTCCAACAGATATCAATCAAACATGAATTAATCACAAACATGAATCTGTCTCAGACATACGTTAATTAACATATTCCTCTCAGACATACGCTAACAAAACAAACTATTAAATTTAGAAATTATCTCTCTCAATCATAGATTCAATAAAATTAGAACTTTATTAAAAAAACACCTTAGTTTGCACATGTTCCTCTCAGACACAGGCATTCCTCGGATTAAGTTCATAAAATCTTCTCTACTCTCTCTCGAGCGCATAGAATAAAATTTAATAAAATTAATATTAATTAAAGAATAAAAGTTCATACAACAACTAAATAAAATTAGAGAAAGATTAAAATGATCTAATCAAGGCTTCATCTACGCCTCAGATGGGGTTTAGCCCGCCATCGTCTTCTCCACCGACCGAAGTTACTGTAGCAAATTACAGTACTGTTATAATCTCGTCTGAAATCAGTTCAGCTCCTGTTTTGTAATGAATTTCGAACCCCCCAAACAGTGCTCTCTCCTCTCCCCCTCTCGGTCTCTGCTCTATTTTATAGGTTACTCCAGCACTTCAAAGTCATCTATTTTCTATCCAAATTTGTGTATCTGTTTCAAGAAATGAGTCCAAATCGAGAATGATTCTAACCTTCCAAATCCAACCCGACCTCATAATTCTTGCCGCGCACGCCTCTACTAGATCGAGAACCTTCCAATTCCCGCATGCCTCTTTCCAAATTGAGCACGCCTCTCTAGATCATGCCGGAATTCATGGTCGTTGTCGCCTCTTTGCCACCAACCTCGCCGTGACTCCACCGTCAGCCTCGCCATGCCTCGCCTCCGAGCTCGAGCCCAAGCCGCCACTGCCGTCACTCTTGCCATCGTCTCTGGTCGAGCGCTCTATTCCAGAACTCCTGAGCTTCAGCTCAGGTTCTTTTCTTTTTTATTTTCTTTCCTCCTGACCGAATCGAACCACTGAACTGGTTTGGTTCTCTCTTTTCTTTTTTCCTTCTTTTGGATTAAAGCCTGTTGTAGCATCTTCATCCGCCATATCTAATCTGAATGACTCTTCACTTAAGTCAGCGCCTATCTTCTCTTTAGTTAACATCAATGGCTCAAAATCGCTCCTTCTTTGATCTTCTGCTTTAGGGCCCGTTTGGTTGGCTCAAAAGAAGCTGGATTCTAAAGAATCCAGCTTCTTTTGGGAAATCTCCTCAGGAGGAGATTTCCCAAAAGAAGTCAGCAGAGCTTCTTGCAATGGCATTTAGTGTAATTTTCAAAAAACGATAGGGGTACTTTAAAAAAATAGAAACCATGTTCTTTTTTTAAAAACTGCCCCTGTTATTTTTGGAAATTACACAAAATGCCATCATATGCCATCATGACTTAAATTCTTCCCAAGAATACCTTTTTCCCAACCAAACACCACTTTCACTTCATTTAGAAAATCCAACTTTCCTACTTCTAAAAGTAGCAACCAAACATAGCCTTAATGTTGTAAATTGAGCTTTCAAAACCCGCTATAGCTTTCTCAACCGTTGGATAATCAATGCCTTGATCTCTTTGCATATAAATCCAATTGAAGTACGATAAATCCATGATCTGCAACTTGAGCTCTTTGCCTACTCAAGCAATCAAACTAAATTTAAACGCACATTAAATATTTTTCCATTCAGCATATTGAGTGCATGTAAACAAATCAATTAAACACAATTTCTTATTAAATGAAGTAAAATCTTAATTATTGAACTAACTCTAATAACTCATAATTATTCCTAATTATCATGAAATGACACTAAAAAATTAGGAATTAGAGGCATATAAATGTGTATTTATATATATATCACCCTCCCCAAAAAAAACCCACAAAATAAGCAGATTTGAGAACAACCCAGATCGGCAATAAGGCAACAAGGCTTATAAACCTTCTCTCTCTCTTATTGTATTATTCAAGTTTTATTTTCCTTTTTGCTAAAAATAAAAAAGAAATCTTCCAATTTCCATATGGCTTCTCTAACAGCAAAAGCAAGTTTTTCAAAAAAATGGCAAAAGTAACTTTTTTCAGTTTGATTCTTATGATTGTTACAACGGACCAATCCAAATATTGCAGAGGTTCATCCATATTACCTGGCCAATGAGTCCGAATTACCATATTACCTAGTTTTTCTTGGCTCATGCCATATAACTTGGTTTGTGGACCTGGTCTTCCCATTTTGCCCTCCTAAAACCCTAACCATAAACCCAAAGCCGATTTTTCCATATTACATGGCCACCACATTTCAGTTGCATCGTGTATTGTCTCATCATCTACCACACTTCAACAAATCATATCTCATTTTTGATAAATTAGTGTTGATTATTTTTTCTTTTCTTCTTGTAAATTTTTCACTTGTATTATTGAGAACCTGACTGCTATGGGTAGTTTGGCTCTTCTGCTCCTGCGAGAGAGAATATAACACCCATTTAGCCAAAATTTTGTAAATTGTTCAAAATGTATATTCTCTAGGCTACTCATTCGTAAGTTATAGCGTCTCTCTTGTCTGGCACCAAAATTGGCAAGCTTGGAGTTTCAAACGTCAGTACCCTTTTTTTCTATAGAAGGTATCTTTTATGATGTATTGTAAGAAAGCACACGGTTCCCTTTTGCCGCTCTTTTTCTTAGAGAAACTGCTATGACAATATGAAACTCCAACTAGTTGGGAAGGGGGATTGCAGAGAAGTGT
Source organism: Houttuynia cordata (assembly GCA_039654745.1). NCBI lineage: Eukaryota > Viridiplantae > Streptophyta > Magnoliopsida > Piperales > Saururaceae > Houttuynia > Houttuynia cordata. Next base: position 5,688,158 of record CM077502.1, on the reverse strand, counting down.
CTTGTTTGTAATTCTAAAGAGAAAGAGAAATAAATGAAAAAATAGATAATAAATGAGGTGAAAACTAATAGTAGTGGTATCGTGTAAGAAATGAGGTAAAAATGGGCAATTACACGATAGCAGTGGTATCGTGTAAGAAATGAGGTGAAAATGGGCGATTACACGATAGCAATGGTATTGTGTAATCGATGACATGATACCCCTATTTATCATGTCATTGTGTACACAATAGCCCTAGTTATTATGTCATTGTGTACATTAGTATGGTGTCATCGATTACATGATAGCAGCTATCGTGTACTCCATTACACGATAGCAATTTTTGGGACATACTTTAAAGAGTCATATCTCCCTCATTTATTATCCGTTTTCGTCTATTCCTTTTACGTTCTTATTTATCTTTTCTCATCTTCCTTCTTATGATAATGGACTAAGTATGTTGAGACACTACATGCTATTTATTATATATTTTTTCTATATTCTATTAGATATTGTCTCAAGGTCTTTAAGATAATGAAAAGAAAGAGGAGGAAAAATAATAAAAAATATAAAAATATGGAAAAAATGGATAAAAAATAAAGGAGATATGATTCGTTGAAGTATGTAAATTATTGTCTTTACACGAATACTGTCACGCCCCGCGCACCGCCCGACCCGACCCGAACCCGGTTCATGGGCCGAATGATGTAGGGGGGCGACGTTATGTCGGACAAAGCGGAAGACTTACACCCATATACGGGCGATAACATAATTTTGGAGTTTCGCGCCGCTTTGTGTAAGAGTAAATAAGTAAAAATTCAACGAGGTATAAAGTCTAGAATATCAACAAGTCTTACACCCACAATTAGATAAAGTCCGGAGCCATACACGCGGCTCGGATAACAAGTCTAAACAGTCTGAAATATAACACGACATCTACTGTAATCTCATGACAATAGAGAGTGCGATAACACAACACTAATCATCATGCTCAAACTAATCCCATACCCCTTCTGGTTGCTCCTTGAAGAGAGGATCCTGCGCGTCTGCGTGTCGCACTACGCAGCCCCAAAACAAAACAAGGAAGAGGGGTGAGTATAAAACTCAGTAATGGTTTTCAAGACACATCAGAAATCCACAAGAAACATCAAAGCATGAAAGTTCATCAAATAATATACGTAATCCACGTGATAATACCGTCTAAATCATACGTCCATCTCAGAACATCTTATACCATGGAATCTTATCAACATACCTACTGAACATGCATACCCGTCATAAGACGATACAAATAATAATATCTCAACCACAAAGTGTCTAAACATGCATTCTTGTGGTATGAATCTCATACAACATGATACACAATCATTCATAGCATTCATAATAATGCATCAATACAATGGTGAATGCCTCCATCAAGGAGTAAGCACAATATCTTTAGGACACAATCAAGCCTAAGAAGGCGTATCATGGTCCGGTTTCCTCGCTGGAAACAAGGGGGTGTCGTGTACCCCAAAGTCTGTTCGCCCTGGACAGCCCTGGCCAAGGGTGCCCGAATCGTACACAACGAAACTAGAACAGGTGTGTTCGCCCTGGGTAGTCTCCTGCGGTGGGGGAGAGCCCGAATCCCAGTTACGCGGGACCCTAGAACACATGTGGTAGGGGGTGCACAAGCCTACCACCGGGAATACTCATGTCCCGTACGACTAATCTCAATAGTATCAACTGCAAGGCGAGTACGAAACACGCCCCCCATATCATCCATTAAACTCAACCCGGGGAGTATCCGTGATCCACGAAGGACCAAATCGAAAACGTGTCCTTTCGGACCAACCAAGTTCGATAATTCTCCGATCGATTAATCCGGCACGCAATTACATTCATTGCATACAATCGATCAACACCGATGAAGACACGGTAAAATCTCATTCATGAAGTCCGATTCATGATGCATGCTCTCAGGATACATACGTGAGCAAATCCTACGTGGGTGCCAACACATGAAACATACTCTCAACCCATTCCCACATGCATCATAATCAAGGTATAATTACAATCTCATGGTAAATCCCCATGCGTGTGTGTAGTCATGCATATCCTAATCACATGATTCATACTTATCATAACTCATAGTGTCATATTCATATGTTGAAAACTCGTTTAAGTACTGATCACAATCCCAAAATCATGGTGAAAACCACCGTAAAAACATAACTTTACTTGCATGAACTCGACAACATTCCTACAAGCATACTCACATTTATTTTCTATAATCCAACATACATAAGGTATTATATCATCATTTCTACATATCACGTGGCCTCATTAACTCATAATATACTTCTCATGTCATTAAGTGAAGTAAATCATGGAAAAAAATGCCAAATTTCCAAAAACCCATTTAACTGTAAATTTTCAAACATTACTGAGTTTATTGGAATTTTTTGAAAGTTACTAAGTTATATGTAATTGCGAACAGTAAAGAACAATTCCATGTACCTCAGTAAAGTTCAATAATTCCAAAATACTCAGTATATCCTCATTTCGAAAATCAAACCGAAACACCATTTTCATAACTTCAAACATCAAATCGAAGCATCAAACAATATCCAAATTACACCAAACTTTCCAGAAATCCTATTTAGACCATCACAAATCAAAACCCAAAGAAAAGAAAGCATGAGATTAAGAAAAACTAATCTTATCATTAGAGACCTAAAAATGAATAAACCCCTTCAAAATACATTCATTGAAACAAGATTTACACTACCCAAGCTGAGATTAAAGAACCCATTACCTTGATTTGGATGACCACGAAGTCCAACACCTTAATCACCTTGAAGAAAATATAAATCCATTGTTAATACTCTACTAATCGCGATTAAGCTTGAAAACCCAAAATAGACCTTAAATCTAGGGCTTTTAATCATATAAAAACGAAATTTGAAGCTTAGGGTTTGAAGATACATATTAAAATAGAGATTTTTATCCTTCAAATGCTTTGAAATCATTTGGAAAATCAAGGTTTTGAGTAAAAATTATTGAAAATCAAATGAAAATAAAAGATTAAGCATAGATTAGCATACTTTAACTCCTTTCCTCTTTTGGAAATGGGGAAAGAGGCTGCTGCTCCAAGCCAAAACCCTTTCCCAAAAAAAGGGGAGGGCGCAACCCTTTCCTTTTATAGAAAGTTTTGGGGTAGACCTAGGTAAAAACTGGGGTAAAATGAGCAATTTTGGCTAAAAATGGGTAATTTAGCGATTTTAATACCAAATTAAGCTCAGAAAATTCTGAAAATTTTTATAACGACTTTTTTTAATGTCTGGGGCTTTTTGGTCACAAAACCCAATTTTGTCGGCGGGGCCCGCCGGGGGTCCCGTCAAACCCTAATTTTTGGGAAAATAGGTAAAAATCAGAAAAAAAATTCCAAAAATTAAGATTTGATTCTAAATCACTTAAAACTCATTTATGTGAAGTTGTTTTTGATTGAAACCTTTGAAAACCATTTTTATTTTCGAAATCAACCGAATTTAATCTGAAAGTGCTTAAACCACACGATAATCCACGTTTAAAAAAAATAAACCGATTTTTAAGGTGAGGGTTCTTACAAATACACTATAGCGTGGTATCGTGTAATCGATGAGACAATATCCCTGTCTATCGTGTATTTGTGTACATGATAGTATTACATACTTCAATAAATCATATCGTGTAAGAGAATACCCAACTAGTATTACAATACCACTGTTAATCAATGACACAAACTGATCCGATCGATCGCGTCACTATCGATCGCGCACAAAAATTTCACACAATCACAACTTCTTATTCCGAAAATTTTTACAAAATTGATGGAAATCTTACCTCAAGCACTTCAACATTAGCTCCCGCCATCTCAATCAATCAACAACCCGCATTAAATATTCAAATTTTCTGGGTATTACATCATAATTATACTAGGACTTAAACTCATTACTGAAAATTCATTTTTTAAGATGCTTTCAGATAGATTACCATTTATGAGTAGCCGGAAAATTATAGTAAATATTACTAATCCATGTATGTCCTGTTTCGGATCTAATATCCTTGAAAGTATGTAATTGTCCTTCTGTGCCATTTGCATTTTGTAGTATCTCAATTCTTATAATAATCTTACATATAAATGAGATCATCACACACTAAAGTAGTGAATGTATAATATTGTAGAGAATAATCCAGTAGAGTATATTGTAATAAAGTAGAGAATAATCCACACTAAAAGGTAGCGCATGACCTTCATATGTGTAATTTGTACATTGTAATCCCCTATAAATGTGTAATATCGTCATTGTTGGTAGACTCCATTAAGAAAAAAAATTACAATGGATTGAAGACTTGCTATAGTAATAATAAAGTCGTTTTGAATTTGGAAATATATATTAAAGACAAAAGACATAAGGAAAAGGATAGCTGTACAAAATTAAGGAGGGAGATAATTAACTTTTCTTTTCTAAAAAATAGGATATTTACTTACAATTGAAATTCATACCTATTTTTTCTCTTAACTCTCTCTCTTCTTTTGGGTAGCTTCCCTTAACTTTCTTATAAAGAAGACTTTATGGGGTTTCTCCGAAAAAGTAAATTACAACTAATTTGAACCATCTATGAAGAAAAAGTACGTGAAATTTGTTTTTTTGTGTCTTTTTTCTCAAAAAGTGAAGCATGTGAAGGCTGTACCGAGGTGAAGTTCAAAACTCAGGTGCACATGGAATTCAAAACGTACGATATCTAGGCAATATGTACAATATATCGGCGATATAGCGTACCTATTGTTGAAATATCGAGCGAGATTCGGAAAAAACCAAAAATTGATATTAGAGAGTATGGATGACATGTAAGATGCCGATATTGATATATTGGCAGTATCTCCAGGATTCCATGATTCTGGATCTCTAATATTGAACTATTGCTACAGCCGCTGAAGGCAGTAGAGAACTAACGCAAACAACACCTCGTGTTCTAATGCTCCCTCTGGTCACTTTTAATTGACACAATTTTTCTCAAATGAAAAAGAAAATTGTATCTATTAAAAGTGACTGAAGGGAGCATATCCCTTATGCCTAGGCCAAGATTCTAACCCAGGTATTCTCCACTACATAGGAGATTGGAGACTAACACGCCAACATGTTTTGGGGTTGTGGACCTCTAGGATTAACTATTTCAATCAATGATGTAAACGGTTGATCTATTTTCGACAAATTCACAGTAGATAAATATAAGAAGGCTAAGAGGAAATTAAGAATGGAGACATTTATTTTTAGCTAGGACTGCATCATGGGTCGGGTAGGGTCGGGTTTTGCTAAATCCGACCCTACCCGAGATAGGACCCAGGAATTCTAAACCCGACCCGGACCCGAGATAAAACCCGAGATCTTAAACCCGACCCAGACCTGAGATAAAACCCATAATACCCGACCCTAACCGAGAACCCGAGATAAAACCCGAGATTTTAATAAAATAATTAATATAATTATAAAAAAAATTTAATAAAATAATTTATATCATTATAATAATAAAAAATATATATATATTAAAAAACTGATTTAATGGTATATCTCGGGTCGGGTCGGTTCTTGGGTATTTTGAAGTAAAACCCAACCCGACCCGATATAGAACCCGGGTTTTAAAACTTTGGAACCGACCCTACCCGAGACACGACCCGACCCGACCCGGGTTAGTCTCGGGTCGGTTCCATCCGGGTTGGGTCGGTTCCGGGTTTTTTGTGCAGCCCTATTTTTAGGATGGTGTCGAGTCCATAGGACCCGACTATAGGAAGCATGAGAGCCATCCTTAAGATCACCGTAAATCCCCATGAGCACATAAAAGTCTCGCACAACCTATGCATCAAATACGGGTTATATAATTCTGGGTGGGTGGCAAACATAGTGGGGATTGAACTGCCGAAATTCACTGCATAAGGCGTGGTCCTGACCATCCCATCAACACCCTGTTGGTAATAGAGAGAATTTTTCAACCTTTATTATATACGGTTATTAAAAATGCCCCAAAATCAATTTTATCTATTAAAAGTGTCCAGAGGGAGTATTTGTTTTTCAAAAACTTTGTCTTTAGCCTGTCTAAGCCACTCTCATCGTCGACAACTCATCTTTGACTGTTGCTACTGTTGACCCTTATTTGTATATGGCTACATGCCAACTCCCATGTTTCTTTGAAAAGATCAATGATATATTTTTGCTGAGAAATAAAAATTCCCTGCTTAGAGTGTGCAAACTCAATTCCTATGAAGTATTTCAACTTTCCTAACTCTTTAATTTCAAATTCCTTGGTCTAAGTATTGCTTTAAAGCTTGTCTCTCCTTTTCATCATTCACGGTCGCGATGATGTCGTCTACATATACTAGAAGAACCGTAAGTCCCCCTGATTTTGAATGCTTGATAAACAATGTATGGTCTCCCTGACTTTGTCTATATCCCAAATCCTTCATCACTTTAGCAAACCTTCCAATTAAATTATGCCCTCAGAGATTGCTTTAGCCCGTACATGGTTTTCTTCAGTTTACACACTTTATTAGTGGCTAGGTTTCTTCCAAATACATGATGAACTTTGAGGTAAATCTCTTCTTCCAGGTCTCCATGGAAAAATGTATTTTTCATTTGCAAATTCCATTCATAATTAGCTGCCAATGATAAAAAATTCTGACTATGTTCATCTTGGCAACCAGGGCAAATGTCTCTAGATAATCCAGACCATAGCCACCAATCTTTCCTTGTATCTCTCCAATGATCCATCTACTCTATATTTTACAGTATAGACCCACTTACGGGTTTTTTTCCTGCAGGAAACTCCACTAATTCTCAAATTTTATTCTTCTCTAAGGCCTTCATTTCTACATTCATAGCTTGTTTCCAATTTTCATTAGATAAAGCCTCAGATAAAGTGGTAGGGATGCGGATATTGTTCAAGCTTGTAAGAAAATTCTTATGGGATGGTGTAAATTTTTCAAATGACACAACATAAGAGAATGGATACAAAGGACATTTAGTGCATTCCTTAGTTCCCTTCCTATTGGCAATAGGGAGGTTCTGGTCTATGTTTTTTTCAGTCTAAAGTTCTGACTCAGTTTGCAAATGAGGATCAGAAATTGTTACTTTATTTTCAAAAGTCGGGTTAGATTCTTGAACTTGTATAAGTCCAGGGACTGACTTCCTTCATTGAGTACACTTTGTCAGTTATTCAATCCTCAAGAGCAATCTCGGGCTCACCAGTTTGCTCAATAATAGGTTTAGGGAGTACGAACAACTCAGGTCAGATGAGAAGTTTATAGATGATGGATGACTCGGATTCATACAATTTGGGAGGTTAATAAGAAAGGGATTACTGAAAAAAGAATCTCGATCCTTATCTTCCATGATAGAATTATCCCTCTAAAGATAAGGAGAGGCGAAATAAGTCTCACTCTCCTTAAAAGTAACATATGCATAGGCAAAAAAACATTTTGGATGGCAGGCAGTAGCACTTATATCCCTTTTGAGTTGAAGAATACCCCACAAAATTACATTCGACTATTATTGGATCTAACTTTCCCCTGTTTTGATTGTGAACATGAACAAAAGATACACACGTGAATATCTTAGAAATGAGATGGTTTGTAGTACTAAGGTTATGATAAAACTTTGATAACATTTATACGGGACTTTTGAAATCTAAGACTTTGGTAGGTAATCTATTCATGAGATCTGCAGTCAGTTAGGATGGCCATAAGATTTAAGCATACTTTTTTGAACTCCGTTTTGTTGTCGGGTACTGTACAAACTTGTCGCGGGCACCCTTTCCCGCTTATAAAAAAACTCCCGCCAGTACACACAACCCAAATGTCGCCGGCTTCCTCATCAAAGAGAGCGAAAAAGGCGCCAGCCATAGCCATTACCGGAACCGTCGCTGTGGCCGTCTTCGTTACCGGCTACCAACCTGGTCGACCTCCCGGAGCACCTTCTCGTCCACATCCTCTCCCTCCTCCCCACGCCCTGTAAGTAAATATGGGTTATTTGTCCCATTTTACTTGTCTTGATTGAGAGGAGTCGGCTCTCTCGTGCGCGTGTAGGCATGTGGAGTAGTTAGGCTTCCGTGGGCCCGGTCCACACTAAATTGGAAGAGACACTGTAATCATCACCGATCCGGAAATCACATATTTGGAATTAGCCGTTTTGGTACGACCAAAATGGAATTGTCAAATATGAGTCACCATCTTGGAAAATCTGTTGAGCAATTTCGGGAAACCGAAATTGGCATGATTTGTAACGGATTTATGCCTTATTAAGGTGTAGAGAGGGGACGCCCTCGATACCATACGAAAGGGCGACTTTTGGTTACAAGAAGAAGGATTTTGGTGACCTTGATTTGTTGGGTGAAAAAGCTAATTCGAGGAATATAGCTTTTCACATTGTTCTACACTTGATCGGTGAAGGATTTGGTGTTCTCGGACATAATCAAATCTGTGGAGTGATTCGTAGGCACAAAGGCCGAAGGTTGGTGTTTCTAATTTCATAATCTTTGAGCTTTATTTGTTGATTTAAGGAAAACCCCCAAATTTGAGAACCCACATCAACCGGATTCAAATCCTAAATTCGCTTCCGTTGCGGCTCAATTACCCTTCATTGGTATCAGAGCCTTGATTCCGTGGTGGTGTGAGGGTTCCAAGAAATTTGTGGGAATTTTCCTCGCGGTTTTTGCCGACTGAAAATCTCGATTTTTACAGTCGCGATCGATCGGCGTCAAGAGCGATCGATCGCGCTAAGGTAAAATCGGAGAAGACGACTGGTCACGATCGACAGGCATCGTTCGGCATCGATCGTTAAGTCTCTTGAAAAGGGAAAACGATCGATCGGCTTCGATCGGCATCGATCGCCATCGTTCGGCATCGTTCGGCTTCGATCGGCATCGATCGCCATCGTTCGGCTTCGATCGGCATCGATCGCCATCGTTCGGCTTCGATCGGCATCGATCGCCATCGTTCGGCATCGATCGGCGTCGATCATAGATTTGCTTTGAAAAAGGGAAACGATCGATCGGCACGAATTGCGATCGATCGTATCTACTGGAAGTTGAACAAAATTGACAGCGAAAAGCTGCGATCGATCGGGTATTTGACACGATCGATCGGAGGGATAAAATTTGAAAAACTAATTAATATTGAAGCAGTATTTGTGCCACTTGATTATATAATTGTTGATAGTAATTAGTGATTCAAACTGTGCTATTTTTTACACTGATTGTCCTGTTCCATTGATCGAAGATTTTTATCTTCAATTTGATTGAAACATTTGCTGATTTCATAAAAGTTGCAATGGCTTCCCGTATGGTCTCCAGTGAGTTGGCAAAGACTGAGAAGTTGAATGCCACCAATTTTGTTACCTGGAAGAGGCGCATCCGTCACATTCTATTCCTTGACGACTTGGGTCATTTACTAGACCAAGTTATTGAACCTTCGGGTGAAAGTAGTACTCCTGCTCAAAAGAGAGAGTACGAGAAGTTCAGGAAGGAGGATGCACGAGCAAGGACCACGATGCTTACCTTTATGGAGCCTTCTATGGAGTTGCTTTTTGAGAAGCACAAAACGGCCAAAGAAATGTATCAGGCCATTGAGAGGAGGTATGGAGAGCATACTGAGGCACATATCAGGTTGCTCCACACTCGCTATACCAACATGAGGATGGAGGAGGGCAAGAATGTGCTTGAGCACATAAATGCCATGACTATTATTGCTAGTGAGTTGGAGATGCTTGGAGATCCAATTTCATTGGGGGTCCAAGTGTCTACGATACTCACTAGCCTCCCTCCATCATGGGAAGCAGTTGTGGTGGCGTTGAACCTGAGTGACAAGAAACTCACTCTCGATGACCTTACTGCCAAGCTGGGCTTGGAGCAGGAAAGGAGAGAGCATATGAGGGCCTCTAATGCATCTGCCAACCTTGCTCACCATGTTGGCTCTAAAAAAGGTGGGTCCTATGCTGGCACTTCAAAGAAGAACTTCAAGAGGAAAGGAAAGAAGCCTCAATTCCAGGGTGGAGACAAGGCGAAGAACAAGAAGAAGGGAGCCTGCTTTACTTGTGGCCAGATGGGTCACTTTAGCAGGAACTGTCCTAATGGCTCCCAGGGCAACGAGAAAAAGAAACAGCAAGGTGGAGGAAAGGACATAGTTTGTATGATTTCTGAGGCACTGATTGTGAACACTAACACTAGAGGTTGGTGGCTTGACTCGGCTGCAACCCGTCATGTGGCAATGACAAAGGAGTCTTTTGCAGAGATGAAAGAGATTAGTCCCGGAGAGCACAAGATCTACATGGGGAATAACACCTATTGTGACGTGCTGGGGATTGGCTCTGTTCGTGTTCCTCTCTTAGGAGGAAAGACTCTGGTCCTCACAGATGTCTTGTATGCACCTACTATTCGTAGGAATCTGATTTCAATCCCTCTTCTGACTCAAAAGGGATTTGAAGTCAGGTTCAAGGGTGGCAAGGGAACTGTGGGGCAGAAGAATAATATTTTATTTACTGCTTCTTTAGTTGATGGTTTATTCAAACTTGATGTATCCAATGACTTTGCTAATAATGAAATGATTGATTCTGAGTATGTTGCTTGTGTTGCTGTTGATAATGCATTGTTGTGGCATTTACGCCTTTGTCATGTGAATGCGACAAAATTACACCGAATGTCGTGTAGTGGGTTACTACCTAGAATAAGTGATAATTTGCGCAGGTGTGAGGATTGCCTATCTGGCAAAATGACTAGGCTACCCTTTTCGAAAGGACAGCGAGCAATTGACCTTTTAGAGGTCATTCACTCAGATATTTGTGGGCCTATAAACGTCAAGACTCAAAGGGGTATGATGTATTTTATTACATTTATAGATGACTATTCAAGATATGGTTTTGTGTACTTGTTATCGAGAAAGTCCGATGCCTTAGAAAAATTCAAGGAATTTAAGGCTGAGGTTGAGAACCAATTAGGACGGAAGATTAAAGTTCTGAGAACAGACAGAGGTGGTGAGTACACATCTGATTTGTTCAAGGACTATTGTACAAACCAAGGAATAGTGCATCAGTATACTTTACCGTATACCCCTCAGCAGAATGGAGTCGCTGAAAGACGTAATAGGACATTGATGGACATGGTAAGGTCCATGTTAAACCACTCTGAACTAGGAACGCAGTTTTGGGGTGAAGCACTAGACACCGCTGTCTATGTACTAAATCGGATACCTTCTAAGTCGATCAAATTGACCCCATATGAGTTATGGACGGGAAGACGTCCAAACTTTTCGAACTTGAGAGTGTGGGGGTCAAAGGCCCATGTCAGGGTGCCTGATCAACTAAGAACTAAGTTGGATCCCAAGACCATAAAATGTAATTTTATAGGTTATTGTGACCATTCGAAAGGGTATCGATTTGTAGTACACCATGATGATGGGACAGTGGGGGTTATAGAGTCTAGAGATGCTTATTTTCTTGAGGAAGATATAGACCTACAAACTCCTAGTCAGAAAGTGGAACTCTTTGAAATTGAGAAAGAGAAAGTTACTGTCACTTAGTAATGAACAAGTGATAGGTAACACATCCAATGAGGATGTTGAAACTCGAGCATCAAGAGAGCGTAGACCTTCAATTTTGTTGAAGGATTACTATGCCATGCTTGGTGAAGATGAGATATCGATAGATGAACCTGTACTTAGTGATCCAGTCACATTTGAGCAGGCGATGTGTAGTCCAGATTCCAAGGAATGGCAGAAGGCTGTTCAAGAGGAAATGGATTCAATCTTGAAGAACAAAGTCTGGGAGATTGTTGACTTACCAGATGAACGGAAACCCATTGGGTGTAAATGGATCTTCAAGAAGAAGCTCAAAGCTGATGGATCAATAGAGAAGTACAAAGCTAGACTTGTGGCGAAAGGTTTCACACAAGTAGAGGGCATAGACTTCAAGGAAACTTATTCTCCAGTGTCCAGGTTCATCTCGATCCGATGTTTGTTGGCAATTGTGTCATACTTAGATTTAGAGTTGCACCAGATGGATGTAAAGACTGCCTTCCTAAATGGTGATTTAGAGGAGGAGATTTACATGGAACAACCCGAGGGGTTTGTTGTTTTCGGAGAGGAAACTAAAGTGTGCAAGCTTATTAAATCATTGTATGGACTGAAACAATCGCCAAGACAATGGTATTTCACTTTTCACAAGGTGATAAGTGAATATGGCTTTGTGGCCAATGACTATGACCATTGTGTATACTCCTTTAGAGATGGGAGTAGATTTATGATATTGTCACTATATGTAGATGACATATTATTAATGGGGAATGACACTAGTATGATTCTCAGTCTTAAAGAATGGCTCAAGACCCAATTTGAAATGAAAGATATGGGTGAAGCATCTTACATCCTCGGGATGAAGATTGAGAGAGATAGAAAAGCGAGGAGGCTAAGTATATCTCAAGAATCGTACATTGAGAGTGTATTGAAACGCTTTGATGTGATTGGTTGGAAGACCATAGATTCACCCATTTATAAAGGGACAGTTTTGTCCGAAAGAATGGCACCTACATCAGACGAGGAGCGTCTGAAGATGCAATCTGTGCCATATGCGCAGGCTATTGGCAGCTTGATGTATGCCATGAACTGCACTCGACCTGATTTGGCTTTTGTAGTAAGCCTTGTGAGTCGATATCAGGCTAACCCAGGTATGCAACACTGGCAAGCTATAAAGCGGGTGTTCAGATACTTGCTGGGTACCAAGGATATGAAACTCACATATCAGGCTGAGAACCTGTCATTGGAAGGCTATAGTGATTCAGACTATGCCGGGTGTAAGGATGACAGGAAATCCACTGCCGGTTATGTTTTTATGCTTGGTGGCGGCGCCGTGGCATGGGCTAGTAAGAAGCAGAAATGCGTTACTAAGTCCACGATGGAAGCTGAGTTTGTTGCATGCAGTTTAGCAGCTTCCGAGGCAGTTTGGATTAAAGAGTTTCTAGCTGGGTTACAGCTAGAACAGTGGACTGATGCTCCTGTCCAAATTTATTGTGATAATTTGGCAACTGTGTCGACACTCCGTAATGGGGAGATCAGTTCAAGAGCTAAGCACATAGAGGTGCATTACTTTTATGTGTTTGACATGCTACAACGGGGAAAGTTGACAGTGAGTCATCTTCCTACGGTTGAGATGTTAGCTGATCCGTTAACAAAGGCCTTAACGACGGATCTATTTGTAAAACATGTTCATAGTATTGGATTACGACAGGACTAGTGCACGAGTCACTGTGGATCGCAAATATGAACAAAGAACCCATAGTGGGGGATGTAAGTAAATATGGGTTATTTGTCCCATTTTACTTGTCTTGATTGAGAGGAGTCGGCTCTCTCGTGCGCGTGTAGGCATGTGGAGTAGTTAGGCTTCCGTGGGCCCGGTCCACACTAAATTGGAAGAGACACTGTAATCATCACCGATCCGGAAATCACATATTTGGAATTAGCCGTTTTGGTACGACCAAAATGGAATTGTCAAATATGAGTCACCATCTTGGAAAATCTGTTGAGCAATTTCGGGAAACCGAAATTGGCATGATTTGTAACGGATTTATGCCTTATTAAGGTGTAGAGAGGGGACGCCCTCGATACCATACGAAAGGGCGACTTTTGGTTACAAGAAGAAGGATTTTGGTGACCTTGATTTGTTGGGTGAAAAAGCTAATTCGAGGAATATAGCTTTTCACATTGTTCTACACTTGATCGGTGAAGGATTTGGTGTTCTCGGACATAATCAAATCTGTGGAGTGATTCGTAGGCACAAAGGCCGAAGGTTGGTGTTTCTAATTTCATAATCTTTGAGCTTTATTTGTTGATTTAAGGAAAACCCCCAAATTTGAGAACCCACATCAACCGGATTCAAATCCTAAATTCGCTTCCGTTGCGGCTCAATTACCCTTCACGCCCGACGCCGTCTCCCGCAAATTCCGCAACCTCTGGACCTTCTCCCCCAACCTCAGCCTCTGCTACGATAGCTAACGCGTCCTCGTTCTCCTCCACCGGCCCTCGTCTCCTTTAGCCTCTCCTTCCCTTACCACCCTAGCTTCTCCTCTCACCTCGATTCCTAGATCTGCTTGGCCGTCAATCGCGGCGTTCAAATCCGCAATCTCCATGTTTACTCGGATTTCAATGGGCAGTATGAACTCCCTCTTTATCTTGTCAATGGCGTGCCGATTAGGGTTTTCGATCTCTGCCGCTGCGATCTCGGACCCGTCCCGTGATATGCGACTTCTCTGTCTGAAGGAGATGGCTCTGTACAATGTCGTATTTGTGGTGTTTATCCCACATCAGATGAGGGCTGCCAGTCAGTGTGAGGGAACACCTCTCAAGCTATCTTTTGGGGTGAGATAGGAACATCTAAGATAAGCCCAAGACCACCAACACTAACACTAGGTTACCAACAGTTTCGGCCTAACATTCCACGGAAGGAACTGAGCCTGCCCCAAACCAAACCAAAGGCCCGATGTGTGAGGGGGATCTCCAACCCAAAGGCCCGGCGTGTGAGGGGGAAGATTGTTGGGGTTTATCCTAATATGGGGTCACTTTATAAGTGTGAGGGAAAGCCCACCCAACAGTATTGTCGGATGATCAGTTTGAGAAGCTGTTCTCGGCATGCCCTTTGCTGGATGAAATGTGTCTAAGTGGTTTGCACTTCTATTAAGCATCTTAGGGTTGTCTCAGACAGGAGACTATCTCGAATTTGATAGACACAGGCGATGAGGAGAGTTCATTAGTGGTGTCTCACCGAATTTGGTGAAGTTTTGGTGTCATGGTTATGTGGGAACTGAGTATCGGCTGACTGAATTGGGTTCTTTGGTTGAAGCTTCAATTATCAACTGTCACAAGTCGGCGAATCTGCGGGGCTTTTGAAGTCATGAGTCGTGTGAAATCGTTGCTTTTGGATAATTGCTTGGATTAGGTGAGCATTCTGTTTCATTGTTTCTTGTTCCTTTCATCCTTTCTATTTTCAATTTCTTCTACTTTTGCAATATGTATGCACGAATCCCTCACCATTTAAATGCGTATGCGCAGATGGACAATTAGCATCACCATTTAATAGTTAACAAGGAATGACCACGTTGTGGAAAAAATGAAGTAGCTAAACGTGTGACAAGGGTAGAAAGTCAATGAAAATGTTGTTTGCACATGTTATAATTTGATATTATGTATGTATAGGAAATGACTTGAGTGCACTCAAGGCTGAAATGGGATACAAGTTGAATTAATGTGGAAAAATATCTAGAGATTCATAGATTGAATGAATTGTGATATAATGGAGGAGTGTGTATGTCGCTTACTCCAAATTCTTTGTCAAGTAGCAGCTTCTTCAGAAAGAGTATAAAACACTTAACAAAACTGTGACAAGCTTAAATATTGAAAGGGGCTCATCTCTAGGATTGACAGGGATTAAAAGGATCTTGCAAACTTTGGAGAGTGGAAAATGAGTCCCAAACTTGGAAGAAAACTTCTAGACTCTAGCACAACTGCTGAATTCCTCTGTTCTCCACTGTCAAATGAGTTTAAAGTTGTTTCTTCGTATCTGTTAATGTCAAAATTTTCTAGTTGTAAGTTTTGAAAAAAAAAATAGTGGCAAAGTGTATGAGCCCTTTTATAGCAAATAGTCATTGTGAGTCTGTGGTGAAGAGAAATAGTTCATGAACATATATAGTATACAATTATATCACTGGTTTTGATTATGCACATTAAATCATATGTTTGCTGTTTGGATGATCTTCTTCTTTTGTTCTGATTGGGCAGTTACTTCACCTTTGTCTACTATTTGGGCAGAATGTTGTCGCCTATTGTCCTTCTTGGAAAGAAATTTGATAACAAAGTAGTTGAGTGGCGAGTGGAAACTAGTAAAGTGTAGCACTTTTATTTTGTTTTAATTGTTGCAAACTATATACAACTGATAAAAGTGGAGGACGATAAAACACTTGCTTCAATCATTCATCATGTTTTATAATACTAAACCAGACATTGAATTGGGAAAAAAAAAAAAGACAAACAAACTGGTCATAGTACACCTAAGGTACTTACATCTACTAATTGCTATGATCATTTTGTTATAGTACTAACTTACAATGACTTCGATGGAGTAATCTAAATTATGTATCATGATGTCATTACATATTTAGGATGTTTAAGATCATGTCAGGGCATTAGATTTCATAGAAAACTTTGTTTAAGTTTTTCTATTTTAGATCATTTACCATTTTTCTCACACATTTAAGGCCTAAAAATGTCACGATAAGATTCGTCAAACAAAAACTTTTTAGCGGCTATACAGTTGTTCTAGAACATCTTATGTTCTTGAACTCGATTTTGGGTGCGTTATAGCATTAGGGGTGCTATGTGACATGATTTGTCAACTTACATACACATTGTGAAGCTCACGATCACGTTGTTATTTGTCACTTCTATTAATTTCATTTTACCATAGGGTGAATTGCACTTGACCCCTATGAATTATGACCAAAATGCACTTCACCCCCATGTATTATTAAAAGTAACACAACCCCATGATGTTTAATTGACTTAACAAAAAATTATGCACAAATGTGAATATGGTAAGGGTGAATTGCACTTGACTCCTATGTATTATCGCCAAAATGCATTTCACCCCCATGTATTATTAAAACTAGCACATAACCCCCATGTATTATGATTTCATAGCCCTCTTCTTCTCAGCGAAGAGAACCCTTTCACCTTCTTCTCCAGCACCGGCGTCGGCTAGCCTTTCCTCTTCCTGCACTAGCACCATACTTCTCCATCCTCCTAGTTTTTGGTCACGTCCAAAAAAAAGTTGCAACTTTTTTGCTGCTTGGCTTTCGCCAGCAATGCTTTTTGGCCGCCAAAACCATTATGGTTCTCGCATTTTGGCCACTAAATTTGGCCAAATTCAGTTGGATATTTTTGCTGCTTGGTGTTGGCCGTGGCAGCCAGATCCGGCCAAAGCCATATTGGTTGTCATGGTCAACTAGACCCAAAATCACTCTGGTTCTAACAAGATATGGCCATAAGAAAGAACCAGACTTGTTGTATCTTTGGCCAGATTTGGCCATCACAGACAAAAGGTGCAAGAAGGAATGGCCACAACGAATGTCCATTACTGAGTCTGGTTGGGGAAGAAGAGGGGAAATATGGTCTTAGAATTAATTTTTCAATTAGACAATCTAACATCATATGGGTTACATACTAGATTTAATAATACATGGGGATCAAGTGTATTTTGGTGTATTTGGCGATAATACATAGGGGTCAAGTGCAATTCACCCTTTACCACATTTGTGCATAATTTTCTATCCATCAGTATCTTCATATTTCAATAAACGTGGTGTACACTCAGCTCGATCTAGCAAAAAAAGGAATTTACTACTGATCTTTCTTGTCTTGTGTGGTTTGTCAAACAGGTTGTTCAAAATGCATCATAATTAGCATGTTGCATAAATTCAGATGAAATAATTTGTCAGTACTAGACGACCAAAACTGTAATTGGGTGGGTACTTTGATAAGTAACATTCTTCTCGAAATAGTTTAAAGTACCAAAATTACCTTTTTCGATTGTTTAGTTTATGAAAAATTACTCAACTATACTTTTATTCACTGTTCTTCTTTATTAGTCTTTCTGTGGGCCAATTTAGGAACTTTAACAGCTGTGCGATGAAGCCTACTCCTGAGCTCATGTTTTTTTATTATGGAAAATGATATTGCTACACCGGTGGGGACCTACACCGGCGATGTGGCGGAAAAAGGATCAAATTTTGGGCCTCACATGTTCCCCATCACTGGTGTATGTCCACACCGATGAACTGTTATCAGCTTCCTTTTACTATTTAGACAGGGTAACATGAAGCTTATTCCAATCTAAAGGCAAAAGTTTGTACATAATGAAGTTCTCAAAATGATGATCCAAGACATCACAGGACTTGCATTGGCAAAGAGCATCTTCATCTATCACCACTGTAAGGATGTGATGAACCGCACCGGCTATTGCCTCTACTGAGTGCAGGTGACATCCTTCCTCCACTTGCCACCTTTTTAACTTCAAAAATGAGATCCCATCTGATGAGACAAACATCTCATGTGCTAGGCCACAGCGACAAACAAATTTAACCAAACAGGAATATATGCCGATATTAGCATTGCTACCCAAAAGGACAGCACTTCAAAAAATAATATCATTGGTGATAAGTTTCAGGTTTCCCCTCCTGACCAGCATTATATAAACATCTACTGTGCACAAATTGAACTAACATTTTTTTCCTGAAAAACGAAAATGAAAAGACACTCCTTATTGTAATACAGAGAGAAATGAAAGCCCATTCTCCATCAAATATTGAAATCTTGTTGATGGAGTTTGATAGACTCCTTCTATGTTTTGTAAATTAAATAACTATGTGTGGTGCCACTATTGTAAATATGAGTTGTGTTGTTGGCCTAGTAGATATAAGGCTGCCAATGGTGAGGTTATAGTGCAGTTAAGATTTCTTCCATCACCATAACCATTTATAAAATATTTAACTATAACTTTTCCACTAACAAATAGAATAACCTATTCCATAACCTTTTCATTAACTATTATCCATCAGTTAACCGCAGTTAACCATTATCCGCTTTGTCTCATATTTTAGCTTCTTTTCACTTCTCGTTATCAATCATTTTGGCCTTTTTCTCTACCATAATTTAGTTTTACCATGCAAAAAAAAAATTAGCTAACATCATATCTCTGAGAGTTGTCAAGTCCTATATATAATTACAAAAAAAAGGTCGAATTTACAAAATAAGTACAGATTTTGCAGCATAATGCTTAGTAAATAACAATTGTGCTACATTGTACAAGTTAAAATTTAATCGGAGTTCCATATTAGTAGCAAGTCTCTCATTCATTGCAAGAACTCCTCTCATAAAAAAGAAGTGCTCAGGGGTTGGACTAAGAGTGGAGATGATAAGGTTTGTATAGTCCATTCATTACATCTATATACTACTGAGTATGTTTAAAAAGACATAAAATGTTAAACAATTACGATTTTACCAAACGGTTAGCGGTTAAGCGATTATAAAAATAAATTTTCCATAACCGTTCCTTTTATGAAGCAAGCAATTAAAATTAACAATATAATTAATTAACGAATAATTTTAACCTAACTATTTAATGCGAAACGGTTATGGTGTAGGTGGTTAGGGCTGTCAACGGGTCGGGCTTTTGCGGGCCAGAGCCCTAGCCCTAACAAACTTAACCTTGGCCCTAGCCGGACCCTAGCCCTAAGCCGACCTCTAAAATTCAGCCCGACCTTAACCCTAGTCGGGCTAGGGTCGGGCTTCGGGCTTTTGGAGAGCCTAAAAGAACGTGCAAGTATGATATATTGTAAACTATACACGATTTAATGCCAAAAGAAGACGACAGACATGTTTAAATACGACAATTTTTATATTTTTATTTTAGGTTGGTCCTAGTATCAAAATAAACAATAAGTATAATAAAGAAAATTATAACAAACACCTGTAACAATCCTAATATCCACAACTAACAAACATCGATCTTAGATAGCAACAACTAACAAACATCGATCCTAGATAGCAACAACTAACAAACATCGATCCTAGATAACAACAACTAGCACTCTAATAGTCAAGTAGTTCAAGATTCAATTCTAAAAAAATAACAATTCGAGGGAAATACCAATTTTAGAAATAGACAGGCGAGCCGGTGAGTAGGCGGGCGAGCTCTTTCCGCAATAGGTTCTTTCCATCTCCCAACCTGTCTAACAACAATTCGAACAGTTAATCTTTCACCAAAAAAACACATGTCAAATATGAATAACAAGGAATGAATTCTACGCTCTCACCCTCCAACTCTATGCTCTTTTGCTCTCTTAACTGTTGCTGATGGGGCAACTAATTAGCAACATTCCTCTCACTCTATTTAGCACTACTAAATAAAGGTTCCCCTCCTCCTTTCTCATCCGGGCTTGGGACCGGCAACGGCGGAGTTAAAACTTTTTTTTTAAAACTGCATTTAATAAAAAATAGAAATTTTAAAAGCTAATTTGAAATACCATTACCAATTGAGTCAAGCTAACACCCATATTGTAAAATGTAACAAGCTCACAACTAACTAATGCTCACAATTAAATAATGAGTTAAGCTAATACACATTGTAAAATGTAACAAGCTCACAACTAACAAATGAGTCAAGCTAACACATATATTGTAACATATAACAAGCTCACATCCTTCACACATTCATGGATATATAAGCCATTCGATAGAAAAAACAGTGAAGAAAAGAATGATCAATAGGTTCACCGATAAACATGCAAACAAGTTCACCATTCAAGTGCTTGCAAACAATGAAGCAAACCTGCTTACATCAACAAACAAATCGTCCTGTTTCGATTTCTTCAACAATTAGACTTTAATACTCGATTAAGGGTCCTCTAGTTTCAACAGCAAAGGGGTGATGACAAAATTAAGCAGAGGAAACGAATTAAGTAATAGTACATTTTATACCCAAAAACCATAAAAATAGAACTCAAGATTAGTGCCCGAGTGCATTCCTCTTGCTCCTCTTTATGGTCCTAAGAATTAAGATTACTTAAGAAATCGAAAACAGATGAAAGTGCTACATATGCATTTGATCAAAGTTCTTTTCTTCAATTTTTAAATGATCGGAAACCTTACTTCCAAAAAAATTTGAGTTACAGACTAAGGAAAGCACAGAAATTTTTAAGCTACCTACAATCCAGTCACCAAATTCCCACCATCGCCAATCGGCTCAAACCTTCCAGTTTTTTTCTTCCCTGCTCATCACTCAAACCAATCATCCAAACCGATTCTGCACAATCCAAAATACAATTTGAAAGATTCACAACACCACGAGCACTCAACAGGTTCCTTCTACGCAACACATTCTCACCAAGAACATTGCAAATCCATCCTCACAATCCACCAAAAACAACCAAAATCGATTCAAAGAAGAGCTATTGAAAACCAGATGGAACATTTTTGGGCAATATTTTCCGATTATAAACTTCCATAGGTGGTTGATTAAAGAGAAATCGGCTCAGGCAAAAAATTGGGTCTCCGGCCATTAGTCCAGACCACCACAGATCAGAGCACGGCAAAGTTATCGATTAAAATGGTGGAGATAAATCAATGAAAAATTGCAAAAAGAAGAAAGATGGAGAAATTTAGGCCCTTGTCGTCTCTGGTTCTTGGTCCTCCTCTCCTTTCTCCCAATCCATTCTTCTCCTCTTTCCCCATCACTGGTTTCTCATTTTTATACCCACCAAACTAATTTACAGAAATGTCATTCTTGTAAAAACAAAACCGGCAGAGGAGACGGCGGCCGTCGAGGGAGAGGCTCAGAACTCGTTCAAAATCCAAGATAGGAGAGAGCGATCGCCGGTCGGGAGAGAGAGGTCGGGGGAGAGAGCAGCGGTCGCCGGTCGGGGAGAGAGAGGTCGGGGGAGAGAGCGTCGGTCGGGGAGAGAGCACTGGTCGAGGGAGAGAGCGGCGATCGCCAGTCGGGGGAGAGAGCAGCGGTCGGGGGAGTGTTAGGGTTTTAGATTTTTTTTTATATCACCCGATTCACTTGACTCACCCTGACCCAGCCCGACTCACCCGGCTTTCGGGCTTTCGGGTAGGGTCGAGCCTTCGGGCTTTTTCTAGCCAGGCCCGGGCCCGACCCTACCCGACCCACGGGATGGATTTTGAGGCCCGAGCCCCGTGGCCTCAAAATCCAAGCCCTTACCCGCTCTTTTGCGGGTCGGGTAAGGTCGGGCCATCGGGCTATCGGGCAAAATTGACAGCCCTATAGGTGGTAGAGCAGTTAAGCAGCTGTCATTAGCAGCCCTACTAGTAGATGCAATCCACGTTTGTGGTAGAGCAGTTACTCTCTGAGTGGGAGTTAGTTATGTAACCACACTAGCAATGAGAATGAGGGGCCCGTAAGAAAATCCCGGAACGAAGACTATGCTCTCATGTCATATGTCATATGAATATTAACACAAAAACTGGTGTTTACACCATAACTCGTCTTGATCTTCCAGTTTCTTTATGTTTTCTCAATAATCAAGCAAGATAGGAAAGTCTAAGAAAAAGATCCCTGTAAGAGTAAAACAAGAAACCCCCTTTTTGTAGCACTGGGAGAAATGAAAGCCCGGTATTATCAAGTAAAACAAGAAACCCCCTTTTTGTAGCACTGGGAGAAATGAAAGCCCGGTACTATCATAAAAATTACTTAACAAAAGCCACACTAAAGCAAAAACGATAATTACTCCAACAAGATTTCAGCAAGAAGCAAAGAAAGGTAGAGATTTGGATGTCGAAGGGACATTCACTGGGTCTTCGAAGCAAAAAGATATAGATTTGGAATTGTTTCGGTCAATGTTGGATGATGAGGAAGAAATGCTTGTGCTTGAGACAATGTAGATAATTTGCGCCATAGGGAGGGCACGGCATTCTTTGACGTCGGATGATGTCCATGGCAACTGGTGGTGCACTGGTAGAGCCGTAGAGTGTTGGGGAAGCTTGCTGCCAAAACTTCAATGGCAAAGGAGGGTCACTCTGGGTCGGGACGACAACGGCGCAGCACGACAACATAGAGGGCGGTGCCATAAACTGCCCCCAGCAGCCAGCTGGTGACCTTGAACGTGGGGAAAATAGATTGGGATAGATTAGGTGGGTTGGGTGAGTAGCTAGAAATGAGTCAGCTTGGGGAGTTGTTCAGGCATTCATAAACCAAGACTCGCTTACTGAAGCTTGCCTACCCACCCAAGATGATATTATTGATATCCTTATTTGCATGGTGTGTATGCTTAGTGGGCCTCCTGCGTGCCCAAGGAGATTGGCATATAGTGCTCTCATAGGCCGGCTGCCCTGCCTCTTCTAGTCGGGTCTTAAGGACTCGTATACCTCTCGTTATATGCCAGAAATTATACTAGCATGTCATCAATTGACAGTGAAAAATCATTTTACCTAAGCTAACCAAAAAGGAAATAATTTACATAAAGGGCTGCATAAGATGGCCATTTGCCCCTACAGTTTGCCACATCAAAACTCCCCTAATGGGATTACCATTTCTAATTCGCCGTAAACACTATAAGAAGACTCATTTGTGATGCTCTCACCTTTTTTCTTTGGATGCCGAATTTTGTGTTAAAAAACAATCGGTTAAAACTAGAGCAAACATTGTACACTATAAATTTCAATTTCTCAAGACTTCCTCTTCTTTGACTTTGACTCATCTTTATGTTTTGCACGTTTTTCTAGCGAACTTTTATTGGACTTGATACTGATATGACCAGATGAAGATATCTTCCCATTCGGCAAAGCATTCTCAAATTCAGCTTCTCTGGCAATACTTGCAGCACGCTCCGGCAACTTATTCATCTTTCCCTCCAATGGAGTTTTGATTTTTCCCTGTCACGAGAATTTCAAAGAGAAGTGATGGCACAAAACAGTTGTTACTTACACATCTTCAAGAACATAAAAGAATGCACACCTGGTCTTGCTTGCCTGCCTCGTAAAGATTATCATCAACTAAAAACCTATGTTCTTTTATCACATTCTGATATAAGAATAAAAAACAAAAAATCAAGGTCAGAATAGTATGTATAGAGATCTGCTATGTGTTTTCTCTTCAGCAACTGTTTCCAAAACCTAGCAGTTGTATCAATATCATAAGGAATCATCAGCATCCTAGATTAAAAGGGGGCAACCAAATTATTGATAAGTTCAGAAAGAGAACTAATTAAGATTGTTATTAGGAGACCAAAATATAGTTCCATTAAGGAGATGTCATCAATGGCTAGAAAAACGCCCTAAATAGAGAGCAACCAAAAAATGCCTTCAAAGGAACCACATAAATTTTTGGGGTGAAGAATTACTTTGACATATTTATAAATGGTCCATAACAAGGCCGAATGGAGGAAAAAATCTGTCACCAAAAACCATATAAATGGGATATCATGTCGTGGTTGTTAACAATGATGTTATGACTAGGGGGCCACTAGCTGATCAGAATCTACTTATTTTACTTCTTAAGGGTAATTACATAATTGGTTGAAGAGTTATTTGTCATTAAATGTTACAAATGGGCATTAGGATTAATTTTCTAGTAGGCCTATTTTCTTTGTAACTATGAAAGGGTTAAGCCCAAGTTTAAATAATTGAGAATTAGAGTTATTAGATCTGGAAGTCTAAGAGGATGTCAGATTGTATAAAAATAAATGGGACATCCAAAATTATACAAACTATAGATGTATAAAACTAATGGGCCGTACTATGGAGTTATGAGAGAGTAATATAAGGACGTTTGCAAAAAGTAACTAAAATAACATAGAATCAATTTGGGTTCATGCCGGAAAAGTCAATGGAAGCTATATTTTTGTTACGACAGTTAATAGAGAGGTATAGGTATAGAAAATAAAACCTCTATATAGTCTTTATATATTTGAAAAAAGCATACGACAAAGTGCTGAGAGAGCTCATTAAGAGTGTTTTGAAGAAGAAGGGTATAATAAGAGGTTAGATAGATATCATAAAGGATATGTATGAGAGGGTTGTGACTAGTGTGGGGAAAATCGGGGCGGGGGAGGAACTAAGGAGTTTCCGCTTACAGTAGGTCTTCTTCAAGGGTCATCCTTAAGTCCTTATCTTTTTCGCTTTAGTTATGGATGAGCTGACTAGTCATTTGCAAGATAATGTACCTTGGTGTATGCTTTTTGCAGATGATGTAGTTTTAATTGATGAGAGTAAAGTAGGTTTGAATGAGAAACTGGAATTGTGGAGGCAACCTCTAGAATCAAAAGGTTTTAAAATAAGTAGGATTAATACAGAGTGCATGGAATTTATTTTTAAGGTAGAACTATAGATAGAGCTTTAGTTGAAATAGATGGGCAAAAAGTGCCAAGGTGTGATCAATTCCGTTACTTAGGATCCATAAAGAAGGGGATATTGATAATGATGTGGTGCATAAGATAAATGCGAGGTGGGTAAAGTGGGGAGTATTGTGTGATAGGCATGTTCCGAAAAGCCTTAAAGGCAAGTTCTATAGGACAACCATTAGGCCTGCAATACTCTATGGAGCGAAGTGTTAGGCATCAAAGAAGAGTCATATAGATAAATTGAATGTAGCCGAAATGAGAATGTTAAGGTGGATCAGTGAGATAACTAGGAGAGATAGAATTAGAAATGAATATATTCGGGAGAGCCTAGGAGTAGCTCCTTTAGGGGAGAAGCTAAGGGAATGTAGGTCGCGTTGGTATGGGCATGTGCAAAGAAGACCATTAAATGCCCCTGTGAGAAGATTAGAAGGGATACATGTAAACGATGCTAAAAGAAGAGACCTAAGAGAACTTGGATGGAGTTAATAAAAAAAGATTTGACTTTACTATCTCTTACAAAAGAGGTAGCCCAAAACAGGCTTCAATGGTGGAGTAAGATCCGTGTCGCCGACCCCAAATAGTTGAGAAAATGCGCTATTTGATTATGATTATGATTAAAGTAGGTTTAAATGCAAAACTAGATTTATGGAAGGAGTGGAAGCATCTCGTGCTATGACTTTCACAGCCAAGCTTCGGTAGGCCCATTTCCAATGCGCGAGAATCAAAGATCACATCAAGTACAAGGAGTGGAAGCAAAACTGAAATATTGTGACTTGTGACTCGCCCTCGTGGTTGGGTCAGGTCCACCTGGTCTGCTAGTTTAAAATGGATTTACTAATTGAAAGTTAGTTGATGGTTATATGTCTTGAAATATTATTAGTTGCCTTTAAGATTAATGGTTTGTAGGCTGGTTAACTTCTTTCTAACTGTGTCCAAGTTTTAATATAGGAGACACTGAAAAATTAGGGTTTTCATTTAGTTTAGTCTATCTCATCCCTATTCTATCTCTTCTCCCCTGACCCTTCTAATTAAGTAAAAAAATTACCCAAAAAAAAAATAAGCCATTGTTGTATCACCGGACTACATCACATCATGAAAAGTGAATGTGCAGAAAATTTCTATTGAAATACTCACATCTGTAAGCCGAGGTAGAGTTGATTCTATCTCATTAGACGCAAGACTGTATAGATGGCTGTATAACCTGCTCATAACTTTGTAGAAAATGGATAGTATTTTTGTCCGGTCTAATGCTTTCAGCTGATACTGTTAAAGCAACGAATGCAACAACATCTAAGTTAGTTTGCAACATAAAATTAGTTGGAAATAAAGTGTCGTTTAGGTTTCCAGAATGAAAACCAGTGGATTTAACTTGAATATTATGACTAGAATTTGAGAGGTAGTACTGACAAACCTCAAGATATGCAAGATCTTGCTTCTGCAAACCTATACAAAGTAGTACAGTAGCCTGGAGGGACGATAACGTCTTACGAATTCTCTCTTGAAAATATTGATCAGCAAGTTTAGGTACAAGATCTAAGATCTACAAATTTCAGAGTAGTAGATCATATGAGAACATTTTAAAAGCACAGTCAAACAGGTGTCGCATCTATTCTTTTCAGCATCAACATTCAAATGCAGTTTTGACTCTTTTTTTACTTCATATGATAATACTCATCCGTAACTTGAAAGAAACTTTGCAGAACTCTTTTTCATGAAAAAAATCCAGCAAACATTAAAGTGAAACAACAAAACATATAGTTAAGCTCAGTCTGAGGCAGAAGGTAGACATAATTGTTCTCATGGAAAATCATTTTTCTCGTTCTTGTACTCTACTATGGAGCTAAGCCGAATAGTTCTGCAGTTTTACATGTTCTTCTCATCCCATGAAAAATCCTATTTCAAATGTTCTTATATGTTAATATTGCTCCTCACTTAGTGGATCGGAACACCATAAAAAATTTATAATTAGAAATCTGTTTCTCATAAGATCATATAGACTTACACCAAAGCTTTGACATTAGTTTCATTTCCACTAAGCAGTCAAATAAAAAATAATGTGGCTACTTGCATCTTACCATGTGATAATCTGAAAGGTTGTTAGTATAAGCTTGCAACCGCATCATATCATATGGTGATAATATCTCCTTTAGTGACTTCAAAGATCCATTTTCAGTGTTGTCAGTAGATTCAAAGTTGATCTTGGGATCCAAGACTCTAGAAATTATTAAAAAAACAAAAATTGAGGACTTTATTTGGTAACAAAGAAGCCAAAATTAACCAACCATGTGTCAAATAACAAACCTCATAGCAAGTTGACACTGCATATGTCGAAAGCTAGAACCAAGAAGTCGAGCAAACCTTTGTCTAAAATCTGCAATCATGAGAATCAGCACAGAATGAGATTCAGTCTACTGAGAAAAAGATAAAACATCAGGATAATATGGCTAATTCAGGCACCTAAATAAGCAGTTTTGTTGCTAAATATGAACAAAAACACTTTTCTGCAAAAAAATATTGGAATACCAAGAAGCAAAAAAGAGCGGAGCTTCCACTCCGACACCGCAAATACTTGAGACAAGGTGTATAAAGTGAGGCATATATACCAAGAAGTGTGAGACAATGCGATACCATTTTCATACAACTCAGATCACAAAAGTCACTAATCAATTAATTACCTACGACACTGCACTTATTTTGTATATTTGACCTTACATCATATACTTGGCCCCTTGCTCAGAAAAATTTACTAAAATTCCATATGCAGTAAGTACATTGATGCCAAATATTGCTCTTCATAATATATCTTCCTGAACCCGGGGCACAAAGTTAAAGACTTTGCTGTCTGAAGGATTGGTTTAGAATAAAGATCTGAAAAACAACTCACCCTGATAGAATGGTGAGAAAAAGCCCAACTCATTGGACCAATCACCTTCAATTTCCTCACTTCTCAACGACTTCAAAACCATACATGTATGTTCACCAGTCACAGCATTCTATCACATCCATGCAAAATAAGCCATACCAAATCAGTTAATTTCAAAATAATTGGAGATCATGACTACAATGATGACGAGATAAAAATTGAGTGCAACTCCCCCGAATTATCACATCTGAATAAAGTTAACCTAAAAATGTTGCCCCAGAAATACCCACCCTAGCAGTGACAAAAAATAGACCTACATTGTTGAAGTGAAACTTTTCCTGGAAAGGAGAAGAACAATGAACTTCTGGTTCGCCTTTTAAATTCCTAAAATAGGCATCAAACTTAAAGACAGTGCACTATATTTATTATTATTAAAACTTGATGACATCCTCAATGTCTATATTATTTGATATAATTAATGTGTAGACTTTCTTTGTGCAATTAACCCTTTGCAACAATGTTATGTATATGTATCACAAGTCATAGTAATGAGTGGGGGGGGGGGGTGTGCACGGAGAATTCACCCCAATGATAATCACAATGAAATAACAATAATAACTCAGAAAAAACGAAATTATAATGTCAGTATTGCCCAAAAACAAAGACTTCGTAACTGGAATCTGACAAATGTAGAAAGGAGCAAATTTGAGTTTTCTCCAGAAGTTAAAAAGCTCAAGGGTGAGTCCAAACGAGACACCAAGGTAATAAAGCTTTTCAGGTTGCCTCTCTCCTAAGTGTACAAGCAGAGGTGGCAAATCCGCCCTGGGTCTTATATTTTCTTCATGCAAAGGAACCTGAAATTGTGATACAATAAGATTTTATGAGGATAAATCAATAAGTACAGCATACTAAGATCACCTGCATGTGAATTTCCCAGCCAATTTTTTCAGTTCGAAATTCACTAAACTATTCTACTTGTAATTATCAGGCCTCAAATCTTAATACTGTTGATCAAGTATTTCAAATCTGGCGATTACAATTTACAACATACCTTTTCTTCAGCTTCTCTTAGTTTGAGTTGCGGCCTGTCAACTTTTTCAAAGTCCGTCTCAGTTATGTGAGTGAACTGTCCATAATAATACCTAGAAAAAGAATGCCATTACCCTGACTGCAGAAACAATAAGTTTCTTGAAATTTAACATTACACACTGCATCACTCCCTCACTTCATCAGTAATTCACTCCATCATATTTCACCTTCAATGCAAAACACCTCCACATTTCCAATGACAAACCAAGAATATGAACTTAGATGTTAATTTAGGTTAATTATTGTGTCAATTAGTTAGAATCCAATCTTTCAAGATCTACCATCTCCTAAAAAACAAGTCATACAATGGAGAGATGAATTTTACCTCATCTCGGTGAGATCTAAGTGATTTCAGCAATATCTAAATGACCTCAGCAACAAATTATTTATAAGGCGTATATAAATAGGACAACAAGTGGAGAGCAGCCTCGGGAGTTCTATGTGATAAGCGCATTCCAAAAAGGCTTAAAGGAAAATTCTATAGGACAGCTATGAGACCTGCAATACTCTATGGAGCGGAGTGTTGGGCTGCAATGAAAAGTCATAGATAAATTGAATGTAGCCGAAATGAGAATGCTAAGGTGGATGTGTGGGGTAACTAGGAGATAGGATTAGGAATGAGCATATTCATGAAAACTTAGGGGTAGCACCTTTAGGGGAGAAGCTTATGGAGTGTAGGTTGTGTTGATATGGGTACATGCAAAGAAGAGCACTAATGCTCTAGTGAGAAGATTAGAAAGGATGCATTTAACTGATGCCAAGAGAGGGAGAGGGAGAGGGAGAGGCCTAAGAGAACTTAAATGGAATTAATAAGAAAGGATGTCTTTGCTTTCTCTTACAAAAGAGATGACAAAAAACACACTAGAATAGAGGCATAAGATCCATGTTGCCGGCCCCAAATTGTATTGGGAAAAGGTGCAACTTGATTATGATTATGATTTATAAGGTATATACACAAGGAGCCCGCTATACATTTGATACAACCCAAAGACACGACTTAATACAATACATGAGATGATTAACAAAGTACAGCAAGAGGATATAAACGGGCAGATGAGCTGCAATCGAGACAGAGACCATTGCACAAACCACCACTGCTGCACCGGGAACGCTATGGCGCACCACAAGGATTGTCTCCAGGTCGCAGATTGATTGTTCTTTTTATACATACAACACTTGTCAGGAGAGGGAAAGGGTGAGCGAGCACCATCGCAGGTGCATATCCTCCGCAGGGGAAGTCAGTTGCACGACCGCCAACCAACCGCCGCATTGCATCCGAGGAAAGACAAAAGAGGGTTGGAAGTGGAGGAACAAACAAGCTAGCACCACAAACCACAAAGAACTGTACCATACCAAAAGTGGGAGGGGAGCTGGGGAGAGAAGGTTGGAAAGAAGGCAGACGAGGAAGAGAGATGGAGGAGAGAAACAGGCGAACAAGGAATAATGTGCGTGTTTTCTGTTGGTAACCAATATATTTCTTATGAGTTTGTGATTGTTTGATATTAATTTATAATATTAGATTTTCTGGTGGGTGCTTTTTTTCCCAACCACTGAGATCTTTTACTTGATTTCTCTGAAATCCCATCTCTTGTAACCAGCTCAGTAGATCGCTTTGGCAGACCAAGACAAGGCTGAGATCCAAGATTGCAGACCTTGCAGTCACACGTTGTGAAATTGAGAAAAAAGGAAATTCCATACAAAATCATGCAATAAATAGATATTACGTGCAAAAATGGCAACAAAGAAGTTGATCTTTCACAAAACTGTAATAACTGCAAATGCCGACGACAATAATGATGATACATGCGAATATTTAATAAGAATGACTAGATATCAACCTTAACCATCCGGTATTCAGAAAGTGCAAATGCGAGCATATAACATATCTAGTAATAAGAAGTGCTTTAAGACTACCATATAGAGATAATCAACAGTCACATGCATTTCTTATGTGATCATATCAACCAAAATACTTGAGCGTATAACTGGATTCAGCAGCTTAAATTAGACAACAGTAACATGGAATTCTTTTTCACAATAACTTGAAAAATAATGTGGCCCTTTCTACCCTGTTTCTCATGACCCAGCTATGGAAATGTCTCATGCATTACTCCTAGACTCCTAGTACTAATTTTTTTCCCCAGTGCCACACTTCACCCGAACACAGCCGATTGACTTTTCTTTTTCTAGCACCACCAACTCCTAGTACTAATGTTCCACTGGCATTTGCTTCAAGTTGGAGGCTCGCTTTCCCTCTTTTGCTCAGGTCTCATGCACCGACTTCTTGTCTATCGAGAGAGGCCCATGGGGAAGAGAGGGAGGTCAAGGAGTTGGACCTCAAGTGGAGTGGAGCACCAGACGAGGAGAGGCGGCAGTCACCAAAGAAGGATGAATGCAGGGGTGGTAAGCCAGGAATTTGCAGTGGTCATTCGATGAGGATGCAACAACAACTTTTAAAGTCACGCACATTAGACATACAGGGCAGCTGCGCAGGCTAGATGAATCCTATTTAAAAAATGTTGGACCAAAGTAACGCATATTGTAACCATTAAATATCAGATTATATGACATCAACCTTACATTGCTAATTCCTTTTCTGTGATAACCTTTTCGCTAACACTTAATCTACATGTAAAAGAAAAGTGGCATAAAAACTATTTCCATGACAAGAACAAATAACTAAAAAAATTACCTTATAAGGCGTTCAACTGCACGTGAGCCATATCCACGCTGACAAGGAAAATAACTATATTAGAAAAGTGATAGAGAAATTAAAGTCACAATTTGCTACCCCAGGGAAATGAAATTTTACCTTCATACCCTCTGGGTGTACAGCAATGCGTACAATACGAGCCCCTGAAAGACTTGGAAAAACTGTATCCTGAAACTGTTCAGTGAATTTCCATGGTATTTGATCACCATAAGGCTGATGTCCTTCACTTAAACTTTTAATTACAGACTCCCGAGAGATTTTTCCTTCTAGACAGACCTATAGCAAACATACCACAGTCTATCATTAAGAACTTAACGATGACAAAGCAAAGTGCTTATCTCTCCTAACATATTATTTTGTACAAAGCCACACGAGAAAAGAGACAGAGCTTTGACGCAGGAAAAAATCCTGTGGGTAGGATAATGGATGGGATGCGTAGAAAGGGGATGAAATTCTAGAATCATTATCAGAAGAACCACCGGAATCATCACCAGAGTTTGTTGGAATTGGTACCAACAGACATGTTCAACATTAGTACCAATTAACATGTTCAGCATTGGCACTAAACAATGGATCTCATTCAACTACGAACATAAAATATCTTTTCTAAAAATCATAGGCTCATTTCATGGAATACTTCCCTCAAATAGGGGAAATTATTCAGTGCACTGGATGCAAAACGTCAGTGTTGAGGCCATCCCAGTCCATTCATGAACCTAGGATGTCAGTAATTGCTCTTATTCACATCCCAGGAGCTGTTTCTGATATTTTAATCCCCTGGTATCAGCAAGTGCATCCCATGTGTCAGTCCCGCATTGAAAGGGAGCCACACGCCGCATTGAATAATTTCTAAATAGTCTTTACATAAGGTCTACTATAATAAATAAAACACCAATAAAGAAAGTCTCCTAAACCTAGAAACTAAAATCAGATTCTTTAAGGCCTCATGTAATTATCTTCTAAATAAGACACCCACCGAAATACAACTTCCTATATAAATTAAGGAACTTAGATAGAAATCTAAACCATCTAGTCCCACATCTTAATCCATTTTAGTTCGGGTCTAAACATGCAACCGCATTAAGCTCTATCCAGAGTAATATGACAATACTAATTTTTAGACCAAAAGTAAAAATAGAAGGCTGAAAGTAACTATCATCAAACCGCAAAGGGGTCATGATGAGGCATGTGGACCCATGTGAAGGGTCCACTCAAAACAGTGCAGACACTAGGATCAAACCCAGGGGCCCCAAGTCGTTTGGCTGGTTTTATTAGACCCATATTGATTAATCTATATCGAAAACTAGGGTGGTTGACTAAATTTGATGTTTGACTCATCAGTCTAGAAAATTGGAGTAGAAATAGTTGGGTTATTAGGAACTTGTGTTAGTTTTAATTTTAAGCTATAAAACTTGAATTTTTTTTTCTGAGTCTTCTTCTTAAAAAATGTAGTAGGTAGCAGTTGGGTCATTACAAGAGTGTTTGGCAAAGCTGTGATTTGGCAGAAATACTTTGCTTTCCATTTTAGTGTGTTTGGCAAGCACAGAGTTCTGCTCTATCAGTTCTGCATTCCCGGTTGCCAAATGCACTATTCGTCGACAATCCTTGCTTTCCTCCCAATGCATAAATTGCCTTGAAATCCATGACCGGTAAAAAGTCTTCGATTAGATTGTAGAATCTCCTCAGCAAGGCAATTTCCAGAAATCGTAGGGATTTAAGGGTTTCAAATTGAGGAAGGAAAAATTTTAGTCATCAATGGTCCTTTTGAATTGTCCCTAAATCCACAAATCCTAACAAATTTTTTGTGAAATCCTTTGCTAAACACCCACTAAATGTAGCTTGACTCCTCTCCTTTGTAAGCTTAGATAAGGCCTACTTACGAAATATAATCAGAATAGGATTTGTGATGAAAAACTTCCCAAGCCTACTGAGCATAGCCTCTGTTTGGTGCGGTTGCCAAACTCCCTCAAGTGCAAATTTCAGTACTTTCTATATCCCCTAATATTTAGTGATCCTTCACACTCCATTATGCATCAGATCAATAGTTCAAAAAACCCTTCAAAAACCGATGAGTGTGTACATTTTTCACATCCATTTTGCATAGATACAAGACAATTATGTTGCAAGACCCCACAGAGAGAGAGGGAGGGGGAGGGTTAATTCAGACCTGAAGGACACATAATATATCCGGAAAGCAATTGTTTGACCGATCAACAGGACCTGCACATACATAAATCAAAAAGAGAAATAGTAAGACTTGTCTCTCCAATTTTTGTCCGTGTCCAAAAAAGACCATGAGCAGCAACCTCAACTTCACAAGGCCTAGCCAACATCCTGCTAATGGACTAAAAGAACGTACCAAGCAAAACAAATAGATGATGCGCAGGTGCGTCTGCCATGAGTTGCAAGTCATTTGGAGAATTCTTGTAATGTGAAGCAACATAAAGGGCCATCATCCTCTGCAACCAGAAAGCAAATTACTGACAACTAGTATACTTCAACAATAAAATAAATATGAAACTTTGATATAATGAAACACATACCTGCAAAAAAATTTCACTGTCTTTGTGATAAGAGAAAAGAGTATCTCGGTTAACATAATAAAGTTCGCACTCGCTTGCATCAGGAAACCTACAGAATTAACAATCATCAGCATAAGTAATGACAGCTGAACCACACAAATTCTACCTTTTATTGCAGTGGTGCTAACCGATGAATTTTCGGAATCGAACTTGTAGCATCCAAACATAGCAAACCATGAAGCCAGGACTCGATTGGATCACCAGAAGCATATCTAATTGGTTCATTCAATTCCATCTCCAAAATACCTCTCCCTGCGCTCCACAGTCCATTTATCCATTTACATAAACATCAAAAAGTGAAAGTCAGATTCTGGACATGCAAATGGAAAGCGAAAGGCCACAAACAATACTTAACTTCTCCAAAACATTACAACAAAAACCATTCCCACAAAAAACCAGTTTCTCCCACGCTTTTGTATTACTCTTCATCATTTTTTTGTCACTAACAGTTCTCTCTTTATGCTTATTTACCTGTAATTTTAACCAAAAAGCCAATGGAATCTGCTTGTTTATCTTTAACACCCAATTATTGCAATAAGTAAAAAAAAATATTTGACAGAAATGTGAAAACAACAATTAACTGAATTTTATTTGTGTAGGTATCACTAATAGGCACTTAAGGAGAAGCAATAACATATAAGAAAACCAGAGCATTTCAAAAAAGTAGAACATAAATTAGAATACCAGTCAAAAGAAACAAATACAAT
The DNA here is from genome assembly GCA_039654745.1 of Houttuynia cordata. NCBI lineage: Eukaryota > Viridiplantae > Streptophyta > Magnoliopsida > Piperales > Saururaceae > Houttuynia > Houttuynia cordata. The sequence continues at coordinate 5,653,259 of CM077502.1, read as the reverse complement.
CCTTAGAAAGGATTATGCTAGCAGAGAACAAAGACAAGAAAATGAAAATGGAACAAGTAACACTTCCGTCCCTAAATAAGTGTCTGGATTGGACAAAAACTGTCCGCCAATAATCATTCTATTTAGCATGTGCATGTGTAATACTGGTCATTACCTGTTATGTTGGGCCAGTAGGGGATCGGTTGGATGGTACAGATCATATAGAGCTAGATGGGCAATAGCCCGCTAGTGCCGGGGAGAGAGAGGGAGGGAGAGAGAAAGTAATGAGGACACTCTTTACGAGATGGATTATAATTCTTATAATTTATTTCACTCATGCCTCTACTATGTCAAGCTGAATTAACGTAAACAATCCCACTAAGTGATTCCACCAGCTGACAAGGTCCTTGTCCTCAAACCTGCAATCCTTAGTCAGATCTTTTGATGGACGTTTGCATCATTGCACGGTGTATCATTTATTTGGACAGTCTAACCAAAATCTTACCTAATCTTTTAACTATTTGTAGGACACCAGACCCCACAACTAACTACTACTTCAAAACCCCCTCATCAGTACTAATTTGGGTGATGACAGGATTCATCTAAAGAGATATCTTAGTGATCTATACATGGAATATGCATTTTATTATCTCCTAAACTTATGTTTATGCTAGTGTTTGATTAGAATTACTACTTTAATATAGTTTTTGGTTTTTGTAGGAAACAAAAGTAATACATAGAAATGAGGTAAAAAGTAATTCGAATGGTTAAATTATCATAACTTCGTGTACAAATGTTGGATTGGACTGATTCAATTCTCATGTTAAAGTTCAAGAACTCAGCTTTCCAATGCCACAAACCACGCGCAATTCGGAGTTCGGGACAGAAAGTTATAGCCATTTGAAGTTTATGAACAGTAACTACGATCGATCGGCTATCAATGCGATCGATCGCCAGAGCCGCAAAAGCAGTGTATTAAAGGAAACAATCGATCGGACTCAAAACGATCGATCGTATCTACTGGAATTTTTCAATCGCCGAAGACAGTAACTACGATCGATCGGTATCATGCGGCGTCGATCGGCAAAACGATCGATCGGAGGAAAATAACGAAGTAATTGCGATCGATCGGACAGCGAACGATCGGCAATACAGAGCGATAGATTGCCGTATGCGACAAACCGAAATAAGACCTATTTCGACTTGGATTTGGAAGGGGACTTCGTGGTTTCTCTTCAAACTTATAAATAGGCCTTATGGGAGAACGTTTTGGGCACCACATATTCAACCCTTGGAGACTTTTTGAGCTTTATTGAAGGCTAGAGCAAAGGAGAGGAGGAGATGAAGAACATGAAGAACACGATGGTGATTTCTCTTCCGATGCGAGGCTAAACACCTTTTCAAGGCGTAGATGAAGCCCAATAATCTGGTTGTGTAGTTTCTTTTCTCTCATCTTATGTGTTTACTCTAGTTGGTGTATGGATTTTATTGTGTAATCACCGTTAATTCAATAAAGGTTTGTTCTTTGTACTCGAGAGAGACAAAAGTGAATTCTTGTGAGTTTCAATCCGAAGAATACTTGCGTATCCGAGAGGAACGTGAGTAGACTGAGGTGTTATATATCAATAAAATTTCATTGGTTTATACTCGAGAGAGATAGATCACAATTCCATGTTTTAACCGTTTTATGTGTTACATCCGAGAGGAGAGCACTATATTTTGAGTTGACAAGTGTATGTCCGAGAGGAATATGCTAGCCAGTTGGAAATCTTTATTCAAAAGAGAGATAAACGATACACTAGTTTATTGTGGTGGATTCGAAGCCTTGGTCTTCTCCACATTGATTAAATCTCACTTAGTTTAGTTAAAGTTCATAGCTTTATTTAGATTAAACAAAAACTTCAACTTTCTTCTCTTGACTTTGGTAAAAGATTAATCCGTCTCTAAGGTTCGACAACCCTTATTAATACTCGCCGTAGTACAATTACCTTGTGCACTTGCAAGGGTTTTAATTTTAAACGATCACTTAGCCATTATTATTCAACACAATAGCTTCAATCACAAGGATTATTGTGATCATTCAAGATTAAGATATTAGGGTTCCCTTGAGAGTATTTAAAAACTTTCGGGGACATTAATTAGCCGTTAAGATTTGCTTAAATCTAGAAATTGCTAGGATTAGATAAAATACATTTCGGTTTATCCCTTTCTCCTCTGTCTCCACCTAGATTCGTATTCACACTCTACCCTTTCTATTTCCTTCCTAACTTCCCATTTCTTCCTTCCTGTTTTCCTCTTCCTAGACCTTGACTCCTTCCCTCTCTCTAAACACAGCCCTAAAATCATGCCAAGTCTTAATTGTAACCAGGCCAAAGCCATGATTATACCAAAGACAGAGCCTTTATTTTCTGTTGCCCATTGGCCTAGACGCAATACCATAATTCAGTTATATAATGACAGTATTAAATTAATAGGGATGGGTCAAATTTTCATCTCACAAAAATTGGTACCAGGAAGACAAAACACAATATTAAAAGAAACTCAGAAAGCCAATCTTATGAATAACTACTTTCCCAGTCAGTAATAACCAAGCGTGTTTTGTTGCCTACCACAAAGTTGTAAAATTGTAACAACCTTATCCAACATGAAATCTAAACATTTCTAAGATGTCTAAGAGATAACTGAAGACTGAAAATCACTAAAATACCTGAATGGCCACTATCTGAACTTTTGGTGGATGTATTGCTTTGATCTTCCTTCAACTGTTTCAAAAGTTTTAGAGATAAAGAACGCCCAGTGCCTTCATAGCTAAGCATAGGTACAATATCAGTTAGTAAATGTACCAAAGATCTTAATTTGAAATAATAGAAAAGATAGACAATCTATCATTTATGCTAAATACACTTTTTAAAATAGAATAGTAAGCCAAAAAAAAAGAAACTTTACCCATTCACCGTAGACGATAAAAAAACTAAATACGGGCCAAGCAGTGACTTCACGACTGGCAATGGAATAGCCGCTGCTTCATCAACAACCAAAAGCTCAACTTGAGAAAGCTTTTCATGTTGATTTGGTTGTATGTACTGTAAGAAACATATAGACAATTACGCACCAAACAAAGATAACATACTAGTATTACACAACTCAGTGCTCAATGTCGCGACAATAAAAATTGACACATGATCCTAAACACGCCAAAGAAAACAAAGCCCAAGTTGCTCGTGTCCAATAAATGGCTTGCTCATCATTTTTCTTCAAATAGGTTTCTTTGTCATGGTGATGAAGCCTGACAGAATATCAGTTGGAGAACCAATCTACTGATGACAGTAGCAAGTCGACAAGTGGTCCAACTAGCAACTCTCTGCATAAATCCAATCTACAGTTCAACCACAGCATAAACCAATGATAACATTGACCAGCGATATAATGACTGATCAACACCTAGAGGGAGCCGTTTGGTACCATTGATTGCAGTAACTTTTGAACAATACCATTTGCGGGACCAGCCGACTATTCTGACTGGTCGGTAATATACATAAAGGGTATTTTCAAGTTGTTTGTTATGTAATCTAAGATATAATTCGCAGGGGATTGAAGGTTTAAGTGCTATTCCCTTATACTTTCTCCTCAAAATATAGAAATATTAGTGTGAGTAACGGACGTAAACAAATCGTGGTTTCGTGTTACTGTTTCAATTATTTTGCCAATTGCAGGTGAGAGAACAAACTATTTGTTTAGGTAGTTCGCCCATCATGCTTAAGCTCAAATTAACTGAACATTACAAACTCAATTAGAGCTCAGATGCAAAATTGAAAAGTAAAAATGTTCCATTTGACATAAGTGAACTGCCTATACCTTACATCTAGCTAATATTGACAACTAACACACTAATTGTCCAGTTTCAAACAGTGTTCTAAAACCTGCCCGGCCCAGCCCTGCGAGTAGGACCGGGTTGGAACTTGGAACGGACACGGTTCACTTTCCAGGCACAGGCCAATGACGGTTGAACTAGGTATGTTGGTTCAACCGGTTGGCCCGGTGAAACAGGTATAACCTAGACCCGGCCAAGAAACCAGTTTGGTGGCTTGGCAAATTTTGAGAACACTGGTTTCAAATGCTGTTAAAATGCTCAACTCGTATAGTTCATTAAATATAAGCACTGGTGCTATGCATTTCTAGAATCAAGCAGAAGTCATTTTCCTTGCATAATACGGAAAGATATTATGAATAATCTTTTCTCATAATTACTTAAATTACGTTTTTTCCCCTTCTAATAATAATAAATATCATTAACAACATAGGGCATAATAACTACATGCAGAACAATCAGGATCACCAAAAACTAAAGATGTGTATTGTTTGACATTATGTTGGCGTTGCTGCCTCAGATATTATTTTCGCTCTCCAATTCAAGCAAATTGCAATTTGAACAATTAAGTTGAAGCAGTTGTACTGAGAAGTGAGCATGCTCAATAAATCTTGCTTTCAGGAGTCCATACTCCAAGATTTAAGCATGTGGCACGTACCCAAGTAGATGAAGGAAAGTTATGTTTATGTGTCTAACCTGAATTGTTTGCCTATGATGTTTGTAGACATTGATTCTAACAATTGCCTTCTTGAAATCAGCATCGTTGCTTTTTACCACATCATAATTTAAATGCTCCTGCAACCAGCAAGTGACACAAATTACATACCACAATAAACAGCGCATTTAAGCAACAATAAATCAAATTTCCACAGTGATGACAGAACTCGTGGGAAAGGTTCTTCTAGGTTTTACAACGACCAATACAAAGAATCTAGAAAGACGGGAGAGAAGGGTAAGGGGGGCACTAAAGCTCACGTTGTGGGGCAGCCAGAGCCAAGGGCCAAGCCAGAAGGGCAGACAAACAGGGCTAATTGCCTTCAATTCATCATTTTCCAAAACTGAGAATTACAATAGATTACAGGGCTTATATAGTAAAGCCTGCCTTAGACTAAAGACTAAAGTGCCGAATATAATAAAAACAAAACTAGCCCTAATAAAAATAAAACTACTTAAATAAGCCTAATTGACTTGATATTCTACATCCAACCGACAAGGACTCTCCTCCAGAGAGTAAAAAAAATGAGGTACTGCCTCGGAGGAGCGAGCAAGAGGGAAGAAGGCACAGCTGGGCCATCCAGTCCAGAAATAAAGATATCTTTCGATAACACTTCTCTTGGAGACCAAAAGCATGACGTAACACAATGACAATCGCTCGACATGTGGTGGAGATGGGGGTAATCAGGTTATGGGAGGTGGGACCCAAGAGTAAAGGTGGAGAAGGGAGCCAGGGATCAATCCCTATGGAAGAGGGGAGCTGGAGCTCAAGTTTTGGTGGGAAAGGGTGGGACCAAAGCTCAAGCACGGGACCAAGGGGCAAACCAAAGAGGCAGACAAACAAGACTAAATGCCTTCTATTCATCATTCTCCAAAATCGAGGATTACAATAGATTACAGGAGTGGTATAGTAAAACCTGACTTATACTGAAAGACTTGTATGGCCAATAAAATTGAAGACAGAAATGAACCTATTGAAAACTAAATACTTAAACAAACCTAATTTACTTGACATTCTGCATCACACCATTTAAGCATATGATGCAAATAAACTCCAAAAAAAGGATACCGAACATACAAAATGTGAAAAAAAAATCACCAGGAGGCAAAAACATAATAGAAGTTTGCATGTCAAGTAATAAAGTGTCGTAACCAATGACCAGTCTACGATACCAACAAATGGAAAGACAAGGTGATCATAAACAGAGCAATATTATGCAATACATATTAGCAATTTCAACATTTACTTTGCGACCAATTCCTACCAAAGAAGGAGATAATGTAAACGTTAGGATGCATGGAAAATATGCCTTGTAAACTAATCCACAAAAAAACTTGCAAATAAATTAAAAGAAGTCATTTACAAGCAAAGACCATTTGCAATTTATGTCACATCAAATAGTGGTGTTCAACTTATGCCTTGTGAGTTGTGAGCATCTCCAACTAAAAGAAACATCATCATCATCATACACCCTATCCCAACTATCTGGGGTAGGCCACATGAATTCTATACTATATTTGACTCTTATCAGAATTAAAAAGATGGAATAAAATCCATGCAAAGAAATAAATAAAACACAACTTCTGATGTATATATAATTATATATAAATATATATATATATGTATACATATGTAAATATATATGTATGTATAATATATATTTGGGAAAAATTTAAATGATATCTTTCTCGTATAGCTTGTATGAGCCCGAGTAATCTTGAGCCATTAGATCAAGATCTGACCGTGGTGATGATTCACACTTACCTACCCAGTGATTTGACACCCACCGTCAGATCTTGATCTGACAGATGAAGATGACTTGGCTCATGCAAGCTACATGAGAACGATCTCATGTAAACCGGTCCCTCTCTCTTTCTCACTATATATATGTGTGTGTGTGTATGTATGTATGCAAATGTATATGTATGTATATACATATGCAAATGTATATGTATGTATATACATATGCATATAGTAGATACCTTGTAATCTAAGGCATCAAAACCCTTGCAAACAAATTCAAACAAAGTCTTCAAGTTCTCCGGACTTGGCGCAGTAACGTATACATTCGAATACCTGAAATACATTAATTAACTCATAGAGGACCCGAAGAAATAATATACATTTAAAACACTGAAAGTATAATCACCCTGCAGCAACAGCCCCAGCAACAGCTAAACCCAAAGCAGCTGATTTACCACGTCCACGACCAGCAATCAAAGCAGTTGGGCCTTGCAGTGTCTTGTCCAGAATCGCATCCAGGAACTTCAACACAGCTTGGCCCTAATAAATTTACAATTTTGAGCAACACACCTTCACCTCTTCTAGCCAATTACTCTAATCTGACAACATTAAGAATTGCAGCTGCTAACCTGGTCAAAAGTACAACACTTCCCAAGCAAAGGACCGGTGGGGAATTCACCATGAAGTTGCTCTCTAAGACTTTGTATGTCACCTCCTCCTTCTGATAAATGCTCAAAATCCTTCCGAAAAAAAATAAAAGATTTCAGGAGCGCACACACACACACACCCCTTATGTTGTCTACTTAGAGGTGATACATAGTTCCACCATTCTATGCCTAGGAGAAAATTAACTAATTTAATAAACTAAAAAAATGTAAAACAAAGAGGGAATGACTATAAACATACTAAGTTCAAGAAAGAATAATTTCTAATTCTAAAATTAGAAATGCTTGTTATCTCCATACTCTTTCGAAATGACTGACCACATGCTGCAAGTGCGTCAGCCCATACACAATACAAAGCACAAAACCATTCACAAAAAATTACCATAGTAAGTTCCGCAGGAGTAATAGACCTCATATGCGATGAAATTGGCAAAATATTTAGCTCATCATCCACGATCGCACATGTTTTGCATGAAGCAAGAGATAAAAGGAAGCGCTCATTAAAACGGGGAATTGCCACCGAATGGGACTCCGTCCGAAATCTCTCATGCACATCCTGACAAGTATAAATAAGCTATAAATAAACTTGATAGTAGCAGTGGAAAAAAGAACCAAGTTAACAGCCAAAGGCCCTAACCACGGATAACTCAATACTCATTGGTGATAGAGCTGAAGTTTTCTTGACTAGATGTCGTCTTTTTAGATATTGTTATTTAGATAATGGAAATAAAGAATAAGTACCAAAAAAATCATGCAAACATCTGCAGAAGGTTCATTAACATCCTCAGTCATATAAAGGACATTCAAATAAAGGCAACTAGACATACAAGAATAGAATTACATTAGTAGGGAAATAAAGGTTCATTAACAAAAGAATTTTATATCAGGACACCATCACTGCAGTGAAGGATTAAACACAAACCATAACCATAGTGTAGAGACTTCTGAGTGAGTCAAGTTTTTGAAGAAGCAACAGCACCAAGCCACCACCTTCAACCGTTTCAATAGTTCTTGCAAGAAGATTTGGCGTCAAGGCCTCAAAGTCCTGCATATTACAAATGCTTATGGCTATTGTCATTATAAAAAGGCAGTGCGACACGTATTTCAATTAGAAACTTAAGGAACCAAACCTGAAGAATGCACATGCCAAATGTATTCCCAAGTACTCTTTCAGAATCTTTGTATAGACAATACGTGAGACCCACACTCTCAAGAAAAAGAGCAAAAGAATCAGCCTTGTTAGGATCCAAGGTTCCCCTCTGTATGTTTATCTTTATTTGCTTCTGACGCTTTCTCTTGTGACTAATGACATGGAAAAAAGCCCACAATTATATCTAATCTTGAATAATATATGCAAGTAAGAAATGTAGAAATTAACATCTAGACAAGAATATCAGTTATACATACAATATGATATTACATAACATGAGAATTTCCCCAATGCTTTAGAAAAAAAGACACCACAAAACCAGAATGGTCAAGAAGTCCAGCTGGTCCCGGTGCAATATTGTTTCAAGCCAATTAAACCCCACACATACAAACTGTATAAGGTAATTAGTCTCCAAACACTATAAGGGAATACATTATTCTACCAATAAGTCAATTACCTCAAAGACTCCACCATCAAAAAGCCTTTGAGTTCACTTAACCAAATTCACGATTAAACAAAACTACACTTGCAAGAATCATCATGCAGAAACAGGTCAAAACAAGACCAGGTGCTCAACCTGGTTTTCATATTCTAGAAAAATAGTGTAAATTAGACTGTTGAGGATTGAACTGTCACACACTGCTAAGTTCTACTCCATTCTAGTTCAGTTTTCAAGACATCAATTCATACATCTTCTGTATAACTATGACTGAAAAAGGCTTCAGAATCTCGAAAAAAAAAAAGAATCTGTGGAAATATCTAAAGGGCCAATTATCAGCAACAAATAATGCAGTCCAGAGAATTGAACTCAAACACTGATCTATTCCACACCATTATACTTCAGTTTTCAAGACAATAATTCTTACCGCTTCTGTAGTATGGCAAAAAGCTTTTTATCAAAGTCTTTGAAAAAAATAAATCATAGTCTGCGAAAATATTTAACGTTGACATACAATCATCATGTGTATTCCTGAAGTCCAGTTCATCTTGTGTCTGCGTGTCTATACACACAAACATCATCTTGCAAATAGCTACTCATCAGAAATATCCCAAACCACAAAAAAAACATAGTACTCCCTCTGTCCACAAAATTCTGGCCCCATTACTAAAACAACAGATCCAGAAATAAATGACCCATTTTGTGGCAAGCCAATGAATAGCAGAGTTGACTTGCTGTGGGCCCCACCCCGATGGCTTAATAGCTTGGAAGGAAAGAGTCGCCTTGGTGTGGGCCCCACCGCCCAATAAAATTCTTTCATTTTGCAATGGGCCAGAATTTTTTGGACGGAGGGAGTAATTAACATGTTCCTGACTGCTCATAGAACTCACGGATTAGCAATCTATTCTAACTGACAAAATACCACAAAATTGGCAGCTTGAAAACGTATTAAGAATGTGAAAAGATCCATAAATCCCAATAAATTTCGCTCTTTTTCGCAATCCAGACAAGCTTCATTGCATGGAAGGAGTACTAGATATCCAATTCCAACTAAAAAAACACACAGAGACAGAGAGAGAACACACACACAAATGGGCACAGTAGAGAAAAGGGTGCACCACAAACCTGCTGATATCAAGCTTGTCCTTGTAGCACCAAAGGACACTCGGGCGCGATTTCACAGTCGCCTTGCTCAGGATGTGGTACAAATTCACAATCTGCCACACGCCAAAACGGGTTAAATCTAAAAACCCAATTTTTCTTCAAACAACAAGAAATGATAGAAATGGGCAGTTCAGATATTCACTCCCTCCGTGCGGAATTAGCAGTAACATTCGGTTTTCCGTAATGAACTGGTTTTAGTTCATTTTGAAACACCAAATGCTGCTACTAATTCCGGACGGAGGAGTGTGATAGAAAGAGATGGACCTGGTCGCGGTAGTTGTTGCCGACCATCACCAGCATCGATCGGTGCCTTGTTTTGACGCCATTCTCGATCAGCGTCCGGATTCGCTCGTCCACCTTCTTCCGCATCTTCTTCGCTGCGAGCAAACTGCTGTGGAAATTTTGAGGATTGAGGGGGTTTTCGCTTCGGAGGAGAACAAGAAGATGAAGGTAGAACTTAGAAGGGTTTAGGGTTTTACCCTCTGGTCATAGGTAGGGCTGGTAACCGAGCTCAGGGCTCGCTGAACCAGCCCAGCCCGAGCCCATTTAACCATAAATGGTCGCGGGCTCACCCAAAGTGAGCCGATCTCGGGCACCACCAGAGGGGTTAATAACAGCCCGTGAAGCAGCGGCTTGATGGCGTCCCGGAGGGTGAGCTCCCCGAAGGCCTTCTCGAAGACCCGCGCGGAGGACCCACGGCGGCTGCGGAGGAAGGGGAACTTACGGCGAGGGCGGGAGAGTGCAAGGCGATTGTCGGCGAGGAAGCGGAGGGCTGAAGAGGCAGAGAGGAGCAAGGAATTCTGTCTCGGCGAGCTCGAAATCAATCTGGCGGCGGCCAGCTCGGAGTCGCGCCGGAGGGTGAGGGCTGCGGCCACGCGCTGGCCGTGGTAGAGGGTGAGGGCGCCGGAGATTTGGCGGGGAGCTCGAAATCGATCTGACGGCGGCGAGCTCGGAGTCGCGCCGGAGTGTGAGGGCGGCGGCGGCGCGCTGTCCGGGCGATTTGGCGGCGTGGCCGGGGTGGAGGGCGAGGAACCGTGCTGTCTCGGGCCTCGAGCAGAGGGCTTCGGGTTTTATTGAACCCGTTTCGTATCGATTCAGAAATTTGTTTTTGCTTTTTAAAACCTTAAAATTTTATTGGTATATAGAGCCGGGGCAACTGGGTTGTGTACGATCTCAGGAGCATTGGGTGCAACATGTGTTTATCCTTTGCAAGTTATTAGAACAAGGTAACTTGTGGCTATTACTTTGACTGTTCAGCCTATCCACTTGTAATTTTTTTTTTTCATATCTTCTGAGACTTTTAGTTCTGGATTTTCTGCTGAAGCTAATTTCATCTGCTTGCCACAGCTAAGTAATTCAACTGAGGCATATAAAGGCATGTCTGATGTTTTTTGGAGGACACTCAAGCATGAAGGCTTTTCGCGTTTTTACAAGGGAATCTTTCCAAAATCCGATACATATCGGGTTTATAAAAAAAAATAAGAGGATACGCCATCGATACATAGGCAGCCGTATCGATGGCATATCTGTATCCGATACGTATCACATATGGATATAAATCTGGGGCAATGCTTCCTAATTACCGGCGATTGAACTTTTACAGGGAATACATTTTGCACATATGATTAAAAATATAGGGGAGATTTTATCAAAAAATTTATAAAAATATATTCATATAAGAATGCTTATTTTGCTTAAAAAGATTAGTGTCACTCCTTTGAATAGTCATATTGTGAAAATATATCGTAAAAACTAATTTTTGACCACCGATATTTTGTCTCTTAGGCCGACCGATATTTTACCGATATCCAATACGGAATTCCTTGGAGAGGAGTGGCCAGCCGTTGGGCCCGTGGGTGAAGAGGAGGGCGACGAGGATGCCTCCTGAGCCGGAGCCGGCGGCGAGGTCAAAGAAGTCAGCAATCATCAGTCAGAGAGACGAGGGCAAAGTGTCGCAATTGAGGCCGCAATGTGGAAGCATTTCGGAGTCAAGGAGACTCGTTGTGGCTCCTCCTATTTACATTTTAATTTCTACTACTATTTCTTTACTCTATTTTTGTGTCTGTTTATGTACACGTGCATATATATTTTTTACACATGCAAAAGAGGAAAATTTTCATCTATTTCTTCTCTCTCTTTTTTTTACAATAAAGGCCATACACCTAGGATTTCATCTTTTTTATTTTATTTTTACCTAGGCCTTCATGCTCATTAAACGAGTGTATATACAGTTTACATAGTCCGCCCTCAACATGGGGCAAGAGAAATGGTAGCGGCATATGCAGCCAAGTAGAAGATGAGTTACCCAGCTCAAAGTTACATAAAAAGTATGCAACCATATTCCCAAGCTTTTTACATATTACCTGGCGCCAACTTTCATTCTCTCATATTACCCAGAATCTCTTTGTTTCTTCTATATGACCCGAAAACTATCCAAAATACATTTCTTCCCAAAATCTAACATAAGTCTTCCTTCTTCCCAAAATTAGCAATTTGCAGGAGCATCCGGTTGGAGAAGAAGACATTCTAGCGAAGGTCCGTCCATAATTGCGGTTCAAATCACCGTCGGCGCTGTCCAACCCGGAAAAAATAAAATTTCATGTCATAAAATATCAAAATCAGCGAAAAATACAAAAAAAATCTATGATGAAGAGATTTTGATGTAAGAGCAGTGGGGAAGCCTACCCAACTACAAAAATTGAGATATACATGTAAAGAAACACATATAAAGGCCACCCATTGGTGCTCGACCGCTCGTGGACATCAAATAAAAGGATAAAAATGGGCAAAAACGTGAAATACTCGTCGACGGGCGATATGCTCAATTTATATTTTTTTCTATGATCCTAATGAAGTGGAAGAGGAAGAAAAATAAGGAAGAACGCAAAAAATGGGCAAAAATAGATAAAAAACAAGCGAGCTATTATATTTTGAAAATTCCAGTAAAATGGTGTCGTCGAAGACACAACTTGAATTCAAGTTGTGTCTTCGACGACACGATTTTATGCTCATTTTTACTGATGACACGATTTTATGGCGAAGCTCTAGACGTCAGAAAGCTTCTACTTTCTTCGTTCTTCTTATTTTTTCTTCTTTTTTCATCCTAATATATCTTCATGAGGTGGAAAATGAGGAAAAATAAGGAAGAACGCAAAAAAGGGCAAAAATGGATAAAAATGAGCATAAAATCGTGTCATCGGAGATACGACTTGAATTTGTGTCTTCGACAATATGATTTTACTGTAATTTTCAAAATATCATAACTCGCTCGTTTTTTATCCGTTTTTGCCCATTTTTTTGCGTTCTTCCTTATTTTTCTTCCTCTTCCATTTCATTAGGATCACAAAAAGATATATAAATTGAAATTGTCGCCCGCCGATGAGTATTTCACATTTTTGCCCATTTTTATCCTCTTATTTGATGTCCACGAGCAGTCGAGCACCAATGGGTGGCCTTTATATGAGTTTCTTTACATGTAGATCTCAATTTTTGTAGTTGGGAGGGCTTCCCCGCTGTTTTTACATCAAAATCCTTTCATCATAGATTTTTTCTCGTCTTTCCTGCTAATTTTACAGTTTTTCGGCATAAAATTTTATTTTTTCCGGATTGGATGACACCGGCGGTGATTTGAACTGCGATGATGGACGGACCTTCGCCGGAATCGCTGTCTTTGCTTCTTTTCACCATTTTCCTTCTTTTGCCTGCCAACTTTTATGGGATAAAAAGCAATAACCCTGTTAAGAGATCCTCGTTTGTTTGAGGCCTCGCGGACACTGAAGACTCTTTAGTGTGCGGTGAGCACTTTCAGGCTACAAAATTGTAATCATAGAACATAGTGCGCCAAGCTCACATTATGCAACCTGGTACATGTTAACTATTTCCTTATTAAAATTGCCCAATAAGAAATACCAAGAGCTTAAAAACGTGGGCTAAATAGGAGAACTCAAAAGCCCCACAATCTAATACTCCCTCGGTTCCAAAATACTATGTACATTTGAGAAAATTCTCATTTTTATTGGACCATGAAGTCCACAAGGAAGTCACACTACTTCTTCTCCGTGATATCCCATCCAACATGTATGGTTGTTCACGAACCAAGTTCAAGTTACTCTTTCTAAGTCTCTTCAAATTTTGGAAAGAGGAAGCCACGTGATTTGGCAAAATATACTTAGTAATTTGGAACAATAAATATTTTCAAATGTACATAATATTTTAGAACAGAGGGAGTAAGAAAAATATACTTAATAACCCATCAAGTGAGCCCAATAGGCCAAATAAGTGGCAGCCCAATAGAACTAATCTAAACTAATAAAGAAGCTCAAATATATTCATAGCCCAATAACCGCCCAATAAACAGCCCGTGACTATTTACATCCTGATGGGTTGTGACCATTAATACTTAGCGGGCTCAGGCTATTAATGAATAGTTGTGGGCCACCCGAGCCCAGTTCGTTTAGCAGTCCTAGTCATAGGGGTGTAAACGGACAGACACGGTTGCGAACAAGCTACGTTCGTAGCCATCCGCTCACTCTAAAATAGGTGTTCGTCTGTCTATGCGGACACCCCTATGTGTATGTCCGCATGTGTCCATTGCAGACATGGACACTATGAACCACTTACCTTAAAAATTGTCACAGACACGGATGGCTCTGGACGTAGACTCACTCTATCCACAATCACGTCTGCTCAGATGTCGGACCACCAAAGTTATTCGTGGCAGCGTCCGCAACCGCGATGAACAGATTTTTATGTCAGTGTCACACCCCAAAATTCTCGACCTCGATTGGAGTGTGGAAGCAACCAAAATACTAATCACGGAGGCTAAAAACCTTGAGCGAGTGACCGAATACTCAATCACAACTGTCAATTATTTATCAGTCATTTAGTCCTAAATTAAAACATTGCTAATATAGTAAAATAAAAATTAAAGATCATACTTAAACTTATTAGAGCTGATTAACAATAGTCAACAACAATAACAGTAACAATTCTGGCACACACATGGCCAACAAGTCAACATAGTTCAACAACATGAAACTAATAACTTCAATTTAAAATTTGCACAAGCCAGCCAACTATTGTAACCGCGATCTGCTCTGCTTCATTCTCTTTTGATGTCTGCATCAGATGATGCATGAGTATTCCGAAGAAATACCTAGTAAGATGTAAAAAAACCCACAAAGGATAGCAACAACATTATTGAAGCAAAAATCATAATTTGAAAGTGAATACTTACCATATCAGGATAAGACTCATAATTCAACTTACCTGACCAATTACCATACTCAGGATATCACCAACTCGAAATATCATACAGGCACAATGGGCGGAGACTGTAGACCCTCCGTAATATCATACAGTTTAAAACGTACATGTGCCTTGATCGTTTCAATATAAGAATCCTTGCAAGTGCACAAGGCAATTATACTACAATGAGTATTAGGGTTGTCGAACCTCAGGGACGGATGAATAATCTTACTAAATTCAAGTGAAAGAAAGTTGCAGTTTTTAATTTAATCTAATAAAGCAATAAACTTTAACTAATTGAACGAATACGGAGAAGTGCCAAGGCTTCGAATTCACCACAAAATAAACCAGTTTATCGTCTCTCTCTCTCTTTTATATAAATACCTAATTGGCTAGCATATTCCTTTCGGACATATACTCGTCAATTCAAAATATCGTGCCCTCCTCTCAGACGTAACACATAAATCAATTAAAACATGGAACTGTGATCTATCTCTTTCGAGCATAAATCAATGAAACCTTATTAATATATAACATCTGAGTCTACTTACGTTCTTCTCAGATTGAAACTCACAAGAATTCACTCTAGCCTCTCTCGAGCACATAGAATAAACCTCAATAAATTAACAGTGATTGTATAATAAGATCCTGATTGTTTAAAATTAAAACCCTTGCAAGTGCACAAGGCAATTGTACTACAGTGAGTATTAAAAGGTTGTCGAACCTCAGGGACGGATTAATCTTTTACCAAATTCAAGGGAATAAAGTTGCAGTTTTTGTTTAATCTAAATAAAGCTATAAACTTTAACTACTAAGCTGAGTTTTAATTAATGCAAAGAATTATCAAGGCAATGAATCCACCACTAGACATGCAATTACTACTCTCAATTATTATTAAGCATACATTGACATGATATGGTAATTCGTGTGTCCGAACACGAATTACTAATGAATTCACTAACGTTCTTGATCGGATACGAAAGTTCATCCACTATTGTGTAATCAATCCTATCCTTGATCGGGCATAGAATCAATCACAACTCTATTATAATGCAATTAATCTTATCCTTGATTGGGCATAAAATCAATCACAATATCTAATTTCATTCATAATCAATCAAGTCTATGATCAAGCACTCAAAAGAAACTCATGAAATCGCATTAAGCATGAATCATAATCAACTTTATACAATTAAACTATCAAGAGTAGCAATACTTCATCAAGCCTTGACAAGGAATTTAGTTACATATAGAAAGAGAGAAAAGAAAAGCCTATTTATATAGATCCATCGTCATGAATCCTTCTTATTCTTTGCTCCAAAAGACCTCTTCTCTTGCTCCTCTCTAGCCTCCAATAAAGCTCTAGTTCTCCAAGGTTGAATGCCCAAAACGTTCTCCCATAAGGCCTATTTATAAGAGTGAAGAGAAACTACGAAGTCCCCTTCCAAATCCAAGTCGAAATAGGTCTTATTTCGGTTTTCCGCAGACGGCGATCGATCGCTCCATATTGACGATCGTTCGCTGTCCGATCGATCGCAATTCCTTCGTTATTTTTTTCTGATCGATCACTTTCCCGATCGATGCCGTATGATACCGATCGATCGTAGATACTGTCTTGCGTGATTGAAAAATTCCAGTAGATACGATCGATTGTTTTGAGGTCCAATCGATCATTTCCTTCAATACACTGCTTTTACGGCTCTGACGATCGATCGCATTGATAGCCGATCGATCGTAGTTACTGTTCATAAACTTCAAATGGTTATAACTTTCTGTCCCGAATCCGAATTGCGCGTGGTTAGTGGCGTTGGAAAGCTGACTTCTTCAACTTTAACATGAAACTTGAATCAGTCCAATCCGACCTTTATACATGAAGTTATGATAATTTAACCATTCGAGTACTTTTCTCCTCATTTCTGTGTATTACTCTTGTTTCCTACAAAAACCAAAAACTATATTAAAGTAGTAGTTATTCTAATCAAACACTAGCATAATCATAAGCTTAGGAGATAATAAAATGCATATTTCATGTATAGATCATACCCCCAAACCTAGATTTTGCTAGTCCCTAGCAAAACAAAACAAAATAAAATCAAACAATCAACTAATGGAACTAATGCATAAAAGTAAACACCACTTTCGTAGGGAACACGATTGCATTGAGCGTATGCAACAAGCCGTTAAACCTCTAGGTGTCCCTAGTAGGACGAGTGTTGTCTCGTGAGGGTTTGCAGCCATGCTACCCACAAACATGTATTTATTAATCTAATTAACCTAAGTGCAAAAATAAAGCAAAAATTAAAACATTGCAAAACAAAGAACCTATTATCCCTTCAAATGCAAACTACAATGCTTAAGAGAATTAACCACATGTACGTGGTTCATAATCAACAGGAATATAGAAGCCCTCAAGTAAGTGGTTTTATTCCACACTTTCATCTTGGAAATTTCTGCTCAATATGATATAGCATGATAATATAAATAGTAAAAGTGTAGAACATTGTAGCAATACATTCTAAATTTCTGTTTATACAGATCTAGTGTTACCCATTAACCAAAGAATATCAGAATCTACATAGTCATCGTAATCTTTAGGTTCATGATAGCACAGATCTGCGCGCCTCCTTCGGGTCCAACATTCTAGATTTGAGAGGATAATACACCATAGACTCTTTTTTTTTCCGCTAGGATTGTGTAAGGCTTGACTTCAAGATGCTTAGGTTTAGCAATGACTCAGGCCAATGACTCCCAGCCAATTTGGCTTAGGGCATTAGGTTTTAAGAGACTGCTTCGGGCCCGAGCATTAGCCTAAGTTAATCCTATAAAGTCAAGCAGCCCCTTTTCTTTCATATTGTTTCCATTTTTTAGCACATATATTTTTAAGCACATCTTTATTTTGTCCAGGTTGTATTATACTCTCAACCTATTTCTGGTTCCAATCCCTTGCCATAGCCAAGTAAATGGTCTATCATGATTTTTTAAGCTCAACAGATAACTACACATCATTCAATGACTATGACTAAAGACATCCCACTATAAATTAGCATTCAACAAATCTCTAGATGGTATTACTTTATGTACTAGTGTGTGTAAGTGAGTTTTCTTAGTTCAAGCACTTATTCCAAGAGGACTGTAATAGAAAGGTATGCTCAGTTAAGTGTATCTATCCTCCAGTATACTTACTCACACTTCCAATGTAAATTAATCTCTTAAGAATTGTAACATGCATTATTACGGGATAAACTATTAAAACCTAAAAAAAACCAAAAACTATATTAAAGTAGTAGTTATTCTAATCAAACACTAGCATAATCATAAGCTTAGGAGATAATAAAATGCATATTTCATGTATAGATCAGATTCATACACCAATTAAGGTAAAAGTTAAGATGAGAGAAAGAAAATGTTACAACAAATTTACTCGGGCTTCATCCATGCCTCAGACGCGAATTTAGCCGGCCATCGGACGAGGAGAACGCTGCTGATTTGTCGGAGTCATCATTCACTATTCATCAGAACACTATTCAAAATCATTGTAGCAGCACTGTAGCATTCACGGTACTTTTCCCTGTCTCCTTCGTTGAGCCGCGCACTGTAGTTAATGGCCGACACTGTAGCAGTTGTTAATATTCGTCCAAAATCAAAGCTTTAAACTCTCCTCCGGCCTCCTTCTTCTCTCTCTCTCTTCCGATGAAACACAGCACCGGAATCCGACGTGGAATCGCCGCAAGGCTCTCTATTTTTATGGCGAAAGTCCTCCTCTAAAGCTCTCCAAAAGTTCTCTTTTTTTTTCCGGCGAAAGTTCTATTTTTATAGATGATTCAGAGTCCAAGTCCTAATGGAAGTCGAATCGAGCCCAAATCCGCGTCCCAATCGAAGATGAAATCGAATTTCTAATTTGAATAGGAATCAGTCTCTGTTTTCCCAATTCAGCACAAGTTGCCATTTTTCCGATCGTCGAGCCTCGCCTCTCTGCCGGCCATCGCCGCCGCCGTCGTGCTTCCGCCGTCGTCCCACGGACCCAGCTCAGCCCCGCCATGGTTCCTTCGTCGGCGCTCGAGCATAGACTCGAGCGCCTCTGTTCTAGAAGGCCCGAGCTTCGGCTCGAGTCATTTCTCTTTTTTTTTTACTGAACCGAACTGATTGGTTCAACTCATATTTCTTTTTTTTCTTTATTAAACTAAAACCCATTGTATTGATCTCATCCATCCAATCTCATCTTGAGGGTTCTTCTCTTTAGTCATGTTCCTTTCGCGTGCTATATTTCGAATGATCATAACTTTTTGCTCAGAACTTCGAATTGCGAACGGTCAGTGGCGTTAGAAAGCTGACTTTTTGAACTTTAACATGAAGAATCAGTCTAATTAGAGATATGCACATGAAGTTATAAAGATTCAACCATTGGAGTCACGTTTCACCGCATTTCTGCATCTTGCTCTCATTTTCCTAAAAAACCAAAAATTATATTAAAGTATCACTAAATCTAATCAAATAGTAACATAAACATAGGTTTAGGAGATAATTATATGCATATTTCATGTGTAGATCATGCCTTCATAGGCTGAACTACAGCGGTTCAATAAAAATCGGAGATCACTATGGATCTAGCAAGATTCTACTTCGGAGAGATCTTTACAAGAACTCTTAGTGGAGAAGCAATTTACATGGAACTGAATCAGGTTGTCAACAACAGAGGTTGCATCATCTAAAGACTCATTCAATCCTCTTTCAATATCTGACTCACATAAGAGTACTACATAGATTTCAATATCTCGATCAGTATAGACTCACATAGGAGTAATCAAGGAAATTTACTATTTCAATCACCAGATAACTCATAACCGAGAACTCAATAGACAGTCGATATACTGAATACCTTCACCGTGCGTAGCCCTAGCAAAGACCATCCCTATAATCAACAGACACCACGATTAATATGTCACAATACAACAAGATGGTGGGGTTCAATAGTTTATACTCTATCTGAAAACTTCATGGACTCAAAGCTGTTTTACGAGACTCAAGACTTGTAATGCATACCACCACAAGGAAGAATTTGACTCTGGTAAACCTTTTTCTTGAATTACAGTTACTGTAGTCATTACTATCCCAGTCTTACAGTACATTATAAGATTAATAATAGGGAAAAGTTTAAATGAGATCGCTCTCATATTGCTTATATGAGGCCACTTTGAATCATAGCCGTTGAATCTTGATCTAACGGCTACAAATGGTCATAATGATCTCACCCACTCCCTGATGTGACACACTCACCTACCCACTGATTTAATATCCATCATCCGATCGAAATCCAATGGCTATAAAGATTGGCCTCATGCTCCTTATATGAGAACGATCTCATGTAAACCCTTCCCTTAATAATATCATATTTGACCAAATCTTGTAGTCTTGGTAGGTATTAGTGCTTTAAACCTTAAACACAGTGTACTGTTGTATGCACAACAATTCATTTCCTACGATCACTATGATCTGTACAATGCTTATCATGTTCTGAAATTTTTACAGCAAACAACCCTGTGTCTCTAGTTTCTAACCCTATTGACAGCCTATTTTTCTGATTTTTTTATAATTAGTTATTATTTTTTTATTACAGCTCATTGGCGCAGAAATAGTTCTGGCCAAGAGCGATAAACTTAATCTGATATGATTAACTAATGATAATTACTTACTTAAATGATTAATTCCATACCAATCAGCATATACATATGTTATCTCCTTAATACCCACATTAACCAAAAGAGACAACTATTTATATACACTGAGACTAATTAGCCACGAACTGACATGACCTAAAAAAAACTCTTTGAAACATCAGTAGGTTTTGACTCATGAATCTCCATAATTTTGAAGCAATATTTCAAATATGATTCGAAATTAAGAGTACTTACTTGAAATAGAACCTACTTAACATAGACTCAAAGTAAATTAAATAAGACAGGTGCCAACTTTATATGGACAGAACATAATATGAGATACAACAGCATGAAATGATGTCCATTCAAGGATCAATTACGATGGGGATGTCTCCTATGGTCTAGCACGTGAAGGATTATGGTACACTGATCATATGAAGGCAATTATCTACTCACATGACATGCAAATTGATCTACACATGAAATATACATTTTATTATCTCCTAAACTTATATTTATGCTAGTGTTTGATTAGAATTACTACTACTTTAATATAGTTTTTGGTTTTTGTAGGAAACAAGAGTAATACACATAAATGAGGAGAAAAGTAACTCGAATGGTTAAATCATCATAACTTAGTGTACAGATGTCGGATTTGACTGATTCACGTCTAATGTTAAATTCAAGAAGTCAGCTTTCCAACGCCACCGACCGCGCGTAATTCGGAGTTCGGAGCGAAAAGTTATAACCATTGGAAAATCGTGCTGCAAAATGAATAGTAAACCGATCGATCGGACGTGTACGCGATCGATCGTATCTACTGGAATTTGCGTATTGATGCAAAGCGATCGATCGGCACAAAAGTGATAGATCGCAAAGCGATCGATCGGCCAGAAAAGTGATCGATCGCCGTATACGCAGAATTGAAATAAGGCCTATTTTGACTTGGATTTTGAAGGGGATTTGAGGGTTTTCCTTCACCCCTATATATATGCCTTAAGGGAGAACATATTGGGCATTAGATAATAGAGTTTTGAGTCCCTTTGGAGGCTAGAGAGGAGCAAGAGAAGGAGCTTTTGGAGCAAAGAAGAAGAAGGATTCATGACGATGGATCTACACAAACAGGCTTTTCTTTTCTCTCTTTCTATGTGTAACTAAACTCCTATCCAAGGCATAGATGAAGCCCAATAATCTGGTTGTGTAGTTTCTTTTCTCTCATATTATTTTTACTCTAGTTGGTGTATGAACCTTTGTTATGCAATTAAAGTTAATTCATTGAGTTTATTCTTTGTGCTTGAGAGAGACAAGAGTGGATTTTATGAATTTCAATCTGAAAGATTACTTGCATGTCTGAGAGGAATGTGAGTGTTCTGATTTGTCATATGTTGATAAAGTTTCATTAATTTATGCTTGAGAGAGATAGATCACAATTCCATATGCTTAATTGATTTATGTGTTACGTCCGAGAGGAGAGCACTATAATTTGAATTGACAGGTGTATGTCTGAGAGGAATACACCAGCCAATTGGAAATCTTTATTTAAAAGAGAGAGAGAGACTTTACACTAGTTTATTGTGGTGGATTCGAAGCCTTGGTATTCCACATATTGATTAAATCTCAGCGTAGTTTAGTTTAAAGTTCATTGCTTTCTTAGTCTAAAATCAACACTGCTATTTTCTCTTGAAATTGGTAAAGTATTCACCATCCCTGAGGTTCGACAACCCTTTAATACTCACTGTAGTACAATTGCCTTGTGCACTTGCAAGGGTTTAATTTTAAACGATCACAAATCGGTATTTTGTCCATTGGATCGCAATTATCAATATGACCAGCAATACTACAAGACAATATCAATCATAACTCATACGATACGTTGATCATAGGTAATTCAAAATTCAATAACAAAGGTCGTAGGAGAAAAAAATCATCCTACCTCTTCGAAGACAAAACGATTGGTTCTCCTTGTGCGCCTAGAACTCCTCCTCGCAATGCCTCTTCCGCTTTAGCGATCAACCGCGAACAATGCAAAGATTATGGGGAGTTTGGTTGCTAGTTTGAGAGAGTAGAGATGAGAGGAAAAAGAAAAAAAATAACTCAAGCTCTCACCAAAAGAGCCGACGTGCCAAAAAGGGATGCTGACCCTCCAATTGCATGGTTTAAATAGGTGATTTCCTTCTCCAACAAGATCCAATCTCCATCGCCGATCACGAACGTCCAGCAAAAAGAGCCTCCCAATGCCCAAGACGTGCGTTCACAATAAGATCCTAAATCAGTTAGGATTTCCTTCAATTTAAAGATTCTAAATCTCTTAATTGGTTACCTTAACCGTATAAGGCGGTTTCTAATTCCTATTTCCAAATGGACGTCCCCTCCTTAACATGGAAACTCTTCTTATTGGCTAGGGAAAGTTCAAGATAATCTTCTCATTTAATTATGATTGGTCCCTTCCAAGTTTACCATAGCTAACTTGGGTAACTTCCTATTTGGATTACAATCTCCCACGATTTGCAATTAGGAATCCAATTTAGATCAAATCTCTCCCAAGACTTGCTCCATCGATCAAAGCAATTTAGTTAGACCACGTCACTCACGTGCACTCGGTTCAGGGCTCTGTGTCCATGTAGCTCTGGCGCTCAGCACTCCTGCGTCTGGTCCATGGCTTTCAGATGAACGGCTCTGATGACTCGCGTACGCGATGTGTCACTCCGTCTCGCACAAGTCCTGTACCATGCAATCAATCCTTCTCATCACCACCACAAGAGTATTCACATGTGTAAAAATCACTGCTATGGCGCCCAGGTGACCCTAAAGTCAGGTAACCCTGGCGTCCAGTGCATTTTGAGTCCAATGCTCCTCCGTCTTCTGCTACATGTGCAAACACTTACCAAAAATAGATTCTCACACTTACCATGGTTCAATTTGGTAAACCAAGATACTCAAATGAGTCTAAACATATTGCACTCGTACTCTGGCACCTGGCCTACCACTCTTGGCGTCAGGTGCACCCAGCCCCTGGCGCCAGACTGGCCTCAGTGTCAGGTTGCCCCCAGTGCCAGGACTAGTCCTTGCAACCTGGTGTTCTGCCTAAGGGTTATCAATTATGCCAAACAATGAGCATCAAAATAAAATTCAACATACCAGATTAAGAGACAAGACTAAAAATTGAAACAGGCTCAAAACTTTCCTATTTTAGACTAGTTTCCTAAAATAGCAATTTTAGTGAACCTACCGATTTTACGGGTGTTACAGTCAGTTTGGACGGTAAAAAGGATGGACGGATAGATGGGCACGGACATCCGGATGCAGTTTACAGGCCTATCTGGTCAGCCATGATCCTAGTAATTAGGGTTTAAGGTTTGGGAATGTAAAACGCTTTATTTGAATTTGCTTTCTTTCATAATCTTCTGTTTATGAGGGTGGAAAAAAGCTCTTTTCTTACAACTTTAACTAAAAAGACTTCAGAACAAACAGCTTTCCCGAAAACC
Organism: Houttuynia cordata; assembly: GCA_039654745.1. NCBI lineage: Eukaryota > Viridiplantae > Streptophyta > Magnoliopsida > Piperales > Saururaceae > Houttuynia > Houttuynia cordata. The sequence goes on along the minus strand of CM077502.1, from coordinate 5,629,150 downwards.
TAGAAAACATCTTTTCAACATCGTAATAATGATATACAAATTGACAATGTTAGGTGATAGCAAGGTTTTTAAAACCGGTTGGAATTCTTGCTGAGTAGGTCCAATCGGAGGTAAACCCGAGTTACCTAATTAATGACATCATCAATATAAAAAATAAAAAAGCCCCCTTCTCAAAACTTTATATGATATAAAAACTTTGCATAGTCTAATATTCCCTGTGAAGTAATTTAATGAACAAAACAACCACATTTCAAAAAGTAAAACTCTTTAATAAAAAATAAATAGTTTTTTTAGACATAAAATGGAAAAAAATATGCGGTATTGAGATTCTAATGTCGAAAGATAATGAGAAAATATTGCAAAAAAAAGAAAAGAGATAAATTGTGTTAAAAAGAGCTTAAACCCTACCCAAATTCATAGGTCATGTTTTTAAAACCCGGACTGGCTGGGCCGGTTCGACCCGGTTCAACATGGCCAGTTAAACTAAGTCGACTAGGTCAACCGACCCGACCGACCCGGCCAACCCAGCTCGAAAAACTAACTGGCTCTGGTCGAACTGCCAGGCCGGTTCGGTTTTTAAAACACTGGGTGATAGTGAGGTTCAATGGTATTCTAGTTTGTCAGGAGCCGAGTAATATAACGAAGTACCTAAGATATAATAAACCTTTCACAAAAATTAAAATGAAAATTTTTAGGAAACTTTTATGGTAAAAACTAACTATATTTCACATCCACCCATTAAGGGCCCTTTTGGGTCACGAGTCGTACCCATTAAGGGCCCGTTTGGATCAAGAAGGGGCCTCTTTTAAAGTTGCTTTCTCTTTTATTAAGGGCCTTTTTGGCACGTCTCATGGAGAAAGGACTTTCCGTACTCCCGTAAAGGAGGAAAGTCCTCTCGTAAAGGACGGAAAAGAAGGATAGGATATTTTGGCCCCATTTGGCTCATCCTTTGAAGTTTAAAGGATAAGCCAAAATGTCCCATCCTTCCTTTCCGTCTTTTAAGGGCCAACCTGGAAAGAGTCTTTTCGGGTGGAGGAGCCAAACGGGGCCTATATATTAATCTTTTAACCGTCAAAGGGCCTGCCAAACAGGCCCTAAATATCCCATCGGGTTGCGAGAATATTATTCCTAACCTTCTTCAAGAGGAGATTCTTGAAAAAAGTAGTTTCAATAAAGCACTTCACATTTCCAAACATGGCATTCCAGACGGGGATCATGTCCTAACCAGTAACTACCAGCCGCCACCGAATGTAATGTACTTTAGCCGAGGCGCATACTAGTGGAACCTAAGTTCAGAACAAAACGCGATAGGCAATAGGCTGGGAGAAATTATTAGATACAACTTGCACAATACTCTTGGGGCACCGGGAAGTCGTCGATCTTACAATTGACGGTGCTCACGCTATAGACGTACCGATTTTTGTAAAAGTGGCATAAAAGGTGACGTGGGCCGGTTACCCGACGTCATCTGCCGCACGTGCCAGTCCTTCCCCCAAAACGGCCTTTTTTAGGGGCCGTTTGGGGCGTGATTATTGCAAAACATCCAGACTGGATTCTGGATATCTACTGTAGCATCCAGCTGAAACACCTCAGATATAAAATATCCGGATGCTACAGTGTAGCAAAACATCCAGATTGGATGTTTTGCTTTTAATCACGCCCCAAACGGCCTTTTAAGCAACTGTCAGTTTCATCCCCCTCCTCCCTCCCGAGAGAGCGCCGCCCCGGCCACTGTCTCCCCCGCCGTCCGCCGTCCGCCGTCCGCCACCCCCAAGCCTCCCATCCCCAATTACCTCATCTTTTCAATTCAAACTTTTGATCTTTATCCCTTACTCCACCTCTGACAATGGGTAGCACTACCCCCGCTGCCTCTGCCGCCGTTCCCACTTCGCCGGCCGCGGCGCAGCAGGCGGTGCTTCCGGCTGGGACGTTCGGGAATTCGTCGTTGTATGTCGGTGATCTGGACCCCGCCGTGTCGGAGTCGCAGCTCTTTGATCTCTTTAGTCAGGTCGGCCCCGTGTTGTCGATCAGGGTCTGTAGGGATCAGATCCGGCGGGCGTCCCTTGGTTATGCCTATGTCAACTATAACAATGCACATGATGGTAATGCCCTGACGCTTGCTTGATTAGGGTTTCTGGGGTTGTTAACTTGCACCGCATGTGCATCATGCATGATAGAAGGTTGCGCGTGTTGGAGTTGGTTAACGTGTTCTGGGGCTTTATTTTGATTGTGAAATTGAAAATTTTGGTATTTTTTGTGATTTTCTTCTCTTTTTTTTTTCGTATTTGATTCGATTTAATTTCTATATAGCTAATTAGCGTTCAATTTATAATTAATGTAAGTAGAACTATTGATGTAAATACTCTCACTTGGCTACGCCTACGTCAACTACAACAATGCTCAGGATGGTAATGTTTGGACGCTTGTTCGAATAAGTTTTTTGGGGTTGTTATTGCACTGCATGTGCATGGTGTATGAAAGGAGATTGTGTGTTTTGTACTTGATTATCATGCACTGCGGGTTTATTTTTATTGCGATATAAAAAAGTTGGCTTTCTTTCTGATTTATTTCTCTTTTTTTTTCAGTGTCTGATTTCATTCATTTTTATACATAAAGAGCTATTTCTACTTTATGTTGTATTTCTTGTGAATGTAATAAAATATTATAAGGAGTGCAGATAGGGCACAAGGGGAACATTGTAATCGCGTTTTCCTTGTGTTGTGCTTTGAAATAATTATTCTGTCCCATATCTAGTGTTCAATATGTATGAACTGGAAGACACAGTTAGGACACTTAATATGGGACAGAGGAAGTATTATTCTTGGATTCCCACGGTTAAGGTGGGAATTAAAGGCGTTATTGGTTGTATTTTTAGCATCCTTGTCGTCATACATATAACCTATGATGTGTTGATGTGCTAATTTGCTTCTTTAATTACAGTGTTGCTAATATTTAAACATGTATCTCTATTAAAGAAAGAAACATTTTAGATGTTGGTATTGGTATTCTCATCCTACCTTCTTCATTATGTTGGTCTGCTGCTTTGTGTTTCAAGAAATTATGAACAGTCGCATTATTTACAGTGTTCTGTTGGGGATCAAGTGCTTAACGTGCTGCAGTTATGACAAAGCTATTTAAGGGAAAGTTACTAGTCCATAAATTACGGGATCAACAAATAACGAAAAATCTATGTCCACAAATAACAAGTTAGCTTATTAAGAAAACAAAGTGAATGACATGTCAAAAGTTTTTACTTTTTCTAGTGAAATCTGTCATGTGGTTCTCAAGTCGTCATTAGCTGTAATACCCTTCTGAACTTGCTACTCACTTTGCACAAGGATAAATGATAGTTGCTCTTAAAAACAGTGGAGAAATTCGGCAGACTAGGTGGACTTCCCAATATAAGAAAATTAATTTGAATTTTATAAGCTACCTAATCTTTAAATAAAGGCAGATGCGTGATATGCAGTCCTGTAGCTCCATTGGATGCTGAATTTTTTCTAGCTTTTGGTGGAGGCTATTTGCAGTGAAATTGGTGCTCTAGTTTTTGTTCACATGTTGTTAGGTACTAATAGTCACTAGGACCAGTGAACGAGAGAATTGCTGTATTTATGTAAGATATGGATCTGCACTTACCTGTGTAGCATTTTGCTTGCTATGATACGAGTTTGGTTTTTATCTATGGTGGATGTTTTAATTTTTGTGAAAATTATTTGCTTGATACATCCTGAGTAGAATCATGACGACATGAGTTGGACTTTGCTGTGAGTTTCCATCTTTTAGTTTATGTCTTGACTAGTTTTCTGCGGGGACTTTTAGTTTATTGAGAAAAATGGATCTTGTTGGTTTATTTAGGTGGAATGAGGGTGAGACATTTTAGCATGTTGATTTTGCTTTAGCATGCCCTAATGTTGAATATTTTGAATGTTATTTTGCATCTGCCACTGCTCTGGAACTTTTGAATTTTACTCAGATTAATGGGAAACCTATCAGGATCATGTTTTCACACAGAGATCCTAGTATCAGAAAAAGTGGATTGGCAAATGTGTTTATTAAGAATTTGGACGCTTCTATAGGTAATAAGGCTTTGTATGACACATTTGTCATCTTTGGGACGATCCTTTCATGCAAGGTGGCAACTGATAACAACGGCCAGATTAAAGGATATGGATTTGTACAGTTTGAGGAGGAGGAGGCTGCACAAAATGCCATTAAACGGCTTAATGGAATGCTGTTGAATGACAAACAAGTGTATGTTGGTCTGTTTGTACGTCGTCAAGAGAGGGATACAGCCAATGTGTCGTCAAAGTTCACTAATGTATACGTAAAAAAATATCTGAAACTGTCACTGATGAGGACCTTAAGAAAGTTTTTGGTAAATATGGCCCGATTACTAGTGCAGTTATTATAAAAGATGCTAATGGACATTCTAGAGGCTTTGGTTTTGTTAATTTTCAAAATTCTGATGATGCGGCAGCTGCAGTGGAGAATTTGAATGGAATAACATACAATGATGACAAAGTTTGGTATGTAGGCAGGGCTTAGCGAAAAGCTGAAAGAGATGCAGAATTGAGAACAAAGTTTGAGCAGGAAAGGAATGGTAGATTGGAAAAGCTTCAAGAAGCTAACTTATATTTGGAGAATCTTGATGATTCAGTTGATGACGGGAAGCTGAAAGAACTGTTTTCGGAATTTGGCACTATTACTTCTTGCAAGGTATGTTGTCTTTTGTCAAATTTCACTGTGATTCAATTTTTTAAGCTCCCTTATATCCCTATCTAATGTTTTTTCACATCTTCTTAGGTCATGCTGGATTCACAAGGGCTGAGCAAAGGTTCTGGTTTTGTTGCATTCTCTACCCCTGAAGAAGCTGCAAAAGCTGTATGTTACATATTACTCCGTGTATAGCTTTTTTAACTAGAAGCTGTTACTTAAATGAGAAAGTTGTGTTTATGGAGTTGACTGTACACCATAATCTATTGACTGGAAATGCTAGTAAAGTGGGTATTCCAGCTCATTCTAGATAGTAGGGATACTCTTGTGTTTACCTTCTCTACAAAGGAATCTTAGACTGACAATCTTTTTTCATTGAAATTTTATGACACTCATGGCACCATTTTACCTTTTTATCATTTCTGCCATGTAGGTTTCTGAAATGAATGGGAGAATGATTGGAAAAAAACCTTTATATGTTGCTATAGCACAACGCAAGGAGGAGAGAAAGGCGAGACTTCAGGTGAGATATATTTTAGGAGAATGCATGCTATCTCTTTCCTTTATATTTTGTTCTTTGCTGCTATAAATGTGTTCGGCACGTTATTATCTAATTGAATTGTAAAATTGTCTTTGCTAATTCTATATTTGGTCAACCTTTTATATGTTTATCGATAATTGATTAAGTTTATGTCTAGTTTTGTTTCTATATCTATTACATACCTTGTTATTGGGTTGTGTCCCCCTGAAGAAAGTTTTATATGGAGATTGTCTGCCCTGCAATTGATTCTGTCCTGCTCTTGATAAGAAGCCATGGTTTTCTAATTGTAAATGCTATATTTGACTTATGACTTAGAATTTAAAATTAAAGGCACAACGTATGTAAGAATTTGAAGCATGCCTTGTTTTTTTGCTGTTCAAAGCATAGCGTGTTTGTAAAAGTTCTTGTGCTTTTAAATCATTTTAATCGCTACCTTTCTTCTTTTCTCCCCTAGAAATTGATGTTTGTTACGTGTGAGTAATGTGTTGATCAGTTTTTGTATCCTTCAATTTTTTTCCCCGTTTTTATTTTTTTTGTTTTGTTTTGGTCTTTTTTTTAATCTGTGAAACTGGTTGTCTTTCTTATCTTTCATTATGTGCTTTTATCTGTAAATGGTTTTTTTATTCTCAACGAATTGACTTCAACTTTGTAGGCCCAATCGCTACCTTTCTGCTTTTTTCCCCCTAGAAATTGATGTTTGTTACGTGTGAGTAATGTGTTGATCAGTTTTTGTATCTTTAAATTTTTTCCCCCTTTTATTTTTGTTTTGGTATTTTTTCTGGTTGCCTTTCTAGCTTATCTTTCATTATGTGCTTTTATCTGTAAATGGTTTTTTTGTTTACTCAACGAATTGACTTCAACTTTGTAGGCCCAATTTGCTCAGCTTAGGGCTCCTGGCTTGGCCCCCACAATGGCATCAAGTTTACCTGGATTTCATCCAGGACCACATAGGCTGGGTCCACAGCAGTTGTACTTTGGCCAAGGCACTCCTGGCATTCTTCCTCCTCAACCAGCTGGTTATGGGTTTCAGCAGCAAATGATACCTGGAATGCGGCCTGGTGTCCCTCCGAATTTTTTAATGTCTTACCCCATGCAGAGACAAGGTCAGCCTGGACAGTGTGATGCAGATGCAGTTGAGGGACTTCGCGTTTACAAGCGAAGGAATAAACAGTGATTTAGTAATTTTGTTTTGAGTATTTTTTAGTATTATTGAATTTGTAATAATGGCTCTAGCATTTATAAGCTATGAGGGTATTTCAGTAATTGTTGTCATTTGGCTTTAACAAAAAACCAGATTATATACCAAAAACTGACTGTTACAGAACCAGAATTGGCTTTATATATTAAAACCAAATGATGACAATTACTGAAATACCCTCATAGCTTATAAATACTAAAGCCATTATTACAAACTCAATAATACTAAAAAATACTCAAAACAAAATTACTAAATCACTGTTTATTCCTTTGCTTGTAAACGCGAAGTCCCTCAACTGCATCTGCATCACAGTGAATGGGTGTAAGACGCGGAGCAGCTCCACAACAAATGCAGCAACAGCAGGTATGCTTTTATAGTTTGTTTAGTGATTTGAACGAGTGAGCTTTCCTGTTTCTGTATTTTGAATGGAAAGGATGATCACATGCCATGTTTGTGACAAAGCTTGATTTAAAGTTTTTCTTTAGTTGGTTGGTTCATTCCATTTGATTGATTTTCTTTCTCATTTGTTTGTCTTTATTCTTTGAGTAGTAATTATCTTAAAATGTTATTAATGTGTAAATTTAGCACCTACGCATTGATAGAGAAGCCTGAATACTATCTAAATGTCAGAGAGCTTGGCCTTTTAGCGTTGTCTTCTTAGTAGATGAACGTGCCTTATTTGTAAAGATTGAATGCTGTGGACATTTTTTTTGGTACAATGCTGTGGACATTGTGTATATGGGAAAGTGCTTATCATGAGCAAGAGCACTTTAAAAAGAAAGCTTATAGTTTAGGATAATTTGTTTTGGCATCAACGTATGCTAGAATCTTTTATAGCTACTGATATTTTTTAGTTACTTCTTTAAAATATTCATAGCATCTTAAAAAATATTTCTTCCCCTTATCTCTTACCATTGTTGACATTTTTTTTTCAAAATAATTTGACAGTCATTTTGCATAAAATATATTTGTTAATAACCATATTCTTAAAAATTTGTAGGTCATATTTTGTTTTTTTGTTAATTTGTATGCTACATGTTTATTTATTGGTATCTAGAATTGCTTAACTGATATTAGTTCGCACCCTCGTCTGCTGGGAAATGTATTTTTCTATATTAGTTGATCCAGCGGAATGCAAGTCAAGGTGGCTTCAGATATGCTCGCAATGGAGTCGATCCATCTATGGTCCCTCCGCAGGGTGTGATGGGCCATATGATGCCCATGCCTCTTGATGTAATGCCTGCCCCACCTGTGGAGGCTGCAAGGCCTGGGCCTATTCCTATAACAGCTCTTGCATCTGCCTTGGCTTCTGCAAGCCCTGAGCAACAGAGAGTGGTATGTATTTGGTGACCATAACGTATTTTTTTCTCTTCTTTGCTTTATATGGTCTTCTATTATATACTTTGTGGTCCTTCGGATTTATTTGTCGATTATTTTTTTTGTTCTGTTTAGATGCTTGGTGAACAACTATTTCCACTTGTGGAGCGTTTGGAACCTGCTCACACAGGAAAGGTGACTGGAATGCTTCTTGAAATGGACCAAACAGAGGTTCTACATCTCATAGAGTCCCCGGATGCTTTAAAGAAGAAAGTTGGTGAAGCCATGGAAATTCTTCGGTTGGCACAGGCTTCTACTGGAGATGCTGCAGATCAGCTTGGTTCATTGAACCTTGGTGATTAATATGTGGTTCGTTGGTCAATGGTAAGAGTTTTGTCTGGTTATGGAAGGCATTTTTGAAGTAGTTAGAAATAGTGGTTGGAGTTTTATCATTACCTTAATTATGGTGAAATATGCTTTAATAGGTGCTACGTGAGTTATCTATTTAGATATGGCAGGGTTACTGCTGGGAAATTTTGGGCAAATTGGTTCGTTGTGTGCCAGGGGATGTCTTTGTGTGGCATTGGTAGTGGAGGATTGGAGTGTGGAGCCATTTTTTGGGATTTTCTGCATTTACTTAATATTGAATAGGAATGCAGATGAATTACTGAAATTGAAAGGAATGTTTATATAGATTTTCTTAAATGTTGATCAATACATTATTCTTTAGGGGCAAATTGGTTCGTTCGTGTGCCAGGGGATGTCTTTGTGTGGCATTGTAGTGTGGAGCCATTTTTTGGGATTTTCTGCATTCACTTAATATTGAATAGGAATGCAGATCAATTACTGAAATTGAAAGGAATTTTTATATTGATTTTCTTAATTGTTGATCATACCATTATACTTTTGGAGTTGAGATTCCCATTGTTATATCCATATTCTTGGACTTGCTACTTTTCATGTTAGGGATCAGTGTTAGCATAATATTGGGAACATTAAAGTTGCCATCATCTGGGCACTCGTTTTCTCTCTGTTGCATTTCCCTGAGCTCTTTGATTACCGCTCAATTTTGGTGCGTGGAGTTGTGCGATAAATGCAGCTGCATTATCATCTCCCCTCACCTCAATATTAGATGTCACATTTCATGTTGTCTGATGATTGAATAAGGGAGGAAATAAGGGCAAAAGGGGGGAAATAGGGAATGGAAAGCGTGATGTCATTTGGTGCCATTGCTTTGAAAATCCTTTGCTTTTTGTTCTGCTTGGTATTATCTATATAGTAGTGCAGCAATGTTTTAAAATTTGGACAATTTGGCCGGATGAACTGGTCAAACCTTGATCAGTTCCGCAAGGTTCTCATCCAGTTGAATCCAGTTCTACCAGATCATCCTCATTCTAGGGCGTGTTGAGTTGCCCGTTCAAACAATGTGGGAGAACATAAGAGGATGACAAAGGTGGAGGACACCACCTGAGTTGATTGACCGGCTGGACTGAGCAATTAAAAGGGTCAATTTTTGAAGCATCGCTGAGATCAGGGTTTCTCTTTGAGTTGGTCCCACATATAGTAGCAATCAGTTAATAAGATTTTAAACCTTGCCCAAACACTGACCCTGTTAGGAGATCAAGTCAATTTGGGGGTGGCTCGCTCGAGGCAATCATTTGCGAGGGGGGGGGGGGGGGGGGGGGGGGGGGATGAGGTTCAAAATTCACTTAAAGTAGATGACATGAGCTCAAACTACTAATTTATGTGAAAGCACTTGATCAAATTTTCATCCTCATCCTTTTTGGCTAATCTTCATCCTTCACTTTTCATTGATGAAGTTTGGACTAACATAGGGCTGTTTGGATAGTGAAAGAGGGCTGAATTCACCGTCAATTCAGCCCTCTTTAAGGGACTTTCACTGGAATTCGTACGGCATGTCACCACATATGAAAGAAAATCATACGTGGAAAATACAATTTTGCCCACCTGCCTGGCGTTGGTTCTTCCATGCTCAAGCTTGGTTCTGAAAGCTTGGAGTTTTTTTCTGACATGAAGGGGGACGATCCTCCCCATCGCAGCGCCGGCTCCGGCCACGGTGCTCGCTCTCCGACAGTGGCTCCAGCCCCTCGTGGGCCGCAACGACTAGTGGAGGCAGGCAACGATGGAGGCGGTGGTGGTGGGAGTGACGCGGAGCCGAACTCCGTTTGTCTGGCGAAGCTGGTGCAGAACTTCATGGAGGACGGTGGGGGCGGCGAGAAGATGTCTGCGGCTACCGCCGCGAAGTGTGGGAGGAACAGGCGCAACTGCTTCAATGGCAACGGCTATGAGAGCTCAGACGACGAGCTCGACCTTGCCGACTCCCCCTTCAGCGCGGAGCTCCTGAAGGTAAACAACAAATGAATCGAAAACTCTTGCAGATCAGGATTTCCATTTATGGGATTTGAATCATATAAAACTTGGATAATTGATTCAAATTTTTTTTTCTTGTTGCATAATCTGGTGCGGTGCGCGAGCTTAGTGGAGTGGAACCTCCTAGCCGACGCGGCAAAGATCGTGGAGAAGAACAAGACCGACAAGCAGAGGGAGGACTTCTGGCATATTGTGGCGGAGGGTCTCGTCACCGCAGGCTACGACGCATCAATCTGCAAATCCAGTTGGGAGAAATCCCCCAATTTTCCTGCTGGTAATGACTCCGTCTTCTTTAAAAAAGTTGCACAATCTTTATGTTCATCTCTTCTGAATTGGTAGATCATTGGAATTGGTGGATCATTGTCGTGATTCAATGCAACATTTTTGGCATATAATTTTGATTGCAATTCCAATTTGGTCAAACTTGTGATTTCAGTCTTTAACATTTACCTGAATTTATCCAGCCCAAACAAATTAGTATTAGTAAATATTTTAACATTTACCTGCTGAATTATAGATAGAGCCCTAGTTGAAATAGATGGGCAAGAAATGCCAAGGTGTGATCAATTCCGTTACTTAAGATCCATTATCCATAAAGAAGGGGATATTGATAGTGATGTAGTGCATAGGATAAATGCGGGGTGGGTAAAGTGGAGGGCAGCCTCGGGAGTGTTGTGTGATAAGCGGGTTCCAAAAATACTTAAAGGCAAGTTCTATAGGATGGCTATTAGGCTTGCAATACTCTATGGAGTTAATAAGAAAGGATTTAACTTTACTATCTCTTACAAAAGAGGTAGCCCAAAACAGGCTGGAATGGAGGAGTAAGATCCGTGTCGTCGACCCTAAATAGTTGGAAAAAGGCGTTAATTGATTATGATTATGACCTGCTGATAAACTAGTTCGAAGAAGAAGCAAAAAATTAGTATCAGTTGATGTAAGGAAAGGAAAAAGAGAGAGGGGAAGGAGCTTATGTGAGGGGTAAAGTGGTCTGGTCATAAGAATTCTTTTTACTGTATCACGTTCAGTATCCAAACATACTGCCTATTTCATTCATGTAAAAATTTTTACTATCCAAACGTATTTCACATTCATTGTGAAAGTCAATGAATTTTTTACCTAAATTTACTTTCACATTCATTGCTCTTTCATGCAAAATTAGTGTGTTTGTTTGTTGCAAATAGAATAGTGCCGCAAAAGCACTGTTTCTTTTCTGCAACAAAAAAAAACATTTTTGCGTTGCCTTTTATAGAAAGGGGATTACTTTATTCGTTGTAATTTTTCTTTCATGGTGTTTGTTTACTGAAGGTGTCTCTGGGTCTGCTTTCCGGGCTTTGGATGGGGCCCACAGTTTTCATTATTAATTTATTAGTACATTATTTAGACTACTCCTTACTTCCTCCAAACCTGTCTACATTTGCAAATGAGTTAATTTTATTCCCTTCTCTTTGGTCACAAGGGAGCAAAGTCAGCCATCTAATGATGTAATCGTTTTCTTTAAAACGCAAACAAGCTTTGTTGCACGGAGGGAGTATTGCTTAAATGGGCTTCACCTATCTCGTCTTTATAACAACCTATGCCTACCAGAACTGGCTAGCTCTCTTCCAGTAAAGGACACGGTGAAGGCATCCTTCTTATTCTCAAAATCTTTATGGTGATAATAATTATGGATGGAGGGAGTATTTCATACTCCACTCAATGAAACTTGTTTGCCTCTTAAAAAACATGAATCCATCATTATATGCCTGACTTTGCCACAACCATGACCAAAAAAACAGAGGGGAGGGTTAGAGTCCAATAATTTTAACTAATTTTTAAATGCAGGCAGGCTTCATTGAACGGGCTCAAGAATCTTGTCAATTTGCAATTGGCTTGAGCTCAGTCGTGTCTGAATCTCTGATAAGTCAATCTCATTGGACTTGAGTATTTGATCTGGGCTTCCAAATTTATCTCAATATATACTTTTGTATTTCTACATTAAGATCGTATATATAAAATATGTCCGGTTAGTATGGCATGTCATCATGGGGCATCGGAATTCAATCTAAAGCATGTGTTAATACACGAAGCATATGATCTGGAGTTAGGAGACGCATATTAACCTTAAGATCTGGAGATCATGGGGCATCGGAATTCAATCTAACCTTTAGTATGGCATGTCATCATGCATATGGTCTTAATGTATTTCTACATTAAGATCTAGCTGTTGGATCTCAATGCATGTGATCTGCAGACGCATATTAACCTTTCTTTCTACAAAATATACACAATGAGATTAAAGTTAGCTACCTATTATTCAAGCGGAGTTAGGAGCTTTAGCTCAGATCATCGAGCCCGACTTCAAGCTTTACGCTGCGCTTCAAGCTAAATTTGAGCTAGCTCTGCTTGGTTGGCTCTAGGCTGTAACACATTTTTGCATCTGTTCAGACTGCCAAAGCATACTCAGGCACCCTTACTGCCGATTTATTGTTGTAGACAATTTTTCCACATTTCCTAGTATCATCCCGATGTTCATTGCTATACCATCATTTTCTCTGTGAAGACAATTTTCTTACCTGTGTATACTTGTATTACCAACAAAAGTCATATATACTTATGAGCTAGAGGCTGCAAGGCAAAAAAGCATGCAGGGAAATACTATAGCTAATCCTACATGGAACAAAAAAGACAAGCAGATAAATGCATGCAGGGTAAAATGGCACCTGAGAACTCATCCTTAGCTTTTGCTTCTGTGATTCTGCCTATCAATCCCTGGCAGCATTTATCTATTTCTCCTCTTTCAATTAGGACCTTATTACCATTTGTCCGGTTGAATCCTCTCTGCAATGTGATCCACAAGGGAGTGCTTCATCTCAGACTTCTCGTCTCCATGCCCTACATCTTTTACTCCAACACCTTTGGGCCACCATATATTATTGTCTTCACACCCTACTTTGCCACTGCCTTCCACAAACGCTTTTCTGTCATGAGTTGCTCCTTCTATTCATCTTTCTTTTTACATTCCAATTTCTACCCCTTTCCGAAATTTAGACCTTCCAAATATAGTGGTTCCAGCATTACTTCCTTCTGAGCTCAATCTTAACAAAAGCATTGGCACCTGCGTTTTCTAAATATGCTGTGCTTCCTCAATAAGAACCTTCATCCAGTAGCCAAAATGTTTTGTTCTTTGAGTTAACAAACATGAGGGACAGAAGAAATCCAATCATTTATCAACTCCAGAATCCAAGAGGCTACTGAATCATGAACAAAATGAGTCACCTTCACTAGCATAATCAACTTGTTAGCATACTCCAATATGTACACCCGCCCTTAAAAGTGAAAAAGGCAGAAGCATATTTCCAAGTGGAGTTCTTGACAAAACATATGCAGCACTACCAAGTGACTTAATGGACACCTAATATATAATTACATTGTCAACAACTAAAGTGTATGTGCTACATCTTAAGAAAGCGGAACAGCAAATTATAATCCTCTATATTAATGTTTTGATACTTATCAGGAATTTTATGAAAGATTGTATCACATAATTGCAGGATCCCCCAGCATTTCAAATAGTCTGCTTCACTTTATTTGGTTCTTGTTCAAGCATTCTCAAATTAGAATCACCAACAACCAGATGTCTGGGCAACTGAATATAATCCTATAAATTTAAACTTCAATTTTGACATGCAAACTTGATCCCTCAGGAATTCCCAAAGGTGGATCACTGCATGAACTGTTATCAACCATATAAAGCTCCCACTCTTTAATACCACATTTTTCTAAGGCCAAGGCCAGCCTTTCGCCACCCATCTCAGGTGGGTACTTCCCATCAGGGCTCCCAAGAACTGCTCCAGTATAACACTGACCTGCAGCACGAGCAGCCCCACTATAGTGAAACAAACCCCAGCTTAGATCATCAGAAACATCCACAATTGTCCAAAACTCCCTTGAAACCACACCATTATCCAAAACAGTGAAGTAAAATGTCCCTGGCACCTTGTCCCTCTTAACACGATACCGCCTCCTCCTCCACACCATCTTCCCATCAAGTGTTTTAACTTGAAAGACAGGCTCATACCAGAAAGACCCTTTTGCCTTCCCTCTATAGAACAGCTGATACTGGCATGGAAACTGATCATACGCCGGGTTTTGTCCAGCCACAACCCTCCAACTCCATTCTAATTTGCCCAACCATCCAACAAAGAGATCCTCAGCAATTTCATGAGTTAAGCTCTCCCCTCTGAACTTTGACATTGGAGGAACATATGGATTAGTGGGTATCTCAGCATCCAATTCAAGACAATTATTTTTCTGCAATACACAGAGGGAGAAGGCTTCCAGGTAGGGGCTCTCATAGGAGGCAATGCACCTATAGTTGCAAACCTGGTCAGTTGGGGAGCAGTTGTTCAAGCATTGCAGAGCTTTTCTACAGTTAGGATCCAACAAACAATTCAACACTTCTCTCCCACAGTTCCTCACCATACAACTAAGCGTAGAAAGCCCTTTTGCTCTCAAGTTCTTCAAGATAGGCACTGGTCTTATATAAGCATTGATAATAACCAGCAAGCAGAACCTTATGTCGTCGGAATTACGACGGTCCCATGCCTCAAATACAGTTTTAACCACTTCAATGGACTCAATATCATTCCTTTCCACTTGCAGTGGGGCAAGCAATTTGCTAAAGAAGTTCCCCTTTGCACTAGTATGAACAAAGGAGCCACCAAGTTTGTTAATCAAAGAAGACGATGAATCGAAACATATAACATTAGGAACATTCTTGCAATTCACCTGAACCCAATCAACAGATTTTTCATCCGTAACTGCAACAACCATCATCAGCTTTGCCTCAGACAATTCAGAGCTGACATGCGCCTCCCCTGGGCCGCTGGCTTCAAGGATGGCCTTATCAGTGAACACCCTCATCTCAAATCCTTCATCTACCCACTTCAGCCTGGTAGCCTGCAATGTGTTTGATGAAATCATAATCACAAACATAACCAAGTAGCACCTTCCCAACAATTTGAGGTCCGCAATATAGATCTTGCGCTTCCATTCTAGCATCTTTTCTGCCAACTCTTTTAATAAGAGACAGCAAATCCATATCATTTTTAACTCAATTGCAATGTGTTTAATGAAACTATAATCATGAATTCATGATCATAACTATAATCAAGTAATGCAGGTCGGTAAAATGGACCTTATGCCTCCATTCTAGCGCGTTTTCAGCCAATTCTTTTGTGAGAGATAGCAAAGCCATATCTTTTCTTAGAGACTTCCAATGTGTTTGATGAAATAACTAAGAGAAACTGAAAAAGTTAAAACTGCAGCTTGTACCGTGTGGAGGAGAATCTCCAGCCATGGCACGCCCTTCAGTGGGCTGAGGCTTCCGTCTCCGACAAGAGCCACTATTTTGACCAATGAGGAAGAGACGTCAGAGCTCTGGTCATTCTGAAGCACGGCGGAAACTGGGTGGGGAGTGCCAGCTCTGAGAGCTGAAACTGGTGGAGTCATCGGAAGCGCCGAAGAGGTGGCGGAGCTCGTCGGACGGATGTGGTCGGAAGGTGACCGGTGAAGGCGGAGGAGAGGGGGTCCGAGCTGAGGTGGGGCCCACAAGCCGGGCGGTTCCGGTGGTGGTCGCCATGGATGAAGCTCAGAGACCGGAAGAGACGAGCCTTTGAATAGATAGGAGGGCTTGTTTGTCAATTCGATTTCATCCTGGGGATATTTATGGTATAGAATATTTGGGCCCATCAAAGCCAAACGGGATTCGAAAGAGAAGAATAAGTTGAAGGCCCATCAAAGCCAAACGGCCCAATATATTATTAGCCCATAACTAATTGGTCATAATTTTAAGAGGCAGTGTTTCATTAAAAAAAAATTTGGTCAGTCATGAGGACGATAGCCATGGTCCATAATTCAGATCAGCTCTGGGACTTTTTTTTTTTTTTTGGCAACAAGCTCAAGTTGGGATGAGAAGCTTAACATTCAGAAGAAAATGCTCCCTCCGTCCAAAAAGTCTGGGCAGCATTTTGAAAATGAGTTGAATTTATTGGGTATGGCCCATAACATTTCAAGCCTTTGCTAACCCTTGTACATGCACATTCATGAGGATCTATTGCCCTGTAGGGCAAATCCAGTCATTAGCCGTTGTAGTATAAACATATTCTCCCTCTTGTCACTTTTAATCGATACTATGAACTAAAAAGTTAGTTAATTTGAAAAAAACTGTCTATTACAAGTGACCCGAGGGGGGTACTTAATTTGCACCACAGCTCACGTGCTTTGGCATGACCTCGAGCCGTCAGATCGAGACTTGACAGAGTGCATTAATACAGACAAATTTCTTAATTGATCTGATTCAGATTACTGATGAGTTGCAATGGGAAAGGAAAATAGAGAAAAGACTCCGAGGACTTTGTTGTAGGTTAAGAACTTTATAGCTGAGTTATAGTCTTACCCTCTTAGGGGGTCATCCCTTCTTGAGTACTTTGTACAAAAACATAAAATGACTAGGTGAGTTTTGGTATAGCTCGACATTATAGTGAATGCCTTTCATTTCATAATGTCGCACACGAGTTGCCATTGGTGGACATCCTTCAATCATAGTGTTTGAAAATCTGTTCAAAGTCAAGATAGGCCTGATGGAAAAAGGCAGTTTCGTCTAGCTTGTCCAATTTTCATTGTCAGCATCATATTACCACTTGCTACATCATCATCAAACATCAAACGAGAAGAAGAAAGGGCTGAATAAAAGGTGAAATCACAGCTTACCTAATATATCTGATATCAGGGCCCCTCTACTTGCTAGTCACATAATGTTGGTTAGGAAAACTTTTTTGGGAAAAAGAAGTGGTGGTCACTGCTTCAGATCATCTATTGCTGGTGCACACCCTGCAAGATGATTGGGCCTCACCTAATCATGTACTCCCTCCGTCCAGAATTAGTATTAACTTTTAGTTTTTCAAATTGAAATAAAATGTTAATTCGAATTCAGGACGTAGTGAGTTGTGATGTAGGCTACGAAATTGTTATGTAGTAGGGGTGACAGGCGATTGTGCCAATTTCCAAACCTCGTCATCTCTTGTGGGATACATCATACATTTGATTTAGCCCTTATTATGAATATTTATTCATAATAAAAATGAATATGTAGCCAACTTCCTTGCTTTTGGTTAAACAATAAAGAACTAAGAATTAAATTATTTTATATATTTTAGTTTTTTAGTTATAAATATATTCCTCCATGGATTCTCATGTAGACCATCAGAAAAATGTTTAGAAATTTTCACAAAAAGTACAAAAGACAAATAATAAATGCAAGTCATTTTCAGTCCTTGGATTAGCCCATAAAAAGGTACCTTAAACATGTTTCCCATTACAGCATGAGAAGTGCACTTCACTTGAAATTTCGTGTCCATGAATCCCTTCCTTGCGTCCATCCATTTGACTCTAATTAAAAAAAAATTAGGCCACGACATATTTCCTTCCTCTGGCGTCCATGGCCTGCATTTTCCTACAACCGCTCGTGAGCAGGAATGCTCGCTGCATACATGTGTCGTGCCTTCATAGATACATGCCTTGAGCGTATCTAGGTGCGAGCTGTTGTAGCATTTTCCGGGACTTAAAGAAGCTAATGCCGGCCACATAAAGCAAAGAAAAAGCAAAGGATAGAAGCTTAAAACAGAAAAGTAATTTGATTCGTGAGAATTTTCTTATAATTGAAGTTATAATCACTAGTGACTGAAAGTACTCCCCTGCAATTGTAAAGGCCTAGTATGCTCCTCATTTAGGGTTTAGAGTTGCAATGGGAGAGTATGCGCATAATTACACATTTTTGAGGGTTAAATCCAACTTTTTAGAAGTTGGTTCTTGTATAGATCTGATAAATATAAAGGGTCCGCTTACCGGACTACCTGCTTATAGTTATTGGGCGAGTCTACTGTTTTCTTGATATTTAAACTCCAAATTTATCTATCAGGCCTAGTTTGATATCTGATCGTTTAAATATAAACCCTTGCAAGTGCACAAGGCAATTGTACTACGGTGAGTATTGATAAGGGTTGTCGAACCTGAGGGACGGATTAATCTTTTACCAAATTCAAGAGAAGAAAGTTACAGTTTTTGTTTAATCTAAATAAAGCTATGAACTTTAACTACTAAGCTGAGTTTTAATCAATGTGGAGAAGACCAAGGCTTCGAATCCACCACAATAACTAGTGTATCGTCTCTCTCTCTCTCTTTTGAATAAAGATTTCCAATTGGCTGGTGTATTCCTCTCAGACATACACCTGTCAATTCAAATTATAGTGCTCTCCTCTCGGACGTAACACATAAATCAATTAAGCATATGGAATTGTGATCTATCTCTCTCAAGCATAAATCAATGAAACTTTATTAATATATGACAAATCAGAACACTCACATTCCTCCCAGACATGCAAGTAATCTTTCAGATTGAAATTCATAAAATCCACTCTTGTCTCTCTCAAGCACAAAGAATAAACTCAATGAATTAACTTTAATTGCATAACAAAGGTTCATACACCAACTAGAGTAAACACATAAGATGAGAGAAAAGAAACTACACAACCAGATTATTGGGCTTCATCTACGCCTTGGATAGGAGTTTAGCCAAGCATGGGAAGAGAATCCATCATCTTCATCTTCATCATCTTCTTCTTCCTTTGCTCTAGCCTCCAAGGTCTCAAAACTCTATTATCTAATGCCCAATACGTTCTCTCTTAAGGCATATATATAGGGGTGAAGGAAAACCCTCAAATCCCCTTCCAAATCCAAGTCAAAATAGGCCTTATTTCAATTCTGCGTATACGACGATCGATCACTTTTCTGGCCGATCGATCGCTTTGCGATCTATCACTTTTGTGCCGATTGATCGCTTTGCATCAATACGCAAATTCCAGTAGATACGATCGATTGCGTACACGTCCGATCGATCGGTTTACTATTTATTTTGCAGCACGATTTTCCAATGGTCATAACTTTTCGCTCCGAACTCCGAATTATGCGCGGTCGGTGGCGTTGGAAAGCTGACTTCTTGAACTTTAACATGAATCTTGAATCAGTCCAATCTGATATGTGTACACGAAGTTATGAAGATTTAACCATTGAAGTCCGTTTTTACCTCATTTGAATATATTACTCTTGTTTCCTACAAAAACCAAAAAACTATATTAAAGTAGTAGTTATTCTAATCAAACACTAGCATAATCATAAGCTTAGGAGATAATAAAATGCATATTTCATGTATAGATCACACCCCCAAACCTAGATTTTGCTAGTCCCTAGCAAAACAAAACAAAATAAAATCAAACAAACTAAGGAACTAATGCATAAAAGTAAACACCACTTTCGTAGGGAACACGATTGCATTGAGCATATGCAACAAGCCGTTAAACCTCTAGGTGTCCCTTGTAGGACGAGTGTTGTCTCGTGAGGGTTTGCAGCCATACTACCCACAAACATGTATTTATTAATCTAATTAACCTAAGTGCAAAAATAAAGCAAAAATTAAAACATAGCAAAAATACAACCTATTATCCCGACAAATGCACACTACAATGCTTAAGAAAATCAACCACATGTACTTGGTTCATAATCAACAGGAATATAGAAGCCCTCAAGTAAGTGATTTTATTCTACACTTTCATCTTGGAAATTTCTGCTCAATATAATATAGCATGATAACATAAATAGTAAAAGTGTAGAATATTATAGCAATACATTCTAAATTTCTGTTTTACACATATCCAGTGTTACCCATTAACCAAAGAACATCAGAATCTACATAGTCATCGTCATCTTTAGGTTCATGATAGCATAAATCTGCGCGCCTCCTTCGGGTCCAACATTCTAGATTTGAGAGGATAATACACCATAGACTCTTTTTTTTCGCTAGGACTGTGTAAGGCCTGACTTCAAGATGCTTAGGTTTAGCAATGACTCAGGCCAATGACTCCCAGCCAACTTAGGGCATTAGGTTTTAAGAGACCGCTTCGGGCCTGAGCATCAGCCTAAGTTAATCCTATAAAGTCAAGCAGCCCCTTTTCTTTCATTTTGTTTTCATTTTTTCACATTTTTTTTTCATTTTCACACATTCATATTTTTCAGCACATCTTTATTTTGTCCAGGCTGTATTATACTCTCAACCTATTTCCGGTTCCAATCCCTTGCCATAGCCAAGTAAATGGTCTATCATGATCTTTTAAGCTCAACAGATAACTACACATCATCCAATGACTATGACTAAAGACATCCCACTGTAAATCAGCATTCAACAAATCTCTAGATGGTATTACTTTATGTAACTAGTGTGTGTAAGTGAATTTTCTTAGTTCAAGCACCTGTTCCAAGAGGACTGTAATAGAAAGATATGCTCAGTTAAGTGTATCTATCCTCCAGTATACTTACTCACACTTCCAATGTAAATTAATCTCCTAAGAATTGTAACATGCATTATTACGGGATAAACTATCAAAACCTAAGAAAAAGTACTAACAAACAACGTAAAAACTAATCAAATTTTTATGATTTTTTTCAATTTTTAATTTTGTTTATAAGTAATATTCCCTCCCCCAAACCTATTATGAACATTGTCCTCAATGTGAACAAAATATAGCATGACAATGAGCATATAATAAAGAAAATCAGATAAAGGAGAGAATACACCTGAATACGTGGGTTGCCTCCCACCAAGCGCTAAGTTTAACGTCTTCAGCCAGACGGAGCCATGATCCTCTGTAGGGGCCAGGTCATCAAGTCATCAACCTGGATCAATTAAATGATTGCACCACACACTCCTATCCTTGTTGCCTAAGTATGGAGCACATCGTGGAATAAAAGGATGGAGTGGTGGGTGGGGAAGCTTTGGAAAGAGGGGTCCCTGCATTAACTATGAAAGAAGGTCATCAGAAAACTGTAATATAAAGGGAACCTCCTCCCCCACATCAACCATTTTGGCCTTAGGGGCCTCTTCTAGCAACCCAATTGGGAAAGCTTTCTCAATTAGTGAATCAACTAAACTATCTATGAAACAGTCTAAGTTATGTTCATTAAACAAAGAGTTAGATTGATCTAGACAAGATATGAATGGTGTTCTAGGCATAGAAGGTTCTGTTGATAGTGCCATAGAATGTGACTCTTCAAATATAGAAGAAGGTTTAAAGCTGGGTTCTATTAATGCACTCACTTCTTCTTTAATTTCTACACCCTCTTGATCATTATGTAAAACCCACTCAAGCTCATTGTCAAACCTTTGGGCATTCTGAAAGGATGTAACATCATAATCAGGGGAAAAACAGATCCCTTCATCAGAAAATTGGCCCTTCGGATATTGGGGCTCGACAGGTAAAATGCATTCGTCGTTCTTATTCATGGCCTGTGTTAGCTGATCTAACTGTATTTCAATGTTGGCAAGAGCCTGTGTGTGAGAATGGACAATCTGAGCATGGGTCCGTATTTCAACTCTCATCTCCTCACATCCAGTTTTAATCTCAGTTTTTATCTCGGCTGCCATCTCAGCTACAAGGGCTAACAGTTGGCTCATTTGGTTTTCTAAGGTAGATTGTCTAGTGGGTGGGTCAAACTGAGGAGTAGCGGCAGGTTGGTAAGGCAGGTGTGGGCTTGGGAAATCTTGTCTAGGGGCCTGATGAAGAGTGGGCCCAGGGTTGGGTTGTTCCCAAGGGGAATTAAGATGGTCCTCCCATCTATGAAGACTTTGGGCCTCATTTACATATTTGCGTATAAAATCAGGGTACTCATGGGCCAAAGGGCACTCCACTGGGGTATGAATAGGACTTAAACAGAGGGCACATAGTTCCGACATATAAGGAGTTGTGTATTGTAGGGAAGATGTGCCACTCCCAAAATTAGAGTGATTATCCCAACCATGGTTGTAAGAATCAGCATATAAGGGACGTGGGTGGTAGGGCACTTCATAGGGAGGGGGATTACGTGTGTGTGAAGAACAATAATTATTAAAGCTCCTGTATGGGTTCTCATGGCTAAATCCATAGAAAGGTGAAGTCATTTCTTCACCATGTATTTATCAACACCCGAACCACTATATCACACATCCACAAATAAGATAAACAACCCTAGATATCCACAACTAGCACAACATACTATCACAGAAAGAAAAGAAAACACCAAACACACAAATTAATCTAAAAAGATAAGGAAAAGAGAATGCAAACTAAGGGTAGGGGTGGCCCTTCCTCGTTGGCGAGAATTTCACGTCTTCTCTTAACCTTGCAAAAAGAAAGAAAAACACAAATTAAGCTACTGACAAATAATTTAAATTAAGACTCACTAAACTACTCTAACACTAATTATGCTAAGAATCTGGTAAATTATTGAGCCGTCCCCGACAACGGCGCCAAAAACTTGATCGTTTAAATATAAACCCTTGCAAGTGCACAAGGCAATTGTACTACGGTGAGTATTGATAAGGGTTGTCGAACCTGAGGGACGGATTAATCTTTTACCAAATTCAAGAGAAGAAAGTTGCAGTTTTTGTTTAATCTAAATAAAGCTATGAACTTTAACTACTAAGCTGAGTTTTAATCAATGTGGAGAAGACCAAGGCTTCGAATCCACCACAATAACTAGTGTATCGTCTCTCTCTCTCTTTTGAATAAAGATTTCCAATTGGCTGGTGTATTCCTCTCAGACATACACCTGTCAATTCAAATTATAGTGCTCTCCTCTCGGACGTAACACATAAATCAATTAAGCATATGGAATTGTGATCTATCTCTCTCAAGCATAAATCAATGAAACTTTATTAATATATGACAAATCAGAACACTCACATTCCTCTCAGACATGCAAGTAATCTTTCAGATTGAAATTCATAAAATCCACTCTTGTCTCTCTCAAGCACAAAGAATAAACTCAATGAATTAACTTTAATTGCATAACAAAGGTTCATACACCAACTAGAGTAAACACATAAGATGAGAGAAAAGAAACTACACAACCAGATTATTGGGCTTCATCTACGCCTTGGATAGGAGTTTAGCCAAGCATGGGAAGAGAATCCATCATCTTCATCTTCATCATCTTCTTCTTCCTTTGCTCTAGCCTCCAAGGTCTCAAAACTCTATTATCTAATGCCCAATACGTTCTCTCTTAAGGCATATATATAGGGGTGAAGGAAAACCCTCAAATCCCCTTCCAAATCCAAGTCAAAATAGGCCTTATTTCAATTCTGCGTATACGGCGATCGATCACTTTTCTGGCCGATCGATCGCTTTGCGATCTATCACTTTTGTGCCGATTGATCGCTTTGCATCAATACGCAAATTCCAGTAGATACGATCGATTGCGTACACGTCCGATCGATCGGTTTACTATTTATTTTGCAGCACGATTTTCCAATGGTCATAACTTTTCGCTCCGAACTTCGAATTATGCGCGGTCGGTGGCGTTGGAAAGCTGACTTCTTGAACTTTAACATGAATCGTGAATCAGTCCAATCTGATCTGTGTACACGAAGTTATGAAGATTTAACCATTGAAGTCCGTTTTTACCTCATTTGAATATATTACTCTTGTTTCCTACAAAAACCAAAAAACTATATTAAAGTAGTAGTTATTCTAATCAAACACTAGCATAATCATAAGCTTAGGAGATAATAAAATGCATATTTCATGTATAGATCAATATCACAAGTCTTAATAAGACACAAAGCTCACTTGAATTAATGTCATAACACTCCCAATGATGCCTAAACCTGAAGGGTAATCGTGCCGCAGCGGAAGCGAATTTTAAGATTTTTATCCGTTTGATGTGGGTTCTCAAAAATTGGGTTTTTCCTTCAAACAACAAATATAGCTTAAAGATTATCAAATTAGAATCACTAACCTTCGGCCTTTGTGCCTACGAATCACTCCACGGATAAGAATATGTCCGAGAACACCAAATCCTTCACCGATCGAGTATAGAACGTCGTGAAAAGCTATATTCCCCGAATTAGCTTTTTCACCCAATGAAATCAAGATCACCAAATTTAGAGAGAGCAATGCAATTTCAAACCAAAAGAAGCTTTTCATTCGCATGGAGGGCGTCCCCTCCATTGCCTTTAAAAAGGCAGAATTTTCAGTTACAAAAAATCATGCCATTTTCGGTTTCCCGAATTGGCTCAACGTCTCTCCCAGAATTTATTTCCAATATGGTGACTCTTATTTGACAATTCCATTTTGGTCGTACCAAAATAGTTAATTCCAAATAAGTGATTTCCGGATCGGTGATGATTACAGTGTCTCTTCCAATTTAGTGTGGACCGGGCCCACGGAAGCCTAACTACTCCACATGCCTACACTTGCACGAGAGAGCCGACTCCTCTCAATCAAGACAAGTAAAATGGGACAAGAACCCATATTTACTTACATCCCCCACTATGGGTTCTTTGTTCATATTTGCGATCCACAGTGACTCGTGCACTAGTCCTGTCGTAATCCAAAACTATGAACGTGTTTTACAAATAGATCCGTCATTAAGGCCTTCGTTAACGGATCAACTAACATCTCAACCGTAGGAAGATGACTCACTGTCAACTTTCCCCGTTGTAGCATGTCAAACACATAAAAGTAATGCACCTCTATGTGCTTAGCTCTTGAACTGATCTCCCCATTACGGAGTGTCGACACAGTTGCCAAATTATCACAATAAATTTGGACAGGAGCATCAGTCCACTGTTCTAGCTGTAACCCAGCTAGAAACTCTTTAATCCAAACTGCCTCGGAAGCTGCTAAACTGCATGCAACAAACTCAGCTTCCATCGTGGACTTAGTAACGCATTTCTGCTTCTTACTAGCCCATGCTACGGCGCCGCCACCAAGCATAAAAACATAACCGGCAGTGGATTTTCTGTCATCCTTACACCCGGCATAGTCCGAATCACTATAGCCTTCCAATGACAGGTTCTCGGCCTGATATGTGAGTTTCATATCCTTGGTACCCAACAGATATCTGAACACCCGCTTAATAGCCTGCCAGTGTTGCATACCTGGGTTAGCCTGATATCGACTCACTAGGCTTACTACAAAAGCCAAATCAGGTCGAGTGCAGTTCATGGCATACATCAAGCTGCCAATAGCCTGCGCATATGGCACAGATTGCATCTTCAGACGTTCCTCGTCTGATGCAGGTGCCATTCTTTCGGACAAAACTGTCCCTTTATAAATGGGCGAATCTATGGTTTTCCAACCAATCACGTCAAAGCGTTTCAATACACTCTCAATGTACGATTCTTGAGATATACTTAGCCTCCTCGCTTTTCTATCTCTCTCAATCTTCATCCCGAGGATGTAAGAGGCTTCACCCATATCTTTCATTTCAAATTGGGTCTTGAGCCATTCTTTAAGACTGAGAATCATACTAGTGTCATTCCCCATTAATAATATGTCATCTACATATAGTGACAATATCATAAATCTACTCCCATCTCTAAAGGAGTATACACAATGGTCATAGTCATTGGCTACAAAAGCAATATTCACTTATCACCTTGTGAAAAGTGAAATACCATTGTCTTGGCGATTGTTTCAGTCCATACAACGATTTAATAAGTTTGCACACTTTAGTTTCCTCTCCGGAAACAACAAACCCCTCGGGTTGTTCCATATAAAGCTCCTCCTCTAAATCACCATTTAGGAAGGCAGTCTTTACATCCATCTGGTGCAACTCTAAATCTAAGTATGACTCAATTGCCAACAAACATCGGATTGAGATGAACCTGGACACTGGAGAATAAGTCTCCTTGAAGTCTATGCCCTCCACTTGTGTGAAACCTTTTGCCACAAGTCTAGCTTTGTACTTCTCTATTGATCCATCAGCTTTGAGCTTCTTCTTGAAGATCCACTTACACCCAATGGGTTTTCGTTCGTCTGGTAAGTCAACAATCTCCCAGACTTTGTTCTTCAAGATTGAATCCATTTCTTCTTGAACAGCCTTCCGCCATTCCTTGGAATCTGGACTACTCATAGCCTGCTCAAATGTGACTGGATCATTAAGTACAGGGTCATCTACCGATATTTCATCTTCACCAAGCATGGCATAGTAATCCTTCAACAAAATTGAAGGTCTATGCTCTCTTGATGTTCGAGTTTCAACATCCTCATTGGATGTGTTACCTATCACTCGTTCATTACTAGTGACAGTAACTTTCTCTTTCTCAATTTCAAAGAGTTCCACTTTCTGACTAGGAGTTTTAAGGTCTATATCTTCCTCAAGAAAATAAGCATCTCTAGACTCTATAACCCCCACTGTCCCATCATCATGGTGTACTACAAATCGATACCCTTTCGAATGATCACAATAACCTATAAAATTACATTTTATGGTCTTGGGATCCAACTTAGTTCTTAGTTGATCAGGCACCCTCACATGGGCCTTTGACCCCCACACTCTCAAGTTCAAAAAGTTTGGACGTCTTCCCGTCCATAACTCATAAGGGGTCAATTTGATCGACTTAGATGGTATTCGATTTAGTACATAAACAGCGGTGTCTAGTGCTTCACCCCAAAACTGCGTTCCTAGTTCAGAGTGATTTAACATGGACCTTACCATGTCCATCAAAGTCCTATTACGTCTTTCAGCAACTCCATTCTGTTGAGGAGTATACGGTAAAGTATACTGATGCACTATTCCTTGGTTTGTACAATAGTCCTTGAACAAATCAGATGTGTACTCACCACCTCTGTCTGTTCTCAGAACTTTAATCTTCCGTCCTAATTGGTTTTCAACCTCAGCCTTAAATTCCTTGAATTTTTCTAAGGCATCGGACTTTCTCGATAACAAGTACATATAACCATATCTAGAATAGTCATCTATAAACGTAATAAAATACATCATTCCTCTTTGAGTCTTGACGTTTATAGGCCCACAAATATCTGAGTGAATGACCTCTAAAAGGTCAATTGCTCGCTGTCCTTTCGAAAAGGGTAGCCTAGTCATTTTGCCAGATAGGCAATCCTCACACATGCGCAAATTATCACTTATTCTAGGTAGTAACCCACTACACGACATTCGGTGTAATTTTGTCGCATTCACATGACAAAGGCGTAAATGCCACAACAATGCATTATCAACAGCAACACAAGCAACATACTCAGAATCAATCATTTCATTATTAGCAAAGTCATTGGATACATCAAGTTTGAATAAACCATCAACTAAAGAAGCAGTAAATAAAATATTATTCTTCTGCCCCACAGTTCCCTTGCCACCCTTGAACCTGACTTCAAATCCCTTTTGAGTCAGAAGAGGGATTGAAATCAGATTCCTACGAATAGTAGGTGCATACAAGACATCTGTGAGGACCAGAGTCTTTCCTCCTAAGAGAGGAACACGAACAGAGCCAATCCCCAGCACGTCACAATAGGTGTTATTCCCCATGTAGATCTTGTGCTCTCCGGGACTAATTTCTTTCATCTCAGCGAAAGACTCCTTTGCCATTGCCACATGACGGGTTGCAGCCGAGTCAAGCCACCAACCTCTAGTGTTAATGTTCACAATCAGTGCCTCAGAAATCATACAAACTATGTCCTTTCCTCCACCCTGCTGTTTCTTTTTCTCGTTGCCCTGGGAGCCATTAGGACAGTTCTTGCTAAAGTGACCCATCTGACCACATGTAAAGCAGGCTCCCTTCTTCTTGTTTTTGGCCTTGTCTCCACCCTGGAACTGAGGCTTCTTTCCTTTCCTCTTGAAGTTCTTCTTTGAAGTGCCAGCATAGGACCCACCTTTCTTAGAGCCAACATGGTGAGCAAGGTTGGCAGATGCATTAGAGGCCCTCATATGCTCTCTCCTTTCCTGCTCCAAGCCCAGCTTGGCAGTAAGGTCATCGAGAGTGAGTTTCTGTCACTCAGGTTCAACGCCACCACAGCTGCTTCCCATGATGGAGGGAGACTAGTGAGTATCGTAGACACTTGGACCCCCAATGAAATTGGATCTCCAAGCATCTCCAATTCACTAGCAATAATAGTCATGACATTTATGTGCTCAAGCACATTCTTGCCCTCCTCCATCCTCATGTTGGTATAGCGAGTGTGGAGCAACCTGATGTGTGCCTCAGTATGCTCTCCATACCTCCTCTCAATAGCCTCATACATTTCTTTGGCCGTTCTGTGCTTCTCAAAAAGCAACTCCATCGTAGGCTCCATAAAGGTAAGCATCGTGGTCCTTGCTCGTGCATCCTCCATCTTGAACTTCTCGTACTCTCTCTTTTGAGTAGCAGTACTCTGTTCACCCGTAGGTTCAACAACTTGGTCTAGCACATGACCTAAGTCATCAAGGAACAGAATGTGATGGATACGCCTCTTCCAGGTAACAAAATTGGTGGCATTCAACTTTTCAGTCTTTGCCAACTCACTTGAGACCATACGGGAAGCCATTGCAACTTTTATGAAATCAGCAAGTGTTCCAATCAAATTGAAGATAAAAATCTACAATCAATGGAACAGGACAATCAGTGTAAATACAGCACAATTTGAATCACTAATTAACTATCAACAAACATATAATCAAGTGGCAAAAATACTGCTTCAATATTAATTAGTTTTTCAAATCTTATCCCTCCGATCGATCGCGTCAAATACCCGATCGATCGCAATACGATCGATCACGTCAATTTCTCCGATCGATCGCAGCTTTCCGCTGTCGATTTTGCACAACTTACAGTAGATATGATCGATCGTGTTATACGCCGATCGATCGCTCCGCTTGTAATAATATATTCAATCGTAAGCCCGATCGATCGCGTTTACAAGCCGATCGATCGCTTTGATTGCTGTATAAAAAAAAATAATTTTTCCAGTAGACACGATCGATCGCAAATACTTCCGATCGATCGTTTCTAACGCAATTTCAATATTGGTTTTAAGTAGTAGATACGATCGATCGCAATTCGTGCCGATCGATCGTTTCCCTCTTTAAAAGCAACTCAGCGATCGATGCCGAACGATGGCGATCGATCGTTTTCCCTTTTCAAGAGACTTAACGATCGATGCCGATCGAAGCCGATCGATCGCGACCAGTCGTCTTCTCCGATTTTACCTTTCAACGATCGATCGCTCTTGATGCCGATCGATCGCGACTGTAAAAATCGAGATTTTCAGTCGAAAAAAACTGCGAGGAAAACTCCCACAAATTTCTTGGAACTCTCACACCACCACGGATCCAAAGCTCTGATACCAATGAAGGGTAATCGTACCGTAGCGGAAGCGAATTTTAAGATTTTTATCCGTTTGATGTGGGTTCTCAAAAATTGGGTTTTTCCTTCAAACAACAAATATAGCTTAAAGATTATCAAATTAGAATCACTAACCTTCGGCCTTTGTGCCTACGAATCACTCCACGGATAAGAATATGTCCGAGAACACCAAATCCTTCACCGATCGAGTATAGAACGTCGTGAAAAGCTATATTCCCCGAATTAGCTTTTTCACCCAATGAAATCAAGATCACCAAATTTAGAGAGAGCAATGCAATTTCAAACCAAAAGAAGCTTTTCATTCGCATGGAGGGCGTCCCCTCCATTGCCTTTAAAAAGGCAGAATTTTCAATTACAAAAAATCATGCCATTTTCGGTTTCCCGAATTGGCTCAACGTCTCTCCCAGAATTTATTTCCAATATGGTGACTCTTATTTGACAATTCCATTTTGGTCGTACCAAAATAGTTAATTCCAAATAAGTGATTTCCGGATCGGTGATGATTACAGTGTCTCTTCCAATTTAGTGTGGACTGGGCCCACTCCTCTCAATCAAGACAAGTAAAATGGGACAAGAACCCATATTTACTTATTTACTTACAAAACCCATAGAATTAGCCAGAGATACCTACTAAACACTTTAAATGACTAAAGTTGCCTCTCATCCAAATATCGTGAACATCGGTTCAACTTTTTAAGCAATTTAAATGGACAATGTACATGAAAATAGGACAGTCTACTTTTCTTTTTGCTAACGTTACAATGTATTAAATCCATGCGGATCATAATTATAATTAAGTAGTGCCTTTTCTTAACAATTTAAGATAGTACTGATATGGATCTTAAGCCTCTGTTCTAGTTCATTGTGCCAACTATTTTGTAGGAGATAACAAAATCATATCTAGTAAGAGGTAACAAACTTTTAATCCATGCATGTGATTGAACACACACGAAATGGTACTTCACTAGCTAGTCAAGTTCAACGGTTGTGTGACAATTGAGCAGACAAAGTCCACTTCAGTTCCCTCTATCGTATGGTGCCTAGTAAGTACCAGTGGACCATCTGACGTACATTCTTAATCATGTAGGGACAGTACATGATCGACAAAATGCTTCAATCCGATGTTCATGTCCAAGCTTTGTAGTCCATGCAAGATCATGCAGAAGAGAAAGCAACACGTCAATTTAAAATCTAATTGCATGGCACTAAATACTAATAGCCAGTTATGCCCCGCTTTCAACAAGTCATAGTGATAAGATTAGTGACTTTGGCACTACAAGAAAAGTGGGCTACAGCGACGGATTTTTACCAACAGATGAAATTCCGTCGTTATTTATATCATCTACAGTAAACTTAGGGAGCTTATGGCTTTCATGAGCGAGCAGCGGGAGCAACGACACAGTCCTTGGTAAGAAATATTGAGGATCATTTTTTTTCTTGCATGAAATTGTCTTAACTATTTTTTATTTCAATTCCTCTACTTTGCTTAGATGAATGGTGGCCAATTACATGACTCTATCAAAAGGTAAACATTTGAAATTTTCCTTAACTTATCTAAGTAAATTGTGAACTCTAAGCCAAAATTATACTCCCTATTACCCCATTAGCATGTTATCCCGCAGGCTAATTATGTACTTATTGTGTTTAATGTCATTAGGTGGGCTTAAATTGCTCGACAATTAACATTTTGGAGACAACTATGAGATTCCTGTATTTTATGAATACATGAAAGACTACGACCTACCAGGGAACTAGTTTAAGTTGTGCTGATTGCTGAAGTCGACAACCTTGCAAGAGGAAACTTCAAGTTGTGCTGGCCGTTAATATTATGTAATTTTTTGTAAATCCATTTTGAGAAAGGAAAAAGTTTAAATGAGATCACTCTCATATAGCTTATATGAGGCCAATTCCATTCGTAGTTATTGGATCTTGATTTGACGACTACAAATAGCTACATGGAACTCACTTATCCCATGATGTAACATACTCACCTACACACTGATTTGATATCCACCCTTAGATCGGAATCCAATAGCCCAAAAGATTAGCCTCATGCTCCTTGTATGATAGCAATCTCATGTAAACCGTCCTCTTCAAGAAATAGAAGATTCAACATATAGATTAACTCATTGTATACAACTTTTGCATATTTTGTATATGTCTTTTTTAAACAAGGTATAAATTATGTTTGAGTATGTTTATTAAAAAATTTACTGTTGTGTTATGTTGGTTATCAGGTGCCAAATTATTCACATAGAAATCTGGACAATACAAAGGAAAAACCTATGTGGCAATGTATTGCAATTTTTTTTTAAGTTTAATAGCGGTGAAAAAAAAAACAGTCGCAAACGAATAAAAACCGTCATAACAGATTTTTTAACAAATGTTATGTCTCTGTCATTGAATCTCTTTAGCGACAGAATTAAACCGTCGTAACTCATTTTATAGCAAAATGTCCATCATCAGAAATCCGTCGCTATTTACATTATCGACAGATTTCATTTTTCCCCACAAATATCAGTAGTTGAGCCACCTATAACAACGGCAAAATCCATCAAAAAATATGTTGCTAAAGAGCAGTATCACAGATTTTATATCTTTAGCAACAGTTTTGGCGACGGCAACAGTTTTGTCCGTCGCATAGCCCAGTTTTCTTGTAGTGTGGGTAATGACAAAGATGCACAAAAACGTCTCACATTTGATGACAGCTTCTGCTTAACTTTATTTAATTACATTGTTTATTATTTTTCTCTTTATTTTCTGCTCAAACAGAAAAAAAATTATTCCCTTCATTCCACTTTAGTAGTACGATTTGGTTTTGAAAATGAATTAATTTTAGTTTATTTTGAAAACTAAATCATACCATTAAAGTGGCACGGAGAGAGTATGAGTCATCGTATGGTTTTTTACAATTCATCTACTAGCTTAGTTGTGAGAAACTTGTGAGCTGCTTTTTAAGTACCCAACATGCTTTTTACCATTTTCTTAACTGTGGACCCCTCCATTGAATGAAACTGCCATCAGGCCTGAAAAGTGGAAGCTGGAAATACTGATAGTGGTTGGTGACAGTGACACCACGGGTACCGTTTGGTTGCTGAAAGATGGGAGAGTGGCATAATTGTAATTTTTATACCATAATATTGCTTCTTAAGAAATAGATCATTGGCATTTAGCAAGAATCAAATATGAGAACATGGACTCATTTGTAGTTGTTTTTTTTTCAATGATGGCAACATTGAGACATAAGATCTCATGTGAAAGCTCAGATGTGTGAACCGGAAAAAAATGTCAGCAAATGTCGATTACTTAGGTTAGAAATGTCAGCAAATGTGCTACAGTGGAAGTATGATTGCTTTTAAACCTAAAAACGTAAGAGTTGATTACTGCTTTATATTTTCAATTAAAAAGCGTGTTAACTGTTGCACCCTTCTCAGGTTCATGACCAACTGAACAAAGTTAGAAATAACACAAGGACTACTTGTTTGTAATTAAGGATAAGACCAAAGAAGCCGCCGATAAGACAGATCTTACAAGTCAATTTGGACAAGCATAAAACATGCTTGGTGGTTGCCTGGACACATTATATAGCCTGTTTAGGCTGGCCGTGCTCGCACCAGCTGAAATTGGAAGCAGTTTTTGTCAGATATGGGGAGTTGGAATGGAAGAAATTTGTAATATGTCCTTGGACACACACTACAATATTTTTTCTTCAAGGTGGTAACAATGAAAACAAGTCTGCTTTTATATGGGAGCACAACACATGACAAAAAAAAAATAATGAAAACAAAAAACTTGATTAAAACCTAAAACTAATGTCACTCCTAGCTAGAGACACATAACTGAATCATTATTACCTCTATAAAAAATCAGATTTATAAATCTACACTGTACACTAAGATTTGAGAAGGTTATCAGATAACACTCTCTCTGTCCAAAAGAGCCTAGTTGCATTTGAAAATGAGTTAAATATATTGGCTTGTAGGGCCTAAAGGCCAATACATTGTAATATCATTTACAAATAAACAATGTTTCCAAATTAAATTGGACAAGTATAAAACGATAAAATCAATTACATTCGGACAACTGGGATTGGCATCGTTAAGGGTCTGGTTGAGTTGAAAAACAGGATATAAACCAAGCAGTTGGTCACTTAGAAAACCGGGTAGATCCACTAGTTTGCATTGGAGTATATGCTCACCAATTTACAAGGTTTTCTTTTCTCAAAGTCCTACTCTCAAAATTTGACGATCAAATGATGATGATGATGATGATGATTGTATTTTTTGTCTTATGTAAACCTTGTGCAACTGCTTACATATTTGTGCATTTTTTCCCCTGTTTTGGCACTAGAAATTTGGATTGCTCAGTTGATCTAAGGCTCTTTTTTTCAGGCGGCTTAACTAGGTCATTATACTTGCATATGCTCAAAAACATTCTTTTTGGCTCCTGACATCAATCCAATAGATTGTATGCAGCTCCATGCATTGCATGTAAGAAGAGTAATTGTTGTCTTCTTATGATAGATCACCATCTTCTTGCCTCATTCCTTAATTCAGATTAGCGCCCCAGATGCCAATTACCTCTTTTTGCTCTTCAAGTTAGCGGGGATAATACTTTGCATCGGTTGTGGTCCAAGCAAAAAACTGAAGAAGAAAAACAGGCTGCATCGGTTGTGGTCCGAGCCAGCTTTTCTCCATCCCACCCTGCAAATGGCAGGAGCTGTATGTCCAATCGTCTAACAGGGTCATTTTTATGCATGTGGGTATTCATGGTTCTAGATCATTTCATTCATGGGACTCTAATTATGCGAAAAAAAATGTGAGCCAAATTTTATTTGTTTCATGATCTCTACTAGTAATAAATGTGGACACACACTAGCCAGGCCTGGAGAATCATATATACAGTTCTAGGAGATGTTCATACAAATCAGCTTAAGAAGAAAAAGAGAGATTATGTTTCCCCTCACCACAAGACCATGAAATGCTTAAGTTAGCTGATGGAAGGCTTACCGACTATTTAAATGTCTGATTTTCTGATAAGGTGATCTCCAAAATTATAGGGGTCATCATTTAGATGTTTGGTTGGATGTTCCTCTCATTTCTATAGCAGTGTGTTCTCAGACCTACCAGAATCATGGTCTTTCCTTCCCCTTGGAATGATCCAATAAATATTAATTGTGGGAGGTGGTATTTTTTATATAAAGTCCCAAGAAGGGTACAGAGAATGAACAAAACACATGCTATCTGGTGCTCTGGCATTATACAAGATTAGAATTTATATCCAAGCAATAAATAAAAAGTGATATAGGACTTCTATACCGTCTAGACTCTGACACTTGGCAAATTGAAATCCACCAAAAGCCCAGACACATTCATGTGAAAGGAACCCCTTGTCTTGTTTCTTTATGTACATGAGAAAATATAGTTCTGCACCAGATAGTATAAAAATTTAGAAAGAAAATCTACACCAGAAACCCAGAACCCCAAGTCAACAAGTAATAAAATAGTTGGATGCTTGATAGTAAAGAATTGAGGCTGATTTATCCATGCCCATAAAAAAGGAGGCTGATTTACCCAAGTGGATGGTAGGGAAAGCTTTGCTTAGTCAAACGTTAGTTAAGAAGTTATTAAAACAGGGGTGAGTGGACTAGAATGGGGAGGTTAGTAAGATGGAGTTATCTGATTCAGCAGGGTGTTATTCTCTTTAAGAATCTAACAAAAATATTGGGTTGGTGAGGAATACTAAGTGTTGGGATTGTCACATAAAGAGGGCTAAAATACTACCAAATTATGCACATATATTGACAAATATACACATGAAATACTAGAATGAGTATAAGAATTAGAACCAGGTTCGAGGCACGCTATGCGTTGTCCTTGAAACAGATACGCCGCCCTCCGTGCACAGGCGAATAACCGCGTTCCGTTCCCGAGATACAACGAACCACACCGTCAGTTTAAAGTTGCACTTCAAATCAAACTGACTGGATCTCGATCAGAGGAGACTCTATTGCTCAATGATGGACCAAGAATCAAGAGAGAAGAAGAATGAGTTCTTTTGTTGTTTTTGTAACCCTTTTCTGTGAAAAATCGTTTTCTATTTATAGAAGAACGCTGTTGGGCCTTTTTCTGGAAGAAGAGACGCAATTTTCCGCAGAGAAACGACCATTTACTCGCTGTAACCGCTTCGCCTTATTTAGCCTAAAATTACGATCGATCGTTTTATTGCGGTGCACAAATCCTAAAATTCCAGTAACTACGATCGATCATTTTTATTCCGATCGATCGGGCCAATACGAAAACCAAATTTCACAAAATTACAGTAACTACGAACAATCGGTTTATCACGGTCGATCGTTACACGATCGATCGCGTTATTTTGCCGATCGATCGCTGTATTTTTTAACTTATTTGTTTAATTTCAAGTCAATTTTCAACAATCCCCACCATGACTTGATATTAAACCAGTCTACACACTAAAATGCATACGATACATGAATGAGACATTGAGTAATAGTACTCTAAGTTTTCGGCGATAGGTACCTTGCGCGTTTGAACCTACACCTAGTTTGGTAGGCCGCCACTCTCATAAGTTCGAAGTGAACTAAGTCTTGAACTTGAACCTTAGAGCAAGAGCTTTGACAAACCTAACAGTTAGAGTAACTCCCTTTTCGAGATCATTCGGGGTAGCGCTTTATGGCCATGCGCCTTGTATCTTTTCATGAATTGCACATTAGAGAACAAGCCCTCGTTCTCCTTAACTGCGACCTCAGTGGCACTCATATAGGTGACAGTCTCCAAGGGTAATCTGTATAACAATACCCTGCTTTTTAAGCCTTGACCTCATTAAGACTTTCGTCATCCTGTTTCATATGCAGTAGAGCACTCTCATCATCACACGGGAACGAGCATACAATTTATTATATTAGTGCTCTCCAAGTCACGTATTAGCTTGTTATTACCCATTGAATCTTCGTCGTGGGATCTCCACTCAGAGAGATTGGGTTGCTACTAACGATGACTTAAATCATAGGCTTTGAGCCCCATTCCCCTAGATGAGTTAAAGACTTGTCCTGCCGACAACCCTTTAGTAAACGAATCAGCCAAGTTATCCGCTGATCGTATGAAACTTAAGGTAATGACTCCCGATGTAGTCAACTTGCGCAAGATTTTATACCTTAGTTCAATATGCCTAGAGGACCTCTTATTATGATTCTTACTCTTAACCTTATCAAGAGCTGATTGGCTATCACAGTGAATCAAAATTCCAGGAATTGGCTTATTCAACTAGGGTATATCTATTAATAGATCCCTAAGCTATTCCGCCATTCCTCCAGTTTTATCAAGAGCTACTAACTCAGTATCCATAGTAGTTCTTGTTATCACAGTTTGCTTGGAAGATTTCCATGCAACTGCCCCACCACCAAGTGTAAATACATAACCACTCGTGGCCTTTGTTTCATCAGAATCTGAAACCCAATTAGCATCACTGTATTCTTCTAATACTGCAGGGAACCCGGAATAATGTAAACCGAAATTTACACTTCCCTTCAGAAATCTGAACACTCTCTCAATGGCAATCCAATGAGACTCATTAGGGCTCTTAGTGTATTTACTTAGTCTTCCCACAGCATAGGATATATCCGGTCTACTGCAGTTTGCCAGATAACTCAAACTTCCTATCAGCTGTGAATATTTAAGTTGTGACGCACTTTCCCCAAGATTTTTCTTTAGTCTTACACTTGAATCATACGGCGTACTGATAGGTTTTCTATCGAAGTAACCTACTTCTTTAGAATCTTCTCTACATAGTGTGATTGACTCACAACTATTCCATTAGAAGTCCTATCAATCTTTAAGCCCAATATGACTTTGGCAAGACCCAAGTCTTTCATATCAAAATTCTCGTTAAGGAAACCCTTAACCTTATTGATATGATCCACATTATCACCAAACAACAAAATGTCATCAACATACAAACATAACATCACAAAACTATCGTTAAAAGACTTCCAATATAAATATTTATCCGATGTACATACAACAAAATTATTAGAAAGAAGAACATTATCAAACTTTTGATGCCATTGTTTAGGAGCCTGTTTTAACCCATAGAGAGATTTAACTAACTTACATACTTTTCTTTCTTGACCAGGAACTACAAAACCTTCAGGCTGCTCTATATAGATTTCCTCCTCCAATTCACCATTTAAAAATGCTGTTTTGACATCCATTTGATGGATCTCGAGGTTATAATGAGCTGCTAATGCAATAAGCACTCTAATTGTAGTTATCATGGTCACAGGAGAATACGTGTCAAAGAAATCTTGACCTTCCTTTTGACTATACCCTTTAGCCACTAATCTAGCTTTGTACTTTTCAATAGATCCATCAGGATAATATTTTCTTTTAAAGATCCATTTGCACCCAATGGGTTTAAACCCTGGAGGTAGATTCGTTAGAACCCACGTCCCATGTGCAAGAATTGAATCCATCTCACTCTGTACCGCTTCCTTCCATAAAGGAGATTCACTAGATGACATAGCCTCACTAAAAGTCAAAGGATCCTCATTCTCCACCATGTAAGTATAAAAGTCATTTCCATAATTCTTCTCTATTCTGGTTCTTTTAGATCTCCTAACCTCTACATTGGTATCTGAATTTTCAATTCTTGGAATAGAAGATGATGAACCATCTCCTTTATGCACTACAGCTTTACTCTTTTCCTTCATAGGAAATACATTCTCAAAGAATGTTGCATCATCGGACTCCTTAATAGTATTAGGTGCATAATCCTGCCGATCAGACCCAATTACTAAAAACTGATATGCTCTACTATTTTGTGCATAACCAATGAACACCACATCATATGTTTTTGAACCTAGCTTATCCATTTTCACGTTTGGGATTTTTACTTTGGCAAGACATCCCCAAATCTTAATGAATTTCAAGCTCGGTTTTCTTCCTTTCATTAACTCATATGGGGTTGTATTTTGTCCTTTATGAGGCACATGGTTTAAGATCATACAAGCAGAAAGAATTGCTTCTCCCCATAAATTCTTCGGTAGACCCGAAGACGAAAGCATAGAATTAATCATGTCAATGAAAGTTCTATTCTTTCTTTCTGCCACTCCATTAGATTGAGGAGAGTAAGGCGCTGTGGTCTCATGTATTATTCCTTGATTTTCACAAAACTTGCAAAATTCAAGAGAACAATACCCCCCACCACGATCAGACCTTAGTCTTTTAATCCGCCTCTCAGTTTGATTCTCAACCTCTATCTTATAGACCTTAAACTTCTCAAAAGCCTCATCTTTAGACTTTAGTAAATAAACATGACAATATTTAGAGTAATCATCAATAAATGTAATGAAATATCTCATACCACCCCTAGTAATTAATCCATTTAGATCACATATATCCGAATGAACTAATTCAAGCAAACATATAGACCTATCAATAGACCTATAAGGTTTCCTAGGTTGTTTTGCTTGAACACATATTTCACATTTATCACTAGTTACATCATGCAATTTCGGAATCAAATCAAGATTCATCATTCTTTTAATAGTATTTAAATTCACATGTCCAAGTCTCATATGCCACACATCAAAAGAATCAACATGATAAACTAAAGAGTCATCTACTTGAAATAAAAAGTTATTACAAGAAACCAAATTTAGTTTAAAAAGGGCATCACACACATAGCCTTTACCAATAAAAGTACCATGTCTAGTTATTACAACTTTATTTAACTCAAACACTAATTTATATCCTTCTCTACTAAGAAGTACTCCACTAACAAGGTTCTTCCTCACACTAGGCACATGCAACACATTACGAAGAGTTAACGTGTTCCCCGATGTAAACCGGATGTCCACATTTCCAACTCCATAAACTCTAGCCTCAGAGGAGTTCCCCATCGTCACAGTCCTATCCTTTACTTCCTGATAGAAAGAAAAAGAAGAAACATCAACACCGATGTGAACAGTTGCCCCTGTATCAACCCACCAATCGGTAGATTCACATGCCAAGTTAATTTCAGAATTAGTTAATACTAACCTGTCATCTGAAGTAATCATGTTAACATGAGCAGAAGATGCAGCCCCACCATGACTATGGTCCTAACCTTTCTTCTCTTTGCACTTGTTTGCAAAATGTCCCGGTTTCCCACAGACCCAGCAAACCTTCGACTTCTTGTCCTTATGGATATTTGAACTAGGTTTGAAAGACCGATTCTTAAACTTCTTGTTGTTCTTCTTATTGCCATGAAACTTCGGTTTCCCTTCTACAACATTGGCTTGAGCACTATCTTTAACCCCATAAGATGAGCCTTGTAAGATTTTCATCTTACCTCTATGCTTCTCTTCAATTTGTATGGCTACCATAAGATCATCAACGGACATTGCGTCCCTTTTGTGCTTCAAGTTAACTTGGAAATCCTGCCATGAGGGTGGTAGTTTGTCTATAAGCGCCGGAACTTGGAGCCTCTCGTCAACGGAAATGTCTTTCCCAATGATCTTTGCTACCAAATTCTGTATCTCAACAACTTGGTCCCTAACAGATTTGTTATCAACCATCTTGTAGTCAAAATACTCGCCTACAACATATTTTTCTTCCCCTTCATGCTCCTTTCTAAATTTCTTATCAAGGGTATCCCATAGTTCTTTAGCAGATTTAGTATTCACATGCAAATCATATAATTCATTGCTCAAGACACTCAATATTTGTCCATGGCATAGTTCATCCTCTTGTTTGAATTTATCAATATCAACAGGCTTAGTAGTTCCAACTTCAGACGAACTAGCAGTCTTGTCAGATTCAGAAGATACAATTTTTTTCACATGAACATCAGAAATAACATAGAATATGTTCAATTGAGTCAACCAAAATTTCATCTTTGTTTGCCATCGCATGAAATTCTTGCCATCAAATTTATCAGGCTTCAATGATTTGTCAACACCCATAATTACAGTAGTATTCAATCAACAAGAACAAATAGTATCTGTTTCAAGATTGTTGGGATTGTCACATAAAGAGGGCTAAAATACTACCAAATTATGCACATATATTGACAAATATATACATGAAATACTAGAATGAGTATAAGAATTAGAACCAGGTTCGAGGCACGCTATGCGTTGTCCTTGAAACAGATACGCCGCCCTCCGTGCACAGGCGAATAACCGCGTTCCGTTCCCGAGATACAACGAACCACATCGTCAGTTTAAAGTTGCACTTCAAATCAAACTGACTGGATCTCGATCAGAGGAGACTCTATTACTCAATGATGGACCAAGAATCAAGAGAGAAGAAGAATGCGTTCTTTTGTTGTTTCTGTAACCCTTTTCTGTGAAAAATCGTTCTCTATTTATAGAAGAACACTGTTGGGCCTTTTTCTGGAAGAAGAGACGCAATTTTCCGCAGAGAAACGGCCATTTACTA
This sequence comes from Houttuynia cordata, assembly GCA_039654745.1. NCBI lineage: Eukaryota > Viridiplantae > Streptophyta > Magnoliopsida > Piperales > Saururaceae > Houttuynia > Houttuynia cordata. The sequence goes on along the minus strand of CM077502.1, from coordinate 5,588,336 downwards.
GCTGTAACCGCTTAGCCGAACAATCGTTTTATAAGCCGATCGATCGCTTTGCGATCGATCGCCTTATTTAGCCTAAAATTACGATCGATCGTTTTATTGCGGTGCACAAATCCTAAAATTCCAGTAACTACGATCGATCGTTTTTATACCGATCGATCGGGCCAATACGAAAACCAAATTTCACAAAATTACAGTAACTACGAATGATTGGTTTATCACGGTCGATCGTTACACGATCGATCGCGTTATTTTGCCGATCGATCGCTGCATTTTTTAACTTATTTGTTTAATTTCAAATCAATTTTCAACACTAAGAACTGTACGCCGAATCTGCAGTCCAAACCCAAAAAACCTTTGTTTTTGTTGGACAATGCAAATGGTCATTTGTCACTATCCAACAAAAATACGGGCGTATATGTTTGGTGGACCAATTCAGTGGAACATTATCATTTTCGGTAATTTGAGGTGTAGCTTTACTACAAGAATCATAATTAGCTAGAGAAGGTCTCATTAACCTTCATATTATCAGTCACTTAATCGTCATTTTACTGGTTACTTAATTTCTGATTAATTATATACATAGTTGTCGTTTTCTCAACTGTGCTCCCTCCATCCGGATTTATTTTTAAATAACTAGGGAGACAATAAATCCAGACGGAGGGAATATGAGATTGGCAACTGAGGCATCATTGTACAATTGGAGCAATAGATATTTCATAGATTATACTTTCACCATCTTATCCTTGATTGTGGGTATTTTAATAAGACCTCCAACTGTACTGTTGACTTCTTACCAGTGATTCTTGCTATTAGCAAAATATATGGTGGCTCGTATCACCAACGACGAAGGCCTGTTCTTACAAGAGCCAAAACTGAAATATCTTAAACTAGTTTAGGTTATCCTCGCATTTTCAATGGTGCTCTCAGTAATAAGGCATAAAGTTATTCTTAAGGAATTTGTTAAGAATAAAGATGTAAATTGAGAGGTAGTCTTTGTTCCTCACATCAGAAACCACGACAAAGAAAGAAAGGTGACATCTAAAAGGAACAAAACATGGACAACTTTTCTTCATGATTCACATGTTCATGGTCAATCATTTATGGAAATGTGGCCACAAATATGCTTTTAAGATATTTATGTACAGATGTAAATGGACATATAGTAAAGCAAAGCTAAAAGTGTTGAAGACTAGATTCTTTGCTTTCTAAGGAATACGGAAGACAGCATGACCTGAATGGGAGGGAACTTATCTGACAAGCTACGCAAGCACCAGTGTGGCACTAGCTCTTGCACGATTTTTTTTACCCCGAAAAATATCATGGGAAGTGACACCTTCTTCTTGTAATGAGAAAAGGACCGCATAAGTGTCAGCACCACGCTACTGCCTACGTGGCATGTTAGATAACTAGATCAGAAAATAAGTTTATCACTTTTTCGATTGATTATTATTTATTTTAATATATATTATTTGATAAATAGGAAAAGTTTAAATGAGATCGCTCTCATATAGCTTATATGAGGCCAATTCTATTTGTAATAATTAGATCTTGATATGACGGCTACAAACAGCTATATGGAAGTCACCTGCTCCCTGATGTGACACATTCACTTACCACTGATTTGATATCCACCTTCGGATCGAAATCCAATAGTCCAAAAGATTGACCTCATGCTCCTTATATGAGAGTGATCTCATATAAACCGTTCTCTTAATAAATTTCCTAATAAAGAATCAGTTACTATAAATCAAGGAGTCCATATCCGCTGGTGAAGCTTCACTAGCTCACCAGGTAATGCAAATCACAGAAAACAGTAGCAAGGTCCTGCGCAAATTAGGTCATTTGCATTACGTGGTAGACTAGTGAAGCTTCACCAGCTGATCCGTTTCCAAATAAAGTGCAGTCCAGATGATGTTATAATTGGCTTGTGCCATGTGAGGTAGTTGCAACATGAGTCCCAGTGGGTTTACGAGTATGTAATGAAATTGACCTTAAAAAATCATATGCTCCCTCTGTCCCATATTAATTATCCATATTTGCAATCCATATTTGGACAACTAATTTGGAACAAGTAAAACATGGTAAATTGCACTTGACGCCTATGTATTATAATAAATTGCACTTAACCCCCATTACTTATGAAAATACACACTTAACCTCTATGACTTATAAAAAGATAAATTTACACAGTAGCAAAGGCGATGGAGACAGAACCCTAACATATTCCTTAATAGCGACAATGCCCCGCCATTGCTTTCTCCATTTTTAGAAAAAGTTAGTTGTTTGTTATGTCTCTATACTTATCATTAGGCCTTAATAATGGAGTAAAATTGAAAGGTCATATTGGGGATAAAAGCTCTCTTAAATTTTTTAGTAATAAGTTGCATAAAGGTTAAGTGTATATTTTTATAAATCATGGGAGTTAAAGTGCAATTTACCCAAATACAACGCATACCATAAAAATTGGCCAACTCATGTTAGAACTAATCAATAAAAAAAAGAACTATCCTGATCTCAAGGAGAAAAGAAAGATAAGTAGAAGTCATAAGGCGGCATGCGCGCAAGGGGAATTGGTGTTTTCAGGCGGCTCCCCCCTCTCCGTCCTGGTCGATTCTACCCCGGCACCGGAGGTCCAAGACGGGTTGTGTACAGATATCTAGCGTGTGCAGATGTAAATGATAATATGAACCCTGGTGCTCTCGGATCAAGATCTGATGACATGTATAATTTGCGAAGGTGGACGGGTTAATAAAGCCTTTCTGCCCCTTACATCATGGGGGGGCACATCAAAATAGCATACCTCGAATGTGTATTGCAGATGCGCGTGCGCTTGCACCGGGTCCAGGCGCATTATATGCGCCATGACTTACAAAAGAAGTAACATTTGTTAGGATTTCTTCATGCATTATCATAATTTCCATATATACATTGATATTTCAATCCAATAAGTTTTACTCCCTCCTTCCTGTTTCAATAGCTCTGTTGATTTTCATTGGATGGTGGAAATGGCCACTAGTGGGGGGAAGAAGAGGTTCAAAATCTAAATTGACCATATAGAACATCTAAAACAGGACTGTCTGAACTCGGGCCTGTCCGGCCTGATGAACTGAACCAACAGCCTTGGTCAGCCAGTCCCAGGTAGTATCAGACGGACTTCAGTACTATTTTATTACATGTCTTTTGCACTTCTTTTTCTTGGTAATGATGTCTTTTGCACTTCAGTAGATACCCAATGCCATCATCTCTTTCAGATTCTTCTCTCTCCCACTATCTCATTTAATCCAAATTAACAATCTAATTCAACCATCTTAATTCCATATATATATATATATATAGAGAGAGAGAGAGAGAGAGCTATGTGGAGCTAAGCTAGACTAAGAAGAGATTGAGGCCTGATCAGCAAGACCCAGAAAGGTCTTCCTGCCTGGTTGGTCTGAGCTTGCAGTGTGAGAGAAGTAGATTGAGCAGCTGGGTGGTTTGCTGTTGTTGAGTTTTTTTACTAGTCTGTGCTGAAGCAAATGGAGCAGCCAGGGAGGAGGCACCATAGAGAGGTGGTGGTCTCTCTTGTCTTTGTCTGGTTTTATAACACTTCCAGAATACTACTCTTTTTTACAATTGACTTTATGAGTTTCTTGATTCGGTGCATCTGTAGTTTGATTTGGTTGTATACAGAGCACATTCTGTTCTAATTGACTATATAAATTGTTGACATGTACTATTGCATGGTCCTGCAGGTAGAGCCTGGATTTGTCTGGAGGAAATGGCTGAACAGGGAAGCTAGAGATGATGATCATAGCGCCGAAGAAGGTGGCAGTGAAAGTGATGCAGATGGTAAGATGGCCAAAACTACTGCCTCCTTTTGGTTCTTTTTGTTTGGCTTAATGGATAGTTGTTCGTCGATGGGTTTGGACGGTGAATTATCAGCTTTGAATGTGTATTGGATTTTGTATTCTGGTCTCAGAAGTTTTTTGCAGAAATGTTTGGCTGGAAGCATGGATTGAGCAATGAAGGCAAGAGAGGAGAGGGATTGCAATTTGGACAGAATGGTTACTTGCTTTCTCGTTAGTTAATAAATTTCTTAGCTCTATAATTTCTGTCGGTTTGTCGATTCACACTTTTTTGTGTACTAGAATTATGAAGACTTGGAGATTTTTATTAATTCCTTCTCTTGCTCAAGTTGTGTTTTTTTTGACTTCTTTCTGCATGGTCCCAATCCAATATATCCCGCTTCAAGCTATAGAGCTCCATTACTTATTTCTTTCCCCTTTTCTTTCTTTATTCTTCTCTAAAGTTTTTCAGTATTCTGGAGTTCAAATTCCTGGGAAAGCACCAATGAACATGTCTATTTCATGATTTATGTATGAGAGCAAATTTTGTCTTAAACTATTTGCTTGACTGTTTTTATACTCAGACCTTCATGTCAATAGAAGGAAAGCATACACAGAAAATGTTTCTACTCTATTTGTTTTCGTGTATTAATTATTGAAAGTTAAATAATTTTTTGTTTAATTTGCTTATAAACATTGTATGAATTTTTTGCATCGATATCTTTATTAAAATTCTCAACCAAATCTTATGCGCTCTGTATGCAGAAAACCTGTCAGTTGCTTTTCCATGTAAGTTTAGAAGGCGAAACTCAGAGACCTTTAGAGCACAGTATATTGATTCAAAAGAACTTAGGTAATCTGGATGATTTTACATTTTAGGAAAAATAAAGCAATTCCTGATGGATACGTATTTTCAACACTGATATTTTTCATTTATAAATAAAAAAAACATGGATAATCTTCAGAGATCTTGTTCAGTGGTAGAAGCTATCTAGTCATGTCATATATCCACGTGATCTAAATCTGTTTCTATGCTACAGAATTTGTGTTGGTACATGGAATGTTGGAGGGAAGATGCCATCGGATGATCTAGATATTGAGGATTGGCTAGACATGGACGAGGCTGCTGATATATATGTGCTTGGGTAAGTGCTTATTTGGATGTAGTATTTCTGGATGTTGGTAGCCTCTTCAGGTGCAAACACTCTATTAATTCAAAGCCACGTCTCATCCCTTTCATGTTTCATGTTCTCTTTTGATAATTTCAGGTCTAAATTTTGAAAAATGGGTGGTTTAGTCACTGAGTAATATAGCTTGACTTGAATTATAATTTTGAAAATACCCAGGAGCTGTTCTGTTTTGCATTTGGTCCTTACTAAAGAACTCCTAGGGTTTTCTCCCTCTGTTTCTAACCAAATACTTACTCTTCTTCAACACACATATGGATGTACATCCATAGTTAGCTAACATTTGTCTCACTCTAGAGATAAACAAACAAAACGTGGATCTTCTGTAAGTATTCTCATTGACAACTCTATATGACCCATGAAATAGTACTATGACCTGTCATCACTGAGGGTTATGCCAAGAGCATTAATAACTCTAAAATTGTTTCAAGTCATAGAGAGCTTGATGAGTAGGCACATCTTTAGCATACATCCTGGTGCATATATGTCATCACTTAGTTTTAACATTGTTGTTTAATACATGTAAAACTCTGATATTGGGAAAATTCGGATCATCATCAATTGTTTTTTTAATCGAGCATGGCTTTTTTGGCTTATCCTGTGTTTTTGGTTCTATTTAGGATGTTAGTATAGTGAGGTTTGAACTTAGGTTTTTAGTATGGTATAAACCATAAAATTAGTCGTCATAGCCACTTCATACATGAATGCTTTCATTTAGGCTTCAGGAGGTTGTTTTCGTTAATCCTTTCTGTTAGAAAACAAGTTTCCTCAAAAGCTCGAGCTATTAAGGAATGATCCAACAATGTAAATCAAGCTTTGATTGATCCAGACAGTCAGATTAAGAGGCCGACAGACAGATATCCAACACCTCTCCCCCTCGGCACAACTTAACATGCTTGTATGTGTGTAGGATATGCTGAGGCAGGGGTAGGGATCGATACCGAGACCTCCTGGCTCTCATACCATGTAGAAGCACGAATTAAACTAGCAACATTGTTGCTCTGATAATTGTCACAAAAAAAAAATTGTTTCTTTGATATCCATGTTACTGTCTCATATGGTATAATAACACTTGTTTTACTTTGAAGTTTCTATTACAGAGTTATCTTTTAGTCTCTTACATCAGATGATGACATTTTTAAATGTTGTGACATTTTTAGGAGGTTGTTCCCTTAATTGGATGTTGTACATTTTTAGGTTTCAGGAGGTTGTTCCCTTAAATGCTGGTAACATCTTTGGCCCTGAAGATAGTCGTCCAGTTCCAAAGTGGGAACATCTAATTTCTGAAACTCTGAATAGAATTCAGCCAGTCAAACCAAAATATAAATGCTACAGTGATCCTCCTTCACCATCAAGGTTTAAGCCAGCAGATGATGACCCTGTCATTGAAGATGAAATATTGCATGTATCTGATAGTGAGGGTGAGGAAGAAATGCATCCATTTGATGAAGATATGAATGTTGAAAGAGAAGAAGCGTGCACTTCAATTGAGAACCATTCCAGAGTTAGCGAGGAAGACCACAGATGTGGAGATGCTAATTTAGCTGAGAAACAACATTCTATAAAGAGATTAGATAGATTACACTGTCTCAGATTTGCAGAAAATGACATAAATTCGACAACTGCATCTAGTCAATCGAAGCCCATATTAACCAAAACATTAAGTACTTCAGAGAGAATAGGATTGAGCTGGCCAGAGCAGCCACTAAACTTGGTCCCTGAGCGTGTCTTAGAAAGGCCTCTTTCCTTCAAATCATTTAAGTCTTTCAGAGCAACCAATTCATTCAAGTTGCCAACAAACGGAGATTATCAGGGATTATCAGATGCATTCATGCTACAAGAACTTGATCTAGAATCCATAATAAAGAGGAAGAGAAGATCACAGTTTGTGCGGATAGTCAGTAAGAAAATGGTAGGCATTTTTCTTTCTGTTTGGGCCCGAAGAAGTTTAAAGCGACACATTCAAAACTTAAAGTTATCTACGGTTGGTGTTGGTGTTATGGGTTACATTGGCAACAAGGTATTCTTGATTGAATATATATTGCTCCAAAAGTCATAAAGCAAAATTTACGTGTTAGTTATATTAAATTGAACTCCTCCACAGTAGAAATTTTGTACCGAGAAAGATGAAACATCTCCGTTTTTCTCTTTCAAGCTATTTTTTGTTTGATCATCCATTAAATGGATTCTTTCTCATTCTCAATCTTACAACCTTGATATTATGCCTTTCAGGGGTCAATATCCGTCAGCATGTCCATCTATCAAACACCTTTCTGCTTTATCTGTACTCATCTCTCAGCAGGTGAGAAGGAAGGGGATGAACTTCGGCGAAATGCAGATGTCCAAGAAATACATCGACGAACGCGTTTTGACACCAAATCCATCATTGACCACGAGTATGTGACAATTAATCTCTTCCACATTCGATAATTAAGCATGTACATGCCATTTCCTCTTGTTTATAGTTGTGGCAGTCATGTGTGAAATACATGATTTATATGTCCTATTTTTCAAATCTCCCATCATATAGTTCCATGAGTTCCAAGGAACTTTTCATTTTTAGAAATGCATCTTCCATTGTATGGTGCCTAGCCTAATACAGGATCAATTTCTATGCAATTGATTGTTCTTAAAGAATGTTCAAGAGCTTTACTAAACTATGTTCTGGCTGAGAGTAAGAATCTGTCTATACATTTTGAAAGATAAAATCTATCTATAGTTAGTAACTTAATTTACTCCCTACAGAAATATTTGTCCTCTTTGAGCAAAAACACATGATAAGGAGATCTTATATTCTTTAAGAAAAGGGTATGTGTAATTGATGTGGTCAGGCCTCGACTTCCTCAATATAACTTTGCAGTGTTGCCCCCAATGGCTGGCTTCAAACCATACAAAATATGCTGAAAATTCAACCTATTCTAAGTTGATGGGAAGAAGTCATAAGTTTTTAGTTCTTTGTGCTATATGATTGACAAACATTGATGAACAACAAAAAATAAGGATGGGATGACAGTTATTATTGGATGGTTGAGAATCATGGGATGCATTTTAGTATGTAGATTTGTAAAGTCAGCCTACTGATAAAAATAGAGTCTTGAGGGGGAAGAAAGAAGATGAACTATTGTATTGAAAGGAAACAGTAGCATACAAGCTAGGGTGGTCGACCAGCCTCTAATAGGCTTAGGGGTCACCAATTTCATAAAATGACTAATATGCTCTCACTAAGTGATGGGCTGACTAATCATAATAAAATATTACAAAAGAAAGACTGAACTACCCTCTAAAAAGAACATATAGCTAAACACAACATGGGCGAGCAAAAACTCCAACACCTATTATTATATTAGTTAGAACAGGTAGACAATGTATCCAAATATAAAATTACTACGGAAAATCCAGTACAATGTCTTTTGAGTTTGAGATTTGTGCATAAAGAATCTAATAAATAATAACGATAGACAATCTAATTGGCTGTAGCAGCTTCGCATGCATACACAGGGTTATCAAAGTAATCCACATATTTGTTATGCTGTTTTAGGAGAATTATCTGGTTGGGGGACTTGAATTACCGCATCACTCTTTCCTATGAGAAAACAAGAGAACATATCTCAAAGATGGAATGGTCCAAACTGACCGAAGGAGATCAGGTATGCCTTTTCTGTAGTGTCATATGCAGTTTTCAACTACCATTGAAGAAATCCTTCAGCTGCGTATTGAATAAAGTAGAAGCAAAATTAAGGAATGAAAATTCGTGAGAGAATTGAAGTGCTGCGGAAATGGGATAATTATTCTTTATTCAATGTTCACACCAAAAAGAAATGAAAAAAAAAAGTGCATAAGAAAACTAGGAAACAAATCATCAGCAAAGAGGAATAAAGTTTGTGGTTTTGCAAACTTGCATACATCTAAGAAGGGAGAAACTAAATCAACTTTATCAAGAGGGTTAAAAAGAGTTTAGGACTACACCCTCATCTCTACAATAAGACAATCCAAAGAATTCTCAATTTTAACACAGAAACACGTCCCCGCCTCTTTGTACAAGACACTCACCTTCCTCGAAAGTCATTATTAAAGGTTAAATCCCCAGAAGGTTGCCAAAGCCTTGGTCCCTCATAGAATCAAATTCCACTAGAATGTACCCAATTGGGTTCGAGCACCCAGTTAGAAATTTACCCAATTATTCAAACTTTTAGACAAAATTTTCAATGGAAAGGAGAAATTTTTGGCAACAGAAATGCTGGTCAGTGTCAAGATGTATGTCCTTATCAACAGCTTGTAAGAGTGATAAAAAATCTACATAAGATTCTTGTTTGCAAGACCACAACATCACGACCCAATAAATTTGAGGGAAAGGAAGCAATAGGTTAAATGGTTTTCTGAGGTTTAGCATGCGTTCTCTTTAACTGTGATGGACGTGTATTTACCAATACCGCCTATTACCTGTTATAATCTTTCTGAATTTTAAAAGGACACTAATAGACTGCAACTGATGCTTGATTAAGATAGAAATATCTTACATTGAAGCTGTACATAGGAGCTTATTTCACATATAACTTAATACTCGTGTTGTTTTGTATCATATCTAGTCTCTATTCTCAAATTACATTGACTACTGAAAAGTTATTTTCCATTCCCATCTATGCAGTTGACAAGAGAGCTGAAGAAAGGTCGTGCATTTGATGGGTGGACTGAAGGTATTTTGAACTTCCCACCAACATACAAATATGAACTCAACTCGGATAAGTACTTTGGGGAAGATCCTAAAGCCGGGAGACGTACACCGGCATGGTATGCATTGTTCCAATATGCTCTTGACTATCTTTCAGTATGGCCATTTTCTTTTTTTTTTGGGATGGCATCATTTGCTGCACTATTTATGATAGAGAGAGAATGTGTTTAACCATGTACAAGTAGTTTTCTTAGCAGATAAAAAATCAAACCTTATTACAGCTGGACATTAGAAACTCTATTTACTTGATTACTCAGGTGTGACCGTATTCTCTCATTTGGGAAGGGAATGAAGCTATTAAAATACAGAAGGATTGAGAGCCAGCTCTCAGATCATCGGCCAGTGAGTGCTACTTTCATGGCTGAGGTTGAAGTCTTCTGTCATAGGAAGCTTCAAAAGGCATTGACATATACCGATGCTGAGATTGAAAATGGTGACATATTAACGGATATTGGTATTGAAGTTGAGTTGAGCCGCCTATGAGTGGAAGAGGTTAGTCGTCTACCATTTATATTTTATAGATGAATTTCACAGGCAAATAGGCAAGTTCGTTTTCCAATGATTGGCCTATTGGATATAAATGGACATGACAATTTCATATGTTGGTGGGCCTATCACATCTTTTCCCCAACACCAAATTTCTCTCCTCCACTGCAGTTCTATAAACAGTTTCTTACTCTATGCCTACACCAAATTTCTGTTTCCTGCATTGCAGCTCTCCCAAAACTTTCTTGCTTTATGCCTTATTTCTTCGATAGCTAAGCTCCTTGTATCCTGAAGGTGCAAGAAATATTTTCGCATGTGGGCCAAGTATATAATTTAATGTTTATATACACATCTCAAGTTTTTGCTAATATCTTACGCAAAATCCGTATATATATATTTTACAGTAATACATGTCTAAAACTTGGCTGGAGCGTGGCTTCGAGAATTCATGATATTGCTGACAAATTGCATGTATCTCGAACACTTAAAGTCTATCATTTGTCATATTACCTTTGTTCCATATTGATTGTCTGCATTTGAAAAGATTTTTCCCATATTAATTATCCCTTATCCACGTTATCCTTCTCTTAGTAAGTAGTAAATGAACTAAAAGAGTTAGTAAATGAAATAAAAAGGTTAACAAATAGCTTCCTCAAATATTACATTTTTTAAGAGCACAACTCCTAACAGCTCTCCTTGCATTCATCCATCATCTGAAAACCAGAACAGACCTCATCTTCCATTTATTTGATAGTCATATATAAAAAGCGAAATTGAATGCTTCTATTTGTCTTGATTCTCGGTTTGGAAGTGTCAGTATATAACTTTGTTTACCAGTTGACTCTATATAGACAGATTGTATTACAGACCTCATCATCACTTCAGCACATTCTCTCATCATGCAGGATCTTCCTGGCTGGGAGCGCTAATACGTTTGAGTAAGAGTTACCATTCATTCCTATGAGAGCAGGATATGCTTCAGGAGTTCATTCCTTCATTTCCATTCAAGACTACTAGTAATTTCAGCTAGTCAGCTCTTTACGATATGGATATGAGTTTTTTCTCTCCCTTTTTTCCAGTTTCAGCATGATGAGGATGTTGATGTTGATGTACGAGCAAAACTAGTAGTGTACATATTTGTACCTAGAATAAACTCTATTATTAGCTGTACAAGTCAATATAGATAAAGGAAGCTGCATTTTCTTCTCCTAAAAACCAATTTTCATTTTCAAGGTCTTTCTTTCCTACCTGTATCTTCATATAATTGAGATGGAAGCAGCCCTCCAATGATTCTTACAGATCATGACTCGGTCTAGGCAAGAACAAAGATTGCATATACTGATAACAGCAACATCGAAATCATCATTATGTACATCTCATACGAGAGTTTAGATTGAGATACACATCTCAGTCTGACATAAAAAATAATGTTACAGACAACACATCTTTACATTCACTTCTCTCATATATAGTCTAGTTTGCAATAATTGTGTGTAAGACGGTTGGCTATATGGATCTAAAGACAGAAATATCCTGACCAGATATATGGTTCACTATCAATCCTTAATGGTGGGGATAAATGTATTCTTGAAATTTTCCCACCAAGGCTTTCCCAGCAGCATAACCTTGACATCCGTCAAATTCTAGATTAACGGAAAAGTAAAATAGAAGAAAGGTTCCCATCTCATTTACCAGAGAAGAATCAAGTTTTGACAGAAACCCTCAGCTCAGAAACTCGCAATTCTATTTCTCCATCCAGATTTGTACGGGAAGATCCAAGAAACCATGAATGTACTTTCATGCACTGTCAGCGACAACCGATAATATCTTCCTTGAGTATCTTTAGAGCTTCTCCAATACCGTCCTGTTAGATATAATAATCCCAACAGATTTTAGTAACATTTGGAATAAGCCAATAAAAAATCACAAGTTGAACACTTAATGCATCTTGTTGAAAGAGTAAAAAACCTAATAATAGAATGCAAGGGTCCAGTTTGGATTGCGGCCGGACAAGCAAATTCCAAATTCAGATTAGACTAAAATTTGGAGAAACATTGATGGTCAAGTACAAATATGCTTGTTTACCAACTAGAATCAGCCATTTACCAGTAGATATACGTAGTAATAAAAAAATATTTAGCAGCCAGAATGATAATTTAGAATAATAGCTAATCATTAAATTAGACTGAGTATATTTTGTAAGCTCTACAAGCAGTGGGATAGCCTACGATTCAGTCTGAGTTACAGGGCAATGGAACTGCAAAACTCATTCATAACTAAGCCTCACTTGATTTCAGATTCAAAAACCAACAGTAGCTCCAGTAGGATTATTAACAGTTATTCAGTTTATTACTCACAGGTAACATATAACTGAGTGACCAACATTGACAAAGCTGAACACATAAGGGAACAGCCCTCTAGAAACTTCATCTGCATACCTCTATGAAAATTTGCTCAGCTATTCTGGTCACGCATGCTTTTACTTCGGGGGACAATGATTCTCCTATGGCAATTGACAGAGTATTTGCGGCATACTGAATGCTCTCCTCATCCATAGTATCTGGAAGCAACTGATTTTTTTTCAGAGGATTTGGTGCAACTCCAAGCCAGAACATCCGTTCTGCCCAGTAAAACTGATCGAGTATGAACGGGCATATTATCTGCTGTACAAATATAGGCCATAAGATAGAACGTTCCTTGTATAACAGATCTGAGAAAGACAATATTGAACCCGACTTTGAGGGTAAACAGACTATTCTGCAGCAATCTTCTCTATGGTATGCACATAATGTTGTTATAATGATTTTCACATCCATCGATTGCCAAAAGAAGCAGTAAATCAACTAAAAGGGAAAGTAGTTACCCAGTAAACCACTATACCCGAAGCACATTCGCTAGCCCATCTAAATTATAGCTGAAGGAGAAAAGGTAGATAAATCCAGAGTAAGAGCTACCCTATCTGATGGCTTTATTTGATTATATTTTCTTGCTTAGAAGCAACCAAGCCATTCGACTATTCAGGTTGTAAATTATGATGATAGACTAGTTACAACTTAAATTATATCCATAATCTCTATTGAACAGTTTATTTACTCTTTTGCATACACTAGATTAATCACGCATAAATACACACCTATAATTAATTTCATGGATGGAATTTGGTAAAATTCATATGCGCACACCGATCTATGTGAGATCATAAACCAACCTGCGAAGTTCCAGCGAGCAGTGCTGCAGCAGTGGACCCACTGTTTGAGAAAGGCAAGTGAACATAAACCCCAAAGTCAGTATGCTGGTTATTTCTTTTTCCAAAAAGAAACATACTTAATAGAGCGCTCACCTCCCACCATGATGAATGGCCACTTTGCACCTAGGAAAAAGCCAACCAAAGGGTATGGAACTGGTCCATCATTCAAAACAATGGAACGTTATTCTAGGAACTGAAGGTGTCGCATTAAATACAATTCATGACTCTCCACTTCAATATATAAAAGTATATATCGCACCCTGAAAAACAGAAAACCCGATCACCGAATAGGAGAACTCCATCTTGATGGCCATACTGCTGCATTTGACGTGAATTTGATGATTCACAGAAAGCCTTTAGTATGGCATCGTTTAAGGGCTCATAACCACCAGAGAAGAGAACAAATCTGTAATTGGAATTCTCCACAACCTTCTTGATAACTAGAAGAAATGCCTGAGGATTTCTTAGGAAACCCATGCTGGACAAAGAAGAAAATCTACTTTAAGAAAACTGACCAATAAGATAGAAAGCAACACCAAAATGTTGGCAGAGTTAAGGAATCATGACAAGCTTTTATACAAAAAGTATTCAAACTATCAATGTCAAGGATGAAAAGAATTGTTATCATAAGATGAAGATTTTAACATTAGCAAGTTATTCTGGCTACTGATAGCTATTTTCGTTGGTTGTCTCTATTATAAAAGTCAAACCACCTCAGTTGGTTATAAATAGGAAGACAACTGATTGAGATAGTTGACTCATGTGCAAAGAAGCCTACCAAAAAACATCCATCAGGAAACTCAACCAGTGGCTTGGGGAGGCCCCCACGAGAGATAGAGAGAGAGCGAGAGAGAAGAGAAGCAAGAACGATTTGGAAGGAATTAGTAATGGAAGGCCTGGAGAAATTGGATACATAATAATTCATATTAGAGGCACATGGTGATACAGAATCTCTGCTGCTGATCCCATCAGTTTAAGGTAAGGCGGTGCCGTCGTGGTGTCCTTGTTGTTTGATGATGGCAATGATTAACAGGCATTAAAGTTTCTACTTGAAGGCATATAGAAATGCAAATTCGTGTCACACCTAAAACATACCTTCTACCAAGCAAACAAACAATTCTTCTTTCTGCTAAAGTCTTAATACGATTTTTAACATTCCATCGATGCTTAGTGATGATCCAGTCAATGCTTGTGTCACTGCTTCTAACTCTCCTGTTTTCCCTGCCTCTTCTATTCTTTGTTACTTTGTCTTTAGTTTCTTGATAACAAGGATACACGTATTCCCTGTCTTTATGTTTTTGGCTGTCATTAGTAGTGTAGTCCTACATATTAGTGGTAATTAAGTCACTCTAATTTATTCATAGTTTGCTATTGGTTAGCCCTCCACTTTAGTGAGCCCAATGAAGGCCCCAAGCCTATTAGAGCTGATTGACGGAGGCTTCTTTCAGTGGAATAGATTCTTTTTTATCCCTCTCAAACTCTAATTCTCACATTATTTTCAAGTCATTTTTTTCTACCTATTCAAATCTTTTCCTAAATATTAAGAGGAGAACAATTGGGACACCTGTGGAGGAGTTGACAACCTCGTCTTTCCAAAAGGCCATGCCCCACTGGACAATCTTCGGCCCTATCTAGCAGCATTTGTTGGATCCAAACGTAAACCGAATATTCCTACCAACAAGTTTCGTTAACTCTAAAGTAAAACAAATATTCCAACCAATAAGTTTTCCCAGTGAAAGTTATACTTTTCTTGCGAAAAAATCTCCTCCCAGCTTCTATCAAGTTTCTTGTTCTGGTTATTGTAAAAGTTCAAAATTTATGACTTCATCCACTGAAATTGGTGATTCAAATGATATTTACCTCCCAATTGAGCTTAAGCCAATGTATATAGGTATGCACGACTTAGGAATAGAACTCTCTAGAAAAAGCTGAAGACCAAGATGAGTTGCACAAAGTTCATTCTTCGAATCAAATTGTCCTGCAGATTTTCGAGCTGAAATTTCTGCACATGCAGTACATGAAAACTGCCAATGCATTGGAAGAAACCAAAAACCACAGACATGGATATTTGATGGCCAATAACCTGCCACAGCTTTGAAGTTAGTAAAAGAAAAGATTGTTATTATATTTGTATAGGTACAGCCATATGCATTTTAATTGCTTTCATTTCCTTTTTCTTTTATGTGCTTTTAGTTTATCTTCATTCTTGTTTTCAGAATTTTGGAGCACTAATGATCTTCAGATCTATACACTCAGCCACTTCGGAGCTAGGAAGCACAGATACGGATACGGCGATACGATACGGGTACGGCAATACGGCAATTTTTAAAAAGTCCCGATACGATACGTCGGGGATACGTTTATTAAAAAAATATTTTTTATATTTTAAAAACACATTTTAAGGTGTCAAAATTAACAATAAGCACCTATTTTGTGTTAGCATTAGGCCTTTAGAAATTGCAGCAGCCATAGCCATCTTTGTAGTGGGGAAAACTCACTCTATAAAATTCAACAATGCCATATCTAGTTTAGTCTATGCTGATGAGGTAAAATGTCGA
The DNA here is from genome assembly GCA_039654745.1 of Houttuynia cordata. Classification (NCBI taxonomy): domain Eukaryota; kingdom Viridiplantae; phylum Streptophyta; class Magnoliopsida; order Piperales; family Saururaceae; genus Houttuynia; species Houttuynia cordata. Next base: position 5,572,302 of record CM077502.1, on the reverse strand, counting down.
CAGCTCAATATTTAGTCAACTATATAATGTTCATTGTTATAGCAAAAAAAATTATATAATGTTCATTGAAACAGTAATTTTTGTTCCTGAGTAACATTTGCTCAATCGTTCAATATTGTACTGTCTCTGAACTGCAGGACAAAGTTTCAAGGTGTTATGCGCTAATTCAAGACTTGGCTCAGAACCAGCAGCCTATGAAATGTGCTAGTGGTCAATGTTTTCGGCGCCACGGAGTCCAATTGGGGTGTTAGATGTTGCATGTTTGAGCTATAGAAGTGATGAGACAGCAGTTGGGTCATGCGCAAGTGTTCTCATACAACACCTTTTCCCAAGAGGAAGAAACCAAATAAATTGTCTGATTCCATGTCATGACCTCAGTTGCAGAAAGGGTGGGTTGAATGAGAGTTTTGGTGTGGAAGATACAAGAAAGAGAAGGAAATCTATAATTTATTAAATTATAAAGCTGAGGAGTCATCAGCTCCATGCTTTTAACATGAGTTGGTAAAGCAATGTAGATACTGAAAGCTGAGAGAATGAAAGGCAATTCAATACTCAACAGGAAGAAATGGGATTCCTGCCCAAATTACACCGATATGTATTCGAAACGTATCAGAAATGTATCCGAAACGTATCGGAAATGTATCCGAAACGTATCGGAAACGTATTGGAAACGTATCTGTTTTTTTAAAAAATAAAATAAAATCTGATACGCCATCGATACGCAGGCAGCCGTATCGATGGCATATCCGTATCCGATACGTATCGGATACGGATACGTGGCAAAATTGCCATATCGGTGCTTCCTAGCTTAGGAGAAACCTGATGGTACCCGCTCAAAATATTTGGTAGCAGATGAAATATACGTCTCATACCAGGGCATTCAACAACCTCCTTGCTGAAACCATACCTGTTCCATGAGTGCAAACGTGATTTAATAAAAAATATGAGGTGTGTAAAATAGGGTATAACTTCTTAATTCAAACAATGTCTAGACAAAACAGATACGACCTACTTGTCCCCACAATTTGGGAATCCTTTTCTATTGGAGAGGAGGTATGGAGGGTTGTGAGCTCCATAATTTTTACCACAAATCCAAATAAGGAAAATGGACAAAAGCTGCAATGCAGAATACCATAAGCAATGCATAGCAGTTGAGAAGTAATATCTCTTCCCAGCTAGAGCATTTTGTCTTCTGCTTTCCATTACACATCATTAAGGTCTTATATATGTAAGCTATACAATTAGACGACAGAATTTCATAGTGATGGCAAGGAGGGCTCTTTATGTTTTCCATGACTAATTTCTAAAAGCTTAAATAGAATAATATTCATCACAATTTTTTCCAGAAAACTTCTATGGGAAAAGCAAAAAGGATTGGCCATGCCAGATTTTTTTCCTTTTAAACAAAATGGAAGTTCCACACATATTACTTACTAAGTTAAAGTTCAACTGTCCTTTAAAATAAAGTAAGGTATAAGATCTTACAGAAGCAGTGGTGATCGCGGTCGATCATGCAAAGAAGGGAGACCTGTTACTGGATCCTGCAATTGATACAAAGCACCTGATGCTTCTAAGGAAGCAGACTAATATGTTATAAGGTTCAAAAAATAGATAGATCTTTTTCAAGAAAATATAAGAAGTCTTTTAAGGAACTTTCAACATACCAAGAGGTACATTCTTCTTAAACTCCTTGGGTATATAATTATCTTTTGATTTCATATCTACGCAATTTTGCATTTATAAATTGCATAAGTAGCCGTGGACAGTTTAAAATGAAAGCAAGATCAAAGCACATGGTTTTCAGAAGGGCATTTATTGTAAATCAGGTTGCTTTTAATTGTTTTTTTTCCAATGGAAAGGTTCCTTTAAGTTCAGAGGCACTGACCGTGAAAGGGCAAGGGCTCAGCTTCAAATATTCACTTCTCCAAGATGCCCATTTTTCAGTGAAAAGTGGCCACATCCAGTGGATTACATCATTCCAGGAAACCTATAAATGAAACATGGAATACTAGCTGGAGATAAAAAATTCAAATAGATTGTAATGTTCCTTTCCAAATTATGCAAACTAAAATTTAGTTGCAAGGATAGGAAGGATGAAAAAGATTAAATCCCCTGAAGATCCACCACAAAGAAGGGTGATATCGACAACAAGTGTGTGAGTGAATATCCTTTATCACCGACTAAAACTTTTACCTTGTCATCAGGAGCATCTTGAAGATATTTGTAGAGATGGGGAAGCTCTTTCTTAAATTGTCTTTCAAATGATAAAGGTGCACTGCAAAGTTCAGCACATTTAGGATAGAATTATTCTTGGTTGTAAAAATATCTTCGTTGCCAAAATAGACAAGCAATTTAATTATTCTAACAAAAATCTCTCTCCACTTCAAGGCACTACTATGTACTAATGAGCAATGGGGAACATATTACAGCCACTTTTTCCCTCTTACACTCAAACACCTAAGTTCAGCTTTCGGTCACGTGTCAAATCAATCTTCAATGGCAGTTTTCATATTTCCCGTGTAAAATTATAAAATATATGCCTAGTTGAATCAGCAAGAATATTTATCATCAGCACGAACACAAACGCCAACTAATTTGACCATTTGCCTGGCTTACCTAGGTGACTAGGCTGAATTATGGGAATGGACTTATATGAGGAACTTTTAGCTTAGTTTAAATGGTGAAGGACTAAGACCGTGGGACTCAGTAGACTTGAAGGGTTATCATGACTTGAAGGCAACCATTTTGGGTCCTCAACCCATGAGCTTTGAAATCTAAATACATGTACCATGTGCCATCAAAGATTCAAATCTTTTAGTACAACAAAGAAATTAGGAGACACCTTATAGCTCTAATTTACTTAATTATAATACTTTATGCTTTGTTTTAGGCACCCCATTTCCTTGGAAAGGCTGTCCACTATATGCACAGAATAGATGCAATACAGATCAGCAGAAAAAGCACTAAATCCTAAATGCACAGAGTATATCCTCAATAATGATGACAAATCAGTTCCAAAAAAATAAATCAATTACCTATATGGAACCACATAAGGGGCAACTACAAGACAACGAACGTTAAATAGCTCCGCTAGGTGCCAACCCTCCTAGATCACCAAGCAAAATTGAGTGGAGAGAGTAGTTACAGGAGCAGCTATAGTAATCCTCACACTGATATTTTTTCATACCAAAGTTCAAGTTGTGTATAGGCAAAAATGGTAAGAGTGCTCTGACTGAAGGAAAAAATGTTAACTAATATAGTGATAATACCAATGCAAAGAAGTTTATTGCAATAAAATCTCCCTTCATGCTCAGGCCATCTTCAAAAACCCTTTCTATTGCAGATAAGCACTCTTGTTGATGTTCTATCCCAATGAATTTTTCTCGTAGATCGCATAATAGCTCTTGTGTATCTGATAAATAAGTGAGAAGACGAATTTTGATGGTTGAAATTTCAAGCTTTCAAAATGACAAGTTACATAAACGAAAGGAAGAATGCCTAACTGTCATTTGCATTAAAATTTTGCAAGGAATAGACAGAATTACTGCCTATTGTCTCCATACCCTAACAACTAAATCATCATTCTGGGTGAAAATCCGAGATTCAGATATGCAGGTAATTAACACAAAGATCTTAATTAAAACAATGGCAGAAAGAGCAGTAAAGAAAACACACTCTGTTTCAAATTAAGTGAAGAAAGGCTAACCTGATTCATCTTGATCCATATGAGCAGAGATTACAGTTTGTGTAGATATTGGTAAACAGGAAACATTGTTCAGCGATAAATGTGGAATCAAGTTCTGAAGCAAAGCCAGCCAAATGAGAAGCATGGAAGTAATGTACTGACTAAAAAAGCTTTTAGAATGAAGGATAAAACTATGTCATAGGATTCTAGGTAGTACCTCATGAGAAGCATGAGTAATTAACACGACATTGTATTGCGGTTGATCACAAGCAAGAGCTGCAGCTACAGCCTGACAACAAAGAGTTAAGTTATAACTAGAGCCATGATAATTGTCTACTCCAAGAAAAAAATTACTTCGTTTCACACAGAAGTGCCAACACTGAGTAACGTACTCTCTCTATCCCATATGAATTGTCTAAATTGGAAATCAGAAATGAACTAATTTTAGTAGACTTTGGATTTCCAATCCGGACAATTAATATGGGACGGAGAATAATTTTTTTATGCAGAGAATTCGTACCCAGCCATTAGCAACTTTGCATAATTAAAGTCTTTATTCTAATCAGAATCAAATGGAACCTCATAAAAACATTATAGAACCATGAAAAAGCTGGGGCACTGGGCAGGGGAGGCTATGAGAAATGCCATTGTTTAAAGCAGATAACAATGCAATCCACAATTTAGGCTGCCCAAACACTTTCTACATGCTGAAACTAGTTATAGATAGCCAAAAGTTCAGAAAGCAAAGCTGCAGCTGCCATGGAACTTGTTCGATAGATATGACCAAACAGGAAATGCAAACAGGCAAACGGCATTAACTTCAGAAAAAATAGATTATTGACAAGGGTTTTGTAGTTTCACTCAAAATGACCTTATAATTAAGAGAAAAAAGCAAATAAAATGCACGTGCATCTGCTACCCAAAAGGAATGATATCAAAGCTACACATCATTGATTAAGGGGCTGTTTGGTTCATGAGTTTGACAGCAAATTCAGCCTGAATTTGGAGATAACTAACTGAATCATGTTTGGTTCATGAATTTGGTCTGAATTTGAAATTCAGCCTGAAATAGGATTCTCCCCCAATTCAGGCTTAATTTGTGAATCTTCTCATGAGAAATTCACCAAATTAAGACTGAATTGTGAATTTTCAATTCAGCAACCAAACAACATTCCCATTTTACACCAATTCAGCCTCAATAAATTCTCTCTTCATTGAGCTTCAGATTTATTGAAATTCACTAACCAAACAGCCCCTAAGAAAAATAGAAGCTAGACCATTCTGTTGACCATCTGTCCGAAAAAGATAGATAGATTCCCCTTCTTTCTGTGTCCGAAGAAGGTAGATACAATTAGGCCTATACCTCAGCCACATAGGCCTTTTCCCACTTGGGAGTTCACTGTGGTTTTGTCTACCTTTTTTCGGACAGAGGGAGTATTAATTGGCTGATTTGAGCTTGACCTACAGCTGAGTGCAAATGCTACAGAAGTAAGGCCGATGAAGGCCACAGAAAGCGCAGGCGACCGGCAAAGAGAGAGAGAGAGCGTACAGCGATGGGGTAGACGTCGCCTTTGGTCCCGAAGGCCATGAACACGGCGCGAGGAGCTCTCTCCCTCACCGCCATGGCCGAGGCCCTCCTCGAGCTTTTGATCAAAATGGTAATTTGGTGGAAAGTGTGGAAATGGCCGTTAAAGGACAAAAATTTTTATCAAATAGCAAAATCTAATGTTGCAACTTTGATTTTGATTTAGAGGTGTGATTCTTCTAATCACGTCATTGAAACAATCTCGTGAGATTTGATAAATGATAGGGTCTTTCAAGTTATAATAAGAATCGCGTCATTCTTGGGTGAGATTTTAGATAAGAATCAAATCATACCCAAAAAGGAGTTGTCAAATATAGGATTTAAACAAATCACATGATTTTTAAAATCACAGGGTCTAAATCCACGTTGCCAAATACACCCTTAGACTAAAATGCCCTTCCCTTTCTCCTCCCCTACTCGGCCTCTTAGCTGCCACAGGCACTGAGTCCGACCACCCGAGACGATTATTTTGTCAGTGTGGAGAATGAATTTGGTTGCTGTGTTGCTTGCCTACGGTGGCACGCAAAAGCCGACAAGTCCAGCTAGCGGCAAGTAAAGATAGAGGTGGGACTTGGGAGGGAGGAGGAAAGATAGAAGAGAGATAGATAATGTTGGATTTTTGGTTTGGGTTTATGGGCCCAAATTAATTTAGTGGTGTAAACCTATTAATATAATTTTCATCTTAAGTCCATATTGATTATTTGATTGAAATAGGATTGGATGGAATTTTATTTTGTATAATTTTGTCTTTTGCTAAGTTTGGAGGAAAAATGAAAAAAAAATCTCTACGTAGGGAGATTTCTTTAGTCTTATATAGGAAATACACATGGGTTTGATAGGGTATACATAGGGAATGTTTATTCCTCTTTGTATATCTTATTGGTGTGGAGACTCTCCCTAAACGAAAGTGTACACATTCGTGGGTGCACCGAAAGGTGCACATACGCACACGCGTGGCGTGGGCACATTATGGCGCTTTAGTGGTGCACTTCGCATCTAGAGCCTTTGATTTTGGTCAAACGACCAATTATTTTTGGAGCTTAGAAGTCGAAGTCGTCGATTATGATATAACGGTGAGACTGGTAATTGGGTGGACAATGGACCGTTAAACTCGTTTATTTCCCTTTGTGAAAATGTGTCTGTTCATCTCCCTTTGTGAAAGGGTGCCCGTTCATTTTCTTTGGTGAAAGGAGTCCGTTGGATAGTTTATATAAATAGTTGCCTTAAATAAAAAATAAAATAGACAGAACTCAGTTGTTTTTGGAATTCTCTCCTCCTCCTTATGTGATTCTTCTTCCGCAAAGACAACAATTACTTTTTCTCTGAGTTCAGGTTGGACTTGTTGGAGTGCACCTCTCATCGACCAATTCGTTGTATCTTGGGGACAGATTGTCGGAGAAAGCATGTGCACAAAGAAGGCAGCAATATCTATTTTGAAGTCAGCAGTACTATATCACTGTGCCTCTGACGATTTGATTTCGATTTGCAATTTCAGGTTTAATTGCAATTTAATTCAATATATTCGGTAAAGTACAATCCCTCCCGATTACATAGTTTTTCAACCGATAAGAGGGGAGGGTATGTTTGTCATTGAAAAATATACTAAGGCAATCTTGCAAATAGGATGTCCTTACTTGCAGAACTTGAAAATCTTATTGGATTTTTTATGACAGAAATATTCTTGAGAAAATTTTGATCTCCTCCTTGAGGTGGAATTTCAAAATCCCCTACTTGAAGGACCTTCGACTGTGAAGCTCTTCGAAGTTTTAAATATTTTTTTAAGAAGTAAATTTGCAAAAAAAATTGCAGCTTTTAATGACAAAATTGACCCTAAGGTATGGTTCAGCTTTAATTTATTGATTTTTTTAACATGATATTTAAGACAAATGTTGGTGCCCCTAGTCGCAGCTGCGCATAGGCAAGGATGGGTGCAGCCAAATTAGGCCCCGCTCGCCAGAGAAAGCCTCCTGCCTGGGGGCGGAGATCAGGAGGCTAGTTCACTATCTGAATTCAAGGGCATGCTCTTGAAAAATTGATGTCATTTGAAGGGTGTTTTCATCTTGATGTTGAGCATGCCCATTTTCCTTTTATTGTATTCTTATTGAACTTAGTATTAAGTGGCAACGTACATGATGTTGATTGCAATTTTTTTTTGCTGAAGAAAGATAAATATAAAAACTAAGAGCCACACAACACAAAAATACACACCTTCGATCAACATCGTTAACCACATGGAAAATGAAGTACTGGCAGGGTTTTCATCGTAACCTTCAATCAATGGAAGTTGGAAATCAGATTCTCCTCATTGTCAGATAATGTTATTCGATTTACATGTTATTTGCAAGAAATCCTTGGAAATTCAGGTTGACAATGCGAGCCAATGATAAAAATCATGTTCCTTCTGAGTCACATTGGAGTGACGAGGAAAGCTGAGTGGAGTCAAATTGGGAGCGGAGTTTTAGAACTATGACTTACACGAGTGTGTGGCATGTGCACCATCTATCCCAAAGATAGGCAGCTCCCGTGAAGTGAAGTGGGAGGTGCTATCAAATGGGAAATTTTTCCATATTACCTGGCCATGAGCCCGGAATGTTATATAAACAAGGACTTGGTCTTCCCATTTTGCCTTCCTGCCCAACACTTCATGTTTTACCTACCCAAAGCCAAGCCCCATTTCACACAAGTATCCCCCATAGTGATCATACAGCGAGGAAGTTCCTTGTTGGAGGCAGAGGCTTGCCGGTAGAGAGACAATGTTGTATGGCAAGCACAAATATTTCGGTAGCTTTTTCTGGTCAAACGACCTATTCTACCCGCGAGCAGGCAGAAGAAGCTCGCTGCTAACATGGACCGAAGAAGCACTTTCATAACCTCCCATTCTAATGTGGAAGTGGTTCGACAACTCAGAATGATAAATTTTTTTATTCACACGGTATGAGCATGAAGAAAGTTGAATTTTTTTGCGGAGAAGTCCTTCTGATCGAGTAGTGAACTACTCTTTACAAATTCGTCATCCCCACAAGAATGTGTCTCACGGAATTTGAGATATCTTCATAGGAAAAATATGAGAAAAATATAGAAAAATGCAAAAAGAATGAGAAAAAACGGATTAGAAATGAGGGAGATATGATGAGATTAAATGTTATCCTTAAATCGTGTATTTAAATACACGATAGCACTGCTATCATATCCTCGATGACATGATACCACTGCTATCGTGTAATCGAGTAGATGATAGTATGTCAAAATTCAACTAGTCATATCTCCCTCATTTCTTATCTATTTTCGCTCATTGTTTTTGCATTATTCTTTATTTTTTCTCACCTTTCTCCCTATGAGGATATCCCAAAATTTTTTTACACAACTTCTAGTGAGGATGATGAATTTTTTGTGACTCAAATGCCAATGAATTAAATATGTGGTGAACACGACTTAATGACAATGAGTACACGATATTTGAATTATAGATATTATGTATTCTTGATAATAATTCGTGTTTATGATATTAGGGGGTGACTGATAGTAATGAAGAAAGTGGCTGCTTATCTACACTACGATGGATTATTTGGAAGTCCTCATGAGTTTGTAGGTGGGAGAGTGAAGCTGATGACCATTCATGACACACAGGTGAAGTTATTAGATCTATTGATTCAAGTTGAACAAAGATTATGATTCAAGTTTGCAATAGGTAACTTATCCCTAAAATATGTAGTTGTATTAGCATCTCCATCCATACCATATGTCCTAGGGGATGATGAAGATCTGGAAATTGTCTTTAACATTCATAAGAAAGCATTGTATGTGAAGAGGACTTCTAGTATCAATAAGGAGAAAATATCCTCATCAGATCAACCTATTCACTTGACATATGATGACCTGAAATCATCAAGAGGTGAAGGAAGGAAATAGTTGGAGCTTGTGTTTAGAATAGCAAGGTAAGAACACAATATTGCATCATCGGTGACATGACTCTTCAAATTATCGTGTATTATATATGCGACTTTGTATCGTGTTGATGATGACACGACTATAAACAAGTCAGTGTGCACGATGACACAACTCGAAGTCGCAATTGTAGGATATCATGTAAGTGATTACATGATATTTTTACATTTCTTGTGAGAAACAATCTTGTTGATAACAGGGAAGGGGAGCAATGTCATCATCATCCATAGTAGTGGAAAATGATTACAACTCTATTTGTCCCAACACCCCACAACACAAGATCATCGTTATCTGAGAATTCTAGTTCTACTAAGAAGTTGTCGACATCCACTGACGAAAAAGAAGAAGAAATAGGATCTTGCATTGGGAACAACCAATTTGTCGTTTCCCTTATAATTGCATTATGAGCCTCCTCTATCATGTAGCCATTATGGGGTAATTGCTGCACCAATACATTGTCGCTTGTTTAGTCTCCTTACTTCCGTCTAAAAAAAGGAACATACCTAATACTCCTCGTACTTGATATTTCCTTTCTTTCCTCAAGTCTAATCTAGGAAAGTTAACCCAAATTTCTTTCAACGGATGGACGACTATATTTCCTATTTAGTACTCTAATTCCCATTTCAAGTAGAAGCGGCCCATTCAGCCTCTATAAGTAAACACATCTACACCACATATATGTACCACAATTCTAGTAGTGTTTAGAAGGAGAGAGAGAGAGAGTTTTTGTTGCTTACCAGCTTTGCTACTACATAAGAGAAGAGATGGATGCTTCTTATGAAGGTAAAAAGAGGAGAAGGGTTGAAAGTCGGGGAGGTCCGGCGAGTTTGGAACGGGTCTAGCGGGAGAAGATGAAGAGGAAGATGCAATTTTTAGGCAATGCTCATCCAACCATCTTGCAAACCCTTGTACACATTCAGGCCCAAGACCGAACAAGGATTGGAAGCAAGGTTCTGGCAAGGAACGGCATTGGTGATTGGGCTGGATGGATACACACGGGAAGACTTCATATACCATAATTGGAACAATGTTGGGAGTGACAGGCAGCAGTTGCTCAAGCATAAGTGGTTGGATTTTGTGGGGTGGTACAACTTGTATCAAGGAGACATGTTAAGGTTTTGGGTTTTTTGGTATGGTGCAGAGAAGAAGTTTGAGCTAGTTCTTGACTTGGTTCCACCTGTGTTAGACCTAACTCTCTCCCTGCAACCTCCAGGAATGGGTTGCTGCACATAGCATTGAAGTCATATTATTTAGTCTACAATATTAGGGTTTTGCATTTTCTAAAAATTGATCATTCTATATGTTCTCAATATGAATTAGCAAGAAAAAGATGTATGCTTGTCGGTAAGGTTTGTAGGGGGGAGAGAGAGAGGTTGTGTACAAGGCTTTGATTTTGTGTCTGTGTTTCTTGTTTGGAAAAATTACGTTTTGGTCTAACATGTTAAAGCTTCTCCATTTTAGTCCTCAAGACTAAAGTGGTTGAACTTTAGCAATATCCTATAGTCAATGACCAAAGTACCCATAACAGAGGGTCTAACATGACCAAAGTTTCTCCACTTTCTTGCCAGATGAGGAAGACAAAGTAGTTGGGCTAGTCAAGGCACACGAAACCCTAGGATTGCCCCAACACCCTTCTTCCCCATCCTCTTTCTTCCCCATCTAACTTGTAGCAGACGTCCACCATTAGAGCTCCATAACCGAGCTCCAAAGACCTTCATCAGGTAGTCCATCGTTCACCATTGAAGTTCCAACCCCAAGAAAGCCCTTGCCGCGAGCCCAGATTTCCACTTCTCATCGTATCTAAAATGGCCGAAGTAATGCCAATGGCGGCAGCCACCTTCAGCAGCAGCACTCCAGGCATGCAGAGCGAAGACGAAGCTGGTGGACATATTGGCACAACCCATACAATGGCTGCAAACAAATGTAGTGGACATACCAGCGCAATGCATACGATAGAAAAATTGAAAGTAAGTAGGAGGGGTATTATTTTTAACTATTTTTTTCTCATTTAATCTGTTTGGTCATTGCTTGAATGTCTAAGTAACGATGATAGGTTGAGTAGCTTAAGTTATGAACTGTAAAATATGTTGTGATAATATATAGATATGTTGTGATGATGAAGTTATGACTTGTAAAATAGGTTGTGGTCATGTGTAGATAGGTTGTGATGACTTGTAGATGTGTTGTGATGGAGTATTGTATTATCGCTTGTTGTGTCAAGTTCTAGACATGTTGCGATGACATGTAGCTTTAGTTGTGATGTCCATTAGCTTCAGTTGCGATAAATGTTGTGATTCATTGTGTGAAACGTACTAGGATTAGCCACTTCAATTGTGTTGGCTTAAGATTTGGTTGTGATTGCTATAATTAATATAATTAATGTTGTGATGACTGTTGGCATCAATTGTGATGTTATGTTGTGATAGTGTTGCTATGCAAGTTGTGACTTATGTTGTATTCTTCTGATTGATTTTGCAACTCCAGGATGAAGCAGGCAAGCTTAAAATTTTGGTATGCTACTGTGGGAGTATTAAATCTAGCCCTGGTGGAACTGTAAAGATAGTTGGAGGTAAAAGCACGATTTTGTCACTAGAAGAGGATGAAACTTTGAGTTCATTTGTAAAGATTGTTGCTGCCTTCAACGTTCCTCTCAACAATGTGAGCATTGCATACCTGTACCTCGATGTGTACGAGCTGACTTTCTTGATATCTGATAAGGGAATGGCTGACTTTAGAGAGTTATTCCATGGAAGATTTTGTAACGTGCTGGTGACCCATGATGGAGATCAGCGACCATTCATGAGTTCCCAAGACAGTGTGTACGAGTGGAAGGTTAATCTTCTTCCAACAAGTGGTAGTAGTTAGCCAACACCACTACGTTTGAGAGTCTGGGGTAACAACTTGGTGGGGGTTGGGCAACATTTTAAAGACCAAATTGAAGTGAGGAAGGCATTGAAACAACTCTCTATTGCCAAGAACTTCTCTTTCAAGTATTTGAAGAACACAAAGCGTCGGGTTATGGCATCATGTAGGGTTGAAGGTTGCCAGTGGAAAGTGAATGTGAGCTTGGAGCAAGGTTCAGGTTTGTTTGTGGTGAACGAGTATGAAAAGCTTCATACATGTACTGGAGGGACAAGGAAAAAGTATTACCCTCATGCTTCACAAAACTTGGTATTAGAGCTCATTTCCAACAAGATAAAGGATGCACCTGTATATTTCGCATCTCAATTGGTAAAAGATTTGCGAAACAACTATGGGTTGAGCGTCTCATATCAGAAGGCATGTCATTCGAAGGAGGTGGCCCTTAATTCTTTGTTTGGTGATTATAAGGATTCTTACAATGACATCCCATGGTATTGCAACAAAGTAGTGGAGACAAACCTGAGGAATGTAGTGAAGTTTTAGATTAATCCAGCAAACAAGAAGTTTTTACATTGCTTCATTGCGTTGAACGCATGCATTCAAGGGTTCCAACACTGTCGGCCATTGTTTTTTCTTGATGGGTCCCATCTTTATAGAAAGGCAAATGGAACTATTCTAGTAGCCACCGCAGTTGATGGAGGTAACCACAATTTCCCCTTAGCCTATGAAGTTGTTGATAATGAAACTAAGGATAATTGGTTGTGGTTCTTACAATATGTGCGGCATGTTATTGGCTTTGCGAGGATATTCACATTGGTGTCCTATAGGGATAAAGGGTAGCTCGAAGTGGTTGCAATGGTGTTTGGAGATGGATTCCATGGTTATTGCGTGTGACACTTGGAGTGCAACAGTAACACCCAAAAAATCAGTATGATTTGCTAAACTGCTATTTTAGGAAACTGGCCTAAATTAGAAAAGTTTAGTTGCCTATCTAGATTTCTGTTATGTCATGTGATTTTATATGTTTGGAATGTATGAGATGCATTAGAATTTTATTTATCAATGTTTTGAGTTATGCAGGTTAAACCAGGCGCAGGTGCTAAGCTCTACGTGGCGTTGAGGCTGGTCTGGCGCCAGGGGTCGAGCTCACCTGACGTCAGGTCATGGGGCCAGGTACCTAGGTGGGTACGAGATGTGTATTGGGACACATACGAGTGTGATGAAGTGGTTAAGACATGTGGTACGTGGTTGTTACGAGGTTGAGTTCCGTGTCACATGCACAGGATGCTAGAGCACCTGAGCGCTAGACTCATGCCTGACGCCAGACTCACCTGGGCACCATGTCATATGGACGTCAGGGCATCAGGACATCTTGGCATGGGCATTACGTGAGACGTGGTTGGCTAATCTTGGTGGTTAGAGAGGATCATGGTAAAAGAAAAAGATTGGATTTATTATTGGTAAATAAGGAGTGTAATTGATAGTAATTCCGTAAAGTGACTAAATTGGTTATTAGTAATTATGATGGCCAATTAGGGAAGAGAGTGCAATATCCCTAAGATCATGAACAACCAATCAGAAGAAGGAAATCAAATTGGAGGGGATGTCCAAAAGGAATTGGGAGATTAGGTAGTTTCCTAATCAGGTAGTTAGAATCAATTGGAAAGATTTGATTCTAGAATAGATCCAAATCCTAACTGATTTTGGGAAACCAATTGGAGGGACATCCATAGCCTTTTTGGAGTATGATAGATGAAGGATTGTGATTGGATGGGATAAGGATCAAAGGAGGAAAGTGGTTTCAACTAGGAATAGGAAACCCTAATATATAAACTCCAAATTGGAGTGGCCGGCCCATGCACTTGGCCAACCACCCCTCTTTCTCTCTCTTTTGGTTTTCTTCCTCCTTCTCCACCAAACCAGCACTTTTCACCCCCTCTTCCTTAGTCCAAAGGCCTCTCCAATTCAAGTGTTGAGGGTTGCAATGCGTAGAGGAGGCAACGAGCTTTGCAGGGAATCAAAGAAGCACTCCGTTCGAATCAAGTAGGATGTTCTTTTTCCCAATAATCTTTGTGTTGCTTTTTTATCATGCCAAACCTTTTATATGGTGAAGTCTGATATCAATTATCATGATAATGTTCTGGAGTTGCTTTGGTTTTGATTACTATTCATGATCCTGTTATTATCATGTGCTCATATGTGACGATTCATGAATCGAATTGAAGTATGAATTGAGCCTACAAATATTCAATCTATAAGTTACACATGTGAGTCCTAGATGGAAATTAATCGATTTGAATCCTTGTTGATGCACTTTTGTTTGATATCAATATTGTCCGAAATTATATGTTCTAAAATTTGGGAGTTCTAAGATAAGATTAAGGGTATAAACCTTGATTCATTGTACATATCATTCAAAATTAGTTGTTATGGGACATGGCAAATCAACCTCAGAATTGGTGCAATGCCTTCTTCCAATGTGAGATATATAATCACCTTTTAAATAATTCTGCCGAAACCTTCAATAAATAGGTCAAGCTGGAGCGCAACCTGTCAATTCTTGTTTTGCTTGAGGGCATTCACATGAAGATAATGATCAAGATGAACAAAGCGAGAAGAGTGAGTAAGCACTGGGATTCGTACCTGATTCCAAAGATCAACAACCAGCTCAATGAACTGACTAACCAATCTCGGGGGCTATTGGTTGCATAGTGTAATGAGAATGTGGTGGAGGTGGTTGTGGAGGATGGACATTCAAGGATGAATCTCATTTACCTCACTTGTACTTGCAGGATGTGGCAAATTGAAGGTACTCCATGTATCCATGCATGTGCTGCCATATCTATCAATGGAGGATCAACGACCTATGCTTGTTGAGGGGATTATTGGACTACTCGGTGCTATAAAGACATATATAATAGGGAAACAGTTTTCCTGAACACCCATGATGACAAGCCGGTACATGCAGAGCCACCTATAGGAGAGCATCTCATCTTTCCACCATCTCATCCTTCCACCAAAAACAAAGAGGCCAAGGGGGAGGCCAAAGACAAGCCCTATCCGTCACAACCATTAAACGAAAACATCAATTTAGATGTGGTCGGTGCAAAGGCCTTGGGCACAATCACACATCGTGCTTGCAACTAATCAACGTGGATTGAGAGTGCCGACAAACTTTATTTATGTAATGACCTTAATACCTTAGATGTCATTTGGTAGAACTTTATTTTTTATGACTTGTAATTATAATATTTACATTACTTTATAGTTTGTAGTATGATTCATATCGTAAATGCCTATCAAAATTCAATCACAACCTCAATGCAACCCACTATAAAAGGATGAATAAGTCACCACAACTCGTTTGTGTACGTGGCAGCAAGCCTATCACAATTCAATCACAACCTCAACACTACCCGCTATCACAACATCTATAATAAGCCACTACAACTCAATCACAACAAAATAAGAAGCTACTGGAAGTTCGTGTACGTGATAGCAGCAAGCCTATCACAATTCAATCACAATCTCAACACAACATGCTATCACAACATGCATAAATCACCACACTTAATCACTATAAAATAAGAAGCTACTGGAAGTTCATGTACGTGGCATTAGCAAGTCTATCACAGCCTCAATGTAACCCTCTATCACAACATACATAAGTCACCACAACTCGATCACAACATGTGTCATCAAACCCAAAATATATCACAACCTTGATGTAAATTCTATCATAACATGAATCCTAATCTAACGCAACCTCATAACTCCATCGCAAGTTACTTACATGCTGACACAACTAAAATCAAATATAACCTTGCCATATTAACACCACAGAGTCATGTGAAAATGAATCAAGTCTATCACATAATTAGTACATAGCCCTTTAAGATGGCTGAAATCTACAAAATATTCACATTTTTATATGCCTTTCTACCTATATGTTAGTCGTAAGTTTAGTTAAAATAAGGATAATTAATTGATATTCATGTTAAGTGAGCAATTAGGAGTTTAATAAATAAATGCACTTAATTGATCAATTTAGATGCATTAATTAGATTTAAGAGATTTATATTTTATTATGCGTCTAAGTTATGTTTAATTTTACTTATGCAGGTTTTTAGAGTCCCAATTGCATATCGCCAAAGTGAGACAAGTCGATGGGTTTCAAAGAGCTTCATTCGTTTAAAACAGTGAGATTGAGGGCAGAAGTGATCTAGAGCCGCTAACGTACATATAAGGAGAAGACGGGTTTTATCTTAACAAAAGAACCGTCAAGATGAGATTGGACGCGCGATAGCAATACGACGGGTTTTGGCCAAATGAAAAGAGAAAAAACCTGGTTCAAGCGGTTTGGTTTGAAAGAAAAAAAAAAGAAGAAGAAGAAGAACTGTGTTGTGTACGTCACGACATTACGTCACGGCATCAATATCTCTCATTAGAATATTTGCTTATTAAGTATAAGATTGTAATCAGACCCGTTTAGGCTAATTGTTAGGTAACGGGCTGATAGAGAATAATTTGGCCCAATTAGTGGCCCATCAGATGGCGCCCTCCTTGGGAGCCGCGCCATCCCTTGTCTTTATATGGAGCTCCTCATGCTCCTCTTTTGAGTTTATGCAATATTGAATTCCAAACTTCCCTCTCAATTCTTCTTCTTCCTTCCTCCATTGCCGATCCCAGTTTTTGTGGTCCATCCAGATCACAACATTGGTATCAGAGCACTCGATCCACGGGTACTCATGCCTCCTCGCAAACAGCCTAACATGGCTCCCGAGGTTCAACCAGAACCAGAGGTCGCCAGGGAGACTCCAAGCCCCAAGGTTGAAGCCGATCCTACTCAGACAGCTATGTTGTCCCTTCTGGCATCGATCAAGGACGAACTTCGGGAGATGCGGCTCGAGCGAGCTACACAACAACCCTCTAAATCAGCCACCAACACCCCACCGCCACCTACACGCGAAGTGGGAGCCCTAGCCGACAGGAAGGATCTCAGGCGCTGGGGGGTTCATTGCTTGGCCAGGCCAGAGGCCCGTCCCTTTCTTATGGGATTCATCTAGGATCTGTCAAACAACGAGGAAGGTGGACGCCATGGGCCAGAGATGAGAGGCATACCAGGTGTTCGGGAAAATGCCACAATGACCAACCGCATTCGCCACTTGTAGGATGAGATGGAGGATGTGTGGGATGAACCCTAGGGGTATCGAGGAGGCCAGCGGAACAGCGCGGAGCCCAGATTGGCCCGCCTGCAATTTCCAAGATACAACGGAGAAGAAGACCCCGTCGAATGGCTCTATAAGGCTGACAAATTCTTCTCGTATCAAGGTACCTACTCTGACGATGAGCACCTGCGGGTGGCAGCATTTCACTTGGATGGTGATGCATCCATCTGGTTCCAGGCATATGAAAAAGAGACACGCTTTGCCACTTGGATCTCTTTTCCCGACGAACTATGCATTCAATTTGGGCCGAACGAGTTTCAGGATTTTAATGAGATGTTATCTACACTGAAGCAGTCAACTACGGTGAGGGCCTATTATTCTGAATTTATGAAAATTGCTAATAGATTGCCCGACTGGCCGGTGGCTGCACTGGTCGGCACGTTCAAAAGGGGGTTGAAGCCGGAGATCGCAGATGAGATGCGCCACTTTCCTTGCCACACTATGCGAGAAGTGGTGCGTCATGCCAGAATTGAGGAAGAAATACTGGCCCGATGAAGAGGGGGTCGTGGGTTATTGGTGTCGAGACCCTATGGCAATTCCACACCTGCCCTGGCTCTAGAACCTGGCGGGGGTAACCATCGGCCCAATGTGACAGGATCACCGGCCACTCCTATCCGTCGCCTCACATCTACACAAATGGCAGAACGAAGGGCCAAGGGCCTTTGCTTCGACTGTGACGAGAAGTATGTCCAAGGCCATCGCTGCGCTGTCAAGGGTAGCTTACTTATTGAGGAGGTGGAGGACGAGGAACTTTCTCCGGTTGAGGAGTTCGCCCATGTTTATGACCAGGTCCAACTAGAGATCTCAGTACATGCCTATTCGGGCACTTTTACCCCACGCACCATGCGTGTACAGGGCTTATTGAAGCGACAGCAGGTAGCCATATTGATTGACAGTGGGTCGACACACAACTTCATCAACGACAGGGTGGCCCAGCGTCTTGGTTGTTATGTATCGGACGCCACCCCCCTTTGATGTTCTCATCGGTGATGGCAAACACCTACGCAGCTCAGGTGTGTGTACTCAAGCGTCTGTGACCATTCAAGGGCACACATTCACCACAGATCTGTTTCTACTGCCAACAAAGGGGGCAGACGTGGTTTTGGGCGTACAATGGTTGCAGGAATTGGGTGATGTTTTATGGAATTTCCGCGACCTTATCATGGACTTTGAAGTTCACGGAGAGAGGGTGCGCATACAAGGGTCCCAACCTGGCACCTTGCATTCAGCTCAGGCAGTTGACTCCTTGTCCCGGTTTATGCCTCAAGGGATGTTCCTTCAACAACGTGTTATTGGCGATGTGGAACAAGGCGCTCTTCCTCCGGACATGCGCCATCTCCTGGAGGAACATGACGATCTCTTCGCCGCACCTACCGGTCTACCACCACAGCGGACCCATGACCATCACATTCCACTTGTTTCCGGGGCCCAGCCAACTAATATTCGTCCGTATCATTACCCTTATATTCAGAAGGCAGAAATTGAGCGGCTGGTGGGTGATATGTTGAGCACAGGTATTATCCGGCCCAGTAACAGTTCATTCTCTTCTCCGGTGTTGCTTGTGCGCAAGAAGGACGACACGTGGCATTTTTGCATGGATTATCGCGCTCTAATGCCATTACCGTTAAGGACAAATACCCCATTCCAGTAATTGAAGAGCTGTTGGATGAGTTAGCTGGCGCCACAGTTTTTAGCAAGCTGGACCTACGTTCCGGGTATCACCAGATCAGGATGCAGGCTTCGGACGCGCACAAAACGGCCTTCCGGACCCACGATGGCCACTTCGAATTTTTAGTCATGCCATTTGGTCTGACCAATGCCCGTGCAACCTTCCAGAGCTTGATGAACGACATCCTCCATCCACTCCTCCGGCAGTTCGTATTGGTTTTCTTTGATGACATTCTGATCTAGAGTAAATCATGGGAGGAGCATTTGGGCCACCTCAGGTCGGTCTTCTCACTTCTTCGTGCCAATTCCTTATTCCTAAAACGTTCGAAGTGTTCGTTTGGCAGCTCATAGGTGGAATATCTAGGCCACATTATCTCGTCTGCAGGGGTAGCCACCGACCCTTCAAAGGTTGGGACTATGTTATCTTGGCCGGTACCTCATTGCGTTAAGGCATTACGAGGTTTTTTGGGACTGACAGGATATTATCGCCGTTTTATCCGCCACTATGGGGTTATTGCAGGGCCCCTCACAGCTTTATTAAAGAAGGACGCCTTTGACTGGACTAATGAGGCCCAGTTGGCTTTTGACAAACTGAAACAAGCCATGGCTAATGCACCAGTTTTGGGGCTTCCCGACTTCACTCTTCCCTTTGTTGTGGAGACCGACGCTTCTGGCACAGGCCTTGGAGCCGTTCTCTTGCAGCAGGAGCGTCCAATCACCTTCTTGAGCAAGTCATTATCGGGCCGTACACTCTCCTTATTGGCCTATGAACGGGAGATGATGGCCATCATTCATGCGGTCCCAAGTGGCGGCCATACCTATTGGGTCGCCGGTTTGTGATACGGACAGATCATCAACCGTTGAAGTACTTCTTGGAGCAAAGGGTGTCCACCCCGGCCCAGCAAAGGTGGGTCAGTAAATTGTTGGGCTATGATTACGAAATTACCTATAAGAAAGGCGCTGAGAACACTGTTGCAGATGCTCTGTCTCGCTGACCCATGGACGGGTCTTGTATGGTTTTGTCCGGGCCCAATTCTCCCTTCCTTCTGGAGCTACGGCAATCTTATTTGGAGGACCCGTCAACAAAGGATTTAATTGCTCGTATCCAGGCCCACCCAGCAGCCGAGCCCCTCTATGTGTGGCGGGATGACCTGTTATTTTGGAAGGATCGTTTGTGGGTGCCCCACTATGCCGACTTGCGTCGCTGCATCCTTTCTAATTTCCATGACACACCATTTGCATGCCATGAAGGATCATTCCGTACCTATAAAAGGGTGAGCCAGAGTTTCTTGTGGCAAGGGCTTCGCCGTGCGGTACAGGACTATGTTTCGGTCTATGATATTTGCCAGCGGACCAAGGCTATGACAACTTCTCCAGCCGGCCTTCTCCAGCCACTGCCTATTCCGGCCAACATTTGGGAGGATGTTTCCATGGATTTCATCGAGGCTCTTTCTGTTGTTCAAGGGAAATCAGTTATTTTCGTGGTCGTTGACAGGTTATCTAAATATGCTCATTTCTATGCGATGAGCCACCCCTTTACGGCTCGTATTGTGGCAGAAGTCTATGTGCGTGAAGTTGCTAAACTCCATGGTATGCCAAAGACTATTGTATCAGATAGAGACCGCGTCTTTCTCTCCAACTTTTGGCGCGAATTCTTCACTCTCCAAGGGACACACTTACATATGAGCACGGCTTATCACCCACAGACTGATGGGCAGACGGAGGTGGTGAATCGATGTGTGGAGCAGTATCTAAGGTGTTTCGTAGGCGATCAACCCCGACGCTGGCTTCAACTCTTACCGTGGGATGAGTGGTCCTACAACACAGCCTATCATACTCGTGCGGGATTTACTCCTTTTGAGGTGGTGTATGGTCGCCCCCCTCCTACAGTCCTTTCCTATGTTCCTCGTCAATCTGATATTGCGGAGGTCGACTACATGCTTCAAACTCGCGATGAGGTGCTGCGGCAACTTAAGCTCAACTTGCAGTCGGCGCAGAATCGTATGAAGCAGGTCTATGATCACAAACACTCAGACCGCATATTTCAGGTGGGCGAACTGGTTTACGTATCTGTGCTTCCCTTGCGTCAGACTTCACTTGCTCCTATTGACAACCCTAAGTTGGCCCACCGTTATCATGGGCCTTATGAGATTGTCGAGCGCATTGGACCTGTGGCGTATCGCCTCGCCTTGCCTTCGGGGTCCTTGGTGCACCCGGTGTTTCATGTCTCCCGTCTTCGCAAGTTCATGGGTGACCCTTCTATTGTGGCCAACACTGACCGCTCTCCGCTTCTCGTGCCAGCGGCTTCTGAGGAGCTCTTTCCTGCTTCCATTCTTGACAAACGCCGCATAAGGCGTTCCGGTCGCATTGTGACAGAGGTACTGGTAGGTTGGCGGGGCCAACCACTGGAGGATGCCACCTGGCTCCTCGAGGATGAATTCTTGGTTCGTTTCCCTTTGTGGATGCCTTGAGGACAAGGCGGCAGCGGAGCGTGGTGGAATGTTGTGTACGTCACGACATTACATCACGACATCAATATCTCTCATTAGAATATTTGCTTATTAAGTATAAGATTGTAATCAGACCTGTTTAGGCTAATTGTTAGGTAACGGGCTGATAGAGAATAATTTGGCCCAATTAGTGGCCCATCAGATGGCGCCCTCCTTGGGAGCCGCGCCATCCCTTGTCTTTATATGGAGCTCGTGCTCCTCTTTTGAGTTTATGCAATATTGAATTTCAAACTTCCCTCTCAATTCTTCTTCTTCCTTCCTCCATTGCCGATCCCAGCTTTTGTGGTCCATCCGGATCACAACAAACTGACCCGAGCTAAAGCTTGGGCCTTTTGCTTTGCTCAAGCGCCGGTGAAGGGGTGCTCGATGGGTCTCGCCGGCGAAGCAGGGCGGTATGAGCTCAAGCTTTATGGCGATGGCGAGGCACGGTGAGTTGATGACGGGGAAGATGAGTGCCGAGAGGCAATGGGTCTCGATGGTGAGCTCTTATCGAACAGACAGTGGTGTCAAGCTTGACGGCGGCCTGAGTTGGGCTCGAGGTCGGAGACGAGGCTGGCGGTGGAGGGCTTGGTATTGATGGCAAACTGGGATAGAATCGTGCCGGAACTGGAAAAAATGACAGCTTGTGCTCAATCGGGAAAATAGAGACAGATTCCTACTCGAATTAGAAACTTGATTTCGGACTCTATTTGGACGCGGTGCAAAGGCGTGTTCGATTGGGACTTGGCTGTGCAATTGGAGGAGCAAGAGGATTTGAAATCGCCTATAAAAACAAGTTTTCTGGCCTGGAGAAAAAAAAAGGGAGAGCTTTGAGGAGAATAACAAAGAACTTCGGCTGCCGTTTTGGGCCCGAATCCGGTTGGATTTCGGCGTGGTTTTGGCCGGAGGGGAGAAGGAGGCCAGCGGAGAGGAGAAAGGCCAGATTTTGGACGCATTGCATAACTGCTACAGTGATATCATAACAGTGCTACAGTAACCGGCTGATTGGGGGAAGAAGATAAATAGTGTGCTACAGTGATTTCGTGCTACAATGTTTCGGTGAACAGTGTTTTTGGTGACTAATGCCAAATGACTCCGACAAATCAGCAGCATTCTCCTTGTCCGATGGCCAGCTAAATTCGTGTCCAAGGCGTAGATGAAACCCTAGATTTATTTTTATTACTCTTGATTGTTTAATTTAGTGAAAGTTGATATGATTTTCTATGCTTAATACAATTTCATTGTTATTTCCGAGACTTAATGAATGATGAATGAAATTTGATCTTAATAATTCCTGTGTCTAGCTAAGAACAAGATTATGATTGATTCTATGCCCGGCCAAAGATAGAATTAATTGTATTAATTTATAGTGGATGAACTTTTTGTGTCCTGAAAAGAACATGTAGTCCATTCATTGGTAATTTGTGTGTCCGGCTAAGAACACGAATTACCGTGTCTTATCAACTTGTGAGGTAATAATAATTGAGAGTAGTAATTGCATATTTAGTGGTAGATTCATTGCCTTGGTATTCTCATTTATTTGATTTCATGTTAAAGTTTACTTCTTTAATTAATTAAATCATTAAATTCAAATCTTTCATTAGAATTAGATTAATCTTCCAAGTCCTTTGGGTTCGACCTCATTACCACTAGTCTATACGTAGTCTTGTGCGATTGCGAGTAAAAAGAGTTAAAATTACAATCAATCAATGGCTCCACAACCAAAGAAGTTGTAACGGTCTTTCCTCTCCTCTCTGTCCTCATAGGCGTTACTAACGCCATTCCAAAACGCAATGTAGACATCCTTAGCCCAAGGATATGCATCAAAGGTAGCATGGTTGGACTCATCCATCATTGCCCAAAACCTGCCGTCTACCACATCCCCTAGCATGGGCAGGAGGAACACAATAATGCAATATAGCAAGGCCAACCTTGCCTTGTCATGTGCCTTCAGCTTCTTGTTCTCAGACTTCTCCTTTATCATCTTTGCGGTAATTCTACTTACTATGAGACCAGTGAACATCCTCTCCTGGAAGGTGGGGCCCTTAGTGCGTTGCGACGACTTCCTTGCAACTACAAATCTGTCCTGCAGTGGTAGCTGCAGTATCATACTCATGTTTATGGCCTTCAGGGTCATTGACCACCTACTAATTGTGAAAGTCAATCCACTTTCCCTCCTGGTCAACATGTGGACAATTAGTCGATGTCAGACAATTGTGTCTTCATCACCTGCTCATGCACCCCTCCCTTCAAATCAGGAATGAGGTTGAGCACCTTGGACGTTGAGCATTTACACTCAACTCTGTCAATCTACAAAATGTAAAGCAATATTAAACACACATGAAGTACAACCAAACACAGTTAATGAATAAACACAACTTCATCGCAACTATAACACAACTACAACACATTCTCAGCACAACCACCATATAACCGATGCATCCCAACCCTATAAAAGAACCATCACAGTGTCACCAAATCCATCAGAGCTCATGACCAACATGGGGCCCTCAACTTTGTCCATCACAAGTTCTATACAACTACTACACGTTTCCATCACAACCATAAATGCCATCATAAAAAAATAGTTGAACGTACAGACACATCTCAAGCTATCACAACCTGTTAAACATCATAAAATAAACACATGCAACTCAATACAACCATTACTCTTGTTGATCATAACCCTACAAAATAACCATCACAACGTCACCAAATCCATTAGAGCTTATGACTAACACATGGCACTCAACTTTGCCCATCATAAGTTCTACATTACTACTATATGTTTCCATCACAACCATAAACACATTCATCAAAAGCAGTTGAACATTGAACATACAAACACATCGCAAGATATCACAACCTGGTAAACATCATAAAACCAACACATGCAACCTAACACAACTATTACTCTTTTCTATCACAACCCATTAAGCAATATTATATAATACATGAAACTCTCAATATGCACAAGCCAAGAGCAGGAAAAAAACTAATGCATCAAGCAATCATGGAAGGCAATATCTTTTATTTAAAAAAATGGAGGTTGTACTTACTTCTTCTTAACGGGTAGAAGAGGTAGAGGCTGCCATGGAGAGCGCCGCCATGAGGGGAGAGCTCCGCCGCTAGGGGAGATTGCGAGGGGAGACTGCCGTCGTGAGTTGAGTGCACTGCTGTGAGGGGAGACAACGAGGGCACAACGCCAACACAAGGGAGAGCGTCGCTGCGAGGGGGGTCCGCCGTCGCGTGTGGAGGAGGTTTGCATTGTGACTTAGGAACAGTTGCCGTCGTGTGTCAGGAGCGCCGCTGCGACTGAGGGAGGGTCGCCATGATGAGGCAGTCTAGGGTTACAAGATGGTTGGGACGCGGTTTAGGGTTGGGATGGAAAAACATGGGGTCGTGGAGTTTAAACACTCAGGTGGACATTTTTTTATTTTTGAAATGACATCGGTAAAGATGTGGAGAAAGACATTGAAACGGTGTTAATGACGCTGTTTCCTGAGTAGTTATGTTGTTCCATGCGGGGAAGGGTAGTTTCATCATTTTAAAAAAATTGAGCATGTGCGGGACCAAATTTGATATCAAATTCCATACACTTTGTATCAAAGTAGATACTATATTTCCACCTTCGTAGTATTTTGGTTAAAATTCACCTACCTAGACAAAAATGTAATCGATCTTTCTTGTTTAAAAAGAGGCTACCAAACAGCCCCGTAGTGGGGGCTTGGAATTTGCTATGAGCATTGTGCATGAATTTCCTTTTTCATAAACTTTCTTCAAATTCCATGTATATAATTGAAAGTGCAATGTAGTTAGGCTCTCTTTTTATTCTTCTATTCAGAAATAACTAATTATCTTGCACAAAAATGTCCAAGCAATCTCGCCAATCTAGCCAATTGTGCTAGTGGTGATCATTATCGACTGACCAAACCCCAAAATAGGTTGACAAATTGTAATATATACTTGGTAAGTCTATGGTCGAACCACATGGAATGATGTAGGATTATTCTACTCCAAACTAATCTAAAACTACTTAACTCAGCAAATTAAGATTTGTATCAGGAAATTATGTAGAGAAATTGTAATTTAATTAATGACTAAAATGATGATTAAAGATTCAATTAAAACTAACTAAAGATAGCAAAGATAATCGATGAGAGATATCAAAGCTTCAAGGATCAATTATTTAATTAATACTTCTATGTCTATTTAATTTCTAAATTAGATTCAAATAATCGGATGATATTGCATTCACATTCATCGTAATAATTAACATAAAAATATCGATTGAAAATTTATCATTAGCAAGCATCGTCTACTAATCACAGGGAATTATAAGCATTCGCCGTACCTTTTATTAACGATAAATCAAATAATCATATAGATTATGACTTTATCAAAACATCGTATTCAACCAAATAAGCAATAAGTAGCTCTTTCATAGATATAAGAATACTAATCAAATAATATCACCTCTAGCTTTGATAAGAAATTTAGCTATTCATATTCATGAGAAAAGAAAAATCAGATTTTGGAAGAAATTGCATTGAATAAAACACTGTAGCAGAATCACTATTCACGATTACTGTTCACAGAATTACTGTAGCAAAATACTGTTCACAGAACGGCACTGTTCATTGTCTTCCTCACCCTGCCCGTGGTACTGTAGCAAATATACAGTACTGTTCACCGTGTAGAAACAGCCCAAAAATCAAGCCTTTCTTCCTCAAATCTCTTCCTTTTCTTCCCCAATCAATTCCCCTCTTTTTCCTTCTTGATTTTCGGCCAAAATCCCACCGAAAACACGACCCACTTTCTCCCTCTGTTTTTTTTAGAACAGCCCAAAAACAGTGCTGCCTTCTTCAGTTCTGTCTTTCCGTTCTGTTTTTATAGACGGCAGAAGAGTCCTTTTTGCTCCTCTAATTGCGCAACCAAGTCCCAGTCGAACACGCCTTTGCACTGCGTCCAATTTGAGTCCGAAATCGAATTCCTAATTCGAGAAGGAGTCTCTCTGTTTTTTTTTCTATTTTGGTTTTGGTTTCTTCCGTTTATGTTTGCCGTGAGCCTCTCCGCCTTCGACTACCTTCGTTGCCGCCGTAGACTTCATCAACGCTGCTCGCACCAAGCTCATCCCATTGCCGGCGATCGTATAGACTCAGGCTGCCATTCCACCGGCGCTCGAGCAGATGCTCGAGAACGGTTTGTCTGAAACATCTGAGCTTCGGCTCGGGTTGTATATTTTTTTTATTTTTTTTCTTCGATTTGACCCAACAAATCAACTCTCTTTCTTTTTTTTTCTTTTGCTTGGATAAAACCCGTTGTATCAATCGTATTCGCCGGATCAAATCTGCACGTCCGTACTTTAATTTCGTGGCTGTCTTCTCTTAAGTGACTCATCAATGGTTCAGATCTTCGATGCACGTGATATCAGCTCTTGGGTCACTTTGGCACTTCAAAACCTGTCTAATGCGCTCTTTCGCTATCGATCTGCAATCCGTATTTTTGAACCTACAATGATAAAACCAAACCAAAATTAGACGTATAACAAAAATATAATGCCTTAAATTTATTAATGCATCTAAAATAGTTAATTAGAGTAAATTAATTATTAATCCCCTAATTACTATCCTAATCACAAATAACCCGTTTTATTCATGTTTTATCATTAAAAACTACACTAGCATATAGGTAAATAGGGCATATAAATGTGCATAGTTCATGCATATCACCGACCCACAGAAAATGTTCAATTGCTGAATGCACATAATAAGTCCTCAGTATTGATAAGCCTGACCAATGATAGGAGGGGCAAATAGGCTGAATTCGAAATCTGTTGGTTGAAAATCAGTGAAGTATGTTGCATTGGGTGCGGTGCTTAAGTTCTGAATTGATTGAATATCGTCATACTAAGTCCTCTCTGCATTTCTATCTAATTCATTTTTTCCTTCTAATATTTCGGACTGATGTGGAAAGGACTATTTTGTTTCTTTGCGGCATAAATGAATTTTTTTTGGAAAAAAAAACCTGTAGAAGACATCTGTTGGTAAAATATACAAGGCTTTTGGTTTATAATTTATGAATAAAATGTATTAGGCTTTTATTAACAGTTTTGAATGTGTTTTTATTATACAAACAGTTTGGAAATACCAGCTTTTCCGTTATCTCGGTTTCATGTGGCATCTCTCTTTGTAAGCGGCCTCCTCATGGTTTGAAATAGGGGAATTTACCAAATTTTTTAAAAAATTTACCGATCAGGAAAAGTTGTAAAATTTTTTCCAATATTGGTATCTAATAGCCACACAAGCGCCAGTGTGGCGCTGACCCTGCGCGGGAAAGGAAATAGAAAGACGTCCGTTCAACCGACGCCTTTGATGCCCTCACTGTTTTAGTGGGACAAACTTCAACGATGCATATCCTTCTCATTTCTTATTCGTTCTCGCCCATTTTTTTCATTCTTCCTTATTTTTATTGCTCTTTCTTATAATAATGATATCACAAAGATGTTGAGCCACAACGAGCTATTTATTGTAGATTTTGTAGTATTTTTTTATACGATACCAAGATCATTAGAATATCATAATGATCAGAAATAGTATTAAAAATAAAGAAGAACAAAAACGAGAACGGATAAGAAATGAGAGAGATATACATCGTTGAAGTTTATCCCACTAAAACACTCGGTGTCAAAGGCTTCGGTTGAACCGACGCCTTTCTATTTAGAACAAAAGTGTGTCCGTTCAATCGACGCCTTTTCTATGTATAACAGAAAAGCATCTGTTCAACCGACGCCGCTCACTTTAGATAGGAGGCAACGGTTCAACGGGTCAGGGTAAAAAAAAAAGGCCCGCGCATGGCACTGGGCGCCTACGTGGCTATCAGGCATGGAATGTCGGCTCGCCGACATATCGCCATTTTTAAACCAATATCATTTTTTTAAAAATTTCCAAATATTGGCGATCTATCGCCTGCCGATATATCGCCTTTTTTAAACCAATATCATTTTTTTAAAAATTTCCAAATATTGGTGATATATCGTCGATATATTAGTTTCGGACCGATACATTGCCATTTTAAAAACAAGAACGTTTTAAAAAAAATTTGTAAATTTTTTTATTTAAAAAAACAACTTTCCTTTTTGTTTCCCATCCTAATATGCATTTTTATGCGTATTTTGATATCTATGCTTTGTCTAAATTAGTATAACTCATTTTAGAAGTTAGATTGTGAAAATATATAGAAAAAACTAGTTTTCGACCACCGATATTTTTTTACACAGTATCTCCGATATTTTGTCTCTTTGGTTGACCGATATTTTACCGATATCCGATACGACATTCCTTGCTGTCAGGTACCGAGATCGGGAATTTTTTTATAACTTTTTTCGATTGATAATTTTTTCAATTATTATTTGGTAAATTCCCCTTTAAAATACTATCTATCTTCCATCATATGGAATAAGGAAAAAGACAAACCTTGTACCCTAAAAAACATGTGTTTTTTCCCATGCCCAAGGTAATAGCCGTCAGATCAAAGTGATCTGATGGCCACCAACCCTGAGCATGGAAAAAAAACACTGGGTTTAACGTTACTCATGGAATACTGTTTATCTTTGTGCGAAGACAGTGTGAACTATCCAAAAAAAGTGTGATTCGTGGAGAAATTATTACGCTAACCACCAGTAAGTAATTGACACGACTCCCCTGCTTGTCATCATAAGCCCACGTGGGACCTACAAATTAGAAATCGTGTCAATCACCTATTGGTGATGAGAACAACCTCGCGGGTATGTGCCGCCTACCTAGGGTGTGTTTGTTAGCTGAAAAAAAAAATTTCAGCCCTGAAAGGTGAAAATTTTCACCTTTGAGCTTGAAAAGTGTTTGGAAGCTGAAAGGCTGAAAAATGGTCGGTGACGGTGATAGGTGAAAATTTTCACCTATCACCTGTTTTGTGTTTGTTTGCCGAAAGGCTGAATAGTGGCTTCTTAAGGTGAAAGGTAACAAATTATCACCTTTCACCCCAGAAAGGGTGATTCTCACTCGAGGGAGAATAAGCCTGACGAAAATATCACGGGCTGCCCCTCCCTCTCTTTTTTAGGTTTTTTGCCCTTTCTCATTCCCATTCATCGGTCACTCTCATCCCAACCGCCATCACTCCCATGCTCCACCATCTTCCTCTGACCGTCTCTCATGTGACTCCCCCCAAGAAACCATTTTCCCCTCCCTCTTGCAACTCCTGATGCCGCTTCACCCCCCTTCCCCTCCTCCCTGAGTCGGACGTCGATTACCGCGTCGCCATATCCGTCGGTTCCTTCCCCGCCTACCCATCGTTGACAACCGTCCCTTTTCTCATTGACGTGTTGGTAAGGAAACGGCCCTGGTTTTTTTATTTTTGAAGTTTGAATTTGAATCTGTCAGATGGTTTGGTTTTCTCCGTTTATATGTTTTTGTTTGCCGCTTTTCTGTCAATTTGCTTCTTTTTTTGGCATTTTAACAGTTTTATTATCTTCTGTTTCCACCGACTACTCGATCTACTTTGATTAATCATTACTTCCACTTTTTGAGACAATCGGGCAGTCTCACGATAATCACATGGAAATCGAGTAATAGAGTAATCGATTACTCGATAGATGTGTGTACCTTGTACCCAATTACTCGATCGCGATCCAGCTATCATATAATCACGATAACCACATGGTTATCGAGTTATTGAGTAATTGATTACTCAATAGATGTGTGTACTGTGTACCCGATTACTCGATTGCGATCCAGCTATCGTATAATCACGATAACCACATGAAAATCGACTAATTGAGTAATATTTTACTCGATAGATGTGTGTACCGTGTACCCGATTCCTCGATCGCGATCCAGCTGTCGTATAATCACGATACCCACATGGAAATCGAGTAATAGAGTAATCGATTACTCGATAGATGTGTGTACCATGTACCCAATTACTTGATCGCGATCCATCTATCGTATAATCACGATAACCACATGGAAATCGAGTAATCGATTACTCGATAGATGTGTGTACCATGTACCCGATTACTCGATTGCGATCCAGCTATCTTATAATCACGATAACTACATGGAAATCGACTCATCGAGAAATGGATTACTCGATAGATGTGTGTACCGTGTACCCGATTACTCGATCGTTCGAGTAATCGGGTACACGGTACACACATCTCTTGAGTAATCCATTTCCACATGGCTATCGTGATTACTCGATAGATTGCGAGCTCGTGTAATCGATTACTCAATGAGCACCTCGTTCGTGTTATCGACTCAATGAGCACCTCTATCATGTAATCGATTACTCGTTAGACTGGGCTATCGTGTAATCGATTAACGTTAGGCATTGCAGGCAATCGTGTAATGTTAGTGTACTGCTGTAGCGTGTGTCCACATCTCTCACTCTCATTATGCTTCTTCTTGTGTGGAATAGATGGCAAGCCCAGGCAAGAAAGCAAAGTTCGTCAAACAGGTTGAGTGGAACAAGGAAGAACACTATGCCTTTATCAGATCATATGCCGAAGCACTTATGGCGGGTCACCGTAGGGGTAAGGGTCTTCATCCCAGTGGCTACTAATATGTAAGCAAAGAATTGAATATGAAGGGTATAATTGTGAATGAAGAAAAAAATCCGCAGTCACTATGACAAGACTAGGTACCTCTACAATGCATGGAAGTGGATGTCAGATTACACTTGTTGTGGGTATAACGAAGCTATTCAAACATATACCTCCGGAAATCCTGATTTTTGGAAAATTTTTAGACAGGTGCGTATCGTCTGGCATTTTATTTCGGAACCATTTTTTTCATTTTCTTGCAAAATCGAACCCCGGATGTTTCCTTGCCAATCTACTCTCATCTCCCTCTGCCGCAGAAACACCACAAGGCCATTAGATTGAAGTCTTGGGGATACACCCCCGAGATGGAGGGTTTATTATCGATAATATTCAATGGCAACCATGCTACTGGGCATCAGCTTATGATGGATGTCCAAAAAAAAATGCCCCCCAGTGCAGATTTGCTGCCGGATAGTTCTCATGGTACAGATGACGATCACCCTAGGATACATCCCAATGAATTTGATCAGTACTTGGGAGAGGATATCGGAGATACACATACACTCAATTATTCTCCAATCTCCTTGATGTTGATATCCAAGCAAGCCCCTTTGGCCATGGCCCCTCAGTATGTCCTACTTGCAACATATCCCAAGTGCCCGATCATGAACCGTCTATAATTTTATACCATCATCCGCTTGTATCAACTAATCGATATGTATTTGTAGCTTTCTTACAGTTTTTGTTATAATAATTATTCGTGTTCTTGTGTGTTGGAGCCACCGAATGCCGACTCTCCTGCTTCTCAAACTCCCCTACAGATGCCTCCACATGCCCACACTGATCCCCTCAGGCCTACCCCTCCTACCCCTGTTGACAAGCGTAAGACTTCGAAGAGGAAGACTTACTCCTCTTCCAAAATATCAACGGGTTTCCAGTCACTGTCTGACACTATGCTGGCAAGAAATGCGCTTGCTAAGAAGCATGATCGTATGCTGTCTGAGTCTAAGCTCGCAAAGAGGCACGCACAGAGTGATGAAATTGACAGATGCTTTCGTCTACTACGCTGCCTCCCTAGATATGATGTCACTAACCCAATGTACAGTTATGCGATATCATTATTCTCAATTGAGACTAATAGACAGTTGTAGCTGTACATGGAAGATGATGCCAAACTTGCTGAGCAGTGGTTGAAGAACCTATGGGATGGGAAGACACCCCCCATCTAGTTGCCTGTGACAAACTATTCATTTGAAGACACTTGTTATTTTAGCACAGTTGTATAAGCTTTTATCAACTTTATTCATTTGACTCATGTGTGTCGTGAACTATTTTTAATTGTCCTGCCTACTATTCTCCATGTGAGTCTTGTCATTTCTCCTACCGTATGCATGTGACTCCTCTAACCTATATATGTAGGGCATGAGTGTGTGGAGAACCTGCTTCTTATCCTTACTATTCGACATGTGACGATCGTGATTAGTGTCCTATATGCATGTGACTCCGAGAGTGCTTATATATACATCTACGAGCCTACCTTATTGGAGAACCTTGTTGCATACTTATATATATATATATCAGCTGCTTAATTTCATAACCGTTTTAGCTACTGGCGGCCTCGACTTTGCTTCTTCTCGTCACGCAGCGTCCGGAAGTACTTCGTTGTGTCATCTTTGAAGTCATCCCTTGGGATGTAGACGTCTTGCTTCCCTGGGGCCTTCATCAGCTTTCCCCTTGGCTCCTCCACCTCGTCTTTGTCGGCTCTAGCAGTACTGGAATTTAGCTGCAACATTGCACTCCATGCGAGCAGTCCAGCGCCAACCACTACGTCGACATTAGCTAGAGCACTTAGGACTTTTTACACCGTCGTCAGCTCCTCCGGCTGATCAGAGGGAGTTTCCCTTGAGTCGGAGGAATTCTTTGCCATATCCAATCTCTTAGATGACACTCTTTCTATCTTTTCCCTCATGACCACGATATTATATATCCTGTAATCGCAGTTACACTAGCCCCTCACATCGTACAATTGCTTACACGACGGCATCTTCTGCTACTTCCAGAGCCGGGAAACAATGGACCCTCTAGTAAGCAAATCAGCTGACCCTCATTAACATTAATATGAGTCCATCAGCGCCGTATAGTTCATGCCTTTATTTTCATTTGTAGAGGTGGATGTACTTTGGCGACGACGATGAGAATGCTGAAATAATTAATCATTGTGCCATTGATATGGACCATTTTTCAAATCATCCCCTTTGTAATGTTGTTCACCCACATCGCCACAAGGGAGAGGAGTTAGTAGGTGACATGTTATATAATGTTACGAATGATCGAATGTGCAGGATGTCTGTCGTATGAACAAATAAACTTTTGTTGAATTATGTAGACAGGCTAGAGCATCCAGTCTGGAAGATAGTTGAGGCGCATCTGTTGAGCAACAACTCATGATTTTTTGTCAGCTCATGGGTCACGGTACGTCGGTTCGTAAGTTGGGGCATGAATTTTCCCACTTAGAAGAGACCATACATCGGTATGTGTATAAGGTGTATACAACATTAGAGCAATGGTTCCATGCTCGAATATGGCCCATGTTTCCATTCGAGCACATGCCATCTTACATTCGGAATAATAGAAAATATTATCCATTTTTCAAAGATTGTGTTGGGGCGGTAGATGGCACGCATGTCATGGCAAAGGTAAAGTCCGATGTGTCAAACTCTTATAGGGGTAAACACAAGGTTTTTAAAGTCCCAATTATAGATCGCCAAAGTGAAACACGTCAAACGAGTCCATATGAGATCCGATGAACGAGAGCAATATGATGGGTTTTAAGGAAGAAAAAAAAGAAGGAAAACTAGTTCGGTTCAGGCCGGTTCAGTTCAAGGAAAAGAAAAAAAATGAACCGACCCGAGCAAAGCTAGGGCCTTTCGTTCCAAACAGAGGCGATACTCTGTTCTGCTCGAGCATCGGAGCAAATAGTCAACCGGCAGGGACAGCGATGGCGGACTGGGCACATCGAGGTCTCGAAGATTACGACGATGGAAGCTCTCACGACGGCGATGGAGGAGAAGTCGGGCAGAAGCAGAAGCCGGCGATGGGTTGATGGCGAGCTCTGTTCGAACAGACGGCGGTGTTGAGCTTGATGGCGGACTGTGACGACAACCGGCGATGGAGGAGAACCCGATTGATGGCGGAATGGCAGTGGATCGGTGAGGCTCGACGAGGAGAAAAACAGACAGAGCACTGCTCAATTGGAAAGGAAAAAAAAATATAGTCGGCTTTGATTTGGAAAGTGTTGGAATTGGAAGAGGCGGATGTGAATAGGAAATCTAGTTTGGATTCCTTCCATTGAGGGACTTGGCTTGGCCGGTTATAAAAACAGCAATCGACCGAAGAGAGAAGGAGACAGCCGGAGGAGAGCTTTTACAGAAAAAAAATCATAGTTTTTTAGAGCAAAAAACAGAGAACTTTTGGGCCCGAATCCGACCTGATTCCGGCGTGATTTCTACCGGAAGAAGAGAGGAAGAAGAGGGTTGTTGGCCGGAGGTGGAGGAGGAGAGTCGATTGCCGGGAGAAAGCCATGATCTTGGGCCGATTTCTGAACTGCTACAGTGACTATTCGAAATTGCTACAGTAGCCGGCTCGTTGGAGGGGACGATGAACAGTACCTGCGCATGAACAGTATTCCGTGAACATTATTGGTGAATAGTGTTCCTAAAAATGACTTCTTAAGCAAATCAGGCTTCTTCTTTCTCTTATTCTATGTCTGGCTAATTTTCTTATCAAGGCTAGATGAAGCCCAAAATATGTATTATTACTCTTGATTGTTTAATGAATTAGAGTTGATATGATTGTTCTTAATGCGATTTGATGTTTCATAATTCGATCTAGTGCTTGACCATAGACTGGTAAGATTATGACTGAAATTTAATATTGATATTTCCTGTGTCTAGATAATAACAGGTTTGTATTGATTCTATGCCCGACCAAGGGATAGAATTAATTACATAATTTATAGTGAATGAACTTTTCATGCCCGACCAAAGAACGTGTAGTGAATTCACTGGTAATTCATGTGTCCGACCAAAGAACATGAATTACCATATCATATCATCTTGTGAAAATATTAATTAAGAGTAATAATTGCATGTTTAGTGGTGGATTTGATGCTTTGATATTCTCATCACTTGATTTCTTATTAAAGTTTGCTTCTTTAGTTAATTAAAATCATAAAAATTCAATCTTTTATTAGAATTAGATTAATCTTCCAAGTCCTTTGGGTTCGACCTCGTTTCCACTAGACTATACTGAGTCTCGTGCGATTGCGAGTAAAAATAGTTAAAAAATTCAATCAATCAATATGCGAACAAGGTGGGGTTCCTCGGTCCATACAAGGGTCAAGGTCACATGTATCATGTTGGTTCTTTCCAACAACGATGGCCGAATGGAAGGCATGAGATGTACAATTACATACATGCATCTCTCCGGAATACAATTGAGAGGGCGTTTGGGGCATTCAAAAAATGTTGGCACATTATGGAAAATATGCCCCTTTATCCAATTGAGATGCAAGCGAAGTTTGTATATGCTTGTGCTGCATTGCACAACTTTATTCACGAGAAACACAATAGGGCCAATGATGAAGACATGAGAGATTGGTTGCTGCCTGCGTACGAAACTGATGAAGCGTTCCGAGCGATGGGACAACCAATCAGCCATCTAGTAGTCATGCCAGGGAATGGTCGGGGCCAGATGATCGATTAATGGTACAGCTGAGAGATCGAATCCGTGATGAGATCGGTAACTCCCTTAATATCCCTCCTGATCCGCCTACGAGTTAGCCACGTTGACAACGGTAAATGTGGTCCATTTACTCCTACTTGATGGGAACCAAACTATAAGACATTTTATCTGATTAAGTGTAGACGCATGTTCATGCATTTATCTTCCATGAGTACTATTAATACATGAATATCTGCGTGTTTCAAGAAAATACATGGCAATGTCTATATGTAAATAACTTACATATCCTTGCGTTTAACATACAGTATATCATTTTGGCTGTTGAAAGTACATGCATGCGAGTAATGTACTGCACGTTAAAGGGAGTGGCCATTCATATCACCTAATTTGGATCATGATAGAGCGCGTCTATCGAGTAATCTACTGCACGATAAAGGAGCTACCATTCATATCGCCTAATTTGGACTGCGATAAAACACGTCTATCGAGTAATCTAATGCACGTTAAAGAAGCTGCCATTCATATCGCCTAATTTGGATCACGATAGAGCACGTCTATCGAGTAATCTACTGCACGTTAAAGGAGCTACCATTCATATCGCCTAATTTGGATCATGATAGAGCACGTCTATCGAGTAATCTACTGCACATTAATAGAGCCGCCATTCATATCGCCTAATTTGGATCGCGATGGAGCACGTCTATCGAGTAATCTATTGCACGTTAAAAGGATCGGCCATTCATATCGCCTAATTTGGATCGCGACAGAGCACGTCTATCGAGTAATCTACTGCACGTTAAAGGAGCTGTCATTCATATCACCATATTACTTACAAACTTACTGGGTAAACTACATTCATTTGGCATCAACCAATTACACTAAGATCGTTGTGCAGCCAATGTAATGTCCTGTAAACCAGATTTCCTACATCGTCAAATTCCCTCTCCATAATTCCCCTTAGCAGAACTGACATGTTCATAGGCTGATAGAGCATTGTTACGGCCGTCTGATCAAACACTGGTTTGATCACCCTGAGGTCAATTGAGCTGTGTACATCATTACGTAGATTGTGAAGTACTCGGAATTCTTTTGGAAGGGTGCATCCCTTATTTGGGACATCTTCCAGGTCCGAGCTTGTCTAATGTTGAAATGGGATGCAAGGAGATCATTCAAGCAGTCAACTACAAGTTGAGCAGCCACCTTATGGTGTGGGTGCGTCGCTGGATTCCTGCCTAGAGGATTGTAGAATCGCCACTGGAAGGTGGGGAAATGTAGAATCAGTAAGCAGTAATGGGTGCCCGTATAGATTGGGAAGAAGGCGTAAGACATCTCGCGGTCGATGCCCTTCAATAGCGCCTCTACCAACTTACTTTCCAGCGCTATATTATCCTTGTCGGGGCGGAACTCCTACAAAATAATAAGATATGAGATGAGAAGTATATCGTTGATTGCCTAAAGCACCGATAACAATAACCAAGGGTAGCACACTTACGAATTGAATAAATTTACCAACGATGATTTTTCCAAAGAAGCAGTATGGATACATCAATACATCCCGGTTCGCTTTTTGCCTCTTCTAGAGTAGTTCGAAGAATGCATCAATGACCTACATGTATTTGAATACAATAAGAGGTATTCGAATAAGATAAATGCCCTCGAAAAATGTCAATCATTTCTGCGTACCATGTAGTTTATTTGGGTCATCTGCAGCAAACTTAAGTAGTCTGCCTCGTAGAGTGTATATGATGGATACTTATGTTTTGGGTGCTTCATCCAGTGCATAATTGTCTTTCGATCTGTAGGCGACAACACAGCCATTTCAAAGCATATCTTGAGGTGGCGATAGTCGATGGGTGAGTCTGTATGATGAACTTGAGGTGTTTCAGCCTCGACTACATGCGCCTTGCCCTTTCTATTGTGCGTATATGCACCCTTCTCCTCATACGGACTGGTATCAGTAGGTGGCACAGATGCTCGTGGGGTCGGTTGAATGTTGCCTGCCTTCACTAATCGCCTTCTTTTTCCTGTCGGAATGGGAGGACCAGGTGAGAAGGCAGAAGTGGGTGCAGGTCTTCAACTTCCTCGCGTAACTTTGCCAGAAAGGTTTGGACAGTCTTAGCATTGCCGCGTGTAATCTTTGGCATGACTGTAATAGGCTCGCCAGCGGTGCGAGTCATCTGTGGTCAAACTGAAATAATAATATAAAGGCAACGAGGGAAATGAGGAATCTTCTTGATAGTGATGTACAACGGTCAAATACGATAGAGTAGCTATCGTATAATCGATTACACGATAGACACCTCTATCGTGTAATCGATTATATGACAGACATATATATCGTGTAATCGATTATACGATACACATATCTATCGTGTAATCGATTATACGATACACATATCTATCGTGTAATCGATTACACAATAGCTACTCTATGGTTAATAGATGGGGCAAGTGATAGTGAAATTACCTGATTTTGTTGTCTTGTGGGTGGGAACCTTGTGCCGTGTAGGAAGAGGCCGAACTATAATAGTTGCATCAGATGGAGGCTGATCTGCCTCAGCCTGAGGTGACAGATCCGTGGGCAGCACATCAACCTGACTCTCTGCCTCAGCTCATTGTGATAGATCCGTGGGCGACACATCAACATGCTCGTGGCTTTGGAGCCTCTTTTCCTTAGCCCTTTGTGATAGATCTGTCAGCGGCACTTCAACATGCTAGTCCATTGGGGGCCTCTCACCTGGCATCGCCCGGGTTGACTGAGTAGAGGGTTGGTTGGTCAGTTAGGGTGGACTTCAGCCCACTCAACGCACTTCGTTGGGGGGGTGGCCTCTTTCGGGTGACAGTCACAAGGGGATGTACCTTCTGGGGTGGTTGCTGGGAAGCATGTGGGACGTCGGCTCCCAATTTGTCAACTAGCACCCTAACTGAGTGGTTCAACTCCTTCATTTTTTGAATACCCTCAATTATTTGAGGAACGATGAATCCTTGAGTGTCTATCATATCGCTCTGTTCGATGGCGACATTAATGAGGGAATTAATCCCCTCAAGAACACCCTGCAAGGAAGTGACATGATGGTGGATAGTTGACAGCGTCCTCGTCCTCGGGGAAGATAGAGGTTGAGGTTGCTGGTGGGGGATGAGAGATGGCTCTTCTGATAATGGGGTTATGACATCAACGACGTCGGTTTGGACATCCAACATCTCCAATAGGTGAACGTAATAGGGTCAAAATCGGCGATGGAATTGGATGCCCTTATTTGCTTCAACCACCGGCACCCCAGATCCGGGCCACCTTCTCACTCTTGGACTACATGGACCCATGGTGGAGTGAAACAAATTGGTGTGCTCGAAGAACCATATCTGCGGAATAAGATAAAAATTCATTAGGCACTATGGATATATATACACTGCTACCGAGTCATCGATACAATGATATAGGTGCATACCATGTAATCAATTACGCGATAGAGGTGCCTACCGAGTAATTGACTACACGATATCCATAACCATCGAGTAATCAATTACGCGATAGAGGTGCCTACCGAGTAATTGACTACACGATATCCATAACCATCGAGTAATCGATTACACCATAGATGCCTATCGTGATCCACTAGCATCGAGTAATCGATTACACGGTAGAGATGCTTATCGTGCAATCGAGGGGACGATATTCACTATCATCAAGTAATCGATGTGACGATATCTACATGAATCGAGTAAGCAATTAGACTATAAGCTGAATATATGGATCTACGAATTACCTATAATACATACGCGGCTCCTTCCAGAGTCCCACCGCTACTCGTCTCTCCGGAAGATCTAGAGTGCAAACCTCTACATGACTGTGACATTTTTGACACAAGTATTTTATGGATGGGCCCCGACCAATTATACTTCGACAGTTGGGAGAGGTCGTTCAGATAGTCACATAGCTTTGTAGGGAATGATCTGGACGATTGTGTGAAGAGCGTGGTTGAGAACATGTGTAGGACGATCAACCAAACCCCATGTCATCCTCTGAAACATCTGCTACCCCTCTCAGACATTTATCAAGTAGGTCTTCGATGTATTGCCTCTCCGGTCTCTGCGTGGAGAAAAACTTATGGTAGAATGCACCTTCCCGAGCCAGTAGTTTACCATTAGGTGATTTCCAATTCACAATCTCACCAGATGCCCGCAACCCAGTGATGAGGGCAACATCCTGCTCAGTGAATGATAACCTTCTCCCCTTGATGTTGAACACTATAAGATGCTCATTCCAACATTCCACCAAGACATAAAGCAATTTCTAGCCACAACTACATCTTAGCCTTCCAATATGATGTGAAAAGCCGTCTCTTGCAATCGGTCCATGCAGTGTGGGTAACGCTCTGCAACTTGTAGAGACTTGGTGAGAGCGCCTGGTGTACACTGGGTGCGAAGGGATGGCCTCGAGTTATACTTCTTGGCGGTCTGGGAAGAGCTCCTCTCTTGGGTAGGAGAAGGTGGTTGATCCATCTATTCTGGAACGCATTCAATAGGATTTTATATTAGGTTACGATATTGACAGCATTGGGTTCCTGTGACACGATATGCGAGCGCAATCGTGCAATTGGACACACGAAATCAAACGATATAACAAAAATGTAGCAGCTTCCAAACAAAAAAGGTCTGATTTTTAAATCTTACCAGTGAGGTGGCGGTGTCTTTGGAGGATTGGTCAGCTCACCGATAACCCGACAGCCTGAAGAGGGCTATCTGGCATATCTACTTGGCTTTAAATCGTCGAGACGCCTGTTTCCACGGCTAGCAATCGCAACCGCTGCTGCTGTCGGCTCGTGCAATCGCCAAACCCTAACCGTGTAATCGCAGATGTGCAATGGTGTTCAAGCTCCGAAAACGGGTATTAATACTGGGTGACAGGTCCGACATGCATACTGACACGTGTGTTGAATTACGCGGCACGCATGCATAGTGACACGATGAAGGTTACATGCCACACATGCATAATGATACGTTTGATGTGGCAGTCGAATCATCAAATAATAAAAAGCTCTGCTAACGAGTAAATGATTACTCGATGAGCACCGCAATCGAGTAATCGTACACATGATAGATGCCCACGTGATGAGGTGGATAACAAGTAATCGATTATAGGATGAGCAAGGCCTTTGACATCCCGATTACACGATAGAGAAGGGTTATCTAGAGCAGAATATATTAGACGATGAGCACTTATATCGATTACTCGATGAACACCGCAATCGAGTAATCGTACCAATGATAGATGCCCACATGATGAGGTGGATAAGGAGTAATCGATTACACGATGAGCAAGGCCTTCGACATTCTGATTACACGATAGAGAAGGGTGTTCTAGAGCTGAATAGAATAGACGATGAGCACTTATATCAAGTGTCCGATTCTACGATAGCGGAACACATCGATATTACGCAATCGAGGATATCGCGTAATGTAATCGGCCAATCACTCGATTACATGATGGGCAACGCGATCGAGTAATCGATGGGAGAGGCGTAGCGAATGGTGTTTCCGGTGCGCCGCAAAATACAGGGATCATCCGACCAGCCACCGGGGGGGCCGCAGGAGAACTGGACGGCAGAGGAGAGAATGATGGGAGAGGCGGGGCGAAGCTCATTATGGGCAGCAGGAATTAGGATCATCTATTATGTATGGCATCCAGTTTAAGTGACCGCCGACTAGCCACCATCCGTCATCTCCAGCCGCAAAACCCTAGCTCATATGTTAGGGATATGTGTTAGCAATAGAAATATAAGAAATGTATAT
Organism: Houttuynia cordata; assembly: GCA_039654745.1. Classification (NCBI taxonomy): domain Eukaryota; kingdom Viridiplantae; phylum Streptophyta; class Magnoliopsida; order Piperales; family Saururaceae; genus Houttuynia; species Houttuynia cordata. The sequence continues at coordinate 5,530,730 of CM077502.1, read as the reverse complement.
TTTCGGAACATTTTTACCCTAAAAGGTTGTTTCTCAATTTGCTTCCCAAATATAAATCAGGTCGATAAATTTTCATGTTCCCAAATAGAAATCAGTTGAGCTAAAACACATTGAAAATTGTCACTTATCAACCATGTGTTTTTTCAACTTTCAAACATATATCACCTATCAACCTTGACAATTTTCACCCTTGTTAATTTTCACCCTATTTTTTTTTTAACTTCCAAAGGCACCATTAATAACTTCTCCCTTTTGTGTACGACGAGGCTTTGTAGTTTGTTCCACGCAGGCTGAAAAGATTATTAGGGGAGTATAAGTATTCACTCAGTCGCCCAGCATGCCATGTGGGATTTATGGCACGTAACTTGGCATGCCCCCTCCGTGTGCCCCAGTGTCGGAGAAAGACAAACCCCCTGCCCTGTTACCCATGCTATTTCTGGCGCAAAGTCTCGTGTACTAATAAACTATCCATGGTGTAATATCTCTTATAGTAGATTAGGCAAAAATATACTCCCTCCTTCCGGAATTAGTATCACCATAATGTTTTTTAAAATGAACTCTTCATTTTGAAAAACGTTATGGTGATAATGATTCCGGACGGAGGGGAGTACTGCATTTAAAGATAATTCAAATTTATTGGACCAAGCAAATTCAGCCGTGTAACGACTAACGATAGAAATATATATGTTTTCTCAAACAAACAGGTTTCATTGGACCAAGGGAGTACTAGATTTCATGGGTCGACAATGAGTAGAGATGCAGCCTGATTATTTGAATGGGAAATTACGATAAGCTCAAAATAATTTGTGGCCAGCTAGTCAAGGATTCATATCCTCCCTGAACAGAGGGAGTATATAGCAGGCTTTCAATTAATAAACTGTTTCTTATGTAAATTAATTGACTTTGAATTTATATGATCGAGGAACCAAAACATGGACCCAACAATGGTCATACCCCTCGACAAAAATTTATTCATTGTATAGGAATGCATGGATTTCGGGATTGATGGCGCATATGTTAGCCCAAGTATTATGCTAGTGCACATGCGCTGAAGTGCACTAGCGTGTGCGCCATTGATAAGCTCCTTTAAACACTCAAATGCTCCCCACCAGCTGGCCCACACAATCTTTATTGTGGTCCAAACATAGCCTTTTGGTACTCATGGAAATTAAATGACAGAGCCGTAGAGTAGCGTAGTGGGGTATGATCAATGTAAGAGTTATGCTATACAGTTTCATGCGGCTTTCCAGGCATTGGGGGAAGGCCCACAGATTTACTAGTAGGGCCCACCCAAAGCCTAGAAAGCTGCCTGAAAAGACGACTGGTTTATACATTTTTCCCCAATGTGAATGTCCATTTGTAGATTCTAGAATGAGTTTGAAATTTGTTTTTGGAGGTGCATGGAATTTGCAATTTAACCGATACTAGTTGTGGGGATGCAGAGAATAGATCCTCGATATTAAAAGGAACTCGTTATAATAGCTATAGGAACAACTATAGCAAATATTCTACCTTACACTAAAAAAAAACGACAAATGATATTCTAGCACAAAAACATCCTAAGAACGCCACCGAACATCTGTGTGTAGTTTTTTATTTCTTCTAATGCATTGGTTATTTTCATGTGCTGAATGTGCAGAAATTTTAGCTCAAATATCAACAGGCCAACTGGATTTGAAGAGTGAATTCATCCAACTCAGTTTCATTTCTATCTTCTTCTAATTCTTTAATCACAGTCTGAGCATAATTGGAAAACAACAAAATGCATTGCATTTACAATCCAAGATCTATGATAAACAAGCAACACATCAGTGAATACAAAGCCAGAATCAACATGTGCTGCTCTTCTGTGATATTTGTGTTGGGCCGTTTTAATTATCATATAAGAATCAAATGGGCAGAAAGGCCCAATAGTTTTTTTACGGTGTTTAAATATAAAATTTTTAAAAAGATCACTTTTTCTTTAAAAAAAGTCACTTTTGCCATTTTAAACTTACTTTTGCTGGTAGAGAAGCTGGAAGGTTTCTTTTATATTTTTAACAAATAAAAAATTAAAATTGAAAGGTTTGACAAAGAGCCAGTCTAATAATTTTGATTACTTTTGAGCTTAACCAATTATAAAACAAAAATGTTATCCAAAAAAAATTATAAAGAAAAATACTAACAAAACTTAGCCGTAGATCACTTAAGCACATTTATCAACAATTATAATTATCGTAAAAAAAATGAAAAAAACATGTCAAGAACCTCTTCACCAAAATTTAACATTAGTCCACAAACTCTGTACAACCACAATCACATAGAGAGAAATTAAAAGAGTAGTGTTATTAGGAACAAAATTACAGATCAATGAACTGTATAAATCAGTTTAACAGTTTGATTCAAAATCTCTCAAGGCCTAGAGTCCATAAAATAACAAAAGCAAAATAAGAAATAATCAGTCTCCTAAATTTAGAACTTACAAATTAAACCCATGCAATAACCCGCACACTTGCCACCATGCATTTGGAGAATCATGAAGAGAAAATGGAGGCAAAGTCCGGCATAGAAGAATCTTGATGATGACAAAACAGTAGGGAAGCAATCTCGTCATCTTCCATGGCTGAGGAGAATGATGGCATCTCTCTTTCGCTCAACTCCCACAAACCAAGATCATCGTTATCACAGAATTCCAGTTGTGCCAAGAACTTGTCGCCATCCACATTGTTTAAGGACGACGATGAAGCAGAAGGATCTTGCGGCAGGGACGGCTGGTCGGTCACCTCCGTTGCAGTTGCATTACGAGCCTCCTCTGTCAAATGCTGTTTCTTGGCCGCCATCTCTTCCAGCCGGGCCACAACTCTGTGCCGAGTCTCCTCCAGATGCCTCTCAACGTCTCTCAGCTTCCCGCTCTCCTCCGAGCGCAGGGACCAGACGGCCTCCTTGTGCTTTGCTTTCTTGATCTTCTTGGCCGCTCGCTCGATGGAAATCCTGCGCTCCAGATGTGAAATCTCATGCATAAGCTGCGCGACTTCGCTGCACGGATGCTGCTGGCCGTTGACGGAAGCACCGGAGAGGAAGGCATCAAGGAAGGAGTCCAAGGACGAGGAGGAGGAAGAGAAAGAGAAGGGACGGCCGGAGGGGGAGAAGACGAGGATAGCGAGGGAGGCGCCGGTGAGGACAGAGACTTCGGCAGCCTTCTTGAAGAGGCCGGAACGGCGCTTGGAGAAGGTGACCAGCCTCTTTTGCTTGTCCTCCACGAACCCTAACCCCGTCTTCCTCTTCTTCTTGATCGCCATTGCCATCTCCATCATGGTATCTCTTTCGCAAAGTCAGAACTCAGAAGAGATTTGTGAGGAGGAATGGCAGTCCAAAGTCGGCTGTTTAAACTTTAACGTGGAAATAAAATAAGAGAATATTATATATATTTCCTAAGTCCAAGATAGGAAATCACCCTGATTCTGTAACTTCGTATTTTACTATTTTTTTGATATTACATTTAGTATTTTTTTCCAACATTTCTAACTTTTGCTGCACGCAGGTTATGAAAACATGTTTTATGTATATACTTGTCTTTCTTTTACGAAAAAGTTTATATGAGAGCCATGCTGAGACGATCTGGACTGTCGGATTGAGTTTTGACAACGGGCGGTGATTCAAACCTGCCAACCCACCTCTAGAGGGGAACTCGTTGGCCCAGATTGTCTCCGCTCACGCAGATGCATGTGAGCACGGGTGTCGGTATGAGCCGAGATAATTTGAGTTGTCGGATTGAGATCTGATGGTGTGCAGTGTTTCAAATCTGACTATAAGCACACCGCCGGATTGAAATCTGATGGCCCAGATGGTGTTGGGTCCTGCAAATGTCCGCAATCACTGTCTTATACAGTCATACACAGACATGATTATCCTTATCCTGCAAATGCCTCTGAGCACGGGTGTCCGTATGAGCCGAGATGATTTGAGTCGTCGGATTGAGGAGCTTTTTCCATATACCTAGCACCACTTTTTGTTTTTCTATATTACCTGGAATCACTTTCTTTCTTCTATATGACCTAAAAATTACCAAAAATACCCCCAGGAAGAGGTATAAGTCATCTCCAACCCCAAACTCTACATATTAGGGATCGTTCAATCAGAGAAAAAGGCGTTCTGGAGAAGTTCCGTTCAGCATCTCTGCCCGTATCATTGTCGGCGCCGACATCGTCCAAATCGAGAAAGGTCAAAAAGCAGGAAAAAGAGCGGAAAAGATTGGCAAAGCGGTCTGTACGCAAAAAAATTGCAATGGAGGCATCATACATCAAAAATAGTATGTCAAATTGAAATACGATAATTTTTTTAATGAAAATTGGTCCCAACTGTAACAATAGTCGTGTTTTCGAAGACACGACTCATAGACAATGATTTTCACTCATATATGGTTGAAAATCTTACGGTTTTTGTACTTATTTCGGTATTGTAATGTCAAGTACTGATGGAGAAGATACCTGTGTGCTTACACTACGATAGAGTGTTTACAAATTCTAATGCGTACATGAGCGGAAAACGGAAGCTCATGCCTCTATATACAAAAGTAAAGTACCTGAAACTATTGGAGCAAGTGGAAGAAAGATTACCATTGAAGTCTGCATCTGGTACATTATCTTTGACGTGTCTTGTTGATTCTAGATCCCCATACGTCCTTGAAGACTATAAAGACCTAAAGACAATGTTTCTCCTTCACAAGAATAAGCAAGGAACAAATGGACTACTCGACCTGTACGTGGAGTGGACTTCTACTTGCAATAAAATGGAGACTTCCACTGGCAATAAAGAAATGAATTCTAGTCCAAATAAGGAGGAGGAGAGGATACTAGAGGCAGAAGTGAGGCCGGCTAGTCCGGGCAATAAGACACCTGCATCAGTAGTTGGAGGAAGAGATGAAGATTATTTACTTGAAGCTGCGAGGTAAGATTTGAAGACACGACCTGACTACAAGTCATGTTATCAACGACACGACCTAACTTCAAGTCGTGTTCTCGACGACACGACCTGACTTCAAGTCATGTTCTCGATGACACGACCTAAATTCAAGTCGTGTTCTCGAAGACACAACCTGACTTCAAGTCGTTTACACAATATGCAGTCCATTTATACAATTTTTTTCACACAGATTGGGAGATGGTAATGAAAATCTGAAGGATGAATTTTCGACCCAAGACGATGACCAATTTCAAATCATTGGCTTGAATGGGGAAGAAGGTGAAAGTGAAGATGAAGATGTAGATAAAGAAGAATTCTTCGATGAGGAGATGATGAGTGGGATGAGCCTCTTACACTACCAGATTTTCGCCAACCAAATCCCACAGGAAGACACGATATAGAACTCCAAGATATAGCAAAGCATCCACTTCTAGAGTTACCACGGGATGAGACACATCTAAAGGGAAATCTGTCGCATCGGAGCCGCAAGATTTAGAGGACGATGAGTACCACAATATTGATGGTGATGGTGGTTGGGATTGGGGTACCTATTCTGCACAGGCCGGTCCTTCAAAACATTGTGAGGAGGAGACGATGTTGACTGGTAATTTGCAAGCAGACGACTACGAGGCACAACTTTCCTTAGGGGCTATTTTCGAAAGCGTCAAGCAGTTCAAGATGGTTCTCACTAATCTGGAAATCAAGAGGAAGTTCATGTTCAAAATGGTAGATGAGAACATGGACACATTTGCTGCAACGTGCAAGGTTACGGGGTGCAAGTGGTACATACGGGCTTCGAACAGACTTGACTGAGTTAGCGTGACATGGAGGGAAGTAACGTATACATGTGACACTTTGATAAGTTCAAAAGATCATCCATTGACTTCACACATCTGAATTGCAAGGAAGTGTCATGGCCTCCATAAGGATTCAACTCCATAAAAATGGCAAATATCCAACAGTACATTGAGAAACATTGGGGAGGGCAAAAGAGGAATTGATCCGATTGATCGATGGCAACCCTAAAGACACATATCGCATTTTGCCACATTACAGAAGGGAATTAGAGCTGTCTAATCTAGGTACACATGTGGTGATCGAAAGATATTGTGATATGCCTGAAATTGAAATTCAGTTAGCTGGATACAACTTCATACATGTGTTTTGGATGTTCGGCCCATTCGCAAGAGCATTCCGAAGATCATTGAGGCCGTTGCTTACTGTTGATAGAACATTCCTAAAAAGAAAGTACCCTGGAGTTTTATTGGTTACTATAGCACTCAAAGGGAATCAACAATTAATGTGTCTTGCATATGCAGTTGTCAAAAAAGAGACCATACAAACGTGGTAAGTATACAAACAGGACTTCATGGGTAGTCATGTATACAAAAACACGACTTTATGTGTAGTCGTGTCTTCAAGCACACGACTACTTATGAAGTCGTGTTCTTTTATACACGACCTTGTTTAATATGCTTTGACTCTCACTTGTGACTTACAGGACTTGGATCCTCGCCTTACTAAAATCGTTTCTTTTTACGGACCCCTCGACCTCTCTGGACACAATTATTTCCGATAGACAGATGGGACTTTTGAGAGAGATCGCTGATGTCTTTCCCGAGGCTTACCATGGGTTTTGCCTGAGGCATATGGCTGCTAGTATGCTTAGTCAGTGGAGGAGCTGCTATTCCGAGCTGTTGCATGCTTCAGGAGACCAGAATTTGAAGAAATCATGGAGAAGCTGAAGGAACACAATGAGGTGGCCTGGAAATATGTTGACAAGATTCATAAAAGATATTGGGCTAACGTAGAATATACGGGTAAAAGATATGACACTCTCACATCAAGCAGGTCTGAATGTGTAAATAATATGCTTATAAAGGCTAAGCTTTGGCCAATAACTCGGTTGATCGATCAAACGCATGCGACCTCAACCGCCCATTTTCAGAGATATCGAATGGAAGCAGAAGGGCTAACTACTCCGTTAACAAAGTATGCATAGAATCATATCAATCAAATGAGGAATGATCTGTACATGAAATATGTATTTTATTATCTCTTAAACTTATGTTTCTGCTAGTATTTGTTTAGAATTATTACTACTTTAATATAGTTTTTGGTTTTTGTAGGAAACGAGAGCAAAACGCAGAAATGGGATAAAACGCGACTCTAATGATTGAATATTTACAACTTCGATTGCATATCTCTGATGGGACTGATTTAAGCTTCATGTTAAAGTACACGAAGTCAGCTTTCCAACGCCACTTACTGTTCGCAATTCGGAGTTCTGAGCAAAAAGTTATGATCATTTGAAATATCGCGCGCGAAAGAGACACAATTAAAGAGAAGATCTGTTCAGATTATATCCGGTGGCTGAGATTATGACGACGGGTTTTAAAGAAGAAAAAGAAAAAAAAAGAAAAAAAAAGAGCGCTGAACCGGCTGGTTCAGTGCCGGTTCAGTTAAAATAAAAAAAAACCGGCCCGAGCCGAAGCTCGGGCGCTCGGGCTTCGGCCGTTTCATCACAGAAGCCGGTGCTCTGTTTTGGATGAGATCGCCGGAGAACGGCCGCTGGGACGACGGTGGGTCTCGCCGGTGGGCTGAGAAGACGGCGACGATCACGAAGGAGCTTCACGGCGGCTGGGCACGACGAGGTCTTGGCGACGGAGGAAAAATCATCACGGCGGCGAAGCTCACTGTGAGGAGCTCTGTTCTGACCAGAGCGATGGCCGACATTAACGGCGGCGCTTGTGACGCCGGCGGGACTGCAGAGATTGACAGAGATGAAATCGGCAAAGGAAGGCTGACTGCGTCTCAATTTGGGAAGTTTAAAAATGGAAGTTTGGCTCATAATCGAAGGATAGCGAGATTGCTTTGGAAAGATTTCGAAACAGAGGAAGCTGAATCGGGAAGGCAGCAAGGGGGAATTCAAAAGTCTATAAAAACAGACCGGGCGACAGAAAACACAGAGCTTGACAAGAAAACAGTCGACAGAAGGAAAAACACAGAAAAACAGAGAGCGAAAACAGAGGAAAAACCAGCCCTTTTCCGGCGTGATTTGGCCGGATTCCGTCGGGTCTTTGGCCGGAAGAAGAGAAGGAAGGAGGAGGAGTCGAACGCCGGGAGAAAGCAGTGATTTTGGGTCGGATTTGAAGTTGCTACAGTACTGATTTGCAACTGCTACAGTACGCGAGTTCGCCGGAGAAGATGATGAATAGTGAACAGTGCTACAGTACTTCGGTGAACAGTATTTTCGATAATCCGACAAACCAGGCTTTTTCTTCCCTTATTTCTATGTCTAGCTAAATTTTGTTGTACTAAGACTAGATGAAGCACTGCTGATTGTTTGACTCTCAATACTTATTTGCATTTCTAAAGTTGTGATTTTTATTCCATATGCTTAATAATTTGCTATGATTATTCTGTTGCTCGAGAGAGGGTAGAGTAATTGTTAGTTAAGGGTTTGTTAATGTTCGAGATTATTTGAATAAAAATTGCATTTTTATGATTGATCTTTGCTCGAGAGAGGGAGATTAATTAAGTTAGATTTAATTGTTTAGTTGCATGTTCGAGAGGGCTGCATACATTACGATTATTCGTGACTTCGAGAGGGGCACGGGTAATTGATCACTTGGAATTGTACGGGTTTAACGGAGAGGATAGCTATTTGGTTTGGGTGGATTCGAAGTCTTAGTATATTTCTCATCATATTATTTTCACATAAGTTTCATTGCTTTGTTAAATTAGAACTTCTCATTCTGTTATAACTAGTTTCATAAAAAATCAAATCTTTCATTAGAATTAAGTTGAATCAGTCCAAGTCCTTTGGGTTCGACCTCGTTACCACTAGACTATACTGAGTCTCGTGCGATTGCGAGTAAAAAAGTAGAAAAATCAATCAATCAAGGAATCATAGTGTTGGAATAGATCGAGTGCAACTGTTATCATTACTGTAGTTTGAAGTGACATCTTTATACCATGTGGTAAGTCGTTTTCAATTGAATTCACGTTTTAAGCATGAAGTCATGTATTCATAAAGTCGTGTCATCGAGGACACGACTATTCATAAAGTCGTGTCGTCGACGACACGAATATTTATAAAGTCGTGTCTTTGAAGACACGACTACTCATTCAGTCGTAGGAGGGCCGCACACTTTTTTAGTGCTCCGGGTTGACAATACGTCCGAATAACCGGTCGCGCATAGTAAGTTCTCTTTACATGTGACTCTATTGGAGCCTTCCTCTTCCTGCCCCTCTATTTTTGCTCTCGAGGTGCAAACAGAAATTCCTGATCCTCCTCCTCTTCCCTTGGTATTTGCTCCATTGAGTCATCTCTTTCTGTATCCATCTGCAAGGAGATGGTACAAAAAAATGAAAAAAAGCGTGTCATAAAGACACGATATGATATTAAGTCATGTCGTCAACGTGACTTAATATCATATCGTGTACACAAAAACACGAATAGAATAAATTCATGATTTCGCATACATTACTTAAACCAAATTAACAAATCGAAAAGTTGGAGTTACTCAAAGAAAAATCAGTATGGATTGTAGCTTACCAGTAATTTTTTGTTATTTTTGGGTGTATTTCAGTAACGATGAGGCGTTGCCACCGGGGAAAATGAGTTTCACCTCTGGTCGCTGGCGACAGAAGGACGCTTTGGGAGTGTTCTTCGCTGCCTAGCCGCCAAAAAACTAGCCCGCCGGAAACCCTAGCTGGAATATGCTCCACACGTGTAATGGTCACTCCGCTGATTGCATGGAGCCGCGAAGGGACATTGATAAGGTTGCAGCTCAAAATCGCCGCAGGGGGCCGCTCCAAATCACCGTAGGGGGCCTCATTTCATGTCATCTTCAACACGTTCCTTTCTCATATCTAAGACACGAAAAAAAACATAGATAAAGGGCATTTTCGGTACTCTAGGTACCGATTCAGAATCTAGGGTATTCTACTTCTTGGATTTTGGTTATGAAGTGATGTGTGTTTGGTTGGACATAAGGAAAAATCAGCATTTTGGTGAATAGTCTATTTGGCAACATAAGCAAAAAGCAGATTCTAGAATGCTAAGTTATAAAATGACCTTTCATCAACCATCCTCAACAATGCGTTTCTTACTAATTTCTGATCTGTTTTGGCCCTTTTTTTCATTCTTCCTCATTTTTAGTACTCTTTCTTATAATGATGATATCATAAATATGTTGAGCCACTGCGTACTATTTATCGTAGATGTTGTGGTATTTTTTTATAGGATATCAAGGTCATTAGTATATCATGATGATTAGAAAGAACAGCAAAAGTAAAGAATAACAAAAAATGAGAGAGATATGAACCATTGAAGTTTGTCCCATTTTAATGAAGGAATCGTGTAATCCAATGCATGATAGCCTAGTTATCGTGTAATCGATTACACGATAACTTTTTTAATAGGACAAACTTAAACTATGCAATTTTTACTCATTTCTGATCCGTTTTGGCCTTTTTTTAAATCTTCCTCATTTATAGTGCTCTTTCTATTCTCCAAATACCTTAACCGCTGCGACATCATACCTTACCCCCGCCCTCCCACCACCGCCTCATCCGCCCCCTCCGGCTCCGCCACGCCGCTGCTAACACCAACACTACACTACTCAATCCGAAAGAAATCCCCACCCAATGCCGCCGGGTAGACCACTCAACCCCCAATTTGCTAACAACTTGCCCGGAATTCAACCATGTTGCAGAAGATAAAGGACGCCCAAACTGGATAGACTTAACTGGGACACCGTGCGCCGGTGAGCGGGCGATAGGGGACCGGTGCCAAGGTGGGCTTGGAGAGGAAAGCAAAAGAGGGAGGGATGAAGATGACATGGCCGGTCTTCTTCTCCCTCTGGGGACACGAGGAGTGAGGGACAACAAGTGAAAAAACTTCACGCATTTTCCTGTCACCTGCACTTCATCGCGGAAATCTCCTCGTGAGGAGATTCTGCATTTCGTCGACTTTCCCCAAAATTTGGGGCGGAAAGTCGACTTTACTACATGGAGGGATTCACGTAAGGTAGTGCAACCAAACGCGCTAGTGCGGAAAGCGCCTGATTCTAAGAGAATCTGATGCGGAAAGTGTCAACCAAACTGGCCCTATAAGCACACCACCGAATTGAAATTTGATGGCCCAGATGGTGTTGGGTCCTTCAGATGTCCGCAAGCCCTGTCTTATACAGTCATACACAGACATTATTCACATACTTATTACTCCCTTTGTCCGGAATTATAATTACTAAAAAAATTTTCAGTATGAACTAATTTCCGTCCGGAATCATCATTACCATAAGGATTTTCAGAATGAAGTAATGAACTGAAATTAGTTCATTTTACGCTATGGTAATAATAATTCCGGACGGAGAGAGAACATTTTGATAAAGAGTACTACGTAACTTTTGCTCAGGCTGATGTGCTTATACAGAAATCATTCATACTTTATTACGTTTTGATATAGTCTACTACGTAACTTTTGTTCTGATGGCTATGTAACTGTTAATAGCATAAATCTTTCATCCGATAGTAGTTGTCCAAATTACATCAGCTCAGGCTCCTAAACGGGCAATTTATATACACTGTCTGTCCTGTTTTAGATGCTTCATTGGGAAAAAATATTGATTTTTATTCGACAGTGGAAACCCCAGCTAATGGGAGGAAGTAGAGGTTCAATATTGATATCGGACTTCAACTGATAAAATAATATTGTGTAATCTCAATTTTTAAGTTTTTTAAAATATCGTCGATATATCAGTATTTTTTTATAAAATAATTTTTAAAAAATAAATAAAAATTTTTTTAAAATAAATTTTTTTTAAAAAAATCAACTTTCCCATTTGTTTCCCATCCTATGTCAAGTGGAAGGATACGAGTTTAAAATACAAACACATATTTTGAATTATATATGCATTTTTATGCTTGTCTAAATTACTATCAATCATTTTAGAAGTTACATTGTGAAAATACATGATAAAAATATGCAAACACATATTTTGAATTATATATGCATTTTTATGCTTGTCTAAATTACTATCAATCATTTTAGAAGTTATATTGTGAAAATACATGGTAAAAATTAGTTTTAGACCACCGATATTTTTTTACACAATATCTCCGATATTTTATCTCTTTGGTCAACTGATATTTTACCGATATCCGATACGACATTCTTTGTATTGGACACGATATTTTTTATCGACATATTCTTTCTGTTGATGGCAATATATATGTGTTTACAGATAAATTCTTTCCTTGATGACCTTATATTAGAATTTGTATTCCCTTTGGCTCATAGACCACCACATTTATTATTTTTTGCGTTAATAATGACATTTTATTGAGTTTGCATTGAGTTACGCTTTATTTCTTGAGAGCTAGTTAAATGACAACCGATTTATCAACCTTATATGGCTCCTACCGATTTATTAATATCGGAAATTGCAATAAACACGAACATCTGACTACAAATATTTGTATGATATATATTTGGAGTACATGTATATCTGTAAGAAGGTAATGAACCAGCAACAAGAGAATTAATTAAAACGAGACATGATATCTTGGATCTGTTTAACAATGTTTTGCAGCTGAGGAGCACCCTGCAAACGATTAAAGAGAAAACTTCGCTAAGGAGTAAGAAAACAGTTAACACAGTTTATACAGCAGATGAATCTCTCTCAAAAAAGTAACCATTTTCTCCACCCTACATCAATCAATCAAACCATGAAATTTAAATTTTGTTCCAAAACTAAAATTAATGGAGAAGACGGAAATGAGAAAACACACACAACATAAACACAAAAAGACAAGCCAAAATGTTCTCTCCAAAATGTTCTCTCTGAGACTTACCTTTCCTTCAAAGAATTTAACACAAATACACAACCGCATCATCTGCAAATTAATTAGCACATGGGCAAGCTTTTTGTCATGAACTCTTTTGTGAGAAGAATTAATTAAAAAAATTCTTTTGGGAGAAGCATTTGGAAGACAAAAAGTTTCTGACGTACAAAAGGGTATTATCAGATTTACACCTCATAGCACTTCAAAGAATACACTCTATATTGGCTAACAAAAAAAAACAGCTTGTACAAAAATGCAGTGCCAATTTATTATCTATATGTTATTTACCATTTCATGGCCAGGATATAGCCAAAAGAAAAACAATAGGAACAGATCATTTACAGAATGCGTTGTGGAACAGAATGTATATAGGCAGTAGTGTAGATTGGGGAGTAGCAGAACCATTCACATTAGGTAGCTTGGCAACCAAGTAGCTGGGGCTTCTTCAGATGATACTGCTGAAACCGTTGCCTCGCATACTCCATGTAATCAAAGTCAATTTTATTCACATGCCCCTGTAGATAAAGAAGAGACATCGTTAATACTAATATCAATGCATCAAACAAATTGAGAGATGAGTTACTATAGACTACCGAAATGATTCCCCACAGCCCCCAAACCAAATGGCTGGCTAGAGTGTATTTCTCGGTGTCTTGGAGTAGTTGCTCAACTTCATGATCAGTAGGTTCATTCCCTAAAAAGAAAGAAGAGTACCACTCTTAGCATCAGATGTACATTGCAGAAATTCCACAAAAGTACATGGAGATAAAACCCTTATATATGCTACTCATGGTGGTTTGTCCCTTTGTCCGTCTGGGGACTAGAATTATGCATATTATACAATCCTGTTTCTTTTTCTTCTCCTTGATGATATTAAAGTTACAACTGGCTTACCCATTCTCCATTTTATTTAAAATCATAAACAAAAAAAAACATCATAAATGTGTTTTTTGTAGAAACCCTAGCTAAAATGCACAAATTTGAGAGACATTTGCTTGCCCTCGATACTTTCTTCCATGGCAGTAGGAAGCAAAATGTTTACAACTAATCTAAGGTTCACTGATGCTCTGCTCTCTCCTGACTTAACAATTAACATATAGCCCAAATCATTTGCTACCAAAAATTAGACATACCTGAAGAACAGAGATATGATATGATGAATCTCTTGCGCTCCTCATGATCTGTATCAACTCATAGACAACATGGGAACTTAGAATTTCCAAAAAAAAACATGAAACTTCGAAAAGCCAGTTTGAAAATTATTTAAGCTAAATATGTCCCGCCCAAACATCAAAAGGAAGATAGACAAATAAAACAACAACTTAGACAGAATACCTGGGTATTTGCTGAAGTCCATAATATGTGGAGTTTCAGTATGATAGTTCGCAGCCATCTCACAGAAATGATTAGCAAAATCATATGCCACAGGGTTAAAACTTGCATACTCATAGTCCTACATATCAGGAAGTGATGACAAGCTGCTTTAGTTAAAAAATTAAAAATCTAGCGTACAGCAAGTCAAACTAAAATCAATTTAGTAACAGCACAAGGCACTAATAGAAGAAGAAGAATGACTGAAACAGAGATCATGACAAATATTATTGCATTACATAAGGACCACAGTAGATTATACATAAATCAAGCTGATACTTACAATTATTGTTACCATTCTGGTCTCTTCATCAAACATTATGTTTCCATACTGAAGATCATTGTGGCAAAACCCAATTATCTGATCTTCCAGAGATAAAGTGTTTTCCAAAGAAGCAATCTCCTCATCCATCATGTCCAGCTGAAATTCTTTGCACTCTTCAGGGGAAGCCAAGCGTTTTGCTGCCTCAAGCCAGTTTCTGCAGAAAAACTATATTCACTCTGGGATTCACACAAATATGCAGAAGATAGAGGTCATACGTGATTTTTTTTGTCAAAAAATACCTTAATCTCTTCCAAAGGAACACACTCCTCGGACCTGGCATGTCAAGATCATGGAATTCCTTCAGTTTTACAGATATAAGTGCAGTAATGTCTGGGTCACGCAAATCAGCTGCAGAAAGTGTCTGTATTACGAAATAACATGATAAGTTAGAATGAATAACAAGACATGGTCTGTATTACTTAGATGAACTTCTGAAGAATTTGTTTTATATGCCTCAAGTTTAGACAAGATTCCTTCATTTATGCCAACTGTTTTCATTAAGCATTCATCCAATTTGTTCAACCAATTTTCTTTACCCTACTTCAAACTTAAGAAGAACAAGCATTGGACATTACAAATTAGTTCTGCCAAATCATAGCCTGGCTAAGTCTAGCCATCCTATTGTCGTGGAAAAATATCTCATTTGGTTTCGATGCAATTATTAAGAATATAAATTTCACAGCTCGATAGAATAGAATTTTGAAGATTAAAAGTCATAGACCCTCTAATAGCATAATCATAATCATAATCATAATCATAATCATAATCATAATCATAATCAAGTAGCGCCTTTTCCCAACAGTTTGGGGTCAGCGACATGGATCTTACGCCATTCTAGCCTGTTTTATGCATAGACCCTCTAATATGTCTAGCTAAAACGGTAAAAACCTTGATGCGACACTATTGTCATTGACCATATACATACAACTCATTTTAACAAAAGAAGAGAACATGTTGAAGAGCACAACAGGATTTACAAAAGAAAATTCACTGGACACGACAAGCAGTAAATGATTCAAACAACCCATCCCGTGGCTGAGACTCATAAGCTAATAGATGTAGAAAATTGCATTAACTCAAGCCTATGTAAGACAGATGAATTAATCACATACAATAGTACTTAACTGTATTACAGAGACTGTACTCACCCTGGCATGAATAAATTCTTCAATCCTTCCAGAAGAAAAGCGACCAAGAAGTCGAGGGCCCTGTCCGTGCTTCGACATGCACTCAAATGTCCGGATCTCGTCCTCCCTAGCAAAGAAAACATCCACTCCTTCACCATAAATTCTGACGAGAACCTTCCTGTCGAGCACCCCTACAGCTGTTGGCCAGGTTATCTCGTAGACCTGGTTGGTCATGGCACCTTTGATCGGAATCACCTGCAATGCCTTTGAATCAGCAACATCAGTCCATTTGGAAGCCAAAGAATGTAAAATACCCTTTGCCTCATCTGGAAGCCGGAATTCACCATCATAGGTGACTGGATCACTCTTTATCTTTGTTGCAAGAGCCCCCATTCTTAAAGCAGAATCAGCAGAAAATACAGAACCTGGAGGAAACAAAATGACCCAATTTATTAAGCAATCTGAATCAAACAAATCTTAGTATAAATGATATTATCAGAGCTTATCAAGATGAAATTTGCCTATTAGAGACAAGAATCCAATTAATCAAGATTCTGAGTGCCCATCAAATTGAATAACCAAACAGCTAGTTATAAAAAAAAAGATAAGAAACAATACTTTTACACTTAAATGTTGCAAATATTATCTCAGAATGCAATAACGTCTAAATAAGGGGGAACAGCATTATATCCATCAAATCGGAATGATCTGCAAAATAGACCAATCTGACGACAAACCCACCACACCAACCAAAGATGTGGTTGCAATCGGAATGAAACAAATCACACAAGAAATGATCTAGTCAGAGCTTATCAATCTGAAATACGATAAAAAAATTTAACAAATTTTCAACTAATCTACCTACTAGAGACAAGAAACCAATTAACTAAGACTCCTGACAAAATTTTGAGTGCCCATCAAATTGTTCAATAACCAAGCAACTAATTCTTGAAATAAGACAAAAAAAAACAACACTTTCAGCACTAACTGTTGCAAAAAATGTTTCAGAATAATAGAAACATCTAAATGAGACATAGCAGCATTACACCAATCGAGGGAATGGTCAATCTGATATATGCCTTGTAGTAATCCGAATCAAGTTTTCAAGAAACATACAGACAAAACAACTTATTATATTGTGTAGATACAATATACAACTAGTCATTGTCACAAAGAATATCTCATCATACAAGAAACATCTAAATAAGACATAGCAGCACTATATTATTTAAATTACCAAAAAATAGCATTCAACTAATCAAATTGGAATGATCTGCCAAATGATATTCAATATAGTCAGCAGAAGAATATCTTAAGCGTACAAGAAACATCTAAATGAGGCATAGCGGCATTATACCACTCGAATTGGAATCATCTGACGACAAATCCACCAAACACTGACGAAAGAGATGATTCCAAACCCAAGATTCCAATTATAGAAAGCAACAGTTGCAATCATTTTCCCATTTCTTCACTTTAACATAAAAAGCCGATTTCTGAACAAGATTCCACATTTCCAAAACAGAACAAAACCCAAGATTCCAGTTTCCAGAATCTGCTAAACCCACAACAAAACCAGAAAAGGTTATCCAATTCCAATTCATATCGACGTGAACTCACCGGAGAACGGCGGAATACGGGAAGCGCCGGATGAGGAGGCGGCTGCAGGGTAGGGCTAGCGGTGGTGCAGGCGGCGGAGCTGGTGGCGCGGCAGGAATCCGTTCAGAAAGGGGAGGAGCTGAAGCATATAAATAGGGAGGAGAGGCCAATGGTTGTCAGACACGTGCGACGTTAACGGCCTTTGACATTTGCGCATGATGACGAAGTGCAGGCTGTTGCTTTCTATTAGTAGCGTCCGCACACCGCAGTCTTCTTATTAGTAAACGCCTAAATGGACAAAAAAATCAAACATTTTAGTTTTTGATGGAGATAGATGATGTGCGCTATGGCTCATGCGGGTGTTGGCGTGCATTGAGTAGCTGTGAGCCGTTGGATTGAGATGCGGTGTTGAGGTATAATCGAGAGGTGGGCGGTCGATTCGAACAGGCACGTCATCTGTGCCGATGACTGCAGTGTTGCAGCGCACGCCGATGCCGAAGCTTGCGCATATAAAAGGAACTCGTTTGATCTTGGAGAAACTTTGTGATCACCATCACAAGATGTGTGATCTGTGACCACTATCAGTTGTTTCCCTTTTTTTCCTTTGCCAAACGTAAGTGGCAAGTTAGATAGTCTTTTTTTTTGGAGACTTTGTGATAGAGAGAGTATAAGAATATAAGAAATACTCCATCTGTTCCAAAATATTGTTTATATTTGAGAAAATTTTTATTTTTATTGGACTAAGAAGCCCACAAGGAACAAGGAACAAGGAAGTCAGATGACTTTCTCTCCCTGATTTTTCGTCTAACTTGTATGCTCATTCACAAACCAATTTCAAGTCAATCCTTCCAAAGTTTCCTCTAATTTTGAAAAGAGAAAGTGACTTGATTTGCCAAAATATACATAATAAACAATGATTATTTCTAAATATACATAGTATTTTAGAATGGAGGGAATATTAGCATCTGGGTAGTACAGTATCATAATTCTACATTATCATAGATTGTATATTATTACAAACATATCAGCTAATTCAAAGTAGCAATTGGGCACTACCGTCTTGCTAACTATCCCTCCGCACTCTGCCTGATCTTGAATTCATTCTTTTTTTTGGCAACAAGTTGTAGGAAAAAAAAAGTAGCATGCACTTGGTCACATATTCGAAACCAACTTACCCCATTATTTGAACCAGGATGCCTGATCGGGTGGTGCTAAAATCATCTTTTTATAATCCCTTCGTCTGAAAAAAAAATACTAGTGTATGCGAAGGTGAACCCCCAAGCGGGAAAAGCCCTTAGTGATGAAAAAAGGGCATGTACCTACTATTATTGGACGGAACTTAGATATCACTGCCAACATAAACATCAGATGTTCATATATGGAGATTGCTAAAATTTATTTTCATTAAAGTCATGCACTAAATTTAGAAACAGAAAAGGTCAATGGATGTACGTCAGGCCGGAGAAGAAAAGAAAATGATCAAATGTGAACTTGGCCACAAAAGTCAATTAATTACTCGTAGAAGTCATATCCAAAAGAGTAAGCCCACTAGTTAATGTCGAGATACTCTTTATTCTCCTTCTTTTATAAGAGCCCAATATATGCGGCTTGGCACACCCGGCAGCAGAGTTGTAATCAAGGTTTTAAAAACCAGACCGGTCATCGACTCCGCCGGGAGGGGGGGTTCGAATCACCGTCCCTCCTTTTATGTATGATTGCCGTTGGATCTTATGATGCGCATGGAGTATGCCACCCAGGTGACTCCATGAGCGCACATCTTAACTTTCTCCTTCCTTGCTTCCGTGTAGACACAAGGCCCACTAAAGGAGAAATTATTAAGTGCACAGTCAATTTTCAAGATTGACAACGCCCACACACTATGCATGTGCACTCTAGCACTAATTTAATGGAGTGCCCGTTTATAGTGTGTTTAATGGAGTGCCCGTTTATAGTGTGTGCATCGTCGATCTCTTAGATTGATTGATGGCTCCCTGGTGCAATGGAGTACTGTGCCGGTTGTACCCAATAATTTTTTCCACTAGAGAGTCCATGTCAATACCCAAGTGTATTGCGGCCGGAAACTCACAGGAAGAAAAAGTCACTTTAAAACATATACTAATTAACAAAATTCAAACAGGGCCAACAAAGGAAACAAAAATATTAAAAAAAGAGCCTGGTTGCAAATCTCTGCTACCCTAGCTTATTAATCTCTACTTTGCGTATATGAAAATATATTTTAGTGTACTCAGCAATAACACAACATATATCTATTTTCAGTAACATTTTTTGAATTTGATATCAGTAGAGCACTCCCTGCAACCTAGATTAATAGTCTGGATTAGAAAATCATATTTTAGACTATTAATCTAGGACAAAAGGAATATAATTAATGTGCATATGTGCATCAAATTAATATTGGTGTGAAGCGAGCTTTTTTCATATTACCAAACGCCAACTTTCATATTCCCATATTACCTGGTTTTTTCCGTGAAATCTCATATGGCCTGGAATCTGAACCTAAAGTACCCAAAATGCCCTTCTTCTATATTTTTCGTTCTAATACTGTGCGAAGAGGTGTGCTGCATACAACACGAAAAACACAAGGGTTCTTCGGCGATTTCCATCGGCGACTCCGCCGGCGCACCGGCGATATCGAGCGGCGATTCCACCGGCGACCCTTGCAGATTTCGACGATCCTTGTCACGTCACCTAGCTCGATTTGGAGATGCCCCATGCGAGATTTCGACGACACGACTGACGGAGAATGTGCAAAGGCCGCGATTTGATGCGTATAACTCCGGGGATTTCGGAGCTT
Source organism: Houttuynia cordata (assembly GCA_039654745.1). Lineage (NCBI taxonomy): Eukaryota > Viridiplantae > Streptophyta > Magnoliopsida > Piperales > Saururaceae > Houttuynia > Houttuynia cordata. Next base: position 5,510,698 of record CM077502.1, on the reverse strand, counting down.
CATGCTGCTGATTTTCTCCCGCGGCTCCCTGCGCGTTCATGCAAACAGTGGAGTGACCGATTGACCTACGTTTTACGGCGAGGAAGAGTGTGAAAGGCGCCTGCCAGGAAATACACACATGCACACGACTAAACTGCGATAAATTACAGCAATCCTTACTGATTTTAGTTTCAGAAGCTCCAAAATTTGGATTTCTAATTTTTACTATGAACTATAAAGTCCTTTCTTTGAAAGACATGATTGTATATTTAATCATGTACGCGACGACAAGACTTTTATGTTTTCGTGTTGCACCGATACGAATTTTCTACTGACCACTCTACCTATCTCCTTGCAGATGGATACAAAAAGAGATGATTCTATGGAGGAAATACCATCGGAAGAGGAGGAGGATCAGGATTTTTTGTTGGCACCTCGACAGCAAAAATAGAGGGGCAGGAAGAGGAAGGCTCCGATAGACCGATCAATAAAGAGATCATACAATGCGCGACCGGCGCTTCAGACATTTTGTCAACCGGCGCGATGAAAGCCCTCCTACAGTGTCACCAAAGATGTGGTCAACTAATTAGGGAAGCTGGTTTCGCTGTCATTTTTGAAGCTGAGGACGTAGTTGTTTCTCGGAACCTCCTCGACCATTTGGTCAGGTACTGGGATGAGGAGGCAAAGGTCTTCAATATCAAGGGCAGGACGCTACATTTCACAGAGCAAGAAGGTGCTCTTATCACCAGATTGCCCGCAAAGGGCGAAATAGTTGAGGTCATCCCCTCCTTGCCACGTCGACTAGAAGGTCAATTCTTCAGCAAGTACTTCGCCGTCAGGAGACTGGATATTCCACACATTGATGAAATCATCGACAAACTTAGCGAGGGCGAAATTAAGATGGCAGAGGAGGACATGGCAAGGATGATCATCTGCCTCCTTTTCTGCACGATGCTGTTTTCACACAACACTAGAGAACTGAACCCTATTTGTACCGTTACATTGAAAACCTCCCTAGATTGAGCTCATACAATTGGGCTGGGGCTATGCATAACATGTTGGTTTCTGGTATAACCCATACCAGTAGATAACTTGTTGTCAGATCTGAAGGAGGGTCACGGGACGGTGGATACCTAAATGGTGCCGCATATATCCTTCAGGTATGTAGCATTTCTATTTTTTCAGAGTCTTCGAAAGGCACGACACATAGACGATAAGTGTCATGTCTTATGCAACACGACTTTATTAAACACGACTAAGTATATAGTCGTGTATTATGAAACACGACTAAGTATATAGTCGTGTTGCATAAGACATGACTATATACTTAGTCGTGTACTATTATAGTCGATTATAATAATACACGACTTGCATGTATCCGCGTCTTTTACTAATATTTTCATCTGTTTACTATGCATATTTGGTTTTTTGAGCACACGACAATCTTCCATGCTGTAGTGGGCCCTACCAGTCCAAGGGCGAAAAGGTGGCCAGGAAGTGGGGCCCTGATTACAGAAATCAAGAAGGGTGCACAGAAGAAGCACTGTATGACCGACTACTGGAAGGGAGTGTTCCATGATCTCGAAGTATGGGATGAAGTCGTCGATGTACTCACGCCCACGGCCCAAGAGGCATCTCTCATTGCTTCGTCTCCCTCAGTGGCCCCTCCTCAACAACGGCAGAAGACAGAGAGGCTGGAAATGAAGAGGACTCCCAAACAACCTTCACCCTCTTCCGGGTTGACAGCTGCTTAGTCTATTGCAATGGGGCGTTTGGGGGGTTCGCTTCAGGGCATTCAGTCACTAATTGAGATAGCTTTGTCTTCGTATGAGGAGATGAGAAGGAGTGTCGGACCTGTGCGAGAGGTTCTTCACTCTATGGAGGCATCTACCGCCTCAGTGCCAATGCTGTTAGAGGGTCAGATCTCGGTGCATCCCAGGGAGGAGAAGACTACATAGCCGACGAAGGAATCAGAGAAGACGGAGAGGATAAAGAAGTCATCGGTGCATCACATAGAGCCAAAGAAGCGGCCCGATGACAAAGAGCATATGAAGAACACTACGTTGGGTTTGCGGAGAAAGGAGCTGGAGCACAAGTCAACCGCTGATTCATTGAAATGAGGTAAAGGTAAGTTGTACATGATTACTTAATTTTTTGTGTTACATGGTACACAACTATTGATTTATCGTGTTGCATGCTACACGACTAGTTAGTTTTTCGTGTTACATGCAACTCGACTATGTTCTTTATCGTGCTGCTACTGACACGAATATGTAAAATGTCATTTTAGCTCCCATCAAATGCGCGGATGAGGAAGAGAAGATTGAACGGGCTACTAAGAGATCCTCCACGAAGTTATTTTTGAAGAAGCTCCAACCAGAATTACAAGAACATATGGAGCGTGCAGATGTCGAGTCCTGTCCGACGTACGAACGGGACAGATTCCTCCCTGGTGTAGTGGTAAGGAAGAGAATGAGAACTGTCTCTGTGAGGGAATTGCAGAGGATTAAGGAACATGACCATATATGGAGAATGGCGGTGGAGCAGGGAAGGATGAATAGGACCCGTCAGCCGAAAGCCGACTTCGAAGAAACCATATTTGATCGACAAGTGACCGCTATCATCGATGAGGTGATATCTTCCTTAAAGCAGTCGGATATCCAAATAGCCAAGGAGGGGGTGATGGAGGAGGAGGTGAAGAATGACGAGAAGGCGAACGAGGAGGAGGTGAAGGACGAGGAGGAGGCGACGGACGAGGCGAAGGAGGAGGTGAAGGAAGAGGCAAAGGAGGATGAGAAAGAGGAAGCGAAGGAGGAGGTGAAGGAGGCCACAGGCTTAACCTCATCCCAGTCTGTTGACGTCGATGTCCTCCAAACCCCTGAAAAGGGTAAAGCTATAATTGCACTCCCAGAAAACTATGCCAGTTTGGAGTTATACTTCGACATGGGGGTATTGTTAGAGCGGGATAGAGTGACAATAAATGGATGGATCGCCAATCCGATGAAGGCTTATCCAATCCCAACGCTATGTGATGACGACTACGTATCCCTCATGCAGGCCACAGAAATAAACACCAATGTAAGTATATATGTCTTCGTCCATTCTGCTTTTCCTTTTCCAAATACCTGTAACACCCAGAAAATTAGTACATTAACTAAAGGTATCTATTTTAGGAAATTGGTCTAAAATAGGAAAGTTTCATTTCCTGATTTGATTTCTGGTTATGCGATGTGCTTTGATGTGTTATTTGATTTAATGATGTGATATAATTTATTAATCGCATGGCTAATAGTAGTAGAAAACCAGGACGCAAGGGTTGGTCCTGGCGCTGGCACAACCTGGTGTTGAGGCCAGCCTGGCGCCAGGGTCTGAGAACACCTGACGCCAGGAGTGGGGCAGGCGCTAGGGCATGTGTTCAGTGGATTACTCTTAATTAGTAAAGTAAATTTGGTTTTAATGTGTGGTTTGTGATGCAAGTGTGTTAGCTTGACTAGTAGTGCAACCGCGGGATGCCAGAGACATGTGCGCGTAGGACTCAAGCCAATACGCAAGACCTAGGAGCTGAACCACATGGCACTGGCCCAGGGGATGACTTATGAACGTGGGAGACTTGTCATAAGGTGATCTTCATATGGTTGGAGTGATCTCGAGTCAGTTGGAGTGAATCTTGGAGAAAAATCTACAATTTGACCTAATCGCGGTAGATATGGTAAGTATTGCGGAGGATCGAGAAGTATCAGTTCGGTTGAGATAATTAGGGAAGATAAATATTAGTTAAAATGAGATAAATATTTCACTTTTTAATCAACCAATAGGAAGGGGACGTCTAGTGAGAGAAGGCATCCTATTGGTTGGCCTAGATATGGCAGTTTCCTAGTTGAGTAGGGAACTAGAATGATAAGGAAAGATCTTAACTAATAAGATTGGAATCCTAACAAATTAGAAAAATCTCTATTGCTAGACGTCTTGACTTATTTTTAGGAGGCTTTTCATTGGTAAGTTGGGATTTGGGAATAAGAAGGATCTAATTAGGAGATATCCTAGTTGAAGGAGGCAATGGCTATATAAACCAAGGAGGAGGGCGCCCATGCTCCACACGCCAAGAGCCTTGGACGCCCAAGCCCCAAACCCTAGTTTTTCTTCTTCTTTCCCATCAACTCCAGCAGCCTTTCATCTCTTCTTTCACCCCTATCTCACATTGGAGCAAAGGAGTAAAGGCGTCGTCGCGAAGATGAGCGAAGGAGCTACGCGTGGAGGTGTATTTCGCATAGACGAAGGATCTTCGTGAGATAAGAGTAGGATAGTTTTTCCCTATACTATTCCTATTTTTTTTCTTCTCATCTATGAATATTGATTCATTCATTCTTATTATTGATATATATACTGATTTAGTTGAAATTTGATTCACGATTGGTTATACTAATCTTATTGTTGGTTATGTTCTTCTCTATGTTCATGCTATATCCATACTATGTTCTTAGATGGGAATACTATCAATGTTTGATATCTAATGTTTGATATCTACTGATTGTATTGAGGTCTAAAGTTCTAATCTCTCTCTGTTAGTTCCTTGATTTCGTTGGTTCAAGTAGTCGCAAGTGCTATCCTAATTTAATTGTCCATATTCTAAAGGGTAGTTATTTAAAACTGCTAGGTATGGTAAAAGACATGATAAAAGAGTGTACTTTAGTAATTACAGACAATCCTAGGGTCTGCAATTGGTCTAGGAGGGGAGTAATAATGTCTGTTAATAATGTATTATCATCTATAAAGTGTTATTAAGGAAGATAATCGAGTTTAATTAAGAATTTTAATCTCGGCCAGAATTGTTTATGTGCTGACAGTCTGTAGTAAATAATTCATAACTAATTCAAATAAAATAGGAAAAATATAAAATCAGTGGGGTTAGAAACTAGACTCAGAGACTATCTACATTAAAAGTTTCAAGATTAAATTCAAACCGTGATAATACTGAGAAGCGTCGGAAGTCAATTTTTATGTAAAAATAGAACATTGTAATTAAGGTAAAAGTTAGGGAAACATTATCAAAGCAATAGCATATGCTATAATAAGTATAATAAGAACTTTATATATATCATACAAGATTTTTCAATAACTATTGCACTAGAATGGACTATGTATAAGAATTAATATCATAGGCTAATGAAGGGTGGTTTGGTATTTGATAAGTCGTGTGCTTCACTTGTAGTGTCGACTCGATTTGACTTTCCAATTGGAACTCGAATCATCATTTTCATCTTCTAAAATATTGATCTTTGAAGTCTAGACCCAGTGTGTCATAACTCAGTTGAGGATTAATATCGAGTATATAATTTATGGTGTCTTGAGAATCCAAATGTCTTTAGTACCTTGTTTGTGTGTTGATTCGGTTTGAGTCTCTAATTGGAGTATGCAATTCTCAACCCTATCTGTCTGTATTCTGATATTGAGTTTGAATAAGTGTTTCTTGGACACAGGTGGTGTATAATTAAGACTATGCACTAATACTTATTAACACTACTGATATTGTGTAGTACGAACCAAAAAGTGTCATTACTATTCAGTATATTTCTTAATATGGATTATCACAATAAAGTTTGAATAAGTGTTTCTTGGACACAGGTGGTGTATAATTAAGACTATGCACTAATACTTATTAACACTACTGATATTGTGTAGTACGAACCAAAAAGTGTCATTACTATTCAGTATATTTCTTAATATGGATTATCACAATAAAGTTGGATAATTAAAAAGACTAATCATATGGGGTAAGTCTAAGTGAGTAAATAAGCCAAGATTTTTGTTTTCCAGACAAGCGTTTGTGTCGATTTGAAACTCCACTTGGAAATCAAATCATCAAGGACCTATCCTTAAATCTTGACTTTGGATATATGTGTTCATATTATAAACCCAATTGTTTTCTAGAATATTTCTATCTAAGGCTATGCATGAACATATGTGTCTCAAAGTATTGGTTCTTTGATTTCTAGTCCTATGGTGAGTTTTGTTATTATTTGAGATGTGAATCTCCTTGTTATTCTAGAAAGTGAGTCATATGTTGTTGGGAGTCTTTACTATTCTATTCATACTCTAGAGAGTGAGTCATATATTGTCGAGAGACCTTGAAGTTTTATTTATACTCCATGAGTGAATCATTGTGGTAAGAGTTACCCTATTCTCAAAAAGTTGAGACCTCTGCTTTTGATTGAATCATTGTCCAATTTGACGTTGACCTATTTCTCCACTTGAGACCTTGTGAGAATCTCTCCGAGGTGGACTCATAGTATGCTTACGAGCCATTGCTAGACCTTGCGAGATCTTTTATATTTAGGGAGTTGCAGTTCCTTACTGCCCAAAAAGAGGCACATACGTACATTTAGGCTGTATGAAATTCCGGAAGGTCTACACTCTCCGCTCATTGTGCCCGTAAGCTCAAATGGGGCAAGCATACCTAGACGCATGGCCGGGTTCCGAAGGGAGAACCTCTAGGATGTTCTGGTATATTTTACCTTTTGCGATCGATAAAGTCAGCGAGCAAAAATTGTAACTCCTTGCACTATGGATGCCTGGAGCCTTTGGTATTTTGACCTTTCTCTCCTTACACTGGTATTTGTTTGGAGTCGTATAATTGATTGTCCTTGCTCTATACTTGAGAGTCTGGAACCGTTGTTGACTGACCTTTCTTTTTAGGGGTATAGACCTTAGGTTCAGTCCAAATGTTATTGAATATCAATATTTCTTTGTTATATATTTCTCTTCATTCTGTTTGATTCATCTTCAGTGGGTTTTTATATCCTACTAAGTGTTTTTATGAAATACTCATGCATCCTCTGATGCAGGTGTGAAAGATAACTAAGACAGGACGGGTGCAGGAGCAGGAAGGTGATGCAGAAGCTCGAGGATGATTGGAGAGTTTTTAATTACTTGCTTAGTTTGATAACTTGATGTCATTACTGGCCGTTGAGTGCCATAGTTTTAATGATTTCTTTTTATTGGCAATTTATGTTCTTTGCTGTAATAATAACTAAGTAAGATTCTTTCGATACATTTACAAGGTTTTATTTTGAGATTGGATTATGAGTTTCCTTGTTCATGAGAGTTCCTGGTAATGTTGATTGCACATCCTTTTGTGATGATGTAATTGGCTGATTGGTTCGACTATCCGAGTCGCGTCCTAGAGTACCAACCTCACAAAGATAGTATTTTGAAAACTTCCACACTCTGATCGAGGTCAAGGAATTTGGGGCGTGACAAACTTCAAGTAAAGTCGTGTATTCGAAGACACGACTTTACGCATAGTCGTGTCTTCGAGATACACGACTATTATTAAAGTCGTGTATAAAATACTCGACTTTTAATTAAGTCAAGTATTTTTGTAGACAACCTAATTACAAGTAGTATCTTGCCTTCCTTCGATTATTTCGACTCCTGTTGCTGTTTTCTATAGGTCATAGATGAGTTTTTGAGTCTCTTGAGGCAGCACAATGAGAGAGACCGGATGAAGTATCCATGGTGTTTTTTTAGATGCCACGCATTCAAAGAGATATTCGACAACGTAAGTGTTCCCTGTATCAGTAGCGATAAGTTGTCGTTCCCGGCATCGTTTTCTGACTCTCTTACGGTTTTGCTGGAGCACAAAGATGGAGGCAGTAATGCAAAATTGATAAAAAAAAGCTCGTGAGGATGCTCGACGGCTTGAACTGGAACATGTTCTATGCATTTTTCCCAATCCGCACCGGCTCCCATTTTTGCCTCATCTATGTACACTTCTACAACCCGTTGTCTAGCAGATCCCAGCTGTACACACATCACAGGAAAGCAGCTGACAAATTCACGCAGTTCATGAATGTTGTGATGGCAAGCAAGCTGGGGTGGATGGGTTTGCTCGACTGGAAGATGACTCAGATCGCCAAAGCGCCCTGGCAAGAGAACTCTAAAGACTATGGCATCTTCATCATGATGTATGTCGCGCAGTTGGCATCCAATGTCAACCCATCCGAGTTTGATCAGTCCAGCATTATACGTTTGTGGCACCCAGTCATCGCTACAACTATGATTCGTGGGGTTATTCGCAGCGAGTTTGACAACGATTCACTTAGAGACAAAAAACATGCAGTCACAGTTGCGGGTTTTCTGCGGATGTCGGATGAAGAATAAATTCGAATTCATTTTTTTTACATTCTTTTATTGTACATAAATTCTTTGATGTACATACAGTAGTCTTTCAATAAAGTCTAATTCATTCTTTTCATGGAACACAACTTCAACATACGGGTGGATAGTCGTCTCTCAGGCAACACGACTATATATATAGTCGCATACGAAATGACACGACTACTTATGTAGTCATGTTTCATGCAACACGACTGTATACACGATTCTGTACTAGAATATTCGACTAAAACAATCATGTTTTTGTATGTACCACACACACGATGACACGACTATAATTGAGATTAACTACTATAATGGAGATACACATATGATGCATGAAATTTTTTTTTGCATTTCTATTTTTCTTTCTTTGTACAGGCATACATTGTGGTATAAGGTCATATTTGTTATACAATAATTTCACTACATTCTAAGTGAAGAATGGTGGGGGCTTGGGTAACCTGGAGCGGCGTCTCTGTGTTGACTTGTTAGTAGTAGGATTGCCTTGTTACGGGTGTCTTCGATTTCTGCACTTCCTTGGTTCTTTCGCAATAGTTGGGTTAGTACACCTTTTGCGGTTGTGACCAACTTGTAGACAATTGCCACATTTCAACCTCGACCTTTCTGGTAGGTCAAGCTGTGACTCTCTTCTCTTTGTCTGTCTCCTCCTCTTTTTTAGAGCTTCAAGCCTGGGTGGTTCGCATTTAAATAAAACCCCGTAATCCCCCCACTGACTCATGTCTAAAGTAGGAAAAACTACTTCTTCGTACATGGTGCGGTACAGGCTTACGTAGTACCACTTCTCAAGTATTCTACCGGGTCGAAACTCCTCTCATTGATACATGCAATGGCGTGCTTGCACAAAAGTCCCATACTCTGGAACAAGCCACAAGTGCATGTTCTCTTAATGAGGTCAACGACATCCTGAGGAAGATCACAACAGCACACATGGAGAGTATCAGTAGTCGTGTCTTTTGCATCACAACTGTATGAATAGTCGTGTTGTGAAATAGTCGATTATTTCAATAGTCGTGTCGTCGATTGACACGAGAGACATATGTAGTCGTGTCTGTCAATGAAACGACTATTTCGGATGACGGTTTTATCCGAGAATTGCAGAATGAATTCTTACTACATAGTATAAAGATGTCACTTCAAACTGCCATAATGATAGCGGTTGCACTCTGACTGTTCCAGCACTCTTATTCCTCATTTCGTTGATATGATTATGTGCATACTTTGTTAACGTTGTCATGAGCCCTTCTGCTTCCATGCGGCGTCTCTCGAAATGGGAGGTTGTGGTCGCACGGGTTTGCTTGATCTGGACTGAAATCTTCATCTTCATCTTCATCTTCACCTCTTCCCCATCTCCCAATCTGCGTGAAAAAATATGTATGAATGTACTTGAGAACACGATAGCAAATAGTCAAGTCGTGTCTTATGCAATAGAATTCATTTATAGTCGTGTATTATGCAATAGTCGTGTTGCATAAGACGCGACCAAATTTCTAGCCATGTACTATTATAGTCTACTATAATAGCACATGACTTGCCTGTATCCGCGCCTTAGAAGTCTCACCTCGCACCTTCAAATGAATAATCTTCATCTCTTCCTCCTTCAACTGCTGATGCGAGTATCTTATTGCCCGGGCTAAACGGCCTCTCTGGCGGTGCCTTTCTGGCCGGCCTTACTTCTGCCTCTGGTATCCTCTCCTCCTCCTTATTTGCACTGGCATTGATTTCTTTATTGAGAGTGGAAGTGTGCATGCTATTTCCAGTAGAAGTCCACTCCAAGTACAGGTGGAGTAGTCCATTTGTGCCTTGGTTGTTCTTGTGAAGGAGAAACATTGTCTCCAGGTCTTTATCGTCTTAAAGGATGTATGGGGATTCAGAATCAACATGATATGACACAGATAATGTCCCGGTTGCAGACTTCAGCGGTAATCTTTCTTCCACTTGCTGCAATAGTTCTAGGTACTTTACTCGTGTATCTAGTGGCATGAGCTTCCGTTTTCCGCCCATGTAGGCATCAGAATTTGTAAAAACTCCATTGTAGTGTAGGCACACAGGTATCTTATCCATCATTACATGTCATTAAAATACCGAAATAAGTCAAAAAACCGTAAGACACGATATATTGAAAACCGTATATGAGTGAAAAATATCGTCTATGAGTCGTGCTTCACAAAACACGACTATTGTTACAGTCGTGTTGTCATAGACAAGATATTGTAAATAGTTGAAAACTTGCAAGTTTTCAACTTTCTTCTATGGAACCAACTTTCATTCTAAAAATTGTAGTATTTGAACTTGACGTATCATTTTTTTGATGTACGATGTCTCCGTTGAAGTTATTTTTACGTACCCGGTCTTTCCCGCTCGTTTTTCCGCTTTTTGGCGCGCAAATGACCTTTCCCGACTTCGACGGCGCCGGTGATGCTATGGTTGGAGATGTCGGACGGAACTTCTCCGCCACGCTCCGCCTTCTTCTCCGACTAATGGCGCCTCAGATTCCAGGTAATATAGAAAAACGCAGAGTGTGATGGGTTATACCTCTTCCTGGGAGTATTTTGGGTACTTTTTGGGTCATATGGAAGAAACAAGGGCATTCCAGGATATATGCCAAAACAGTAGTTGGAGCCAGGTAATATGGAAAGAACTCGTGTGAAGCCCAAATCTGATGTCATGCTTGTTCAAGATTTTTTGTCGCCATGAATGCATTCATGGGAAGATTTATTCAAGCTCATATGATAACAGTTTGCCATGAATGAATTAACTAATCATGCTTCATGTTATGAGAATACTATATATATGAAGTAGATTCTTTGAATTAATCAGTTCTACCTCCAAAACACTTGAAAGAAGAGATGGTATCCATAAACTCTTCAATTTAACAGCAAAATAATCATCCATATATAAATCCCTCGGTCCCATATTAAGTGTCCTAATTAATTAGTTCAGTCTGAAAAATCCCAATAGGACAGTTAATCTGGGACACCAGGAGTATTAACTATTGAAAGAAGAAATGGTATCCATAAACTCATCAATTTAACATTGTCCATCTATAAATCCCTCAGTCCGATATTAAGTGTCCTAATTAGTTCATTCTGAAAAACCAAATAGGATAACGAGATACCTTGGTGATTATGTGTGCTGCTCGTTGGCTTTTATTCATAGCCGTGTATGCATAAACTGGAATTCTAGCCACTGATTGTACCAGCAGTTGGAAGCGTTTGAGGTCCACCTAGAGGGTGTCCGCCTATCTTCCATGAATAGGGGCCGTCGATCCTGAAAATCGACGGCTCCCAATCAGCTGCCAGGAAAACGCTTCCCCTTAGTTGCAAAGTGAAGGTGTTTAAGGAACCGTCATGTTTTATAAGGGGAAGGGTATGCAGGCAAAAAGCAGACAAGCAGTGGGACTCACATTCAGGAGCAATCAAGATCTCCCACCCTCTTTCCTGATTAGCTTTGACAATGGACCCCACGACTTGCCTGCTTTTCAGTATCACTTGTTTTACCATTCATATCTTAATTTTAGGGGCTCTTTGGATGCACCCGAAAATAGACTTTTAAGTGGCAGAAAGGTCTTTATGTAAAAAAACATGTTTGTTTATTGTGCTGTTCGGATGTCCCTTTCCTAGGGCAGAAAATGATTTTTAAGGCGCGGAAGAAGTGTTTGGAATCACATTTTTTTTAAGAAAATTTTTTTAGTGCAGAAAGCCCTTTTTTACATTTCTAAAAAATCGTTTAGAAACACCTTTTATGCAACATAAGGTTTTGCTGCTGGAAGTCTTTTTTCATCCCTTAAAGGGTCTTTTTTCTTTTCTAAACTAGGGGTGCAAACAGCATCCAGATGTCTGTGTCTGTTCATCTGTCTGTTTTACTGTGTCTGTTACGGACACGGACAGCTTTGATAGTCCAGCATATGAGTGGACGTGGCTGCGGACAGAGTGCATCAGCGTCCAGAGCCATCCGTGTTCGTTTCTGTGATAATTTTTAAGGTAAATTGTTCATAGTGTCCGTGTTTGTCCATGTCCGAAACGGACACATGCGGACGGACACATAGGGGATTAGTTCCTTTTCCTTTTCCTTTTATTTTTATTTTTAAAGGGGTAGTTCCAAACAACTTGCCACTTTCCTTCAGGTAAAGAAAAAAATTGTGTTGTTTAGTTTTACCAAATTCTTAGTGTGGTTTAGTTTAGTTTTACTTCAGTTTACATTTTAGAAGCGTAATTGTGTTTTGCTTTTTTTGCGCAGGACTAAGAGGAGACGTGGAATTCACACCAATGTTGGAAGGGCCACCCCTTCCCCTTGTTTGCCTTCTCTTTGCCTTTCCTTTTTAGTTTAATTGAGTGCTGAGTGTTTTCCTTTCTATTTGTGATTATCTGCTCGTGCTAGTTGTGGCTAGTGGTTGCTAGTTGTAGATATCTATAATCGATGTGTGCTAGTTGTGGACTTCTAGGGTTATTCTTAATTGTTTAATTTATAATCCCTAGTTGTGGATGGTTAGGGTTGCTTTTGTGTTCATGGATGTGTGATGGTGTGGTTAAGGTATTGATGACTACATGGTAAAAAAAAATGTCTTCACCTTTCTATGGATTTAGTCATGAGAATCCATCTATGTACTTTAATAATTATTATTCCCCACATACACCTACTCCCTCACTTATCTCTTGATACTTATAACCGTGGGTGGGAGAATCAATCCAACTTTGGGAGTAGTATATCTTCCCTACAACCCACGACCCTAATAATTTTAGAAGCATGTGTCATTTGTTTAAGTCCCACCCATACCCTAGTGGAGTGCCCTTCAGCCCATGAGTACCTAGAATTTGTACGCAATTATGTAAATGCGACCCAAGGTCTTCATAGGTGGGACAATCAATCCAACTTTGAGAGTAATACATCTTCCCTACAACCCACGACCCTTTTTATGTCAGAAGCATGTGCCATTTGCTTAAGTCCCACCCATACCTCAGTTTAGTGCCCTTCGGCCCATGAGTACCCGAAATTTGTATGCAAGTATGTAAATGCGGCCCAAAGACTTCATATGTGCGAGAACCATTCTAGTTTTTCTTGGCACACTCTCAACACAAGGGCCATGTTTGAACCAACCACTAGTCCACCCTTACAAGTCTAGCCCTGCTCCACCACTAACACTGCCCCAACTCCAATATGCCCAACCCACATGGCCTCTTACTGTTGAAGATACGATCTTGCCTACATTGGATAATCTAAATGAGATCTATAGTAGTGCAGGGGGTAACATTAATGACTTATGCACTTTACCTATCCAACCACAATACCCGATTGGCCAATTTGTTGAAGACGGGATATATTTTTCCCATGACCATGTTCAAACTGCTACACTCTTCGGAGTGCACAGAACTTTACAAATGAAGCTGGGTGTAGTTCAATAAATGAGCAAGAAGGTGTGGAAAGTAAAGAAGAAGTGAGTGGGTCGTTCGAACAAATCTTTCCATCTTCTATTTCTGAGGAGCCACCGTCTACGGCAATAATAAAGGAATCTTATGTCTCTGAAGCACCATTCATACAATGTCTAGACCGACCCTACCCTTTTCTTGTTGAAAGTGACCTAGAGTATTTCATCGATCGCTATTCGATACACTATTTGAGGAAGCTCTCCAAAGTGTGTTTTGAGAAGAGGCCACTAAGGCCAAATTGGTTGATTTGGGGGAGGAGGATCCCTTTATTTTAAAATACCCTAATGACCTCTTCCCTTGGACAATGAATGGGCACCTATTTCCAAAGCTTACCCACCCACCATTCCACCCCTTCATTCCACAGTGTGCTTCATACTTAGGCAACAAGATAGGAGCGTGTGGGGCAATCATTTAATCGATCCGGGTTGACTTGTTGGGGCTACGTCTTGTTAAAGACATAAAACTTAGCGCTCTTGGGAGGCAACCAAAATTTTATTTTTGTTTGCTTGTTTTCTATTTGGTTTTTCTTGTAGCTTATTTTTTTACTTGTATGGGGATGTTGCAGTCTAGGTTTGGGGGTGTATTTTAATTTGTCTCATTTATATTAACTCTTCATTCTTAGCTTATGTGTTTCATGCTCTACATCTACCATGACGATCTCCATTCAGGTGCATTCTTTCATTTTCCTCCTTTTCTTTTTATGGTCATTGTCGTTTATATTTATTGCACATTGAGGACAATGTTCATGCTAGGTTTGGAGGTGTGGAGGATATTGCTTGTTAAAAAAAGAATTTTTTTTAGTTTCTAGGCTGTTTGTTAGTATTTTTATAGGTTCTAGTAGTTTATCCCGTGATGATGCATATTTCAATTTTTAAGAGATTAATTTACATTGGAAGCGTGAGTAAGTATACTGGAGGATAGATACACTTAACTAAGAAGTATCTTTCTGTTACAGTCCTCTTGGATCAAATGCTTGAGCTAATAAGACTCACTCACACACACTAGTTACATAAACTAATCCCCTCTAGAAATTTGTTGAATACTAATTTACAGTGGGATAACTTTGGTCAGGTCACTAGTTGATATATTGTTATTGTTGAGCTTAAACGATCATGATAGACCATTTACTTGGCAATATGGCAGAGGTATAGACCGGAAATAGGTTGAGAGTATAATACAACCTAGACAAAATATTGCTCTGAAAAAAATAAATAAAAAAAGAAAAAACAAACAAACAAAACTAGGGACTGCTTGACTTTATGGGATTAACTTAGGCTGATACTCAGGCCCAAAATGGTCCATACTAAAAACCTAATGCCCTAAGCCAACTAGTTGGGAGTCATTGACCTAAGTCATTGTTAAACCTAAGCATCTAGAAGTTAGGCATTGTACAGTTCCATTGAAAAAAAATCAATGGTGTATTATCCTCTCAAATCTAGAATGTTGGACCCGAAGGAGGTGCGTAGGCATTTGTTCTATCATGAACCTCGAGATTGGGATGACGATGTAGATTCTGATGTCCTTTGACTAATGGGTCACACTGGATATGTGTAAAATAGAAATTTAGTGTGTATTGCTATAATGTTTTACACTTTTACTATTTACATTATCATGCTATATCATATTGAGTAAAAATTTTCAAGATGAAATTGTAGAATAAAACCACTTATTTGAGGGCTTCTATATTCCAGTTGATTATAAATGCAAGTACGTGTGGTTAGTTTTCTTAAGCATTGTGGTGTGCATTTGAAGGGATAATAGGATTGTTTATTTAATAGTGTTTATTTTGATTTCTTTTGTACTTAAATTAATTAGGTTAATTTCATAAGTACATATTTGTGGGTAGCATGGCTTCAAACCCTCATGAGACACAACTCATCCTACTAGGGACACCTAGATGTTTAACGGCTTGTTGCATATGCTCAATGCAATCGTGTTCCCTATGAAAGTGGCATTTACTATTTTACTTTAGTTCCTTTAGTTTGTTTTGTGTGATTTTGTTTTGCTAGGGACTAGCAAAATGTAGGTTTGGGGGTGTGATCTATACTTAAAGAATGCATTTTATTAGCTTCTAAACTTATGTTTATGTTAATGTTTGATTAGATTTAGTGATGCTTTAATGAGTTTTTGATCTTTTGTAGGAAAAGAAGACTTGCACTCCTTTTGGCTTAAGAAGAGAAAAGAATCAAAATATTTTGGCGAATGAACAGTAGCTGATCGATCGCCCCAATCCAGAATGAGCGCAAATGAAGGAAGCGATCGATCACCCTTGTCTTGATCGATCGTATCTACTAGAGTTTTTTGTTATGCAGTGTTCGATCGATTGCACCCAAGCCGATTGATCAGCATATGAAGAGTAGTTGAGAACGATCACAGGGAATAAAGAGAAAAAATGAAGAAAGAAGAGATCGAGGGTAGCGATCGATTGGCAAAAGAAGCGATCGATTGCCGTATTTGGCAACTTAAGAAAAGACCTATTTCAAGACAAATTTGGAAGGGGGTTTCGTATTTTTTCTTCACTCCTGTATATATATGCCTTAAGGGGGGACGTTTTGAGAGATCTTAGACATCTTGAGGCTAGGAGAGAAGAAGAAGAAGGAGAAGATGAAGATGCTTGTTTCTCTTCCAATGCGCGGCTAAACTCTTTCCAAGGCGTAGATGAAGCCCGAGTAGATTGGTTTTGTCATTTCTTTGCTCAAGAGAGGCGAGAGTGATTATTGTGAATTTCAATGAATATTTGCGTGTCCAAGAGGAACATATGTAGACTAAAGTGTTATTTGGTAATAAAGTTTCATTGATTATGTCCGAAAGAGATAGATCACAATTACATGATCACAATTACATGGTTTAATTGCTTAAGTGTTACGTCCGAGAGGAGTTGCATATATTTTGAATTGACTAGTGTATGTACGAGAGAAACAGACTAATCAACTAGGAATCTATAAAAGAGAGAGAGAGAGAGAGAGAGAGAGAGAGAGACGATAGAGCTAGTTTATTTCGTGGTGGATTCGGTGCCTTGGTACTTCTCCATATAAGTACAACTCATTTAAAGTAGCTAAAGTTAATTATTTTTCGTAGATTAAATTAAAACAATAATTTTTCTCTTGAGTTTGGTAGATTAATCATCTGTCCCTGTGGTTCGACAACTCTAAATACTCACTATAGTACAATTGTCATGTACACTTGCAAGGGTTTAATATTTAAACGATCACCAACATTCTGCTCCGTAAAGTATTATAGGCGTAATGGTTGTCCTATATAACTTTCCTTTAAATCATTTTGGAACACACCTATCAAACAAAACTCGTGAGGCTGCATGTCACTTTACCTACTCCACATTTATCATATCCACCACATCAATATTAATATCTATTTTTTATTAATAATAGATATTAAATAACAGAGTTGATCACACCTTCACACTTCTTGCTCATTTATTTCAACAAAGGTTTTACCTATAAGTCACCCTCATAACTGATCTAAAATGAAAATATGTATTGACTACAGGTTAAGGCACACGCGTGTACTCTATTCTAAAATTTACTCACTATTTGTTGGAACACTAATTTTTTTTTTATATAAAAGTTGGAACACTAAACTTAAACTTGGAGACACTGAGCAGCAGTCCAACTAGAGGCATCCCAAACCGACACTAAATCATGTGGTGCACATGCGTTGATGGGCCTGGGCCCATCCTTAAATCTTATAAATTACAGTAGCCCGCCATTTTTTCCTAGCTAGTCGAAGTTGGAAGTTGGAGCATGGATCAATTCAAGTAGTTTGCTATATTTTTCTCTCCCCTGCGCTGCCGTGTCTCCAAAATTTTAACTAGTAGAAGTTGGAACATGATTTCCTGTATCAAAACTAAAACACTGGAACAATGGCGGCAAATCTCTAAGGGGCTGTTTGGGGCGTGATTAAAAGCAAAAAATCCAGATGGGATGTTTTGCTACACTGTAGCATCTGGATATTTTATATATCCAGCTGAAACACCTCAGGAGGTGTTTTAGCTGGATGTAAAAATCCACATGGATGCTAGAGTATATATCCAATATCCAATCTGGATATTTTTGCAATAATCACGCCCCAAACGGCCCCTAAATAGGTTGCTTCCTCCTCAATGTTTCCTTACCAATAACACCACCGCTACCTATAAATACACAGTACCCTCCCCTGCTCCGACTATGTTCTTCATTCAAGAATGGGTTCAAAAAAGAGAGCGAGAAAGAACGAGGGAGAGGAAAGCAAGATGGTGAAAGGGAGGAGGGTCGAGTATCAGAAGATCGTGGACAAACAAAGCCGTGCAGTCACCTTCTCCAAGAGGCCTCTGAACTTCGCAAACTCAGCGGTGCCAACATCACCATCATCGTGTTCTCCCCTGCCGGAAACCCTTACGCTCATCCCAACGCCGCTGATGCCAAGGACATCATCGACCGCTACCTGGCAGAGCAGTCCCCCCAAGTCAGTGCTGGTTTTGATGAAGAGAGCAAAGTGAGTTCTGGTGGCACAGCGTGGATCCAACGCGTGTGAACGACGCAGAAGAGTTGTAGAGCATGGTGCATCTCCCCCCTCCCATGTCGCCACACCCCCCCTCTGCTGCTCCTCCACCTCCGCCTCTAGATCTGTCTGGTCAGATCTGCCTCGGCCCTCGTCTCAAAATTCCGCCTTTGCCAGTCTGATCGCCTCTTTCCCTCTCTATATCGTCCTAACCGCCTCGCCCCGACCTCTCCCCACCGACCTAGCCACCTCGCCCCTCGCCCCGGCCTCTCTCCACCGCTCCCTGGTCAGTTTGCCTCTTTCTTTCTCTCCACCGCCTAGCTGCCTCGCCCCTCGCCCTTTGCCCTGATCTCTCTACACCAACCATCGCCGTGATCGACCCACTCACCGAAGTCCTCAGCCGAGATCATCACCCTCAACCGCCAGATCTTACTGCCTCACCACCCCCGCCGAGGTCCTTAGCCAGGATTATCGCCCTCAGCTGAGTTGCCTCCCTCACCGAGGTCCTCAACCATGCTCAGCTGAGTCGGCACCCTCCATCGATGCCACACTGCTGCCACTACCGCCATCGGTGTCATGATGACATCCTCCTCTTGACAAATTGTAATATATTCTTGGTAAGTCCAAGGTCGAACCACAGGGAGTGGATGTAGAATTAGTCTACTCCAAACTAATCTAAAAACTATTATTGTAGAATTGTCGTAATTGAATTAACTACTAATTTAAACGATGAGTAAAAATTTAATTAAAATTAGCTAAAGATGGGCAAAGATAATCAATGAGAAATATCAAAGCTTCAAGGATCAATCATTTAATCAATACTCTATGTCTATTTAATTTCTCAATTAGGTTCAAATGATGATTTGACCTAATCGGATGATATTGCATTCAAATCCATCATAACAATTAACATAAAGATTTCGATTAAAAATTTATCATTAACAAGCTTAGTCTACTAATCACAGGGAATTATAACCATTCGTCGTACCCTACGTTAACGACAAATCAAATAATTATATAGATTATGACTATTTCCAAATATCTCTATTCAATTAAATAAACAATAAACACATCTGTTTCATAGACATAGAAATATTAATCAAATAATTTCACCCCTAGCTTTGACAAAAGATTTAGCATAATCATGAGAAAAGAAAAATCGAATTTGGAAAAGATTTGCATTAATAGCACTATTGCAGGAACACTGTTCACGGGTTACATAGCAGGGCACTGTTGTAGATTTACTATAGCAGCGCACTGTTCATCGTCTTCCCCAGTCAGCCCAAAACACTGTAGCAATTTACAGTTAATGTAGCAGTACTGTAGCAAACTGAAATCAGCCCAAAAACTCTTGCTTTTTCCTCTCGATTTCTTCCCCTTTCTTCTCCCAACGATTGCTATCTTTTCCTTCTTGTTTTCCGGCCAAAAATACACTGAAACACGACCCACTTTCTTCAAAACCGAGCCTCTGTTCTATGCAAAACAGTCCCAAACAGTTCCTCTCCACAACAGTCCACTTTTTTCCCTTTTTATAGCAATTCGAGAGCAGCCCCAAAACAGTCAATTTTCAGATTGAAGACGATCCTAATCTCATCTAAATTCGTTCTTAGATTCGAGATAATCCATACATGGAGAGAATCCAAATCGAGTCCCAATTCAAACATGCCTTTGAGTTTCCAAATCTAAGACGACGTTTTGTTTCTTCTGAGTCCAAATCCCACACGCCTCTCGCCGTCCTTTCCCACGATTGTTGCCAGCCTCTCCATCTGCTCTTGCTCTGTTTGTTCGAACAGAGAGAACACCTGAGCCAAAGCTCGGGTTGTTCTTTTTATTATTTTTTTCCTTTTCACTGAACCGAACCATTGAACCGGTTCAATTCCTTTTTTTCTTTCTTTCTTCTAAAACCCGTTGTAAGAATCTCATCTGTCAACTCTCATCCAAACAGCTTGTACTTAAAATCAGCGTTCGTCTTCCGTTAAGTGAATCATCAACGGTTCAGATCTTTTTCTGTACTTGATCTCTTCACTTGGGTTACTCTGCACCTCAAAACCCGCCTAATGCGTTCTTCTTATGCCAATCTGCAATCCGCACTTTTGAACCTGCAAAAATAAAATCAAACCAAAATTAGGCGCATAATAAAAATATACTTCCTCAAATTCATTAATGTATCTAAATTAGTTAATTAGAGAAAATTAATTATTAATCCCCTAATTACTATCCTAATCACAAATAACCCAGTTTATTCATATTTTATCATTAAAACTACACTAGCAAATAGGTAAATAGAGCATATAAATGTGTATATTTTATGTTTATCGCTGACCTCCCTTACTTTCCTGAACTCTTGGATGCGCCTGCGGTTCCTGTTCCCCAGCATGTCTTGGATGAAGCCTCAGCCATATGGCAGAATTCGTTGGTTGGCTATCTACGAGGTCGGCGACCGTATTATGTAAATTCTCTTGAAAGGGTTTGGAAATCACAAGTTCTGGGATGAAATCGCTGGCAGAGGAGTTTTTTCTGTTTAAATTCTTGTCTTAGGAAGATTGTAACCGTATTCTCTTAGGGATTTTTTCTGTTTCTCTCTATGGGAAGTTTAGCGAAGAGACCTGTGCCTTCCCAGCATTCGAAAATCCTACGTCAAATGCATTTTCGACCTGTCCCCATCCCCAATTTACAAAACAAAAACGAAAATAATGGAAAAAATTCTATCATGTGTCCTGGCGATTGTGAATGTTTATATTAATAACGAAAAAAAATAATGTACACTCCACTCACATATGCGATCATGTGTCTGGGCCATTGGTCTCGATATCAGACGGTGAACGATGTGCGTTAATATAGAGGGCAAGCGACTTGCATGCTTCGTTACCCTCTCTTTACTTCGGACCCTTTGACATGCTCCCTAAGTCATCTTTTTTCTTTTTCTCTACTTCTCTTCAAGAGATTAACTCATATTTCCCACTTGAGCACTACCAAACTATTGAAAAACGAAAGGAAGACAATAAAATCACTCAAGAAGAAAAACTTCCACAAGCTTTCATTTTTTGCAAAGTTTTCCTTTGGTGTGCCAGTGGGTCTTCTAGAGTCTGAACTGAAGGAGACATGCAGAGAAAGAGAGGGGAGACCACATTCCAACTTCTCTGTCTTCCACTGGACCCACTCCCTTCCAGGCTTCCAGCTATCCTATCTTACTTTATTCGTACACACATCTTCTCCATCCCACTTTTTTCCTGCCAAAACCCGCTTTTCATCCTTGCTTTGCTTTTCTGCAAAAGAGAATCCTTCCACAATCACTTGGCAGTCGGCACTTCATTCCTTTCAATCTGGCTGCCATGTGAGACAAAAATTATTGAAAGAGAAAAGCCTGGAACTAACCAGAGGGGAAAATGGTAAAAAAAGCCAGAGCTGCGCCTGCAGCTTTTGCTTTATCTCATCCTATATGTTGTATATGTATACAACAACCCCACGTTAGTACAGGGACCAACTGTGCATATTCAAGTGCCAGACCAGGCAGCATTTAAGCCTAACTTCATAAGGCTCACCCAACATTCTCCACACTATTAACGGGTCTGTCTACATGCAAAAATAATTGAAGAGCCCAAGCAGTGACTTGTTTGCCTGCTCATCTTCCTCACCGAGTAAAAAGCCATGTGACCAACTAAATTACTGATATTTAAAGCATGGAAAGTTGGGAGATTTGATCACGAAGTGACTATATTATGTTCAAATGATGAAATTTATTTTACCAACTCTTAGAAAATATTAATCCAGCTGCAGTGGGCTCTGAAAGAGTTGTAAGGCTTAGAGGACAATTGCTATTAACTTAGCACCAGAAACATCAAGTGCTACAGAAGGGCACCATGAATAAGGATAAATCTCCGGTGAAGGATGAGGCGCTATGAAAATGCATTACTTGGTAACTAGACTTGCCTCAAGGCGTGAGGCGGCAAAATATGTCATTCTTAACAATAGAATGAAAGCTAAATCCTTATTGCACACTCAGAGAATCAAAATATTAAAAGCTAATCATCTCAACCCCAGGATCAGCCACTTATTCATAAAACCAAATCCAATTTAATTTTTGTTTATTCAGACCACTACACCAGGCTATAGCACCAACAACTATAGGATTCTTAAGACAAATCCTTCTAAAATTTAGTAGATTTAAACTCGTTTGAGAAAATGGGACTAATCCGATTTTAATTCCACAAAAAAAATGACCAACAGTTGTCACTTATCAGTCAATTACATGGTGTTATACCGGGATAGTTAAAATTTGACAGATAAGGACAGAAAGCACATGAAACTGCCGTAAATAACGCATTTACCATTTTATTATAATGCCAGGTGCCTGGACACATGATAAACTAAATATTGTCACACTCTGTATGAGCAACCTTCGTGCCCCCACTGTTTTTAATTCAACCAAAAAAGATACCAAATTCTCTCATAACTAAGGATGTCTGTCTGTTTGTCCTCCATGTCTACAGTGTTGTCGCACAGCATTTGAATATAGTAAGAATACTTTCCAAAAGCTTTCCCTCAGCAACACGACAATTTCCAGGCAATCATGGACTAAAAGAAAGAAATGTACTACACTTATAATTCAGAGAGCAATTATAGTCCATGCCCCATAGACCACTAAGCTAATTGTGCTAGCCAATCGGAGAAACTTTATCTACTCACACGACAAAACAAGAGAGGGACTACATTAAATAGATGCAGGTCTCCCCAAAAAAAAAAAAAAAACTCTAACAATTAGCCCGAATACTACATGCAAGATAATTTTGTCAACAAATAATCATAAGAGCATATCTAGGAAGTGGTCTCAAGTTCAAGAAACATCCTAAAGATCCATTTCCACATTCAATTCCACCACTGTTCAAGAGATGACATAAAAAAAAATTAACCACCGTACCGAAGATAATATAGACATTCAACACATTTCAGTTCCTAAAAGGGAACCGGAAGTAACTCTACCCCAAAACAAGCACATACTAATAGCATAAGAAAAGAAACATACGACTCACATTGCATACAAGATGCAGGGAACAAAATTACACAACATACCAGATGCCCCGCAAGTAGGGCAATTAAAAGAACCAAAAACATATCCGCACGCTTTACCTTCTTCTTCTTTGTAGCAGCTATATAAGGAACATGGAGGTGTTGTTGAAGCAAACAGCACCAAGTGAAGACTCTACTCCATAATGCATATAAAGTAACCTTCCACAGCAAGAATTGGAGACATATGAGGCCTTATCACAACAGACTATCTGTTCTTGCAGGAAGCCTTCTGAAGAAGTTAAGAGGAACTGAAGGAAGCTTATGTCGGAACCTAGGATGCCTCAGAACATAAATTCCTGCGATGAGAGCCACAACCCGGAAAGGTGTAACATAGAGTACAATGGCTGCGATCAGACAGAATGTTACGAAGAGAGCTGTAGCTCTTGGGTCCCTCCAGCTCAACAAAGACTGCAACCTCTCCCCCTGTGTGGCCAAGTCACCAACAACTGTTTGTATCCTCCCAGCAACACTTCTCAAACGATCATATCTCATTCTCACTATATCTGATGGCCGAGATGCTGGAAAAGTATCAAATTCTTCATCCAATTCGTCAGGATGAACATTTTCTGCATGAGACAGTCGAGTATCCATGTGAGGAGGGTGCCTAGGTCTCCACCGGTAATACCAAATCCCAATCAAGAACAGATAGAGAAAAATGGTGGGAAGTATAAGCTCTGGGTACAAAACCAATATAAAGAAGAGAATGTGAATCAAAATAGTAGTCAGCGAGTTCTTCCAGTTGCAGATCTGATCAAACCACCTTCCAACAGCAATTAATCCACTCAAAACACTCATGATTCTGAAAAAATTAGCTTTGCTCTTCCGCATACTCCACATGTGAGAGGTCATATCCAACATGTACTCAATCACCTCTTTCCTGAGAGGAGGTTCTGCTCGGCTTAACCTCATGCAGACTATCTGAGTCGCCTGGTGCCTCAAGCTATCTAGCTGAGAAACAGATAAAGGATGAAGATAGTGCATTTTTGGAAGCAATGGCTGGGAATAGATATGCATCATATTGAGTAATGACGAACATGTGAACCTCACAGCCAACTGTAATTCTCCCATCTTCTTCACCCCCGATGAATGCAGAACCAGAAGTGGATATGAGTGGGTATAAACCCTATCAGTTTCAAGTGTAGAGAGTCGAATCCTTACCTTCCCGATCCTCGAATCCTTTGCCCCAGATCCTTTGTCGCCCAGCAGATGGCAGTTATCAAACACCCCAATTGTAATAACAGTGCATGGATCAAATACCTCCCAAGTATACTGTTCATTCCATCTTGGAATGAAGCTGTCTATAATTGTTCTGGTTCGAACCCACTTCTGTCCATATTTGGCAACACAATAAGCATCTGTAGTACCACGCCCATCCTTTGTCTTCATGGGTAAAAGACCCTGAGCACTCAAAATACCCACCTCTAGAACTCCAATGCTGTGCTTCCATAGCTGCTTCGCAGTAGGCCGCAGATCACTACTGTAGTGAGTCGACTCATCCAGAACATGATACCCCCCCTCCAAGCAGATTCTCAAATGAATTCTGCTCGCAAACTTGATCTCATTCTTCTTTTCGCCATCCACAATAACATGTTTCTCAAGATTATACCATCTCGTGTTTAAGGTCTTGTTGTCCAGCCTCCTATCTACCATCTGCAGAGAAATCACGCACTTCCCCAGGACCTCATCCTTGTTAGGCCCCACTCTGTCCTCCACGCTCAAAATCAAATGCTCTTCAAATGGCTCAGCAACCACAAACATCAGATCCTCATTCCACATTGGATTTATGGTCCGATTCTGAGAAATTCTAGTCCTCACTGCTTGATTCCCAATCATGGCTTTCACAAACACTTCCGGGAACCTGCCCTTGTTGCTTGGCTGCAAATCCTGAGCCTCAATAACATTCACCCGCACATACCAAAGCTTGGGAGATAGATATATCTTTGATCGAATATTCGCAAGGCCGTCACTGTGCACTGCAGCAGCGTCAGAGTGCCACGCCTCCGGGAAAGCTTCATCCGCCTGCGTGCCCCGCCAAACTGCCAGCATTACCTCGCCTTTCACCTTATCCCCCTTCCGATCCTCCAAACGATACCACTGAGGCGCAAGAGGACTATCTGGAGGCACCCGCATTGGCACCTCATTGAGATTAAACATCACCCTCCCAATAATATCATCCTTCACCAAATCTTTATCCCTCACCATGGCCTCCACAACCGACGACTGGATCCGGTCCTTCGAGAACGCAAACACCTGGTTCCACTCAGGGTTCGTCTTCTTCTCGAAATGTCGCGTCGTGCCCTTGTAGTTCCCAAGCTTCACCTCCACATAAGGGTCACAGCTTCCGGTGACATCCTTCGCAGGGAGGTCCCTGGCCTTGACCACCTTCACATAGAGGTACTGCATTGACTCAACAAGGTCATATGTGCTGGTGAGCTTCTCACCAGTGAGCCCGCCACCGCCAAGGTGCGGGTTCGTCTCCTTGAGACGGAAATCCTCCGGCGGAGGTCGCTGCATCATGTTTACTGCAATTTTGCTATCTACCCACAAAGGGAAATGATGACTTTATGCAGCAAATATTCAAAAGGACCGTTACAAAACCAGGAAGAAGCCTGAAAGAGAGCCGTTGGAGAGCTGTGGAAGGTTTCCCAAAGAAATAGGAAACAAACTAGTTCCTCTACCGACTTTTCAAAAACTCTGGTCTGGGAGAAGAGGTTCAAAATTCCCAGAGGGAGAGGACAGAGCAGAGGAAAACTGAGGCCCTTCCGAACAGTTGGAACAAAGAAAGGAAGGATTTTTGGCTAGAACTTGGTATAAAAATCGCAATTTTCCCACTTCAAACCTTGTTTCTTTGCAAACTTGTAAATGAGAAGGGCCGGAAACTTCTGAAACAGATAGAAAGACTGAATTTTGAACCCAAAGATGTTCACTTTAAAGGCTGTGAAAGTGCATTCTCGATTCACAGAATGACAGCAAACAGACGCTTCGCCAGGCACTTCAAATCCGAACTTCTGAAACTGAAAACGGAAACAAACACACACAAAAAAAAGCAATGGTTAGTTCAAAATACAAATCATAGGAACCACAAAACACCACAAGAAATAATCCACCATTTTGCAATAAATGCAAGAACTTTTCTGGCATCCTTCCAACACACTTTCTACATCACTCATCAGTGGAACTCTTGGTCTAAAAGTTGAAAAAAAAAACAAACTTCAAAAAAACGACTTGCTTTCTTACACAAAGAATAGACTGAATGGTTTTTGCAGAACACTGAAAGCACTGTAAAAGAGGGGAGGAGATAAGTAAAATGCACCAGTGAAGAAGGCAAAAATTTGTTTTTTTTTAGTATAGATCACTCCAAGCCCAGAGGGGAAGATGGGTGTTTCTACTCTGTTCTTGCTCTTTTCCTTGCCAAATTTCTTTTCTTTCAAAAATGAATAAATGCAGTGGAGTTCAAATGAGAACAGATTAGAATAAACAAACTAGATGGACTGGGAGGCAGGAAGAAGGGTGGGGGAGAAGACAAAGATCTGAATCTAGAGAGAGGATACCTCTTCTCAAGGAAAGCACAGTGAATCTAGAGAGAGAGAGAGAGAGGGGTCGTCCAGTGAAGGCTAAAAACAAGCCACGCTCTCTCTGGTGGTGTCTGATGAGTGAGTGCTGGCTTTGGCCTCTCTCCAACTTTTGCTTTTTCGTGTGTTTTTTACAGAGAAAGAGCGAGAACGAGATAGATACGGCATGGCCATGGGGAACCTATAACACGACAGAGGGAGCCTGAGTAAGACTCTGGTCGGGGAGTTTGAGTCACTAAATGGGCCTTCTGCTTTGTTCTTTGTGGGATGATCTGAATGATGATGATTGATGGGCATGGGCTGCGCTAGAGTTGCCTGCTGGACGGACTGCTCAGTAATTCACCCTTGCCAATCCGCAGGTACATTTTTATTTTTTTGTTGTAAGTTGTCCCCAAAAAAGATTACTCCCTTCTTTGTTCCATATTAATAGTTTGTTGAAATGCACTGAAATTGTAACAAAAAAGATAACAAAATTTTGTGCAAGTAGTATTTTCACCCTCTAGTATGCGCCTTGGCTTACCCACATTGGAGCCAGGGCATTGCTGGGCGTGGGGTTTGATCCGTTGGTGCCCTTAATATAAGTGCGGCAGCCGGGATTACGAATGTCCCAATGGATCTTAATTTGATAGCTCATGGCGCCTCGATTGACACCGATGTGCATGAGCAAGGGTGCAAATTAACTTTTTTTACAAATCATTGTTTAATTGTTTATTTGTACAAAAAAAGTACTCCTGAAGCTCGTGTGCATTCTAAAAAAAATGAGAATCCAACGTCATATGGCTCGGTTTGCTCCATCAAGACCAAAACATAAAAGAGAAAGAAAATACTCAATTTTATTATTGTACAGCCCAATAATATAATAAATTTCACTCATTTTATGATAAGACAAACTTCAGTGGACAGATGGAGTAATAGATAGCCCTACTTTAACTTTTAGTTGAGACAATTAACAAAAATAGCACATATCAAACTTAGATTATATCATTTCTTAATTATTCTCTGGCCATGCGACCGGAGATGACGATGATAACCACCTAGCAGGAACCTTAGGTCGGAGCTCTTTACATATGACCTGGCACCAATTTTGGGTTTCTCATATTACCCGGAATCTTTGTCTTTCTTCCATATGACCCGGAAAGTACCCAAAATACCCTTAGGTTTAGGTATAAGCACCCACACTTTGCCTTTTTCCATATTACCCAGAATCTAAGGAGTAGGTACCCGGAGAAGCTCGCGTTCAGTCGGAGAAGAAGGCGTTCCGTCCGGCATCTCCCCCCATATCATCACCGGCACCGGTGCCGTCCAAATCGGAAAAGTAATCTTCGCGCCAAAAGGCAGAAAAACGAGCGGGATGAAGAGATTTTGATATAATAATAGCGGGGAAGCCCACCCAACTATAAAAATTAAGATCTACATGTAAAGAAACACATATAAAGGTCACCCATTGGTGCTCGATCGCTCCTGAACATGAAAAAAAATGATAAAAATGGGCAAAAGCGTGAAATGCTCGTTGGCGAGCGATAATTCAATTTATATATTTTTCTGTGATCTTAATTAGGTGAAAGAGAAGGAAAAATGAGGAAGAACGCAAAAAAAATGGGCAAAAACGGATGAAAAATGAGAGAGTTATGACACTTTGAAGATTGTCATTTTATCGTGTAGGATATACACGACTTGGGTATTTATCGTGTATGTCGTATACACGATAAATACCCAAGTCGTGTATATCCTACACGATAAAATGACAATCTTTAAAATATCATAACTCGCTCATTTTTCATCCATTTTTACCCATTTTTTTGCGTTCTTCCTCATTTTTCTTCCTCTTTCACCTAATTAAGGTCACAGAACGATATATAAATTAAATTATCGCTCGCCGGTGAGTATTTTACGTTTTTGCCCATTTTTTATCCTCTTATTTCATGTCCAGGAGCGGTCAAACACCGATGGGTGACCTTTATATGTGTTTCTTTACATGTAGATCTCAATTTTTATAGTTGGGTGGGCTTCCCCGCTGCTCTTACATCAAAATCTCTTGATCATAGTTTTTTTTTAGCGTGGGTGGTGCGGCGAAGCTCCGAACGTGGGAATGCTTTTACTTTCTTCTTTATTCTTATTTTTTCTTCTTTTCTCAACCTACAATATCTTAATGAGGTGGAAGAGGAGGAAAAATGAAGAAGAACGCAAAAAAAAGGGCAGAAACGGATGAAAAATTAGCGAGTTATGACATTTTGAAAATTTCAGTTAAAACATGTTTTAAAAGACACGACTTGCAGTATAGTCGTGTCATCGCGTACACGACTATACTGCAAGTCGTGTATTTCAAAACACATTTTTACTAGAATTTTCAAAATTTCATAACTCACTCATTTTTTATCCGTTTTTGCCCATTTTTTTTCGTTCTTCCTTATTTTTCCTCCTCTTCCACCTCATGAAGATATATTAGGATGGAAGAAGAAAAAAAAATAAAAAGAAAGAAAAAAATGGAAGCTTTCTAGCAAAGAACTTCTATTTTCTTCTTTCTTCTTATTTTTTGTTACTCTTTTATCATAATATATCTTCATGAGGTTGAAGAGGAGGAAAAATAAGGAAGAACGAAAAAAAAAAAGGGCAAAAACGGATAAAAATGAGTGAGTTATGACATTTTGAAAATTTAGTAAAAACGTATTTTGGAATACACGACTTGCAGTATAGTCGTGTACGTCGTACACGACTATACTGCAAGTCGTGTATTCCAAAACACGTTTTTACTAAAATTTTCAAAATGTCATAACTCACTCATTTTTTATCCGTTTTTGCCCTTTTTTTTATTCTTCCTTATTTTTCCTCATCTTCCACCTCATGCAGATATATTAGGATGAAAGAAGAAGAAAAAATAAGAAAAAAAAATGGAAGCTTTCTAGCAAAGAGCTTCCATTTTCTTCTTTCTTCTTATTTTTTGTTACTCTTTTACCATAATATATCTTCATGAGGTGGAAGAGGAGGAAAAATAAGGAAGAACGAAAAAAAAATGGGCAAAAACGGATAAAAAATAAGTGAGTTATGACATTTTGAAAATTTAGTAAAAACGTGTTTTGGAATACACGACTTGCAGTATAGTCGTGTAAGCGACGTACACGACTATACTGCAAGTCATGTATTCCAAAACACGTTTTTACTAAATTTTCAAAATGTCATAACTCACTCATTTTTTATCCGTTTTTGCCCATTTTTTTTTCGTTCTTCCTTATTTTTCCTCCTCTTCCACCTCATGCAGATATATTATGATGAAAGAAGAAGAAAAAATAAGAAGAAAGAAAAAAATGGAAGCTTTCTAGCAAAGAGCTTCCATTTTCTTCTTTCTTCTTATTTTTTGTTACTCTTTTATCATAATATATCTTCATGAGGTGGAAGAGGAGGAAAAATAAGGAAGAACGAAAAAAAAAATGGGTAAAAAAGGATAAAAAATGAGTGATGTATGACATTTTGAAAATTCTAGGAAAAACGTGTTTTGAAATACACGACTTGCAGTATAGTCGTGTCATCGCGTACACGACTATACTGCAAGTCGTGTATTCCAAAACACGACTCAATTCAAGTCGTGTCTTTGGAGACACGACTTGGATATTTTTCGTGTTTTCGACGACACGATAAAATAGAAATTTTCAAAATGTGATAACTCGCTCATTTTTCATCCATTTTTGCCCATTTTTTTGTGTTCTTCTTTATTTTTCCTCCTCTTCCCCTTCATTAGGATCATAGAAAGATATATAAATTAAACTTGTTACTCGCCGAAGAGTATTTCACATTTTTGTCCATTTTTATCCTCTTATTTCATGTTCAGGAGTGGTTCAACACCAATGGGTGATCTTTATATGTGTTTTTTTACATGTAGATCTTAATTTTTGTAGTTGGGAGGGCTTCCCCGCTGTTTTATATCAAAATCCCTTCATCCCGCTCGTTTTCTCGCTTTTTGGCGCGAATATTACCTTTCCCGATTTGGACGGCGCCGGCGCCGGCGATGATATGGGCGGAGATACCGGACGGGAATGCCTTCTTCTCCGACTAAACACGAGTTTCTCCGGGTACCTCCTTAGATTTCAGGTAATATGGAAAAACAAAGAGTGTGGGTGCTTATACCTAAACTTAAGGGTATTTTGGGTACTTTTCGTGTCGATTCCGGGTCATATGGGATTTCACTGGAAAAACCAGGCAATATGGGAAAACAAAAGTTGGCGCCAGGTAATATGGAAAAAACTCCTTAGGTCGAGATAGAGGTCAAGAGACCTCCACAATCAAAGGTCGCTTACTCGCTCGGAAAGCCTTCATATCTGAATAAAATTGACCAATTATCTGACGGTCTCAATTAAAAGTAATGAGAGGGAGTAATCAAAATTGACTTTTTTATATTCAACTAAGGTAATAATTCCTGCCTACCACGACTGGGCAATATATCTTAGATTATGGTTTGCCTATTGTACATTGCAAAAAGCTCATCACATTCTACCAGAGGATGGAAATTAGGACCTTAGCCCCAACCATATGCTTCTTCAATAATACCGGCCGAACAATAGTTTGAAAAGGTAGGGCTGTCCATATTGCCATAAAAGTGATCCTTTCATCTCTTGTAATTCAACAGTTGCATAATTTTGAGCTTCTTCTTGTTGATCTTATCTAGTATCTCATAAATATTGAGATTTACAAAATAGAGATAGTAATTAAGGTAACGCTATTTACTTGAGCCGTGAGCGTATTTAGATTAACTTTTTTTCTCAACAATATTTAGATGATTAAAATAAACAATATTTAGATTATTTATCTGAATGTTCTGAAGATGTCTTCTGGAATCATAAAGGACTATTGGAATAGTGGTATATATACTCCCTCCATCAGAAGCATCTGACCCACTTACGCAAGTATTTAAGTAAGCAAGTGACGAAACCTTTGGTCAGGTGAGATCGAGAAATGTTTTACTCACCGACTTTCAAAACCAGATTAAATCACCCCGTGCCCACGTGGGCCGGGGTGATTTAGGGGTCGGTTTAGGGCGTGAGTGGATGTTTTGCTACACCGTAGCATCCATGTTTTTTCTATATCCAGCTGAAACATGATCTGCAAAATCTACTGTGGATATTTGCTTATAATCACACCCCAAATGGCCCCTTAATCTGGTATTGAAGTCGGTGACGCTAGACGAACTCGGTGAGATCAGACAATTAGCGTTGGACAAAGGTTTTTGGTATCCCAAAACTTGTGCCTCCAACAGAGGGGAGTATCAATTAACTTGTATTATTCACAAATTTGATGTTGGCCGTGTTTTTTCCATAAAAACATTGGTAATGTTTCATGAATATCACACTTCACGTGGCTATTGGCTTTACCATAATTTTGATAGAAATCATTGAGTCTACGCCCGTCAGCTGTGAGCCGCTACATTGAAATCCATTGGCTGGCGTTTCGTCCTTTAAGTCAACCGCAAGGGTCCTGCACTCACTTCTACCATAGCCCTAAGATGTCCACCGCAATTAACCCAACTGTTGAAGTCTTCCACTTGTTTTTTATTTTTATTTTTGATACAGATGAAGTCTTCCTCCTGCATGTACTAGAATCCCTGCATTTCCAACAAATATAAGGTAGTGAGAGCTTCCCAGCTCCTTCTAAGAAGACTCTACAAACTTCACTTGAAAAACTGCAGGGTTTGGCTATTAGTGCGGCCTGCCATCTTCCAGTTGAGCAAACACCCCAGCTTGTGTACCTTCACAACGTTCATGAACTGCGTGAATTTGTCAGCTGATTTCCTGTGATGTGGGTACAACTGGGATCTTCCAGACAGTGGGTTGTAGAAGCGTCATACATAGTGTGGGAAGTGTACAAAGACGAGGCAGAAATGGGAACCAGTGCGGATTGGGAAAAAGGCATAGAACATGTTCCTGTTCAATCCGTCGAGCATCCTCCCGAGCTTTTTTATCAATTTCGAATTATTGCCCCCTTCTTTGTGTTCCTGCAAACCCACAAGAGAATCAAAAAATGATGCTGGGAACGTCAACTTATCGCTACTGATGCAGGGAACACTTACGTTGTTGAATATCTCTTTGAATGCGTGGCATCCAAAAAAATACCATGGATACTTCATCTGGTCTCTCTCATTGCGCTGCCTCAAGAGACTCAAAAATTCATCTATAACCTATAGAAAACAGTAACAGGAGTCAGACCAGGCGAAGCAAGGCAAGATACCACTTTTAATTACGTTGTCAGCAAAAATACTCGACTTAATGAAAAGTCGAGTATTTTATATACGACTTTAATAATAGTCGTGTCTCTTGAAGACACGACTATACGTACAGTCATGTATTCGAATAAATGATTTTACGTAACTCAAAAAGGAAAAGAGGAAAACATATGAGGAAAAGAGGAAAATATATGAGGAAAACGAAAACATAATGTATACTTACATTGGTGTTTATTTCTGTGGTTTACAGGAGGGATACGTAGTCGTCATCACATAGAGTTAGGATTGGATAAGCCTTCCTCGGATTGGTGATCCATCCATCTATCACCACTCTATCCCGCTCTAACAATACCCCCATGTCGAAGCATAACTCCAAACCAGCATAGTTTTCTGGGAGTACAATTATAGCCTTAGCCTTTTGAGGGGTTTGGAGGACATCGACATCAATAGGCTGGGATGAGGTTAAGCCTATGGCCTCCTTCGCCTCCTCCTCTTCCTTCACCTCCTCCGTCGCATCCTCGGCGTCCTTCACCTCCTCCTCCTCCTTCGTCGCCTCCTTCGCCTCGTGGTCGTCCTTCACCTCCTCCACCTTCGCCTCCTCCTCGTCCTTCACCTCTTCGGCGTCCTTCACCTCCTCCTCCTTCACCTCCTCCTTGGCCGTTTGGATATCCGACTCCTGTAAGGAAGAGATCACCTCATCGATGATAGAGGTCGCTTGTCAATCAAATACGGTTTCTTCGGAGTCGGCTTTCGGT
Source organism: Houttuynia cordata (assembly GCA_039654745.1). Taxonomy (NCBI): domain Eukaryota; kingdom Viridiplantae; phylum Streptophyta; class Magnoliopsida; order Piperales; family Saururaceae; genus Houttuynia; species Houttuynia cordata. The sequence goes on along the minus strand of CM077502.1, from coordinate 5,477,019 downwards.
TGACGGGACCTATTCCTCATTGCCTGCTCCACCGCCATTCTTCGTATATGCTCATCTTCCCTAATCCTCTGCAATTCAATCGCGGAGACAACCCTCTTTCTCTTCCTTACCACTACACCAGAGAGGAATAGGCCTCGACTTCTGCACGCTCCATATGTTCGTCGAATTCTGGTTGGAGCTTCTTCAAAAACAACTTCGCAGAGGATCTCTTAGTAGCCCTTTGAATCTTCTCTTCCTCATCGCGCGTGTTTGATGGGAGCTAAAATGACATTTTGCATATGCATGTCACTCGCAGCACGAAAAAGAACATAGTCGTGTTGCATGTAACACGAAAAACTAAATAGTCGTGTAGAATGCAATGCGATAAATGTAATAGTCGTGTACCATGTGACACAAAAAATTAAATTATCGTGTACAACTTACCTTTACCCCATTTCAATGAATCATCGGCTGACTTGTGTGCCAGCTCCTTTGTGCGCATACCCATCGGAGTTTTCTTCATATGCTCCTTGTCATCGGGCCGTTTCTTTGGCTCCATGTGATGCACCAATGACTTATTTATCGTCTCCTTCTTCTCTTATTCCTTCGTCTCCTTCGTCGGCTGATCTACACATGAAATATACATTTTATTATCTCCTAAACTTATGATTATGCTAGTGTTTGATTAGAATAACTACTACTTTAATATAGTTTTTGGTTTTTGTAGGAAACAAGAGTAATACACATAAATGAGGTGAAAATAGACTTCAATGGTTAAATCATCATAACTTCGTGTGCAAATCTCGGATTGGACTGATTCATTCATGTTAAAGTTCAAGAAGTTAGCTTTCCAACACCACCAACTATGTGCAATTCGGAGTTCGGAGCATAAAGTTATACCCATTTGAAGTTTATCAATGCGATCGATCGCCTCGGAGCAAAAATAGTGTATTGAAGGAAACGATCGATCATATCTACTGGAATTTTTGATCCGTGCAAGACAGTAACTACGATCGATCAGCAAAGCGATCGATCGAAAGAAAATAATGAAGGAATTGCGATCGATCGGAAAGCGAATGAACGTCAATACGATGCGATAAATCGCCGTGTGCGGAAAATCGAAATAAGACCTATTTCGACTTGGGTTTGGAAGGGAACTTCGTGGTTTTCCTTCACTCTTATCAATAGGCCTTATGGGAGAACGTTTTGAGAACCAGAGAATAGAATCTAGAGCTTTATTGGAGGCTAGAGAGGAGGAAGAAGAAGGAGTCTTTTGGAGCAAAGAAGAAGAAGGATTCATGACAATGGATCTACATAAACAGGCTTCTCCTTTCTTTATTTCTATGTGTAACTAAACTTTTATTCAAGGCTTGATGAAGCCCTAGATGTGTATTGCTACTCTTGATAGTTTAATTTTATAAAGTTAATTATGATTTATGCTTAATGCGATTTCATGAGTATTCTTTTGAGTGCTTGATCATAGACTTGATTGATTATGAATAGAATTAGATATTGTGATTGATTTTATGCCCGATCAAGGATAAGATTAGTTGCATTATAATAGAGTTGTGATTGATTCTATGCCCGATCAAGGATAGGATTGATTACACAATAGTGGATGAACTTTCGTGTCCGATCAAGAACGTTAGTGAATTCATTAATAATTCGTGTGTCCGATCAAGAACACGAATTATCATATCATGTTAACTTATGCTTAATAATAATTGAGAGTAGTAATTGCATGTCTAGTGGTGGATTCTCTGCCTTGATATTCTCCATATTTATTGAATCCCAGTAATTTAGTTAAAAGTTCATTGCTTTCTTAGTCTAGAATTAATACTGCTATTTCCTCTTGAATTTGGTAAAATATTAATCCATCCCTGAGGTTCGACAACCCTATTTTTACTCACCGTAGTACAATTGCCTTGTGCACTTGCAAGGATTTTATATTTAAACGATCATCGGCTCTTCAGTCTTCTCCTCCTTGGGATGCTCAAAGATCTGACCCTCTAACAGCATTGACGCTGTGGCGGCATATGCCTTTATAGAGTGAAGAACTTCTTGCATAGGTCCAAACTTCTCGTATAGGTCCGCTATCTCAATTAGTGATTATATGCCCTAAAGCGAACCCTCCAATAGCCCCATGGCAGTAGCCTGAGCAGCCGTCCTCATGGAAGAGGGTGAAGGTTGTTTGGGAGTCCCCTTCATTTCCGGCCTCTCCATCTTCTGCCGTCACAGAGGAGGGGCCACTGAGGGAGATGAAGCAATGAGAGATGCCTCTTGGTCCATGGGGATGATTACATCGATGACTGATCTACACATGAATTATGCATATAATTATCTCCTAAACTTGTATTTATGTTAGTGTTTGATTAGAATTACTACTACTTTAACATAGTTTTTGGTTTTTGTAGGAAAATGAGATAAAGATGCAAAAATATGGTGAAACATGACTCTAATGTTTAAACCTTCATAACTTCGTGTGTATATCTCTTATTGGACTTATTCAAGTCTCAAGAAGTCAGCTTTCCAACGTCACTGACCACGCACAATTTGGAGTTCGGAGCAAAAAGTTATGACCATTGAAAAATTGTGCTACAGGATTAATAGTAACTGATCGATCGGCTAAATAAGGCGATTGAACATCTGAGAAAAAATCAAAATTTTCGTGATTGAATAGTAACCGACCGATCAGTGAATAGTGTTGATCGATCGCTGTATACAAAAAATGCGATTTTGACCTATTTTGACTCAAATTTGGAAGGGAATTTCGTGGTTTTTCTTCACCCTTATAAATAGGCCTTAAAAGAGAACGTATGGGGCATTAGAGAACCTATTTTCGAGGCTAGAGAAGTGTAGCAACCGTAAATTTTTATATTAATAAAGTGGAATTTTATTGCTCAAAGGGAGTAATTTTAAGTTCTAGAAAACTAATTAAAATTGAATTTAAAATTTAAATTTTTTTCGTCAAACCGATCGATCGCATCGATCGGGAGACGATCGATCGCTTTTGTATGGCATCGATCGCAGGACGATCAATCGCGTATACGGACCGATCGATTGCCGTTAATTTCATGAGTTTCAAGGCAAATCCGTTGGGGAACCTCTTGGGCTGATTTTGGGGGATCTTTGGAGGACGTGTCTTACCTAATTAGCCCTAATCAACGGATTTACATCTGGGTAAGTGTTTCAAATTTGAAAACCCTAATTAATAGCTAATTGACAATCTATTTAAATGGAGAATTAGTTATGGCAATGAAGGAGATTTTTTTTGGGAGATTATGAACGTCATTGGGATGAGATTATGGCCCTTTCCATATGAGTGAAGGATGCCATATGTCAAGGAAATAAATTGGAATAATTGTTTTCAATTAGGATTTTTACTTGAAATCGGTTTGGTAACTAAGTGATTTGGTCAAAGACACTTACCAACCAAGGTGTGTAACTGTTGGGATGGATTGATCACGTCCCTAACTAAGAGATTCACCCTTATTTCTTGTGGATCATGGCTCTTGGATGGGCGTTTGATCAACGGTGGATGTTTGCCCTAGAGATTTAAGCTTTTTCTATTTAAACCCTCCATAAGAGAGACCGGCACCCTTTTTGGTGAGCCTTGGGGAACGTGCCAATAAGAGGGAAGAGCAGCCAGCCTCCTCCTCTATTCGTCCAAGGTGGTGGTGAGTCCTTCGGTGGTTTTCGTGGTGCTTGTGCGAAGAAGAAGAGTCTCAAGATCGAGTAGAAACCGATTTACGATTTTTGGGTATTGGTTTCCGCAAGGTAGGATAATCTTTTACCATAATTTATTTTCTCTAATTTTTGTATGATCATGAGGGTATGATGTTGCTGATTTTATAGCCTACAACATGTTCTATTTACATGTCTTACAATTGTTGTTAATGCGATGAAAGTTATATGCTTCGGTTTACATGTTCTACCGTATTTGATCATACGTGTGTTCCAATTCTTCTCGTCCTATGCCTAGATGACATCCCCACTTCACTCGACATGAAAAGATATGTTCTTTATGCTCTGTGAGTTGTGTTTGACTTCTGTCCAGAATTTGTTGTCCCTTTTCCTTGATGGTTGTGCATCGTGTTGGTTGTAAACGTAACCGATTGCCTAAAATCGGAGTGATCCTTTGTCATACATCTTTAAAATATGGACAAAGTACATATCTAAGTCTCTGATGTTGAAAAGTTGTGATCTTGAAGTCAGGGTCCAGCATGATAGAATGTTTGTATGTCTAAGTTTAGGTGTCCTAATTATGATTACATAAGACTATCATACTAGAATGCATGTTAGCAAATCGAGTAATGTATCTAAGTACATACCATGCTAAATAACGAATTAATTAGTACAAAATTTATAAGAGTCTCTCTCTGTCATACCGAATGGGGTCTGACATTATGTCAGTACGCCCCTGTTCACAACAGTGTCCGGGAATACATGACACATTTGGTATGATATGAGCAATGGATTAAGTAGAGAAAATCACTAATCGGGTGGTGAAATCGTAGCAGAAAATGAATGAAATCAATGAATTTCAGAACCATTTAGGTTCTGTAAAAGTTGTTAAGAATGTCTTGTTAATCTCAGAAAGAGTCATTAAGGAATTAATTAAGTTTGTAACATCAGTTAATTAGTATAATTTAAGTTAATTGTTCTCGGCCAGGACTAGTCTTGCACCAACAAACCCTAATCAGAAAATGATAACTAATTGTAAAAAAATCTAAAAATTATGTCGTCTATCAGGTTGTAAACTAGACTCCAAGGGCTACTTGTATTAAAAATTTCAGAGGTTGATTCGCTCTGTACAAGAAGTGGTGAGCGTTTGAAGTGGACTATTCTATTTAGGACAGAACACTATTTTTGGTTCTGAAAACCCTAAACCGTAATATTACTATTAATTATGGATTAAAACAGTAATTAAAACACTAATTAAAGGTGATAAGACCTCTAGGGCCTTTGTAACAGTAACTTTAAAAGTTTACTTTTGGGTCTTAGAGTTGAGAACATCTGTCCGTAATTAACCGTCCTTTGTGTCTCTTATCTTGAACGATCCTTTATTCAAGAGGCCTCATTACTTGACCTGTATCCATGCCTATGATATGATCTATTGTGGGCATGTTATTCAATCGTTTCAGTGTCGGGGATTGTCAACTCTAGGGCTAGGTATGACGATCGTGGCAGAGCGTGATCTTTGGTAAAATCTTGTAGTGAGTCTTGTTGATGAGTCATTCTGTCGGGTCTCAGTTGAGTTCCCAGACTCAATTGTTTAAAGATATTGAACACTCCTTTATGAGTCGATTCGAGTTATGTCTGAACATGGTCTTACACTCCTACGAAGAGTCGAATTTAGAAAGTCATGTTTCAAGCCTCTTAATGAGATGGCTCAGATGTATTCAGTGTCACTCGGTTGAAATATTTGTTTCTCCGCTAAGAGTCATTTATGAGAACTCTTAGTTGGAATCATAGTATGCTCACGAGCCATAGCTAGACCCATGGTGGTCTCAGATTTATTGAACCTCTATAGTTCAGCCGATGATGGCAATCATGTGCGCTTTAGATTGTATGACATTACGGAAGGTCTGCAATCTCCGCCCATTGTGCCCGTAAGCACTGATGGGGCCAGCATCCCTAGACGCATGGCCGGGTTCCTCTGTAGAACCTCTAGGATGTTTTGGTATTGATGTCTATAGGGGAAGTAGACAGAGCTAAGAGTAGAAATTGTTATCTCCAGCCCTTTGAATGTTTAGAGCAGATACTCTTGTGACATCTCCTTACTCTCTGTAAGTTTGGAATCTTAAATATTGATTTTATCCTTCCTTGACCTTTGAGAGTCTCGGATGATGATTGGTTTCCTAGTAAGCGAACTGCATAATTGCTGATCCTGAGTCTATTTGTACTTGTCTTCATTCTTTAAATCTTTTGGCTTTTAAATTATTATTCCATTGTGGGTTTTCTTGTATCCTACTGGGTATTTCCTATGGAATACTCATGCATCCTCTGATGCAGGGATTAAGATGGAACGGAAGTGATCGGCCAATACTTTTGGTGAGGTTGGGCGTTGAAGTCAGAAAACAAGTTATTTTAATTTATTATTTATGTTGATGATTGTGGACTTGCGGCCTGTGTGCCATTTTTTTTTGTGGAGACTTGTCGAATAATGTAATAATTAAATTAGACTTCTTTTGTTATTCTATATCATGTGCGTGGATATGGTTTAAGTTTTATCGATCCAGTATGACCCAAGCATGTAATAATTGGGTATGTGATGATTCGAGTATTCGGTCCGTCCCAGATTCCTACCTTTATAACCTTAATTGGATTATCACTTCCACGCATATTGGGGTTGTGGAATTTGGGGCGTGACAAGAAGAGCAAGAGAATGAGTCTTTTGGAGCTAAAGAAGAAGAAGGATTCATGCCAATGGAACTATCAAAACAGGCTTTTCTTTTCTCTTCTTCTATGTGTAACTAATTCCTTGTCAAGGCTAGATGAACCCCTGGATATGTGTATTGCTACTCTTGTTAGTTTAATTTAATAAAGTTGATTATGATTCATGCTTAATGCTAATTCATGAGTTTCTTTTGAGTGCTTGACCATAGACTTGATAGATATGAATGAAATTAGATCTTTTTAATCCCTGTGTCTAACCAAGAACAAGTTTGTGATTGATTCTATGCCCGACCAAGGATAGGATTGATTACACAATAGTGGATGAACTTTCGTGTCCAACCAAGAACGTTATTGAATTCATTAGTGATTCGTGTGTCCGACCAAGAACACGAATTACCATATCATGTTAATCTACATGTAATAATAATCAAGAGTAGTAATTGCATGTATAGTGGTGGATTCATTGCCTTGATAATTCTCTCCATTGATTAATCTCAACTCAGTTTAGTAGTTAAAGTTCATCGCTTTCTTTAGATTAATTAAAAACTGCAACTTTCTCTTGAATTTGGTAAATTGTTTAACAGTCTCTGAGGTTCGACAACCCTTTCTATACTCGCCGTAGTAAAATTGCCTTGCGCACTTGCAAGGGTTTAATTTTAAACGATCAACGATTTCTTCCCATACTTCGAGATTATGGAACACTCCCTTCCAGTAGTCGTTCATACAGTTCTTCTTTTGTGCATCCTTCTTGACCTCTGTAATCAGGGCCCCACTTCCCGGCCACCTTTTCACCCTTGGACTGATATGGCCCACGACAACATGGAAGATTGTCGTGTGCTCAAAAAACTAAATCTACATAGTAAACAGATAAAAACATTAGTAAAAGGCGCGGATGCAGGCAAGTCGTGTACTATTATAGTCGACTCTAATAGTACACGACTAGAAATTTGGTCATGTCTTATGCAACACAACTATATACTTAGTCGTGTTGCATAATACACGACTTTACACGACTATAAATAAAGTCGTGTTGCATAAGACACGACACTTAGCGTTTATGTGTCGTGCCTTTCGAAGACTCTAAAAACATAGAAATGCTACATACCTGAAGGACATATGAGGCGCCGTTTAGGTATCCACCGCTCCGTGACCCTCCTTGAGATCTCGCACCCACTAATCTGCTGGTGTGGGTTATACCAGAAACCAACATGTTATGCATTGCCCCAGCCCAATTGTATGAGCTCAATCTTGGGAGGTCTTCAATGTAACGGTAGAAACAGGGATGCAGCGCTCTAGTGCTGTGTGGAAACAACACCGTGCAGAAGAGGAGGCAAATGATCATCCTCGCCATGTCCTCCTCTGCCATCTTCATTTAGCTAAGTTGTCAATGATTTCCTCAATGTATGGAATATCAGGTTTCCTGACGGCGAAGTACTTTCTGAAAAATTGATCTTCCGGTCGGTGTGGCAAGGAGGGGACGACCTCAACTGCAATCCGGTGATAAGAGTAACTTCTTGCTCTGTGAAATGTAGCGTCCTGCCCTTGACATTGAAGACCTTCGCTGACTCATCTCAGTACTTGACCAAATGGTCAAGGAGGTTCCGAGAAACAACTACGTCCTCACCTTAAAAAATGACAGCAAAACCAACTTCTCTAATCAGTTGGCTACATCTTTGGTGACACCGTAGGAGGGCCACACACTTTTTTATCGCGCCCAGTTGACAAAACGTCCGCAACACCGGTCGCGCATAGTATATTCTCTTTATTGATGGGTCCATAGGAGCCTTCCTCTTCCTACCCTCTGTTGTCGCTGTCAAGGTGCCCTGATCCTCCTCCTCTTCCGATGGTATTTCCTCCATAGACTCATCCCTTTTTGTATCCATCTGCAAGTAGATAGGTAGAGTGGTCAGTAGAAAAGTCGTGTCGGTGCAACACGAAAACATAAAAGTCGTGTCGTCGCGTACACGACTAAATATACAGTCGTGTCGTTCAAAGACACGACTTTAGAGTTCATAGTAAAATTAAAAATCCAAATTTCAGACCTTCTAAAACTAAAATCAGTAAGGATTGTTGTAACTTATCGCGGTTTAGTCGTGTGTATGTGTGTATTTCCTGGCAGGCGCCTTTCACACTCTTCCTCGCCAAAAACTGAAGCTTAATCGGTCAATCCGCCGGTTGCATGAACGCGCAGGGAGCCGCAGGGAAAACTCAGCAACATGAAGCTCCAAAATCCCCGGAGGTATCCGCTTCAAATCGTCGCCTTTGCACACTCTCCGTCAGTCGTATTGTCGAAATCCAGCAGGCGGCAGCTCCAAATCGAGCTGGGAGGACATGAATAGGATCGTCGAAATCCGCAGGGGTCACCGGTGGAATCGCCGCTCGAACTCTCCAATGGAGGAGTCGCCAATAGAAATCGTCGGAGATACCCTTGTGTTTTTCGTGTTGTATACAACATTCCTCTTCGCACAGTATTAGAACGAAAAAGATAGAAGAAGGGTATTTTTAGTACTTCAAGTCCAGATTCCAGGCCATATGAGATTTCATGGAAAAATTACGTAATATGGGAATATAAAATTGGCGCCAGGTAATATGAAAAAAACTCAATATTTGACAGGACAAACTTGAGTTCCTTGTATTGCCAGAAAAGAAAAATTTTAGTTTCTCATGACATTTTTTTTGGGTATAACATGGGGCCATCTGAAGTGTGTGATTTACTAAATAGAAATCAAGTCTGGCACCAAAAAGAAAACTGATCGTCAACCTTTTTTTGTAAAAGGCAACTTAATTTGAAGGAGCTGAGGTGAAGATGTGGAAAGTAGTCAAGAAGGATGGAAAAGGAAGCAAAGGAAAAGAGAGACGAGAAGGGTTGCTTGTTGCACGTTTGAACCTACCTTCCTTCCTAAAATGACACACAGATATTGGATACATCGAGTTACTACACTAGTCAAGTTGGCATATCAAGTTATGCTGGATTTTCAGCCGTTTTACTCGATTTATGAGCTAGTTGAGCTCAAAGCTTTTACCCAAAAAAAAAGTTGAGCTCAAGTATTTCTTAGTGAGCAAGTATTCCCTCCGTTCTAAAATACTGTGTACATTTGAGAAAATTCTCATTTTTATTAGACCATGAAGCCCACAAGGAATTCACATAACTTCTTCTCCCTTATCTCCCGTCCAATTCGTATGATCGATCATGAACAAAGTTCTAGTCAATCCTTCCAAGTCTCCTCCAATTTAGGAAAGAGGAAATCATGTGATTTAGCAAAATGTATACAGTATTTTAGAATAATAATATTTCCAAATGTACATAATATTTTGGCAAGGAGGGAGTATATAATAATTCATCATATAAAGCCTTTCAAACGTAAAAAAAGAAATCATGTTGAAGCTTTTCGTGCACTTTTCAGGTACGACTACAACAAAACATGCTACTTGTAAATTTAAACGCCTTGCACAGGCCTTTTGGAGTCCATTAAAATTAAATCATTTTCACATGCTGACAGGCTTTGTTATAAAATCACCATTCGCCATAGGGAAAGGATATTTGTACATCAGATTTCCTACACATTTCCATACACAGCTGATGTGTATGGCAATGAGTGGGTGATGTAGTGTTATCACTTCCCTTCGCCATACGAAGAGCAGTGCGTACGGTCCGTTGTCGAGGAATCCAGCTGGGTTTTCATTGTCAAGGGGCGTCGCTTTCTGGCAATTGTTTCTGAGTCCATCTACCCTGACCCATTTTCAATACCGTATTGAAGCACCAAGGGCCCATGCCCTAAATTTCCAGGGCCCCATGCCCACATGGCCCTTGGTCATTTAATCTGGCATTGAAAAGTGGTCACCAAAACATTTTCCATTGTTTCCCGTGCCCCAGGTTGGATACTCTACGGTTTGATACGTATCGAATACATTTGTGCTGAAATGTGTACCGATACAATTTTGCTTGTGTTTGAGCATCTGGTTCAATTTTTTTAGTGGGCCAGAGGTCGAGCCCATCGAAAAGGTGATAATGGGTCACCTTGAATAGGTCCAGTAGTCCAGCTTGGATGCAATGTAATATACTAATATTTCTCTGATACACCTTAGGACATGATTTTTGTAGTCCATTTACAGATATCCATATCACAAGATTACTACAACTTCACATCTACAGCTCTAAAGAGGATTAACGTCTGCAAATTGGAAAATATGCACGCTTGACGCCTGCCGTGTGATTGAAGTCGCGCGGCAAAAAAGTGGCCCAATGCATGTGCGCACCATACATATATAGGGAACTCTACTTGCTTCCCAAAAGTTCTACCTCACTTTGTTTGAAGGAGGTTGTAGTAACTAGTAAATATGCCTATTTAGTAGCTTGGTGCTCTAATTATGCAAACGCTCTATTTATTCTTCTTACATTGACAAATTGAAAGATATGCATGAGCATGGGCGGGTGGTGCTCACCAGCAATCAGAAAATAGACATGTAATTTATGGGCCATATAAACCACGGCCACATTTGTGTTGTACAGTGATTGGTAGAGAGCGCTGCATTCACTTGTATCTAATAATATTTTCCTGTCATATTTTTCTGCATTTGAATCTAGCTTATGTATTAAAGTGAGTAATTCTCTGGCTAGTTGGATTGTGGGAATTGGATGAGGAAAGCAATGATGGGTGAAGAAGAGGAGGATAGAGGTAAAGGGGGGCGATGGAGGAGCCTGCAAAACTTGTTGATGAATAGTCGTGCCGTTCGATGTGCCTCAATTGTTGAAAAAAATGTTTTTCACATGCCAGTGTTAGAATATGTATGAATGCCTATCTGAAATGTGTATATTTCTTCGTCTCCAAAAGCAGATTTATTACTCCGAATTTGATAATTTTTCAATAACAGAAGAATTTAGTAGTTTCAAAGTTACTCACGACTGCTGTAGAAGAAGTTATCATGGAATTGAGATAAACAGTTTCATAGGGGATATAGGAAAGAGGAAAATATACAATGGATGTTTGTACAAGATGCTTTAAATGTTACATTTGGCTGCTATAGAAGATATTTTTAAACTGTGATAAGCAGGCAGTTGTCAAACTAGCTAAATTGCTTAGCTAGATCTTATTCTTTTTTCGGAAGAGAACATGTTAATTTAACATCTATGGTACATTGCTTATTAAATCTTTCCCAACAATTTTCGAAACACAGTTAGCAATAGGAACGGATTGGAATTTACCCCCCCCCAAAAAAAGGAACGGATTGGAGTTCTATGCTCCATTTGGCAAGATAAGTTGCGCTGCAGTTCTTAGAACTTTTTCACATAAACCTGTGATCCCTGCTTCATTCCTGATTCAAGCATTGCTTCAAGGACAGCCACATCTCGTGCTCCTTCAATGAATGAACTTCGGGCTTCTGCTTCATGGCTCCCTGTATCCTGATGAAAGAACCAAATAAATTGGCCAGTTCATGACGTTAGTGAAGCTAGTTAATAAGCGCTTTAACAAAATACTCTCTCCGTTCTAAAATACCTGCCACATCCTTAAAAAGTGGGCAGTGTATTTCAGGATGGAGGGAGCATATATTTTCGCTTCACACCTTTTTTTACCAAACTTACGAAAAACACAATATAATTGTGCAAGGAACAAAAGAAACATAAACACTCAAACTATACAATGGAGGTGTATGAGGGTGGTGCATTCAACAGGTCTGCTACCTTAAGGCTCGCCTGCTCAATGTCATAAACAAAAGCTTTCAGTTCTTCGGTTCACCCCAGAAAATGGATAAAAGGAGCTTTCACAACGTCCATCAGCAGTATAAAACAAAACCTGTACGTAAATAAATTGATTGTTAAGTGCACGATGAAATTATTTTGCTTCCCAAGTTCCAGTTAAATCCTTCTAAAGAAGGTTGATCAACCTGTCAATGATTCAATATTAAGAGGAAAAAATGAAAGAAAAAAAGGGGGGGGGGGAGACAACGAAATGGTAAATTGTTTTTTTACCATGTAACCATGCTTTCCATCTTTGTTTCCACGCTCAATTTGCACTGTACCCTTTGAACCAACAACTCTCCAGATTATCTACAAACAACAAACCCATAGCTCTTCTTTATGAACACATGTTTTTGGTATTTAAATATGTCATCACTGAGTTGGTGTTGTACTCTTCAGAAAAAAATGACTAAATACCACACCTTAGGTGATTTTGATGAAACTACCATTACAAACACGCCTGCACAGCCATTCTCCAGTTGGCTAAAAAGAAAGATTTCTACGTTAACTTTTTTTTTCTTTTTTGAGATCATGTTGCACAAGCTAAAAGGATTGTAAAACATCTAAGTGGGAACCTACAAAAGAGAACTTATGTTATCTGGTGGAGGTAAAGTTGCATCCACATGAGACGTTACTGCAGATACAGAAGTAACTTCACTCCCAACTACCTGTTATCAACATACAGTGAGGAGATTCGTCAAAATGAAAAACAATATAATAAAGAGAGCTATAAAGAATATTGATAGAATTGTCTCATAAGCAACAAACACATCTGAGGTGTTTGAGAAAAAAAAAATCACCCATAAACTAAGGAACAAAATGCGACTCAAAGTCTAATTAATTCATCAACTGGCACAAGAACAACCATGATAGTTCAATCCTGTAGATGACAGTAGAGACCTTTAATAGAAGACATTCAATCCAGTGTTTTTAAAATGCGAACCAGGTCGGACCAGGTTCAACCGGACCCAAGCCTACAAACGGCTCTATTCATTCGTGTAGCTGGGCCAAGTTTGACCCCGGACGGGTCATGATGGCCCGGCTGATTGAACCGATGACCTACTGACCTGGGCTTGACTGATTCGGGACATGAGTTCCGTGCTGCAACTCCACAAGCAGTTTTGTCCCAAGAGGGATTCAAACTTCAGTCCCATCTACCTGCACCTTTAACTAACCCAGCTAGGCTGAACTGGTAGCAAACCTATCATTTAACTATTCATAAATTATTGGATTATTGGGGTGCGTGGTTGGGGTATATATTATCATTGCTGATGTAAATGGGTCAACCCACGGTTGAACCGGGCTGACCCAGCAGGGTCACCAATCCGAGATTGTGGCCGGGTCGGGTTTTAAAAGTCTAGATCAGCTAATATGATCTTGGGATACATATGCTCAGTAAGAGAAAAAAAATTCGCACTCACCACCACCATTTGAAATGCATATATACACAAAGTAGTGGGTCCCATGAGTACCAACTGGAATTGTTAAACCACAACAGTACGTGAGACGCTGCCTAGAATTTACACCCATATGCATATAACACAAACGTAATCAAGAAAATATTTTGACTTATCCTTATAAAGTCCGACCAAGATATACAAACACATAATAATGTACTAAATTTGATAATACTTCGCGCTTATCCACAAGATTGATTTTTAGAAGGAAAATCCTAGCCTGCGCTGCAGCGTCAGAGCGCTGCAGGGCAGGCAGCCATCAGATGAGTGGGCCAACATCATCTCACGGCTGCCAGCCCTGCAGCGGGCTAGCCTGACTCTTCTTAGAAGGCTTGAGTTAACTCTGAAAGCACCAACAAAGATAATAATACGACTACATATCATATGATATATTTCTCAAATATGATTTTTATTTAAAGACATATACAAGATCCTACCATTCTTAATCCAGCAATGAAGTGCACTCCCATATCTAGAATGAAACCTCCCTGCAGAACAGAATAATTTCTCATTTTTATCTCTTTGTTCATAACACCTACAGACTATATTATTTGTCGAATTCTTAAGGAACAATTTCATAAAGCACTTGGTATAATCCACTCACAGTGAAATTTCGCCTCCAAGTGCTGGAAAAGTATGGATTTGAACTATTCATTGATCCTTCAACAATTACTTGGACACTCATCATATCACCAATCTTGCTCACAAGTTTTCTGCACTATTGCATTAAAAAACCACTATATATTTGTCATCAAGGAAACTGAAAGGAATTACCTCAAAACACTTAATGGCAAACTACGTACCTCTAAAAAAGCAGGCTCAAACCGATAGTTCTCTGCAACTGCCCAAATTGGACGAGAAGGTAGCTGGTTGCAAAGTGAACTATAACTTGAGAGTGCAATTTCTGCCTCACTGACAGCTACATAGCAAAGGACTTCTTATGTTCAACTATTTAAAAGTCATAGAATTATATCCAACATCATTACGGTTTTTAACCTATTCTACATAATAAAATGGATGCAAATATTACTTCTATGATTTTCTAATCTTCACTCGGAGAGACACCAAGTTTCATTGCAATCCGAATTGTGGGCCCTACTTTTTAACTACATTTACCAATGATTCACTGGATGTGAATAAGTTAATTCAAAAACTTGAATGCACAGCTTGGATTCTGAAGAAGTGCTTAAAGCTTGCACCCACAGCTAGCTCAAATCAGAGCATTCCCCGAGATGCATGTCATAGACGGAGAATAAAAGATAGCCAGACCTCCAAGTGTCATCACAATCTGAATTGAGCGTCCCACTTAATTAACTACTTTTTATTCAACCATTCGTTCAATGAATGAATAAGGTCATACAAAAAGTTGGACTACACATCGGATTGCAATACAATTAGTGGCCCTCTGCTTTTGCTGAGCTTGTAAGATAGAAAATATTGCAATCCATGAAAAAGAAGAATACTAAAAGCAATAAGTTACAGGAGAATTTGAAGGTATTGGATAGTACTTACAGCTAGCAGCAGGCTTCTCTTCATATCCACCAAAACCAATAAGACAATTACAAGTACAAAATCAAGTTAGTAAAATATTTTCTTCTAAAAAATAATAATAATAAATAGCGCAAAATCTACTCAATCCACTGTAACTGAATGGATGCTTACTATTAAAAATGGTAATCATAGAAATTATGTGTCTTTCCTAACTGCAACTATGGTTAAATTTGCAAATTCTTCTTTTTAACTTTCTTGAAAGTTAAAAATGTACCTTGAAGAACATGCTTTCCGGCCTTTAACATCCTTAGTGAGATTTCCACCTGTTCATGCAGGTTGAAAATTCAAGAGATGCTTTACAAAGGTATCCATTAGATACATTAGAAGGTCTGGCCTTATAAAATCCCTATAGAATATGGATACAAAAACTACATATGCACTCAGAAACCCATTAAGTAGTAATTACAATCCCCTTCTTATTCTCAGTCTGTTAACTTGCAAATTAGCACATAAGTAAAAAAGTGATAAAGGAAAGTGCTCATAGAATCCCTATGATTTAGTATTGAGCTTTAGCATTTATAAAGAAAAGTGCCAACAGATCTTTCTAGTTGAAATAGACTGCATAAAACGAATCAAGAACTGTTGCAAAAGGAGAAGTCCTACTACAAGACTACTACACAGAGCACTTACTGGGCATTAATCTTGTTCCATTTTCTTTATGTTTGCCTTTTTTCAATATTCAATTTATTTACATCTGATATTTGGATTTTTCCTAGTCAAACATGATTTCAGAAGTTACATAAATGTGAGTTTTAGCTACTAGATACAAGTTCCTTTCCTTGTCGAACATGCATGAGTTACAGAAAGGCTTTGACGATTTCGGAGGCTTTTCAATTGCTACACTTAACCACTCTGGCCAGGGTATGAGACCATTCAATCAGTTGATACCAGTCCGTTCCCTAGTGATCAATGGAAACTCTATACGTTCAACCTACAGGTAGACAAACCTGGAACTGTCCAGCTAGAACAACGGCTACTCCATGAATAGATTTATCTCGAATGATTTCATCTAGACCTGTGTCTCCCCATTTACATTCTATCTCAGGGAAAAATTCTCGTGCAAGTTCTGCAGTTGCTTTGGCAGACTCCTGCATAAATTGGCACACCAACAGAATGAAAGACATTCGACAGGATTCAAAGAATATATGGAATACAAAAGTATCAAAAAGTGTATAACATGACTCCTTAAGATTCATTTGCTCCATCATTTTGAATGTTCTCCACTTTCTAGACCATACACAAAAGTCCATCTTTCCTTTCTTTATACGGAGTATGCTCAACATATGCCAGTTGCCAGAAACTAATAGTTCTCTTTAAAGTCTATACAGTTACACTTACTTCTCAAAGTATTAATCAATCATCAGAAACAAACCTCACTACGACTCCAAATCGCTTTGACCACCACCAGTTCTGAAATTTCTCTCAGCCGAGGAATGTATTGTGTACGAACAAATATACCACCGCCGAGTACAGCAATTTTGGGAAGGGCCACTGATGAAGCTGCCATCTAGACACCATTTTCCAAAACGAAAGAATCACACATTTAGATAGTTTAACAAACACACCTGCTTTCCTCCAAAACGTAGAGGAACTACACAAAACACCAAGTAGAAAATCTACTCCCTCTGTCCGAATTTAACACTCCCTCATTGAAAACCAAATGTATCTACTAATTCCGGATGGAGGTAGGGAGCAAATACATTGGGTTTTCCAAAAAGAAATGTTAGTTTATCTTGGAAAAGCAAATGTATCTATTAAATTCGAACGGAGGGTGTATTTTATGGAAAGAGATCTCACAGTCCACAAAAATGCGAATTCAAAAAAGACAAGCGGTTTACTATATGTCAGATCAAACTGATCAGTCATGAGAGGGGCAGTATAAACTTATGGGCTGAATTGGTGAAATTTGCGAACCAAAGAGCATCGATCCCATCAAAACAAAAGCTAATAGATAAACTAAATTCTCCTGCCTAGAAACTAAATTGAGAACCACATCACTTGTAAGCCTCAGATAAGTGAATCTTGGTAAAAGTAATCTAGTTTAGCAATCCAGTTCAGTAAGTAACCCATGAAAGCCAATCCACTCAAACCATTTTCATCAACTTTCAGCTGACATTCTCAAGAAATGCCAAAAACTTAAGGAAAAACATTGCAACAAGAGGACTGAATACAGAGCCAAATCGGCACCGAATGCAGCCATTTAAAACGCAACTGGATCGAACATATACAGAATAACAAGGATTTGTTCATGGAAAAATGGAATACTTACATTGTTGTGGCGCGAAAAAGAAGGCGAGGATTGCGGAAGGTGATGCGTTTGGAGAAGAAAGAGTCGGAGCTTTTCAGAGCTTTTCTGTTTCTAGGCTCTTTAGAGAAGGCCTGGGTGTCGTAGAAGAAGGGCTCCTTCGTAAATATCGTCAGGATTAAGGGCATTTGTGTGATTGCATACTGAAGGATAAGTGCATGCTGTGCAGGGTAACACCGTGACAATTTGCCCAAACATAAAAATAAAAAAATAAATCGAGTTGGGGGGGGGGGGGGGGGGGGGGGGGTTTGGCCCACCTCAAACAAAAAAATAAAATAAAAATTTATAATTAGTAATCCCTCCGTGCTGTTTTAGATGTTCCCTATGGAAAACGCTGATTTTTATTATATTGTGGAAGCTCAACTAGTCAAAATCCACGTAAAATGACCATATGGATTATGGAACATCTAAAACGGGACTGTCCCCTTTTCTACTTTTCCATCTAAAATAGAACTGGATGGGTATTTGTTTCGAAACAGCATTAATCTAGAATGAATGGAAGTTATGTGGATGCAAATGTTCAATTTTTAAATTTATCTTTCTTGCATATTTGCATAGAGAAAGTTAATTAACATAGTTAACATGCGCTTGATGCATCTACGAGTGTGTGGGGTCGTATGTAACACGCGCCGTCAGATCGCACCTTGATGGCACACATGTAACAGGGGGTATTCAAAAGTTCAAAACCCTCTTGCCCCCTTAACGGGCAAAGATCCATGTGCATAGGAGCATATGAAGAGGACTTTAGAAGATGCGTTTCCAATTGACATGGTTAGTATGGCCCACTCCATTGTCACCTAAAAAATTATACGAGCTCATTTTAGTGTAAGGTCCATTTGATTGGTCTGATTAAGATCTGAACTGAATAAGCCGCTTAAAAGCCAGCTATTCAGCTTGTTTGTTAGGAGACTGAATTCATCTGATTTAAGCCAAAAAATCAAACTACGCGTATTTGTGGAGGCCTGCAATCAGATCGGAAAATACATCGGAATTTTCTGAATGGAGAGGGAGAGGATGCCCGTGTCGCCGCCGCGGGTGAGATGCTCGGTCTTCTGGAAGAGCATCTCGTGCACCTCCCACCACCCCCTCGGGTGCGATCCCCAGCCAGGACAGCACCGTTACCACCAGGTGGTTCCTCCAGTGGGCGATCATCCCCATCTTTAGGCGGCGCCACCACTCCCTCGCCGGGGGCTTCACCAGGTCCCGCTCCTCCACCATTGCAATCAGATTGGCATCTTGTCAAACAAATGGCGGAGGAGCATCCGTCTGTTATCCCCTGCTTTGGACTCCATCCCTAGTCAGTTATTTTTTCCAAATCATTGTTGATATTCCATCGGTCTGGAATCAGTAGCAACATGCAATTTTCCAAAAGAACTGAGTTTTATTCATTTTAGACAACCAAATGTTAATACTAATTCCGGACGGAGGGTGAATGTATTTGTGTTGGAGATTTGGTGAAGTGATGTGGTTGGGGTTTAGTAGGTATGTGGAGGAGAGGTCTCCGGAATGGTTGGATTCTATGAAGGAGTTGTTCAATAACACACCTTGTGCTGCAGTTGGAGAAGTTTGGATCTTTTGTCCTTCTGAGTGATGGAGGTGATACAAATGTGCTCCATCCGTCCGACTTTAGTAGATACGTTTGGTTCACCAGAATGAACTGAAATTAGTTTAAAACTTTAAATGTAGTGCTAGAATATGAAATGGAGTATATGAAGTGATTGAGACTTGTTTATTATTTGGTTGGTTTCAGGTTGGGTTGGATAAGGGATCATGCGGGAAACATATCGACTTCCATTCACAGGTATTTTCATTCAGGAATCATGTAGAACAAGATATATACTCGCGTACCCTATATAAACAGGTTTATTAGAGTCCTAGAAATATATCAGTGTTTATACAATAGTGGCTTAAAAGAAGTTCTGTTCAATGCCTTGCACAGTCAATGCACCATATTAATTGAACAATTTTTAATCTATTTTTCATTTTCTGTTTGCAGCTGTCATGTATCCTTGGAAAGAATTTTTAATTCTTTCAGTGCCAAAGCATATGATCAATTAATCTCTTCAAAATTCCATTGTGAAAATTTATTGCAGGTTCTGAATTATGTGGCGTCCTTGCTCGAAATGTCTGAAGAAGAACTTGCAGAATTATGTTACCAGAATGTTGTACGGTTATTCTCCTACTCAGGTTCAAAAGTTGCTGTAGATTGTTGAGTGGTAATGTGAGCAAAAGCAAGATGTGTTTTAAACCATGATGCAAGTTGGAGTTTGCACAAAGAAACGTGAATATGTACATAACTTACACACATAAAATTGCTTATTTATACATTTTGGTGCTTTGGATGTTCTGTGTTGGAATGAGTGGAGCCACTCATGCATCTCCAACGTGCAAGATAATTTTCAAGATTGGGGTAACCGAAAGAACTTACATTCCAAAAGTGAGTCGAGCTATGTGAAGTATTAAGAATTCCTTAGAAGATGCTACGTGGGAAGTGGAGGATGACATTCTAGCTCGTTTTTCGGACTGGTCGCCTTGAGGTCAAGGCGATAGCAGAGCATGGTGGATTATTATGAACGCCAGGCCAACGTCAGCAGCAGCTATCATGCCATTAGAATAATTGCTTAGTATTGCGTATCTTATTGTAATCAGCCCTTTTAGGCTAATTGTTAGATAACGGGCCTGATAGAGAATAATTTGGCCCATCAGTTTGGCCAGATGGCGTGGCCCTAGGCAAACGCGCCATCTTTTCCCTTTATATGGAGGACATCCTCCTCAGTTGAAGGCTATGTAATAGAAACCATTTCAGTTTATTACTTTTCTTCTTTCTTTTCACTTTTGCCGTCAATTGATACCCGGTCACAACATATTGTAACATTTGCTGATCACAACATATTGTAACATGAATATATAGTGCTTCTGATAGTTTGATTTGACATAAAAGCTTTGCTCGTCCTCAAAAGTGTATAATTTATATCTGCTCCATATAACCCATGTAAAATTTTGTCGCAACATACAAAAACACAAAGCAAAACTAGATTACAAAACTTCAAATATCATTTACGGACAATATGTCATATTTAATTTAAAAGAAAATAATGAGCAGGAACAAAAACCTCATGAAGAGATGTCTCTTCATTACAGGGCTTATTATGTAAGAACAACCAATACTAGGCCTAAGACAGGTAGCTGCTACAAAGATAAACGACAAACGCAGTAGCTACGTAGTCAACCACTATTAACAACACAAACATAGATGAGAGCAAATGAGAGTCAGTAAAAATCACAGGTTGAAAGTTAATTACTGGAGAAAATGTAGTAAGCCAGGAGTCTATTGCACACCTATGTACTAAAAATAATTATAAGTATGCATCAGCATTCTAAGGACAGAAAATCGAAAAAATGTAGTAAACCAGGAGTCTATAGGACACCTGCTACTTATTCATTTGTATTCTTCCTCTTAATTCTTTTCCAGCTTCTCAATACACTTGTTGGTCAATTAGTCACCTTCTCACTAATTTAGGCAGTGCGAAACCTATTTGCACTTCTACTTTCAGCTTCTAAATCTCTGTTCAATTGACTTTAATTATATTTCAAGCTTGGTTTGTCTTTTGTTTCCCTCTATTAAAAGGACCTGAAGTATCAAATTGAAGTGATAGGTGAAGTGTTGATTTTTCCATGCATGTAGTAGTACATTGAGGTGATACTTTTGTCTCAAAATGTTGAACAGCTAGCTCTTCCCCGTCGGGGCCTTGCAATTCAGTACACGCGTAAATTCTATAATCAAAATGTTCTTTGACGTTTCTGTAAGAAGTTTTTGTTTCAAAGACTGTTCTCATCTTATTCTTTGCTGGCATTTATGGGGATGTATTTTGAAGGTTTTGCTGGTTGAGTGCATATGTTATGCGTCAGAAGAGGAAATAGCAAGAGTGATTAACCTCTTATGTGCAAATATATTTCTAGCTAAGGCTTAGCTCACCACAAATGGTAATCGCTTTACTTTATTGTCTATAGTTTGAAGTTTCTCTCTCTCTTTTTAACTTTTTGGTTTCCTTGTAAGTTGTTACATTCATTCTAGCAAATTTGCTCCATTTTAATTGGCAGTTGCACCTGGTTGACTTGGATACCTTGATCCTTGAGAAGAAAACCATTATTAATATCTTGACCAATGTGCAGAGAAGGGAGAAGTTGAGGTCTTTCAAGGTAGGTGGTGCAACAATTTATCTAGGAGGTATTTTCACACAAAAATTCTTTTATGTAACTTCATACTAAAATATAACCATTTCCGAATATTGGCCTGAAGCCCCAAACTCTTCGACATGCAAAGCTATATCTCGGTTGGTGCATATGCTGAAATTAGACACTCGATATGTAATTTGGTGATGGCACTATCATACTGGCAGATAATCTAAGATGGGTACCCCCTACTTCTAGTGTACACTTAATACAGACAGTGACTCGATACAATACCTGCACACAGTAAACTTAATCTATAAATTGACCCTGGTACACAATAATGGACTTAATTTATTCAAGATGTTATGCACATCCTTGCTGTTCCATAAGTTTTGATAAAGGTGACCAACTGATTAGGAAATACACTTCCTCTGGTCGACATACTGTCCTCCCCAGGCTACGGTATGGTGCTTCTCTTTGTTCAATGGGAGGACCAGTTTTGGTTACATTTATGGCATAGCCCTAAGCCATATTGTGCACTTTTGTTTGGAAGGCTTGTCGAGAAGGTTTGGCCACAGCTATCCATGCGACCAATATCTCAGTAATAATGCGACCCGCCTTACGAACACGTTGTTTGTCAAGGACAGATGCTGGCACTGGTGTATCCACATCCATTGGAGTCAAAATAGATAAGGGCCCGCCCATAGGGACTGAAGTTACATCACCAATAAAACGATGGAGGCGCGAAATATGGAAAACTGGGTGCACCAGCGACCCCGGGGGTAGAGCCAAGCGATTCGCAACGGACCCAATCCGTTCGAGCACTGAATATGGCCCATGATAACGAGGTGCAAGCTTGGCCTGATCCGATCTTAACGAAGAGGTCTGGTGCTGTGGTAGGACGGACACGTAGACCAAATCACCTACCTGGAAGGCCCGATCAGTCCTCTTCTTATCAGCAAGTTGTTTCATACGGTTCTGGGCGATTGCTAGATTTGCTTTCAGCTGCCTAAGAATCTCATCCCTTGTTTGCAGCAAATAGTCGACCTCAGCAACGAACGACCTGTGAGGCACATAAGAGAGAACTGAAGGAGGTGGACAGCCATAGACAACTTCAAATGGTGTAAACCCTGTCCGTGTGTGATAAGCCGTATTATAAAACCATTCAGCCCAGGGAAGAAGTTGTAACCATTTACAAGGCTGATCCCCCTACAAAGCAGCGCAAATATTGCTCCACACACCTGTTGACGACCTCCGTCTGGCCATCTGTCTGGGGATGGTAAGCCATGCTCATGGTGAGTTTCGTACCTTGGAGAGCAAAAAACTCACGCCTGAATGTAGAAATGAAAGCCTTGTCTCTATCCGAGACGATAGTCTTAGGCATTCCATGCAACCGAGCAATCTCTTTGACAAAGGTTTCCACAACCGTCCGGGCTATAAAAGAATGGCTCAAAGCACAAAAATGGGCATATTTTGAGAGCCGGTCCACCACCACAAGAATGACCGACTTTCCTTGGACCACGGGCAAGGCTTCGACAAAGTCCATAGAGATATCCTCCCATATCTGATCCGGAATTGGGAGGGGTTGAAGGAGACCCTGTGGAGAGGTAGTGACAGCCTTAGCGCATTGGCACGTGTCACAGGCAGCCACGTAATTTTGAACGTCCTTTCTTAATCCGGGCCACAGAAAACTCTGGCTTACTCGTTTGTAGGTCTGGAAGGCACCCTCATGTCCCACCATTAGCGTATCATGAAAATGTGAAAGAACACGACGATGCAAGTCCCCACTGTTAGGCACCCACAGCTTCCCTTTCCAAAATAAAGTGTCACCGTGCCAAGTGAAGGAAGGATTGTAACGCCCGAAAATTCTGTAAGCTTACCAAAACTACTATTTTAGGAAACTATTCTAAAATAGGAAAGTTTTGCTGCCTGTTTTGAAATCTTTTAATCTGGTGTGTCGAATCGGTTTTGTGATGCTTTTAGAAGAGTGAAATTGATAAATCAAATTAGGCAGTACACCAGGGCGCAAGGACTAGCCTGTCACTGGGTTCAATCTGGCGCAGAGGCTGGCCTGACGCCAGGGGCTGAGTGCACCTGACGCCAGGAGTGGGGACTAGGCGCCACGGTATGAGATCAGTGTAGAGACTCATTTGAGTATTTTGAGTTATTAAATTGAATTAGTGATGTGGTACAAGAATTGTGCAGTGTTATTCAGCACACTTCATTCGCAGGACATCGGAGCCGTCCATCTGTGTGCCACGCACCAGACATAGGAGCACCTGTAGGCCTGAGCCATGTGGGCACAGCGCCCTGGGCTTTGTGCACGAGTTGTCATTTCGTTAGGAGAAAGAGAATTAAGGAGAAGAGGGAATTTCGAATTCTTTCCAAA
This sequence comes from Houttuynia cordata, assembly GCA_039654745.1. Taxonomy (NCBI): domain Eukaryota; kingdom Viridiplantae; phylum Streptophyta; class Magnoliopsida; order Piperales; family Saururaceae; genus Houttuynia; species Houttuynia cordata. The sequence goes on along the minus strand of CM077502.1, from coordinate 5,453,029 downwards.
TCCGGTTTTAAAAGGGAATAAATATCTAGCTCAAAATCCGATTTGTGTATTAATTGATTTGTTATCCTTTCTAATTGGAAATTTGAGATATTTAAGGGATTGCTTTTTGGAACGTGGTTAATGGAGGATCCTGGCTCTTTCCATGCAAAGTGGGGGTGCCATGTGGCAAGAGAGGAGATTGTGCTAATTGGGTTTGAATTGAGAAGTTACGGTTTTGATTTAAGTAACCAACTAATTGGATTTAATTCCCTAATTAAAGGGGATTTGTAACCGATTGAGTTAATGGATTGACCACATTCAAGAGGGAGATTGTGCCTTGATTTGGGGCAGATCGTGGCCTTAGATTAAGTAGCAATCAATAGTGGAAGGTTGAATCCAATTTGGAAAAAATTGTCTTATGTGTAACTGAAATAGAGTTTTAAAACTCCATAATTAAAGGAAATCTTAACTAAATGAGGAGCTAATTGGGGAGCACGTCTTGGCAAGTGGAGATTCTCATGGCTGGACCTTATGGTGATCGTTGGATTGGAAGATGATCAACAATGGAGATCTAACCTAGGTAAATATTAAAACCGTATCAAATTTGAATTCAATTAGGAGGACATTGTGGGTTAGTTATGGAAACCAACTAATTGCACTTAATTTCCTAACTAATTGGGATCGTAACTGATGAGTAATTGAGGAGTTAACACGTTCTAATTGAAGATCCTCTCTTATCTTGGTCTATTTGTGGCCCTTGGATGAAATAAGGATCCACGGTGGTGATTCGTCTAAAGGTATTAAGGTAAATACTATTTAAACTCACCAATAGAAGGGCCGGCAACCTTTTGGACGTTTTTGGGAGTCGTGCCAGCTCTAAAGCAAGGTGGCCAACATCCTTTCAGTTCATCCAAGGGGGGTCTTGCTTCAATTTGCACGCTCGTTTGTGGAGATACGCGACGAAAAGAGGGTGGTGCACGTGGTGTGATCTATACATGAAATATACATTTTATTATCTCCTAAGCTTATGATTATGCTAGTGTTTGATTAGAATAACTACTATTTTAATATAGTTTTTTGGTTTTTGTAGGAAACAAGAGTAATACACAGAAATGAAGAGAAAAGTAACTCGAATGGTTAAATTATCATAACTTCGTGTACAAATATCGGATTGGACTGATTCAAGTCTCATGTCAAAGTTCAAGAAGTCAGCTTTCCAACGCCACCAACCACGCACAATTCGGAGTTCGGGACAGAAAGTTATAGCCATTTAAATTTTATAAATAGTACCTACGATCGATCGGCAATCAATGCGATCGATCGCCGGAGCCGCAAAAGCACTGTATTAAAGGAAACGATCGATCGGCATAACAACGATCGATCATATCTACTGGAATTTTTGTTCCGCGCAAGACAGTAACTACGATCGATCGGTAATCAATGCGATCGATTGTATCTACTGGAATTTTTCAATCGCCGAAGACAGTAACTACGATCGATCGGTATCATACGGCGTCGATCGGCAAAGCGATCGATCGGAGTAAAATAACGAAGGAATTGCGATCGATCGGATAGCGAACGATCGTCAATACGTACGATCGATCGCCGTATGCGGCAAACCGGAATTAAGACCTATTTCGACTTGGATTTGGAAGGGAACTTCGTGTTTTTCTTTTCACTATTATAAATAGGCCTTATGGGAGAACGTTTTGGGCACTACTACTACACATATTCAACTCTTGGAGAAACCCTTGGAGGCTAGAGCAAAGGAAGAAGAAGATGATGGATTCTCTTTCCATGCTTGGCTAAACTCCTATCCAAGGCGTAGATGAAGCCCAATAATCTGGTTGTGTAGTTTTTTTTCTCTCATCTTATGTTTTTACTCTAGTTGGTGTATGGATTTTATTGTGTAATCACCGTTAATTCAATAAAGGTTTGTTCTTTGAACTCGAGAGAGACAAGAGTGAATTCTTGTGAGTTTCAATCCGAAGAATACTTGCGTATCCGAGAGAAACGTGAGTAGACTGAGGTGTTATATATCAATAAAGTTTCATTAGTTTATACTCGAGAGAGATAGATCACAATTCCATGTTTTAATTGTTTTATGGGTTACATCCGAGAGGAGAGCACTATATTTTGAGTTGACAAGTGTATGTCCGAGAGGAATATGCTAACCAATTGGAAATCTTTATTCAAAAGAGAGAGAGAAACGATACACTAGTTATTGTGGTGGATTCGAAGCCTTGGTCTTCTCCTTATTGACTAAATCTCAGCTTAGTTTAGTTTAAAGTTCATTGCTTTCTTAGTCTAAAATCAACATTGCTATTTTCTCTTGAATTTGGTAAAGTATTCACCGTCCCTGAGGTTCGACAACCCTTTAATACTCGCCGTAGTACAATTGCCTTGTGCACTTGCAAGGGTTTAATTTTAAACGACCAAGTTTTTGGCGCCGTTGCCGGGGACGGCTCAATAGTTTACTAAATTCTTAGCATAATTAGTTTTAGAGTAGTTTAGTGAGTCTTGACTTAGATTATTTGTCAGTAGTTTAATTTGTGTTTTTCTTTCTTTTTGCAAGGTTAAGAGAAGACGTGGAATTCTCGCCAACGTGGAAGGGCCATCCCTTCCCCTTGTTTGCATTCTCTTATCCTTCTCTTTTTAGATTAACTTTGGTGTTTGGTGTTTTTCTTTTCTTTCTGTGATAGCATGTTGTGCTAGTTGTGGCTATTAGGACTGCTAGTTGTCGATATCTAGGGCTGCTGATTGCTAGTTGTGGATATCTAGGATTGTTTATTTGATTTGTGGATGTGTGATATTGTGGTTCGGATGTTAATGAATGCATGGTGAGGAAATGTCTTTACCTTTTTATGGATTTAGCCATGAGAACCCATATAGGAGCTTTAATGATTATTGTTCTTCACACACACCTAATCCCCCTCCCTATGAAGTACCCTACCACCCACGACCCTTATATGCTGATACTTACAACCGTGGGTGGGATAATCACTCTAATTTTGGGAGTGGCACATCTTCTCTACAATACACAACTCATCATATGTCAGAACCATGTGCCCTCTGTTTAAGTCCCATTCACACCCCAGTGGAGTGCCCTTTGGCCCATGAGTACCCTGATTTTATAAGAAAATATGTGAATGAGGCCCAAGGTCTTCATAGGTGGGAGGATTATCCTAACAACCCTTGGGAGCAACCCAACCCTGGGCCCACTCTTCATCAGGCCCTTAGACAAGATTTCCTAAGCCAACAACTACCTTACCAACCAGCCTCTAATCCTCAGTTTGGCCAAACCAATAAGAAACCATCCTTAGAAGATCAAATGAGCCAAATGCTAGCCACCCAATCCACTCTCCTCTCCGCTTTCAGTGCAATGGAAGCCAAGATGGACACTATGATAGACACAAAATATAGAGAGCTGATAGGTGAGCTGAGTACCCAGGCTCAACTTGTCCATTCCCACACACAGGCTCTTTCCAACATTGAAATACAGTTAGAACAGCTAACACATGCCATGAATATGAACGAAGAATGCATTTTACCTATCTAACCTCAATATCCGAAGGGCCAATTTTCTGATGAAGGGATATGTTTTTCCCCTGACTATGATGTTACATCCCTTCAGAATGCCCAAAGGTTTGACAATGAGCTTGAATGGGTTTTACATAATGATCAAGAGGGTGTAGAAATTAAAGAAGAAGTGAGTGTGTTGATCGAACCAAATTTTCAACCTTCTTCTATATCTGAGGAGTTGCAGTCTACAACACAATTAACAGAGCCTTCTATTCCTGAAGCACCATTCATACCTTGTCTAGATCAATCTAACCCTTTGTTTATTAAAAGTAACTTAGACTGTTTCACATATAGTTTAGTTGATTCACTAATTGATGAAGCTTTCCCAATTGGGTTACTAGAAGAGGTCCATAAGGCCAAAATGGTTGATGTGGGGGAGGAGGTTCCTTTTATATTAAAATTTTCTGATGACCTTCTTCCATGGACAATGCAAGGACCCATACCTCCATTGTTTCCTCACCTACCATTCCATCCTTTTATTCCACGTTATGCTCCATACATAAGCCACAAGGATAGGAGTGTGTGGGGAAATTATTTAATTGATCCGGACTGAATTCTTGATGATCTAAACCCTACAAACGACCGTGGCTATGTCTGGCTGAAAACGTTAAACTTAGCGCTTGGTGGGAGGCAACCCACGTATTCAGGTGTATTCTCTCCTTTCTCTAATTTTTTTTGTTATATGCTCATTGTCATGCTATAGTTTGTTCATATTTAGGACAATGTTCATACTAGGTTTGGGGGAGAGGATATGCTTTAAAAAAAAATCAAAGAACAGTAGATACGATCGATCGGATATTTACGATCAATCGGTATCCGATCGACGCCTTATATTTGCGATCGATCGCGCTGCGGTACATCGACACCGTTAATCTTCAATCTAACGGGCGCTGCTTCTGATTTACATTACGATCGATCGGATAAAATAGCGATCGATCGTGGGTCGTCTTCCCCGGCAACGGCGCCAAAAACTTGATCGTTTAAATATAAAACCCTTGCAAGTGCACAAGGCAATTGTACTACGGTGAGTATTAAAGGGTTGTCGAACCTCAGGGACGGTGAATACTTTACCAAATTCAAGAGAAGTAAAAGATGTAATTTAATTAATTCTAAAGAAAGCAATGGACTTTATCTAATCTAACTGAGATTTAATCAATATGGAGAAGTATCAAGGCAGAGAATTCACCACTAGACATGCAATTACTACTCTCAATTATTATTACGCTCAAATTGACATGATATGGTAATTTGTGTTCATGGTCAGACACACAAATCATAATGAATTCATTCACGTTCTTGGTCGGACACGAGAGTTCATCCACTAAAAATTAATGTAGATAATTCTATCCTTGGTCGGGCATAGAATTATCATTTGGGCTAATGATCCTATCCTTGGTCGGGCATAGAATTAACACCAGCTTACTTTTAGCTAAGCGCAGGAATTGAAAAGATCTAATTTCATGCATATCAATCAAGTCTATGGTCAAGCACTCAAAAGAAACTCATGAAATCGCATTAAGCATAAATCATAATCAACTTTATAAAATTAAACTATCAAGAGTAGCAATACACATCAAGGGCTTCATCAAGCCTTGAATGATATTTCTATGCCCAAATGATAATTCTATGCCCGACCAAGGATAGAATTATCTACATTAATTTTTAGTGGATGAACTCTCGTGTCCGACCAAGAACGTGAATGAATTCATTATGATTTGTGTGTCTGACCATGAACACAAATTACCATATCATGTCAATTTGAGCGTAATAATAATTGAGAGTAGTAATTGCATGTCTAGTGGTGGATTCTTTGCCTTGATACTTCTCCATATTGATTAAATGTCAGTTAGATTAGTTAAAGTCCATTGCTTTCTTTAGAATTAATTAAATTACATCTTTTACTTCTCTTGAATTTGGTAAAGTATTCACCGTCCCTGAGGTTCGACAACCCTTTAATACTCACCGTAGTACAATTGCCTTGTGCACTTGCAAGGGTTTTATATTTAAACGATCAAGTTTTTGGCGCCGTTGCCGGGGACGGCACAATAGTTTACTAAATTCTTAGCATAATTAGTTTTAGAGTAGTTTAGTCTAATTTAGATTTCCTTTCAGTAGCTGAATTTAGTTTTTCTTCTTTTGCAGGATTAAGAGAGGACGCTGATTTTTGTCATCGTTTGAAGGGCCATCCCTTCCCACTGTTTGCACTCTCTTAACCTTCTTTTAGAGTAAATTTGGGTGCTTGGTGTTTTTCTTTGTGGGATTGCATGACGTGCTAGTTGTCGCTATTAGGTTGATAGTTGTCGCTATCTAGGGTTGATGCTTGCTAGTTGTCGCTATTAGGATTGCACAGGTTTTGTTTGATTTTTATTGTGCATGCATGGTCGTCGCTCCCTGAACCCCGACCTTGCCTTTGATCCTGATCCTGAGCGCCTATATAGAATCTGTAGAACTCCTAGCAAACTAATCCCTGAAATTCATCCAATGGCAGACAACATGAACCTTGGGGGTGGGAATGGCCTAAACCAGAATCCACTAATGCCCCATGCCCGTACCCTGCAAGACTACTACCGTCCCACTGCCTACACCTCCCTTTCCTGTATCCTACTTCCTGCAACCGTGGCTAATTTTGAAATTAAGCCAAACATCATCCAGATGCTGCCCACATACCATGGCCAATTAAATGAGAACCCCTATATGCACCTACAAAATTTCCTAGAGGTTAACACAACCTTTAAACTTACACTATCTGATGACCAGGTGCGCCTTAGGTTGTTCCCCTTCATCTTAAAAGATAGGGCCAAGGAATGGCTGTACTCCCTTGAGCATAACTCTATTTCCACTTGGGAGGAACTTCAAGCCGAATTCCTCAAGAAATACTTTCCTGTGGGGCGGACCAATAAGATCCGCCATGAAATCATCACCTTTACCCAGATAACTAACGAACAATTCCATGAAAGCTGGGAGAGGATGAAATCCTTACTCCGGTCATGTCCCCACCATGATGTGCCCAAGTGGCAATTAGTACAGAGATTTCATGAGGGTGTGTGCGATCAGCATAAGACCTTAATTGACGCCTCCTGTGGAGGCACATTCATGAAGAAAACCCCGGATGATGCATGGGATCTACTAGAGGACCTGAGCGAAAACTCTCTACACAGTGCCACCCTCTATAGATCGGAAGGCCATATGCCTGGCAGGAGTGCCTCAAGGGGAGGCATGTATGATGTTAAAGCTACCACGAACCTAGAACACCAAGTGGCATCCCTTACTGAGAGGTTTAACCGGTTTTTCTCACAGACTCCACCTTATACCCCAACCTCTCAAGATGCATGTGCCATCTGTGCCAGCCCTATGCACACTATTGTTGACTGCCCCTCAGCCTCTCAGTATCCTGATCTTGTCCAGGAGCACGTCAACCTTGCACAAACCTACCCTAGAGCCAATAACCCCTACTCAAATACCTATAACCCGGGGTGGCGAAATCATCCCAATTTCGCCTGGAAACAACCCAACCAGGGGCCCTCTTTCAATCATGCCCCAAGACAAGAATTCTCAAACCCAACTCAGTCTTACCAACCAGCCACAAATCCCTCATTTGGCCAAACCAATAAGAAACCATCCTTCGAAGATCAGATGAGTCAAATGCTAGCCACCCAATCTACCCTCCTCTCAGCTTTTAATGCGATGGAAGCCAAGGTGGACGCCAAGATAGAAACTAAACACAGAGAGCTGACAGGTGAGCTAAGAACCCATGCCCAGCTTGTCCATTCCCATACACAATCCATTGCCAAAATAGAAACCCAATTAGGACAGCTGGCCCAATCTATGAACCGTCGGGAAGTAGGAACCTTGCCCAGCCAACCACAGCAGAACCCTAGAGGCCAGTTCGCCGTTGAAGGTTCCCATTATCCAAATGAGCAGGTGCAAGCCGTTACTACCCTAAGAAATGGAAAACAAGTTGACAATCAGGTTAGAGACCCAACCATTGCGAGTGAGGACATTCTCCTTAAGAAACAGAACCCATCCTCTATGCCTGATCCTACCATGCCTGATCCTGTTAGTCTCCCACCATAGAAGGATGTCCCAGCTGAACCCACCAATGAAAACTCCTATATCCCTAGGGCTCCTTTCCCTCAATGCCTCAACCAACCCTCCCCATTCAGTAAGTCCCACCAACGAATGGAGGAAATGTTAGAGGTGTTCAAGCAGGTTAAGATCAACCTTCCCCTCTTAGATGCCATCAAACAAGTACCTGCCTATGCCAAGTTTCTGAAAGACCTGTGTACCCAAAAGAGGAAAACCAAATCCCATGTCACCCAAAAGGTCTTTTTGACCAACCAAGTAAGCTCTCTACTGACCAGTGATATGCCACCTAAATTTAAGGACCCAGGTGTCCCTGTTATATCCATTGTCATAGGTGACCATACCATTAGCCGAGCTCTCTTGGACTTAGGGGCCAGTGTCAACCTCCTCCCTTACTCAGTGTATGAACAACTTGGCCTAGGAGAGTTGCAGCCCACCACAGTCACCCTTCAGTTAGCAGACCGATCCATTCGCAGACCTAGAGGTGTTATAGAAGACGTCCTCGTTGGAGTTGACCGGTTCTATTTTCCTGTTGATTTTGTCGTCTTAGACATGGAACCAGTTGCCAACTCCAAATCCTAAATTCCTGTTATCCTTGGCCGCCCTTTCCTAGCCACAGCCGATGCCACCATTAACTGTAGGTCAGGGCTTATGAACGTCTCCTTTGGGAACATGAAAGTTAAATTAAACATCTTTAGTGCTTCCCAACAACCCTCGAGTGAAGCTGAGTGCCTGTGGTTGACGACTTAGATGACCTCGTCCAAGAATACCTTCCCTTTGCTGTGCTTAAGGATGCCCTCGTGCACACCCTTTTCTATGACTGGATCGATCAATATGAGGGCATACCTGACCTTGAGGAGGTCCATCACCATTTAGTGGCTGCCCTACACCCTGGACATATCCCATGGCGACCCCATCCTGACCCACTCCCTTTGTCTACCGCCCCACCACTAAAACCTTCCATCGAAGCCCCACCCAACCTTGAACTAAAATCCCTTCCTAGCTCCCTCAAATATGTCTTCCTAAGACCCAACAACACCCTTCCTGTAATTATCTCATCTAGCCTATCTATTGATCAGGAAGTCCAGTTGTTGGATATCCTTACCACATACCGGCGAGCTATAGGATGGACAGTAGCCGACCTCCGGGGTATAGACCCCTCTGTGTGCATGCATCGCATAAACCTGGAGGACCAAACTAAACCTTCTAGGGAGGGGCAGAGACGGTTGAACCCACACATGAGAGAAGTGGTGATGAAAGAGGTAGTGAAATTGTTAGACGCAGGTATCATATACCCTATCTCTGACAGCAAGTGGGTGAGCCCCATCCAGGTCGTCCCTAAGAAATCGGGCATCACGGTGAAACCAAACTCAGAGGGTGAACTTGTGCCAATAAGAGAGACCACGGGCTGGCGGGTATGCATTGATTATAGGAAGCTGAACTCCAATACCCGTAAGGACCATTTTCCTCTCCCATTCATTGACCAAATCCTAGAGAAACTAGCGGGCCAAGAGTTTATTGCTTTTTAGATAGGTACTCAGGATATAATCAAGTGCCAGTTTTTCCAAGGGATCAAGAGAAGACGACTTTTACATGCCCCTTCGGTACATTTGCATATCGAAGAATGCCTTTTGGTCTTTGTAATGCCCCTGCTACATTTCTGCGATGCATGATGTCCATTTTTTTCGACATGATTGATAAATTTTTGGAAGTTTTCATGGACGATTTTTTCGGTGTTCGGCGCTTGTTTTGATGAATGCTTGCACAACCTTACTTTGGTTTTAAAACGCTGTGAGGAAACAAATTTAGTGTTAAGTTAGGAAAAGAGCCACTTCATGGTTCAACAAGGGATTGTGCTTGGACATGTTATATCAAAAAGGGGTATAGAGGTTGACAAGGCCAAGGTTGACCTGATTGCTAATTTACCACCACCTACATCAGTTAAGCAAATACGGTATGTCCTTGGCCATGCAGGGTTTTATCGCCGATTTATCAAAGATTTTAGCAAGATATCACGTCCATTATGCCACCTTCTCGGTCAAGACGTGCCATTTGACTTTGATGATTCGTGCAAAGATGCTTTTACAAAGCTCAAAACCCTCCTCTCTAGCTCCTCCATCATTAAGCCCCCTGACTATACACTGCCCTTCGAGATAATGTGTGACGCATCGAATTTTGCTGTAGGGGCAGTGTTAGGCCAACGCATCAACAAAATTCCTCATGTTATATACTATGCTAGCAAGACACTCACTGATGCTCAATTGAATTATACCACCACTGAAAAAGAGTTGCTTGCTGTTGTGTTTGCATTAGATAAATTCAGGTCCTATCTCCTGGGGAGTAAGATCATCATCTTCTCTGATCATGCAGCCTTGAGGTACCTTCTTTCCAAGAAGGATGCCAAACCAAGACTGATCCGTTGGATTTTACTTCTCCAGGAATTTGACTATGAAATTAAAGATAAAAAGGGTTCTGAGAATGTCGTGACTGATCACCTATCCAGAATTCCTATTCCTGATCTGCATAGCCATGACCCTCTAAGAGATACATTCCCTGATGAACAGCTCTTTGCTGTCTCCACTACATCTCCACCTTGGTTTGCAGTGGGACGGTAGTAGTCTTGCAGGGTACGGGCATGGGGCATTAGCGGATTCTGGTTTAGACCATTCCCACCCCCAAGGTTCATGTTGTCCGCCATTGGATGAATTTCAGGGATCGGGTTGCTAGGAGTTCTACAGATTCTATATAGGCGCTCAGGATCAGGATCAAAGGCAAGGTCGGGGTTCAGGGAGAGACGACCATGCATGCACAATAAAAATCAAACAAAACCTATGCAATCATAATAGCGACAACTAGCAAGCATCGACCCTAGATAGCGACAACTAGCAACCTAATAGCGACAACTAGCACGTAATGCAATCCCACAAAGAAAAGAAAAATACCAAGCACCCAAATTTACTCTAAAAGAGGGTTAAGAGAGTGCAAACAGTGGGAAGGGATGGCCCTTCCAACGATGACGAAAATCAGCGTCCTCTCTTAATCCTGCAGAAGAAGAAAAACAACTAAATTCAGCTACTGAAATCGAAATTAAATTAAACTACTCTAAAACTAACTATGCTAAGAATTTAGTAAACTATTATGCCGTCCCCGGCAACGGCGCCAAAAACTTGATCGTTTAAATATAAAACCCTTGCAAGTGCACAAGGCAATTGTACTACGGTGAGTATTGATAAGGGTTGTCGAACCTCAGGGACGGTGAATACTTTACCAAATTAAAGAGAAAATAGCAGTGTTTTTGTTTAATCTAAATTAAGCTATGAACTTTAACTACTAGGCTGAGATTTAATCAATATGGAGAAGACCAAGGCTTCGAATCCACCACAATAACTAGTGTATCGTTTCCCTCTCCCTTTTGAATAAAGATTTCCAATTGGCTAGCATATTCCTCTCGGACATACACTTGTCAACTCAAAATATAGTGCTCTCCTCTCGGATGTAACACATAAAACAATTAAAACATGGAATTGTGATCTATCTCTCTCGAGTATAAACCAATGAAACTTTATTGATATATAACACCTCAGTCTACTCACGTTCCTCTCGGATACGCAACTATTCTTCGGATTGAAACTGACAAGAATTCACTCTTGTCTCTCTCAAGTACAAAGAACAAATCTTTATTGAATTAACGGTGATTACACAATAAAGTCCATACACCAACTAGAATAAAAACATAAGATGAGAGAAAAGAAACTACATAACCAGATTATTGGGCTTCATCTACGCCTTGGATAGGAGTTTAGCCAAGCATGGGAAGGGAATCCATCATCTTCATCTTCATCATCTTCTTCTTCCTTTGCTCTAGCCTTCAAGGTCTCAAATTGCTCTCTAGGTTGAATATGTGGTGCCCAATACGTTCTCTCTTAAGGCATATATATAGGGGTGAAGGAAAACCCTCAAAATCCCTTCCAAATCCAAGTCGAAATAGGCCTTAATTCCGGTTTGCTGCATTCGGCGATCGATCGTACGTATTAACGATCGTTCGCTGGCCGATCGATCGCTATTCCTTCGTTATTTTCCTCCGATCGATCGCTTGGCGATCGACGCCGTATGATACCGATCGATCGTAGTTACTGTCTTCGGCGGATCAAAAATTCCAGTAGATACGATCGATCGTTTTGATGCCGATCGATCGTGTCCTTCAATACAGTGCTTTTGCGGCTCTAGCGATCGATCGCAGTGATTCCCGATCGATCGTAGTTACTGTTTAGAAACTTCAAATGGCTATAACTTTGTGTCCCGCACTCCGAATTGCGCGTGGTTGGTGGCGTTGGAAAGCTGACTTCTTGAACTTTAAAATGAAGCTTGAATCAGTCCAATCAGATATTTGTAGACGAAGTTATGATAATTTAACCATTCGAGTCACTTTTCTCTTCATTTTTGTGTATTACTCTTGTTTCCTACAAAAACCAAAAACTATATTAAAGTAGTAGTTATTCTAATCAAACACTAGTATAATCATAAGTTTAGGAGATAATATAATGCATATTTCATGTGTAGATCAGCTATGTCTGGCTGAAGACGTTAAACTTAGCGCTTGGTGGGAGGCAACCCACGTATTCAGGTGTATTCTCTCCTTTCTCTAATTTTCTTTGTTATATGCTCATTCTCATGCTATAGTTTGTTCATATTTAGGACAATGTTCATACTAGGTTTGGGGGAGAGGATATGCTTAAAAAAAAAAATCGAAGAACAGTAGATACGATCGATCGGATATTTACGATCGATCGGTATCCGATCGACGCCTTATATTTCCGATCGATCGCGATACGGTACATCAACACCGTTCATCTTCAATCTAAAGGGCGCTGTTTCTGATTTACATTACGATCGATTGGATAAAATAGCGATCGATCGCGGGTCGTCTTCCTCGCGCATAAATCCCGAACGGCCGCGGCGAGAGAAATCTATTTCCGCTCGCCGCCGTCGTTTCCGACCTGTGTTTGAGCTGAAACTCCGGCCCCCAAAGGATTTTTGCACGTAGAATCCGGATCCGGTGTCTGTTTCCGTGATTTCCTACTCATTTCATCGCAATCACTCCTTTTTTCTTCCGGTAAGCCGAACATTAAAAACTCGATTTTTCTTGGTTTCTGGTAGATATTGTTGTGATTATTCTTATGCATTCTCTTATAATGTCTATTGCGATGCTTATGCGTGACTTTCAGCTTTTGATTCCTCGATTTTAGGTGTTTTTAGGACTTGTGTTCTTGCGGTGAACAGTGTTTTCTATTTTTTAAAAAAAAAAAAAATTCGCAATCCGATTTTTGAATCCCTTTCATGCATACTTCTATATTGATGATTGAGATTTTGTTATGCATGCTGATTCCTTTCGGTTTCCTACGTTTTCATAAAATTTTTATTTTTATTTTTTATTATTTTTAGGAAATTTATTATTATTTTCAAAAAAAAAACCGAAATTGTGAAGTGGATCTACTATTATATGCTTGCTGTGATATTTATGTTTACAATTGCATGCTACATATTCTTGTACCTTGATTGGATTTTCACTATTATCTTTGATTTTCAGGTACCATGCCTCAGAAATCCGTCGCGCACAAACGTTCACGAGGTGACGCTTCTTCATCACGTCCTGTTTCTTCCACCCCTCCACCTGAACCTGCTGCACCGCCACGGCCCATCCAATATGAGAGGTAGGTGGTCCTCAACCCAACTATTCCCGATCTTCCAACTCAGCGATGGATTGAGGACCGGCCGGATTGGGTGAACTATTTCACCCATATCGCTGCAAAAAGGCAGAATGCATTCGCAATGGTCCACGAGGACCCGGTTCGGGAATTTTATGCAAATGGCACCATAGAAGACAACGATAATCCAGAACAGGTGACCATTCAGAGTGTAGTATGTGGTGTTCCTATCCGAGTCCGAGTTGCCGATATTGCTAGTGCTATGGGTTGTGATCGAGGTACGATTCATCACCCTGATTTTAATGGATATCAGTTTCCTCCGTACCGGAATATCACAGGGTGATTGATGGGGTCTGCAGTAGGACCAGGGACCTCTATCTGGCTGGCCGCCATTAGCATGCGATCGGAGTTTCGCTTTGCTTTTTTAATTCTACAGCATGATGTATGGTCGGCCAGGAAGGAGAAAGTCGACCGAACTATGACTGATTTACTCTATGTATTCGGCGACGATACTCGGCGCCGTGATCTTGACCTGCCTTCATTCGTCTTTGGCCGGATGAAGCAAATGATGGTGGGCCGAAAAGATGAGAGGTTACCCTATCCATACATTTTAGAGCGGGTATTTCTAACTCATGGGGTGCATTTTCCTGAGCATTCTCGAGTATCTTATGGATTGGGGCCCATTGGAGTGGATGCGTATAACCGTATGATGGGCCATACACGACGCGGGTGGCCACGAGCTCCCCGTCTTGAGGACCACGCTGAGATACCTGAGGGTGAGCCTGCTCAACCCCCATGGGCGACGATGCAGCAGCAGATCAGCGATCTCACTGGCCACGTGCAGGAGATTCGCCAGTCACAGCAGGAGATTCGTCAGTCACAGCAGGAGATTCGCCAGTCCCAGCAGGTGCTTATGGACTCCCAGCATGCTATTACGGAACGTCTCGACTCTATAGTCGATTTTCTTCATGCATGGCGTTTTCCTCCAGGCGATGGTGATGGCGATGATCGGGATTTTTAGTCCACTTCCTCCTGGTGTTTTCCTTCCTCTTTCTCTCTTTTCCCTTTTTATGATCATTGTATTTTGTCTTTCATTGTACATTGCGGTCAATGCTTATATTAGGTTTGGGGGAGAGGATGTGCTTCACTGTAAAATCAGCAAAGGAAAATAAAAAAAAAAGTTGTTAAAATTTGTTTGAGTAGTTTTAAGTTGTTTGTTAGTAGTTTTTCATAGGTTTTGATAGTTTATCCCATAATAATGCATGTTACAATTCTTAGGAGATTAATTTGCATTGGCAGTGTGAATAAGTATACTGGAGGATAGAGAACTTAACTGAGCATATCTTTCTGTTACAGTCCTCTTGGAACAAAGTGCTTGAACTAAGAAAATTCACTTACACACACTAGTTACATAAAGTAATACCATCTAGAGATTTGTTGAATACTAATCTACAGTGGGATGTCTTTAGTCATAGTCATTGGATGATGTGTAGTTATCTGTTGAGCTTAAAAGATCATGATAGACCATTTACTTAGCTATGGCAAGGGATTGGAACCGGAAATAGGTTGAGAGTATAATACAGCCTGGACAAGATAAAGATGTGCTGAAAATATATATGCTGAAAATGAAAATGCGAAAAAATGAAAACAAAATGAAAGAAAGGGGTTGCTTGACTTTATAGGATTAACTTAGGCTGATGCTCGGGCCCTAAGCGGTCTCTTAAAACCTAATGCCCTAAGCCAATTTGGTTGGGAGTCATTGGCCTGAGTCATTGCTAAACCTAAGCATCTTGAAGTCAGGCCTTACACAGTCCTAGCGAAAAAAAAAAAAGAAAAAAAAGTCTATGGTGTATTATCCTCTCAAATCTAGAATGTTGGACCCGAAGGAGGCGCGCAGATCTGTGCTATCATGAACCTAAAGATGACGATGACTATGTAGATTTTGATGTTCTTTGGTTAATGGGTAACACTGGATCTGTATAAACAGAAATTTAGAATGTATTGCTACAATGTTCTACACTTTCTACTATTTATGTTATCATGCTATATAATATTTGCGCAGAAATTTCCAAGATGAAAGTGTGGAATAAAACCACTTACTTGAGGGCTTCTATATTCCTGTTGATTATGAACCAAGTACGTGTGGTTAATTCTCTTAAGCATTGTAGTTTGTATTTGACGGGATAATAGGTTTGTGTGTTTTGCAATGTTTTAATTTTTGCTTTGTTTTTGCACTTAGGTTAATTAGATTAATAAATACATGTTTGTGGGTAGCATGGCTGCAAACCCTCACGAGACAACACTCGTCCTACTAGGGACACCTAGAGGTTTAACGGCTTGTTGCATACGCTCAATGCAATCGTGTTCCCTACGAAAGTGGTGTTTACATTTATTCATTAGTTCCTTAGTTTGTTTGATTTTATTTTGTTTTGTTTTGCTGGGACTAGCAAAATCTAGGTTTGGGGGTGTGATCTATACATGAAATACACATTTTATTATCTCCTAATCTTATGATTATGCTAGTGTTTGATTAGAATAACTACTATATTAATATAGTTTTTTGGTTTTTGTAGGAAACAAGAGTAATACACAGAAATGAAGAGAAAAATAACTCGAATGGTTAAATTATCATAACTTCGTGTACAAATATCGGATTGGACTGATTCAAGTCTCATGTCAAAGTTCAAGAAGTTAGCTTTCCAACGCCACCAACCACGTGCAATTCGGAGTTCGGGACAGAAAGTTATAGCTATTTGAAGTTTATAAATAGTACCTACGATCGATCGGCAATCAATACGATCGATCGCCGGAGCCGCAAAAGCACTGTATTAGTAGAAACGATCGATCGGCATAACAACGATCGATCGTATCTACTGGAATTTTTGTTCCGCGCAAGACAGTAACTACGATCGATCGGTAATCAATGCGATCGATCGTATCTACTGGAATTTTTCAATCGCCGAAGATAGTAACTACGATCGATCGGTATCATACGGCGTCGATCGGCAAAGCGATCGATCGGAGTATGCGACAAACCGGAATTAAGACCTATTTCGACTTGGATTTGGAAGGGAACTTTGTGTTTTCTCTTCACTATTATAAATAGGCCTTATGGGAGAACGTTTTGGGCACTACTACTACACATATTCAACTCTTGGAGAAACCCTTGGAGGCTAGAGCAAAGGAAGAAGAAGATGATGAAGATGAAGATGATGGATTCTCTTTCCATGCTTAGCTAAACTCCTATCCAAGGCGTAGATGAAGCCCAATAATCTGGTTGTGTAGTTTTTTTTCTCTCATCTTATGTTTTTACTCTAGTTGGTGTATGGATTTTATTGTGTAATCACCGTTAATTCAATAAAGGTTTGTTCTTTGTACTCGAGAGAGACAAGAGTGAATTCTTGTCAGTTTCAATCCGAAGAATACTTGCGTATCCGAGAGGAACGTGAGTAGACTGAGGTGTTATATATCAATAAAGTTTCATTGGTTTATACTCGAGAGAGATAGATCACAATTCCATGTTTTAATTGTTTTATGTGTTACATCCGAGAGGAGAGCACTATATTTTGAGTTGACAAGTGTATGTCCGAGAGGAATATGCTAGCCAATTGGAAATCTTTATTCAAAAGAGAGAGAGAAACGATACACTAGTTATTGTGGTGGATTCGAAGCCTTGGTCTTCTCCTTATTGACTAAATCTCAGCTTAGTTTAGTTTAAAGTTCATTGCTTTCTTAGTCTAAAATCAACATTGCTATTTTCTCTTGAATTTGGTAAAGTATTCACCGTCCCTGAGGTTCGACAACCCTTTAATACTCGCCGTAGTACAATTGTCTTGTGCACTTGCAAGGGTTTTATTTTAAACGATCATGGTGGTCGTCGAAACTCGCGTAGAAGTTGTAAATCGTCAAAGAGGTAGGATGCACTGTTTTTACCACAACTTGATTCTCTGAATTCTCATGATTATGATCCTTGTTTCATGCTGATATAATAATATGATGTCGATGATTGGATATTAATATGGTTTCTTGCAAAGAATTATTTTGAATATGCATGTATGTTTAATGCATGATAAAAAATGCTTCTTTTGTGTATCACATGTTTGTTCTTCATGTACGAAGCCCTAGAATACATTCCCATGAGGTTATACTATTCAATCCTTGTCATAACTTGATGTTGTATGTCATATCTCGTTCTGTCCAGTAAAAGATGGCAGCTTTATGGGTCGATCAAGTCGTTTCATGTTGTTTTAGTGTTCTCGATCCAATTTTGGAGTCGGTTGAGATCCTTATGCAATCCTTGATCTAATTCTCGTGAAATTAAATATTATTGCTTCTGATGTCTCAGCCTACATTCTGGAGTTCATGTTAGTACGTACTGGTGTTGACCAGCTTCTGAGATTAATTGTCTTACTTGAGTTCTTTCGGGTTTTGGTGAAGATATAGTTATATACTCTAATAATCTTAAAAGATATGTACAAAGGGTAAGAAAATTATGTGAAATTAGAGTTGAAGAGGTTATGTAAAATACTTAGAGAGTTAATACCTGATGTCAGTCAAGGGTATTAAGTAATTAATTACGAGTTTATCATCAGATAATCAAAGGGGATTAAGATAACTGCTCTCGGCCAGGACTGTTCCTGCACCAACCAGCAGTGATCGGAAATTCATAACTAAATATATACAACTCAGAAAATTATGAAATTGGATGGGCTAGAAACTAGACAGATAAGCTAACTGAGATAAAAATTTCAGAATTTAATACATACTGGATAAACAGTGGTAGTGGTTAGAATTCAGATGTTTTGCATGGGGCAGAACACTGTGTTCATGTTAAAACCCTAAATCGGCTGGATACTATACACTATAAGTATACGTATACACAGTATTACGACCTAATTATTATATTGTAAGACTCTGAGGGTACAAGGTACAGTAATATCATATTATATGAGTATGAACAGTGAGTCATGAGTTCTGTCCGAAATTAATTGTCTCTTTGAGTCTAAGTCCATGATTGATCTATCGTTCAAGGAATTCTCTCGTACAAATCCAAAAGATCTTGTACATCACATTTGACCTATTTTTGATATTGGTGACCTTAAATTCTTGTGCATGGGAATTGTCATATCTAGAGGCTAAGTACGATGAGGTGATTCAGTATCTCGATTCTTGATAAGTCATGATTGGAGTCATCCGATGTTAATCATTCTAAGAGTTTTGAATACTCCCATATGAGTCCTTTCTGATGACCTTGACAAAGTTATTGTCTTACTCCTCTGAGAGTCTTTCATTAATGATTATGATCTGGGTCTCTGTTTGAGAGAACCCTAGTTGATTCTAGATGATTTCAGTTCCATGTAAACTGGTTCTCCACTAGGAGTTCTGATGAACACTCTTAGTTGGATTCATAGTATGCTCATGAGCCATTGCAAGATCCTTTGCGATCTCAGATGATATATGAACCTCTGTAATTCAGTCGATGACTGCAATGTGTGCGCTTTAGACTGTATGATATTACGGAAGGTCTGTAGTCTCAGCCCATTATGCCCGTAAGCACCGATGGGGCCAGCATCCCTAGACGCATGGCCGGGTTCCTCTGTAGAACCTCTAGGATGATCTGGTATTGATGTCCATAGGGGAAGTGGGCTGAACAAAGAGCAGAAATTGTTGTCTCTGACACTCTAGATGTTTGGAGTCAGTATTCTTATTGATCTTCCTAACGCTCTGTACGTTTGGGAACTGAGTTATGTTTATTCATTCTTGACCGCTGATGGTCTTTGATATTGATTTTGAGCAGGTAAGTGAACCCTGTATTTACTCTACCTGATATTCTTAAATGTGTCTTTAATGCTCATTTCTACAGTATTCTATTTTGTTACCTATTGTGGGATTTTCTTGGCTCCTAATGGGTATTTCTTTCGAAATACTCATGCATCTCTCGATGCAGGAATTAAAGTGGAGAAGAACTAGCAAGGTTCGTGTTTGGAGCTCGATGACAGAAGTTGATAAGACGTGGATTTATTTATCGTTTTTATTTTCTGTTCGCGGAGAACTTATCAGCCTGTGTGCTGAATTTATTTTGATGTTTAATGAATTGTTGACTGGATTATTGTAATAGTGTAGTTTGTTTTAATTATTTAAGATTTTGTATAACGGACATTGGTTAAGCATTCTGGAATGAGATCGTTATGTGTTGAGTATTCGGTCGCGGCCCGGGTTTCAGCCTCATGACATTAATTGAGTTAGTGCTTCCGCGCATTATTCGAGGTTTTGAAATTCGGGGCATGACAAGGATCATCCAATTTATGCTCATGGAAACGTTCGATCAGCTAGCTAGTGTTGAGGTCCTCCGTATAGGCGCCATGCAGATCAAGAAGAAAGGGGCAAGTCGGGCCAGTCATGGCCATACAGGCACCCTCCGTCGAGCACCTTGATAGAGCGTCCGCAACAGTGTTCTCAGACCCCTTCTTGTATACAATCTCATAGCCATACCCCAGCAGCTTGCTCACCCAGCGCTGTTGGGCTAGTGTAGACACTCGTTGCTCAAGAAAATATTTCAATGGCTGATGGTCAGAACGGATGATGAAACATCGACCCAACAAATAAGGTCGCCACTTGGTGACTGCATGAACAATGGCCAACATCTCCCTCTCGTAGGCCGAGAGTGTCAAAGAGCGGTCTGTGAGAGATTTGCTAAAGAAGGCCACCGGCCATTCTTTCTGCAAGAGGACCGCCCCCATGCCTGTGTCCGATGCATCCGTTTCCACCACAAATGGAAGCGTGAAATCTGGCAATAATACCCTGTCAGCCCCAGAAAGCCTTGGAGGCCCTTGACACATGTAGGAGCCGACCAAGATAGCATGGCAGATACCTTTGAGGGGTCAGTGGAAACTCCCTCATGCGAAATGACATGGCCCAAGTACTCCACCTGCCTGCTACCAATCGAACACTTCGACCGTTTAAGAAATAAGGAATGAGTCCGTAAAATGGAGAAAACTGACCGCAAATGTTCCAAGTGAGTGTCCCACGACTGGCTGTATATGAGGATGTCATCGAAGAAAACCAGGACAAACTGTCTGAGAAAGGGCTGGAACAAGTCATTCATGAGACTTTGGAAGGTAGCAGGAGCATTTGTCAGGCCGAAGGGCATGACCAAGAACTCGAAATGACCATCATGTGTCCTGAATGCAGTTTTGTAGACATCTGACAGTTTCATACGGATTTGATGATATCCTGTGCGCAAGTCGAGTTTGCTAAACACCCTGGCACCGGCCAGTTCATCCAATAACTCCTCTATAACCGGAATTGGGTACTTGTCTTTGACTGTAATAGCGTTCAAGGCGCGGTAGTCGACACAAAATCGCCACGACCCATCCTTCTTGCGGACCAATAGAACCGGTGAGGAGAAGGAGCTGTTGTTGGGCTGAATAATACCGGACTGTAGCATGTCGTGCACCAGGTGCTCAATTTCCGCCTTCTGAACATGAGGGTAGCGGTATGGGCGCCCATTGGCCGGCGCAGCATCAGGTAGAATAGGAATAGCATGCTCATGTGGTCGGGCTGGTGGTAGGCTGGTTGGCTCAGAGAATATGTCGGCATGATCATCGAGCAAAGAGCGCAAATCCTCCGGTATGTCAGTTTGCTCAACGTCCACCATGGCCCGCTGCTGCAACAATAGCCCCTGTGGCGCGAACTTGAAGAACGACCCCACAGCCTGGGCCGTATGCAAGGCCCCTGGTTGGGCCCCTTGGAGTCGAACCCGCTGTCCGTGTACCTCGAAGTCCATAAGAAGATCATTAAAGTTCCAGACCACATCCCCGAGGTCTTGCAGCAATTGGACCCCTAAGACCACATCCGCCCCCTTCGTCGGCAGTAGGAACAAGTCTGTGATAAAAGTGTGGCCTTGGATAGTAAGGGCAGCTTGGGCGCATACCCCTGAGCTCCTGAGGTGTTTGGTGTCCCCAATGAGTACATCAAAAGGCTTGGCATCGGCCACATAACAACCCAATCGCTGTGCTACTTTATCGTTGATAAAATTGTGGGTCGACCCACTGTCAATCAATACCGTGACCTCCTGTCGCTTGAGTAATCCCTGTAGCCGCATGGCGCGTGGGGTGAAGGTCCCTGAGTAGGCGTGCACGGAGATCTCAGGTTGCACGTCGGGGTACTATGGGGTCATCTCCTCGGGCTGGAAAGAAACATCCTTGTCGACTTCTTCTATAAGTAAACTTCCCCGTACTGCGCACCTGTGCCCGGGAACAAACTTTTCATCGCACCTGTAACATAGCCCCTTGGAGCGACGCTCCTCCATCTGAGCGATTGTGAGTCGCCGAACAAGGGGGAATAATAGAGCCAGTCATCGTAGGTCGACTGGGATTTGGAGCAGGAGACGGTAGTGGCCCCAGCGCTGGGCTAGCAGGGGTCCTTGATGGAAAACTCCCACGTCACCCCCTCCTTTGTCTGGCCAGCTTCTCCTCTTCGTTGCATGTGTGACGCACCACATCCCTCATCGTGTGACAAGGAAAATGCCGCATTTCGTCCGCTATCTCCGGTTTCAAGCCGCGCTTGAAAGTGCCAACCAGTGCTGCGACCGGCCATTCTGACAAGCGGTTCGCAATCTTCATAAACTCCGAATAATATGCCCTCATGGTTGCTGTTTGCCTGATGGTGGAGAGCATCTCGTTGAAATCCTGAAATTCGTTCAGCCCAAACTGGATGCACAACTCATCTGAGAATGATGCCTGATCTATACATGAAATATACATTTTATTATCTCTTAAACTTATGTTTATGCTAGTATTAGATTAGAATTTATGCTACTTTAATATAGTTTTTGGGTTTTGTAGGAAATAAGAGTAAAACGCAGAAATGGGGTGAAATGCGACTCTAATGATTGAATATTAATAACTTCGATTGCATATCTCTGATGGAACTGATTTAAGCTTCATGTTAAAGTACACGAAGTCAACTTTCCAACGCCACTGACTGGTCGCAATTCGGAGTTATGAGCAAAAAGTTATGAGCATTTGAAATATCGCACACGAAAGAGACACGATTAAAGAGAAGAACCGTCAAGATGAGATCCGATGAACGAGAGCAGTAGTACAACGGGTTATAAAGAAGAAAAAGAAAAAAAAAAGAAGAGAAAACCAGACCGGCCCGAATTAGAATGGTTCGGGTCGGTTCGGTTTTAAAAGAAAAAAATAACAAAAGACGGCCCGAGCCGAAGCTCGGGCGGTCTGTTGCAGAAACAGGGCGCTCGAGCAGAGCTCGAGCGCCGGCAGAGAAGCGGCGATGATCATGGCAGAGCGCTGGTAGGGACTGGGCACGATGACGATGACGATGTCGATGATGGAAGCTCTCACGGCGGTGCCGGCAGAGAAGCTGGGCAGATGACGGCGGAGCTCGAGATGGGTGCTCATGCTCGCCGGCGACAAGGAAGATGAAGGGCAGAGTTTGATGGCGGACTGTGATTACAACCGGCGATGGAGGAAAACCCGATTGATGGCGGAATGGCAGTGGATCGGCGAGGCTCAACGAGCGGGAAAACGGACAGAGCCGTCTCAACCGAAAATGTAAAAAAACAGAGTCATGCCGGAATAGGACTATGGAGGGTGCTCAATCGTGCTGAATTTGGATTGTGCTCAATTTGGGATGTTGGCGCCTATAAAACCAGACTCGTCGGGAGAGACTTTTGAGAGAGAAAACAGAGCGCCGGTGAAGAGGAAAAATCAGAGCTTTTCCGGCTATTCTCCGCCGGATTTCGATAAGGTTTTCGCCGGAGGAAGAGGAGAGGAAGATAAGAGAAGAAAAGCTCCGATTTTTGCATTGATTTTCGAACTGCTACAGTACTATTCTTCGTGCTACAGTGCGCAGACTCGTCGGGAGAGACGATGAATAGTGTCGTGAACAGTATTTTGTGAACAGTACTGTGAATAGTGATTTTGTGAGCAGTGTTTCGATGAATCCGACAAATCAGGCTATTTCTTTCTCTTATTCCATGTCTAGCTAATTTTCTTTATCAAGGCTAGATGAAGCCCTAAATTTGTATTTCCTACTCTTAGTTGTTTAATTTAATGAAAGTTGATAATGATTCTTTATGCTTAATGCGATTTCATTATTGTTTCTCTTAAGTGCTTTGATCGAGACTTAATGAATGATTAATAGAATTTGATCTTGATATATCCTGTGTCTAGATAATAACAGGATTATGATTAATTCTGTGCCCGGCCAAGGATAGAGTTAGTTATATTAATTTATAGTGGATGAATTTTTCGTGTCTGGACAAGAACGTGTAGTTCATTCACTGGTAATTTGTGTGTCCGGCCAAGAACATAAATTACTGTATCATATCAATTTGTGGAAATAATAATTGAGAGTAGTAATTGCATGTTTAGTGGTGGAGTCGACGCTTTGATATTCTCGTTCATCTGATTTCTTATTAAAGTTTATTTTTTTTAGTTAATCAAAATCATTAAAATTCAATCTTTCATTAGAATTAGATTAATCTTCCAAGTCCTTTGGGTTCGACCTCGTTACCACTAGTCTATACGTAGTCTCGTGCGATTGCGAGTAAATAGTTATAAAATCAATCAATCAATCAATTAGTGCCGTTGCCGGGGACTTGGTAACGGTTTGACTTAATTGTAATTAGTTCAAATTTTTCTTGTAGGATTTTGATACTTGATTTTCTTGTCTTTGTAGGAGTCAATTTGGAGAGGCAGATAGTGACACTTGGAACACTTGATACTTGATTTTTCTCAAAGTCAAAATCAAGTTTTCATTTATTCTCTTTATATATCTGTTTCCAATGCCTGATTTCAGTGCTCATTTTACTTTATTCTCTAGGGTTTCAGTCATTGCTAGCTCTCGCTTGAAGAAGACGAGACGAGACCTCTTCTCCAATTCATAGCTGGAAGCTGAGCCGAAGGTTGAAGCATCAGCGATTTCTCCATCACCGTCGCTGGATTGATACAAATGCTCTCGCCGTGTCTTCGACTGGTTTTGATCCTGGCCACAGTTCTGGCCGGGCTACTGCTGCTCGCATACAGCGGTGAGTTCACTTTTGGCATGGGAATGGAAGAGTCTCTTTTCAGTTGTTTTCTTCCTTTGCCAGACCTTTTTCAATGGAGAGCTGCGGCAAAACAAAAGGCCATATCCGATTCTTTTTGTCCCTTTCTGTCTTCTGGTCTTATACTTTTTACATGCCATTAACAAATCTACTGAGTTCAATTTGATTTTTCATATTCAGATTCAGTTTAGAAAATTCAGATATATGACTTTTCAGACTTTTCAGTAGACTTTTCAAATTCAAATTTAGACCAATCAAATGGACCCTAAGTCTCATTTGAAGGACATGATGCAAGCTCGTAGGTGAGAGTACCACTTCAGTGTTCTCCCAATTTTATAATCGCGGAAGGAAGTTACGAGTAATGGAATATAATTTTATTGCAGGCCTAAAAAAGATTAGTAGGTTAGTCGGTTATCCAACTTCCAATGGTAAAATGGGAGTTTTTCCCCTTTCCCCTTTCCCCTTTCCCTACGGGAAGAATTTTGCATCCTCCCACTTACATCCTCTAGGATATCCTCCATCTCACAACAGCCATTGATCACTAAGATTGATGCAAAATATCCAGACTGGATATTGGATATATACTGTAGCATCCATGTGGATTTTTACATCCAGCTGAAACACCTCCTGAGGTGTATCAGCTGGATATATAAAATATCCAGATGCTACAGTGTAGCAAAACATCCCATCTGGATGTTTTGCTTTTAATCACGCCCCAAACGGCCCCTAAGCATATGTGCCCTAGCAAAAGCTTCCTTTTTGCTAGGGCACAAGCCTAAACGTGTGTGCCATCGATCTTGATGATTAACGACTGCGGTAATCAAGAAGAGGATACGCCCGAGGAGGACAAAAACTCTTCCTTCACTGAAATGGAATATGTTGTAGATTAGTATTCTTGATTAAAAAAAAAAAGATGTAGATTACCATTCCCTGTCTACTAACCTGTTTAGATAGTGAAATGACAACCATACCCCTACCAATAAAAAGCTTAACCCTCACTCCACCCTCCTGTCGCCCCCAGCTGCCGAAGACGATGAACCAGGTCCCCAAGAAGCCCAGGATCGCGGCGGCGCCGGCGGAGGAGGAGGTTGCGGAGGAGTCGGCGGAGGACGAGGAGGAGGAAGAAGAAGCACTGGTGGCTCTGATCGACCACCGATCCAAAGAGGTCGACCAGCTCAAGAAGCAGCTCCACGACGCCTCCCTCAAGCTCCGCCTCTCCCAGTCCCGCCTCTTGCGCCTCCGATCCCGCCATAGCTCCAAAGACCACCGATCATCCCCCAGCCCCTCCGCCCCCTCATCCAACCACCTAACCACTCCCCTCAATCCTGGACTCCTAAAATGTGGTGGAAGCATCGCAAAGGGCAAGGCAGCGGCGGCGGAGGTCCCGCGGAAGTCATCGGCAGAGCGGCGAGTCAAGGTGAAGGAAAGAGAACATAGGGACTTGGTTTCGTCGGTCCGGACCGTGTCAAAGCCGTGCCTGCTGCGCTTTCACTCCGGCGTCCATCTCCCCAGCCCCCACCGGCGGAAGCTCCGATGCCTGGAGCTTAATCCGGTAAACGACCGGCTTTTTGCGACGAGCGCGCTTGATGGGCTGGTGACCCTCTGGCAGATCCAGGGCGGGGGGTCCGGCGCCGCGCCCCTCGGCTCAGCGGTGGATTGCGCGTCGCCAGGGCAGCGGAGGTGGCCGGAGGCAATTGCCTGGCACCCCTGCGGCGATCGGCTTTTCTCCGCCTACACGGCAGATAACGGTGATGCGCAGGTGTCCGTCCTGGACATGAACGGCAAGGGCCAGAACAGGGTGAGGTTCCTAGAGAACAAGCCTCACCTGAGAGGCATCATCAACTCCATCGCCTTCCCTTGGGCCGATGCCGGCAGCGACGATCCTTTCTTCGCCACAGGCGGCAGCGACCACGCGGTGGTGTTATGGAGCACCGAGATGGACGGCGAAGGCGGCAGCTCGTGGAAAACGAAGGCTCTCCACCGGAACCTCCACTCCGCGGCTGTGATGGACATTGCCGGCCTGCCGCAGCGGCGCGTTTTACTATCTGTCGGCGCAGACAAGCGGATCATCGGCTACGACATGGCGACGGGCAGGGCAGATTACCGGCACCAGGTGGAGCACAAGTGCATGAGCGTCCTCCCCAATCCGGCTGACTTCAATCTGTTCATGGTGCAGACGGCGGCGCCGCAGAAGCAGCTGCGGCTATTCGACATCCGGCTCCGGCAGACGGAGATACACGGGTTCGGGTGGAAGCAGGAGAGCAGCGATTCGCAGTCGGCGCTGATCAACCAGTCGTGGTCGCCGGACGGTTGGTACATTTCGTCGGGGTCGGCCGATCCGATGATCCACGTGTTCGATATAAGGTACAATGGCGCCGGGCCTTCCCAGTCGGTGAAGGCTCACCAGAAACGAGTGTTCAAGGCAGCTTGGCATCAGTCATTGCCATTGCTCGTCTCCATATCCTCTGATCTCAACATTGGTCTTCACAAGATTGCTGGTGGATCATCCTGAGTTTTCTATCTATTTAATGTAGAATTTGTTCTTGATCTTCCCTGTTTTAGCAATTTTGGAAGACGAAAGCAATTGTAATCTCCAATTTTCATTTCTCAAAACCATGACAGGAAGGGCTATGAATTTGGGAAAAATAACTCCGGAGAATGAAGCAAATACCGTAAGGAAAACGTTCATATGAGATGTGGCTCACAGGCGCCTGCGTAAGCCAAGCAACCGAACAGTTGATCCGGTTCCACCCAGCTTGATCAATATGATGCCCTGGGTTTTTAAAAAAACTTGGACGACTAGTCGACTGGAGTGGATTTGAGGAATCTCATTTGAATCCTCAAGAACAAAGATGTTAATGAAATCTTCCACGACAAAGCCCTCGGTAAAATGCAAAATTCCCATTTCTACGAAGAACGATAAACTCACATAATTGCCCTCGCAAGCCTCCAGGAGAAAGGCGAGGTAAAAAGAACCATTTTGCTGGAATTTAAAGGTATGTTGCTCACATCATGCCTTAAATTAATCGCTTTTACAATAAAATAATGTTTCTTAACTGAAAAAAGAAATAAAAAATTGCAAGATAAAAATGTATGTAACTAAAGAATGAATCTGAAAACACATACAGGATTGTGAAAGTCTATAAATTTATATGTTCCTTCCAGTGACAATGTATATTTCTTCCCGAGGCTCCTTGCTCACTCCACTTTGTACAGAATATTCCATGCCATTTCATAATCCACCTGATCATGGATGTGCAAAATACGAAAGTTTACGAAATTCCCTTCAAATAAATCCATCGGGGACATGAATTTCTTAATCCACCAACTATTGTCTCATTACAAAATATTACCTGTTCAACGTGTTGGGTCAGTTTCTCTCGTAATACTGCTTCTGTAATCTCCTTGCTTAAACCTTCTTGAGTATCTCTTCTTCACTTTCATAGTACAGTTTACGCCTTTTCTGGTGATTTTCTGCCACTTGTTTCAGAACTTCATACATGGAACGGGAAACATCAGGTATATACCAGAAATTTTGGTAAAATTTTTGTCAGTGATGCAATTGAACTAGCGTCGCAATATAGCCATAGAACAAGGAACAACATAAAAAGACTTACCTAGTTAAATTACATTTTCTTTCTTGACGTTCACGAGCCTGGATTTTAAAGGTATATTGCCCACATCATGCCATCAATTATATCGTTATTACAAAAACAAAAATAATGTTTTTTAACTGAAAAGAGAAATAAAAAATTGCAAGATAAAAATGTATGTAACTAAAGAATGAATCTGAAAACACATACAGGATTGTGGAAGTCTATAAATTTATATGTTCCCTCCAGTGACGGAATGTATATGTCTTCCCGAGGCTCCTCACTCACTCCACTTTGTACAGCATATTCCATAGCCATTTCATAATCCACCTGATCATGCATGTGCAAAATACGAAAGTTTAAGAAATTCCCTTCAAATAAGTCCACTGGGGACATGAATTTCCTAATCCACCAACTATAGTTGGGACTTTCATTACAAAATATTACCTGTTCAACGTGTTGGGTCAGATTCTCTCGTAATACTGCTTCTGTAATCTCCTTGCTTGCAACCTTCTTGACTATCTCTTCTTCACTTCCCTCGTACAGTTTATGCCTTTTCTGGTGATTTTCTGCCACTTGTTTCAGAACTTCATACATGGCACGAGAAACATCAGGTATATACCTGAAATTTTGGTAAATTTTTTGTCAGTGATGCAATTGAACTAGCGTCGCAATATAGCCATAGAACAAGGAAAAACATAAAAAGACTTACCTAGTTAAATTAGGTTTTCTTTCTTGACGTTCACGAGCCTGGTTTTTCTTTACTATCTTAGATTTTAATTGAATACAACATTGTTGAATGGCAGACTGCAGAGATTTTGTGTAAATGAACAAACTATCTCACTGAAGTGTTTCTACAAGATGAAAATATGATTCAACTAATCAACACAAACCATACCTTAACAGCAGAAGCTATTTCACTTATATCGTCTCCAATATATTCCTTTCCAGTCCCTTTGAAGGGTATTTTGGTGCTCACAATGCTAACAAATACACCAATCTTATCTTGTGTCTGATTGATCTTGTAACTACTCCAGCTGCAATAACAATGATTTAGCATACATTTGATGATTCTAGTAAGCAAGTTTACATATTTTCTCAAATTTCAACGACAAAGGAAAATGATAAAAAACATACTTGATCCTCTTCAATGCAGTCCCTGTGACAACATCAGCCCCTTGCTAAAAAAGAAGCGGAATACAATTTGCAAAGCGAAAGACATTCAATCCCTGTAGTTCAAAAATATATGAGTAGTTAATGCTATGTAAAGCTACCTCCTAAATTTACACCAAGATCAACCATATCAAGACACATTCAAAAGGAACATCTTGCAACAAAAATATTTACATCACCTGCTTGACGTCTTTGCCCCCTAGACTGATTCCAGCTTCTACAATGAAGGGGTGACCTTCAAAAACTTGTGCGCTGAATGTCCAGTGTCAATAACAGACGAAATAAGAATGACTTTTAACTACATCGGAGATGACAACAAAATTTTCTCATCTACAATCAAAAGTATAGTAGCCCAGAGTGGAAATGATATGACAATAAATAATGAGCCTAACCTAGTATCACAAATATAATAGCCAATACTAGATCAGATAGAAAAGTGAGTGGAATAAAGTGTCAACCTGCTAGCATAAGTAGCAACCATGTCTGGATTCAGCTCCTTTACAATACCCAAACGGAGGTTGTATTCCCAGCTGCTAATTAAAATACACTTTCTTGAAGCTAAAAACCATACGACAATAGAACAACTAGAAAACAACTTCTATAGACACATTTATGCCAATAGCTTACATCACCACTCAGATCATCAAACTTCACTTGACGGAACAACTGATGGATTTCAACAATTTGTTGAGATGTAAGAGATTTCACTGTCATCTTTGGACTGAAATCTGGCCCCCATTCACCTGGAAAAAATTGGCAAGAATAACGTTACATGTATAAAATGCCAGTACGTTAGTCATCCCCAATTTGGGGCATACACAAAGAAGTACAAAAACCTCTCTGCACTGTTTATCTGATGAAAAGGTTCAAATTGTTTCCCAACGAACTAAAGGATGAATTTAATTAACCTTGCGATCTGAAGAAGAATTAAATTTTGTGTGCTGAACAGTAAACAACTTTCATATACTAGCTACATACCAATAAGTCACTCGGCATAAGATTTGCCAATGTTCACAAATTCATGTTGAAGAAACTGCAGTAGATTTTGTTTTGAAGTCTCTGTAATAAGGCACTTTATGAGAAGTAAATCAACTGCTGATGGATGATGCTTTGTTTCAAGTGGAACTGGAGGCATCACATCTGTTCCTTGAGCAAAGCAGATAGTCACGTTTTTACTGCCAAGTCAATATAATATGGAAAGAAAAGATACTATCTTAGTTGGATCACAAAAATAGTTAAATGGATATGACACAAAGGAGGAAGACTCACTCTGAAGTGTCTGAAACAAATTTGAAGAAAAATTGAACACATGGGGTGACTACAGCCATCTGATGCATACAGTGGAGGATAAATGACTGCATAATCATAATCATAATCAAGTAGCGCCTTTTCTGAACTATTTAGGGTCGGCGACATGGATCTTACTCCTCCATTCAGGCCTATTTTGGGCTACCTCTTTTGTAAGAAATAGTAAAGTCAAATCCTTTTTTATCAACTGCATCCAAGTTCTCTTTGGTCTCCCTCTCCCTCTTTTGGTATCATTTACATGCATCCCTTCTAATCTTCTCAGGGGAGCATCTATTTGTCTTTTTTGCATTTGCCCATACCAACGCAACCTACATTCCCTTAGCTTCTCCCTCAAAGAAGCTACCCCTAAACTCTTACGAATATATTCATTTTTAATCCTATCTCTCTTAGTTATCCTACTCATCGACCTTAGCATTATCATTTCGGCTATATTCAACTTATCTATATAACTTTTCTTTAGTGCCCAGCATTCTGCTCCACAGAGTATTGCAGGTGATATCTACGAAATATACACATTTTTATATGCCTTTTTGCCTATATTTTGGTCGTAATTTTGGTTGAAAATAAGGATAATTATTGGTTATTCATGATTAGGTGAGTAATTAGGAGTCTAATAAAGAAATACGTTTAATTGATTAATTTAGATGCGTTAATTGGATTTAATGGATTTATATTTTATAATGCATTTAAATTATATTTAATTTTATTTACGCAGGTTTTTAAAGTCCCAATTACAGATCGCCAAAGTGAAATACATCAAACGAGTCCAGATGAGATCCGATGAACCAGAGCAATACGACGGGTTTTAAAGAAGAAAAGGAAAAAAAAAAGAAATTGAACCTGAACCGACCAGTTTAGTTCCGGTTTGGTTCAGAAAAGAAAAAAAGAAAAGAAAAGACAGCCCGAGCCGAAGCTCGGGCGGTCTGTTGCAGAAACAGGGCGCTCGAGCGCCGGTAGGGACAGCGGCGATGATCATGGCGGAGCAATGGGCAGGAACGGCGAGGTCCGGCGACGGTGACGATCAACGGCTGGGTTCGGGAGCATAGGCGGCGATGAAGAAGATGATGGGAGCAGAGGCGGCGACTGAGATCGACAGAGCAGAGACGAGCTCCATGGCAAGACTGAGGTGGAGAGCACGACGGCGCCGGAGATGGTGAGGATTGTAGGCGAAGGCAGTCACGACGGCGACTGTGGAAATGGCGGCGACGGCAGTCGTGCCGGAATAGGATTTGGAGGTCGTCTGCAACTCGGGAATTAAAACAGAAGCCGGTCAATTTGGGACTCTTTGAAACAGGGTCATGCTTAAATTGGAAACGGATTTGGGTTCATCCAAATCAGAAATCGGAAGGATTAGGACTCTCTTTCGATTTGCTTATAAAAACTGGATTTTTAGAGGAAGAACGAACGGGTTTTTGGGACGAGAGAGAGCTATTCACAGAGGAAAAAAAAACAGAGAGAAAAACCAGAGCTTTTCCGGTGTGATTTGGCTGGATTCAGGTGGGATCAGGCGGGGCTTTGGCCGGAAGGAGAGAAGTGAAGGAGGGAAGTCGATCGCCGAGAGGAAGGACTGATTTTTGGACCGAAACAGCAACTGCTACAGTGTCGTTCTTCGTGCTACAGTGCGCAGGCTTAGTGAGGAAGACGGTGAATAGTACCGTGAACAGTAAATTTGAACAGCACCATGAATAGTGAATTTGTGAACAGTGTTTCGATAAATCCGACGAATCAGGCTATTTCTTTCTCCTATTCTATGTCTAGCTAATTCTCTTTATCAAGGCTAGATGAAGCCCTAAATTTGTATTTGCTACTCTTAGTTGTTTAATTTAATGAAAGTTGATAATGATTCTTCATGCGTAATGCGATTTTATTGTTATTCTTCTTAAGTGCTTTGACCGAGACTTAATGAATGATTAATGAAATTTTATCTTGATATTTCCTGTGTCTAGATAATAACAGGATCATGATTGATTCTATGCCCGGCCAAGGATAGAGTTAATTGTATTAATTTATAGTGGATGAACTTTTCGTGTCTGGACAAGAACGTGTAGTTCATTCACTGGTAATTTGTGTGTTCGGCCAAGAACATAAATTACTATATCATATCAATTTGTGGAAATAATAATTGAGAGTAGTAATTGCATGTTTAGTGGTGGATTCGACGCTTTGATATTCTTATTCATTTGATTTCTCAGTAAAATTTATTTCTTTAGTTAATTAAAATCATAAAAATTCAATCTTTCATTAGAATTAGATTAATCTTCTAAGTCCTTTGGGTTCGACCTCGTTTCCACTAGTCTATACGTAGTCTCGTGCGATTGCGAGTAAAAATAGTTAAAAATTCAATCAATCAGTAGGCCTAATGGCTATCCTATAGAACTTGCCTTTCAGCCTTTTTGGAGCACGCCTATCACACAACACTCCTGAGGTTGCCCTCCATTTTACCCACCCCGCATTTATCCTATGCACCACATCACTATCAATATCCCCTTACTTATAATAAATCCTAAGTAACAGAAATGATCACACCTTGACACTTCTTGCCCATCTATTTCAAATAAGGCTCTACCTATAATTCTGCCTTCCTTGAAATTAAATTCCATGCACTATATCAGTCCTACTTATTTTGAAACCTTTTGATTATAGAGCCTCCATCCATAATTCTAGTTTCACATTCAAACCTACTTTACTCTTATCAATTAAAACTACATCATCTGCAAAAAACATACATCAAGGTACACTATCTTGATAATGACTAGTAAACTCATCTATACCTAAAACGAAAAAATAAGGACTTAAGGTTGTTGATGAAGACCTACTGTAACTGGAAACTCTTTGGTTTATCCCCAATTGTCTGTACACTAGTCACAACCCCCTCATACATACACTTTATGATATCTATGTAACCTCTTATGACTCAGTTCTTTTTCAAAACACTCTAAATGAGCTCTCTAGGTACTCTGTCGTAGACCTTTTCTAAATCTATGAAGCTCATATAGAGGTATTATTTTCTATCTCTATACCTCTCTACTAACTGCCATAAAAAAAATAGCTTATGTTGTTGACCTCTCCGACATGAAATCAAATTGATCCTTGGTTACTTTAGTTTCTTTTCTCAAACGTCCTTCTATTACTCTCTCCCATAACTTTATAGTATGCCCCATAACTTTTATACCTCTATAGTTTGCACAACTTTGGATGTCGCCTTTATTTTTATACAAGGGTACTTCTCCTCCACTCCTCTAGCATCCTCTTAGATTTTCAAATCTTGTTAAACAAACTAGTCAACCAAGTTAAGCCAACATCTCCTAGTGCCTTCCATAATTAAATAGGAATTCCATCGGGCCCTAGAGCTTTGCCTTTCTTCATCTTCCTTCACGTAGCAATATCACTACATTTTCCAGCAAAATTAGCAACAAAGGACCATGAGTACAACTATGTCACAAAATGTGGCAAGTTTAGCAACAAATATATCGCTTTCCAATAAAGATGATTCACAATTGAAAAATTCAGTAAGAATTGATAAAGATAAAATGGATGTCAAGTATGTTCTTTAGAAGGATAAGCATAAGGCTAAGATGAAATAAACGGCCCCAATAGCTACTGCTGCCACTGGACTCTGGAGGACTTGGACTCCCATATGATGATAGAGCATAGAACACATTGCCCAACCATGCCACATCAATTTAAGTCATTGCAAGACCCCACCTTGCATTTTATCATGCACATAAGCACTAATGGGCTCGAAATCGAAGGGATCTGAGTTGGTTCAAGTCCAATGCCATGTCAGATTGTTCAAGTATGAGTCCTACTTTGTTTCAATTATAAAAATCTAAACTAAGTGAGACTCAATTCAACTTCTGACTAGATCTTTTTGGCCCTGATAGCAGCCTGCCAATACGTAGTAGGAATGATATTTTAGGATAGACTCTCCAAGATAGGGAAGGCACTGGTAAGAAGACAATTAATACCATTACAAAGGTACTGGATCCACAATTAGAGAAATATGGAAAATATGTAGGCTAAGAGACGAAATAAATATCTTCTCGTTTACCCAAATGATGAACTGAATTATCAAGATGCACATGTTGAGGGCATGACTTGATGATGAATTCTAACAGAACAGCACTCATCTCTGAGTAACTGGGATAAGATATGTAGAAAAGATTGCTAGTGGGAGTTATGACCAAAGATATAGCTTACATGATAGGTTGTCCAGTTTCCTTCAATAATAACTTGAATTTCTGCCCCATGCCACTGCTCCTTGTTGTCATGTTTTTCATGCACGTGAACATGAGGAATGTTTCTGCATAATCACTGGAAGCATTAATCGAAGACAGATCTCATTAGGCATAATTCCAAATATAAGTTTAACACCTTAGTATATCTATCAGATACTTATGAATATCAATATCCAGACGACAAAATGATGTATAATTTTGACCCTTCATTGAAGTTGAAATCTCAATACAAAGCCCAGTACTCATCTTGGACCGCTAAGCATATTGTTGAAAGCCCTACCTTGCATGTTACCCTGTAAAAGGATGCCTCACCATGAACTTTTAAGCCCTTCGATGCTGGATATTCTTTCAACTTCTTTCCCATGGCAGCATTCTTTGCTTGGATTTCTTGATCATGAGCTTCCTTCGCTAGGCGTTTCTATAACAAAGCAATATGCGGCAATTTTGAAATTTGGTTAGAAACACACATTTAAAAGCATTGATCATATCAATAATAATTTGCTGAGGTGCTAGGTTTTTTAAGACCATGAACCCTTTTATGTCATTTTATGAAACCTCCTCATCGTTACTACAAGAAAAAGTGAAGTGCATTAATATCAAGAATCATTATCGAAAAAAAACTCCAATATAATTAAATAGCATATAGAGAAAATGCAGAATACGTCTTGTAAGTTGAATTTTCATAGATGGCTTCAGTGAAACAAATACAAACTTGCTGATCAAAGGTCAAATCAAAATTAAAATTTTAAACACGTTAAAACAATTCATTCTAGTCATTCACACTAGTCGCAGAAAGAAAAGGAAAATACTATGATAGGAAGCACCTCACGAGCTTTAGCAATTTCGAAATCATCATAGAGTTTGGCATCAACACGCTCTCTATCAACGAGACCAATCATAGTATTAAACTTGTTTTTTCTGATCTCTTCTCTGTTTAACCATTTTTATACAAATGAGTCATGTGCCTGTAAAGCAGATAAACTTTGGAGAAAATACAACAAAAAAGACAGC
Organism: Houttuynia cordata; assembly: GCA_039654745.1. NCBI lineage: Eukaryota > Viridiplantae > Streptophyta > Magnoliopsida > Piperales > Saururaceae > Houttuynia > Houttuynia cordata. The sequence continues at coordinate 5,417,286 of CM077502.1, read as the reverse complement.
TAATCCAGGTTGATCAATGAAAAATTTACATATACTATATATGTACATAGGCACTCACAATGTTACTTCGATTGCAGGAAGCTCGGAGACCATCTCTGCTGAGTCAAGAGAGTTCTCTCACAATCGTGTATAGAGATTTCCCAGGCTGCATTACACAAAATTCAATGTAGCATCATACAATAAAAACATTAATCAGCTTGTCCCTCACCCATCTGCAAATCCCCTAATATAAGTGCATAAACCCACTTGAACTATGCCGTGTCTGCCTTCTTGCTGGCAATAAAACACTTATCTCATTTTACGTTTTCAACATGGTGCTTCTAGGCAATAGGTGTTTTCCAATCTACATAAACTACATAGCTCATACTCCAAAGCACACCCTCCTCCGTTTTCTAAAACCAAGAGCTGGAAGGAAAAGTTGTTCTCCCTCCGTCCAATGAAGCTCGTCTGTATTAGCAACTGAGTGAAATTAATCGGACCTTAAGGACTGTATAAAAAAACAGATTTATTCTCCCCTCCCTGTTTTTTTTTGTCCTGAGAGAGAAAATTCAGCAATGTAACATTGGACCTGTCCTTTTCAAATCCAGACAAGCTTCACTGACAGAGGGATGCTCATCTTCTCTAAACCAACCCTCATTTTTTTCTAGATAATTTTGAGAAGGGTGTGAACTAAAACTTTGCATGTAGCATATGCCCATAGAGTGTTTCTTGTCAGCTAGTCTCAAGGACAACCACACATTTGAGCTGAGCACGAGAGATGTCAGACTTAGCCATCGCGAACTAGGACCTTCAGTTTAGTGGGCAGCCAACTTTAGCCTTTTTATCACACGATTACATGACCAAGTAAAAGAACAAAACTTTCCAAGAAGCAAACAAAAGATTGAATTCCACAAAAAATACTCCCCCTGTCCGGAATTAGCATTTGGTTTTCCAAAATGAACTATAAAATTCTCCGACCTTTTTAGATGCTCCAGCTGGAAAAGAGGACAGTTCCATTTTAGATGCTCCATAATCGATAGGGTCAATCCAATTGGATTTTGAACCTCTTCTTCCCACCATTAGTTTGGGCTTCCACCATCCAATAGAAATCAATATTTGTTCAGATGGAGCTATTAAAACAGGACAGAGTAATAGAGTAGTGACAAAGATAACATGGTAGAGGAACCTACATTATCAAATCCAGCAATGTTTATATTCCCTGCAAAGAACTCAGCCGGCGATTCTGCAAAACAAATACACAAATCAATCAAAAGAGCAAAAAAAAAAACCATTTTAACAAAATTAGAAGAGCCCTAATACTCCCTCCGTCCGAAATTAGTACATAAATTTGGTTTTCCAAAATGAACTAAAAAATAAATGTAATTACTGCTCCCGGTATTGACACAACTTAAAATGTGTTTAGTGTTGTAACATTTCTGATAGATGTTAGTTTAGTAATTTTGTACAAGCATATGGTCATCTGTTTATGTACATACCATGTCTTCCCTCTGACTATAAACAGTCAATACCTCTTGTATTCTCTTTCAGATAATAGAAATCATTTTCCCAAATTCTTCCAGACGGAGGGAGAATGAAGTCAAAAATTCAAAATTTGCAAGCAAGGAGCAATTTTTACAACACACATACTCAGCTTGAGGACGCTATCCTTGGCCTTCTTCGCCTCCTCGGGCTTCCCCTTCCCGGACATCCTTGCATCTCCGGCGGGGCTGCCACTGCTGCCGGAATCCATGTCCGAGGAAACCCACTGCGGATTTCAAAGAAGCAGCTGGGACAAGCTAGAAACAAGTTGAATTCAAAGGCAAGGACTGGAAAAGAGGGGACTTTGGATGACCTAGTGAGGATTCCGCCATGGAAGGAGCAGAACGAGGTTTGGGGCTTGGGCGATTTTGATCGGCAATGGTGGATTTCGCGCCATTTTTGTTTTTTGGGACGGGCGGGTCAGTGTCGGATCCGAACACGGATTGTCGGGCATAGGCGTGAGGGAAAGGACTGGAAATACTGGATAAAGGTATAACCTAAATATATATTCTTTAGAAAATACTCCTTCCTCCTCCGGAAATTTTATTGCTATAAGGCTTTTTAAAATAAATTAATTTTAGTTTATTATAAAATTCCTTATTAGAAGATTTTTTTATATATAATAAAAAATAAAATCTTTTTCATAATAAAAAATAAGATCTTTTGATGAATGGGGTGAAGCGAAGAGAGTTTAACCAATGGGTGTTATTTTGTTAGAACACATTTTTTTGTTCGAATCCTTTAGGACATTAGTTAAATTCAAGATCTTATTTAAAACTTACCGTAGTTTGCCAAACAAAGGCTAAGAGAAAAAAGAGCACAGGTATGATTGGCATAACATCTACGATTGGATTGAAAAATGCATAAGCCTCTGGCAATTTGGCGAAAAAAACTACTCGAATGAAGGGCATAATTATATTAAGCATAACAAACATTTCGTTCTTGTAGATAATTTCATTTTTCTTGAGTTATTGATATAAGAGGAAAAATAAAGTACGATAACTGATGTACATCATAATTTACTCGTGCATACGCATTATAGGTGCACTGGGGATTGGTGGTGGGATAGAGTGCTCTAAGATGCCAGTTGCCGCTTCTAGTTTTTTTGTTTTACTACAACCGCCCCATGGGCAGTGTGAACCACACACTCCATTGTCTCATTCCTTAGCTAGACCTCACGTACTCACTCCCTGACTATATGTTCCATGTAGACAAATACCGCTTTGCAAACATGCCTGGGTCATACTCGAACCTGAAAACTCCTTGCGACTACCACTTCTGCAGTTCTGCTCAAGGAATTCCGTATCGGATTTTGGTAAAATATTAGTCGGCCTAAGAGACAAAATTTCGAAGATATATCAGAGTTATATTTTCACAATCTATCTTCTAAAATAAGTTATACTAATTTAGACAAAGCATAAATTTCAAAATATCCATAAAAATGCATATTAGGATGGAAAACAAATGGGATTTTTTTTTTTAAAAAAAAATAATATTCTCATTATTTAAAAAATATGTTTTTTAAATAGCGATACCGAAATTTCGGTATTGTAAATTTTTTAAAAAATAATATTTTGTAATTTTGTTTTATCGGATGGGGCCCGAAATCGATATATTGGTAGCCGACTGCCGATATAGAATTCCTTGGTTCTGCTATGACCTTCAGGGTCTAGGCCTCCTAGTTGGTTTCTAAGGATTCAGACCCTCTCTTGTTATTAACAAAGTAAAAGTAAATCACTCTTTCTTTATCACCAATCACCAGTGGTCATTTTTTCTTCTAAATGCAGGGAGTCGTGCTATTTCTTTGTCCCTTTATCTGGGCTGTGCTTAGTAGTATTTTCAATTAAAAAATAGATCTAAAAAAGAAGTGAAGAGATAAATGGGGTAAAAAAGAAATAGTTGGGGTAGGGGGGCAAATAGCAGCGTTCAACTGGATAAAGCTTCCTCCGATCTAGGCTCAACCGGCTAGCTTACTGCAACTGGCCACTCTCCTCCCCGGAAAATGGCGGCGGCAATTTCCTCCCTGTTCTCCCCCAAATCCTTCTCTCACCACCCTTCCATGCCCGCCTGCTTCTCTCCCTTGCACTCACTTCAAAGACCTAGATTCGTGTTTCAGAACTCTTGTGTCTCCGCCGCCTTCTCGAGGCCGAGGACGACGCTGAGGGTCCGGGCGCAGGCTCAGGAGGCGGCGGTGGCTACCAAGGAGGCGGCGCGTAGGCTGTACGTCGGGAACATCCCGAGGACCGTGAGCAACGACGAGCTCAAAAAGGTGTTTGAAGAGTGTGGCGCCGTCGAGAAGGCTGAGGTATTTGTTTCCTTTTTCTCTGGGGATAAAATTCGTATCTTGACCGTGAACATTAATGAAGTTCTGGGTCTAATTCAGAATTCGCATATTCATGGTTTGCATGATTAATTGATTATGCATGAGTTGCTCATTGATTTGTCTGGTTACTACACAAGATTTGTGATTTCTTGCATATAATCTTTTCAAATGATATGGGTTTTAGGGGCCGTTTGGGGCGTGATTAAAAGCAAAACATCCAGATGGGATGTTTTGCTATACTGTAGCATATGGATATTTTATATATCCAGCTGATACACCTCAGGAGGTGTTTCAGCTGGATGTAAAAATCCACATGGATGCTACAGTATATATCCAATATCCAGTCTGGATATTTTGCAATAATCACGCCCCAAACGGCCCCTTAGTTAAATGTGGCACTAGATTGAAGTGGTTAATCCTTGATTGAAGTTACATATTTGTTGAATTAGTATGGGAGATTAAAATCGTCGCACATTGCACCTTTTGCCATTAGGTTCTCAAGTGTCAACCTTTTTGCTAAATGTGATGGCAATTAAATGCACTCACCATATCTTGGTTAAATTACATCAAGCTCGATCCTGTGCTTATACGCCTGCGTCGTTATCTTCCGCGTGCATGTTGATGACCGCGATAGTCTGCTACTTCCCTTCTATGCATTATCGTTTTATTCTGTTAACTTGAGAGTCTGGTTTTTCTGTCATAAGAAAAAGCAGTATGAAGGTGTTCATTGAGTTCGAGAGATTACCATAATCATCTGTTTGTTTTAGGTTATGTATGATAAGTACTCTGGAAGGAGCCGTCGTTTTGCCTTTGTGACTATGAGCTCTGTGGAGGATGCAACTGCAGCAATTGAGAAATTAAATGACACAGTAAGTACAGTTCCATGCAGATGGCATGTTTGTTCAGGATTGGTTCGATCTGCAAACCAAATTTTTTCTTATAATTGGATGAACTTTTTTAGTTGATTTTCTTTGCCAAATAACAGGAAATTGTTGGTCGCAAAATTAAAGTAAATATCACAGAGAAGCCTTTGCAATCTTTAGATTTGCCCCTTCCTCCATCTGAGGATTCTGAGTTTGTTGACAGCCCATACAAAGTCTATGTAGGAAACCTTGCGAAGACAGTGACTTCTGAAATTCTCACCCGGTTCTTCTCTGAGAAAGGAAAAGTCCTTGGTGCCAAAGTGTCTCGAGTGCCTGGAACCTCAAAAACAAGTGGATTTGGATTTGTCTCTTTTTCTTCTGATGAGGAAGTGGAAGCTGCTATTGCAAAGTTCAATAATGCTGTAAGTTTTTCTGTTGTGGCACACAAAACTACATACACATGATTCTGATAGATACCGAGATTAGGAGTAATAGTTTCAGGTTCGACTTCAACATTCACTGAATTGAAAAAAAAAATCAACATTGACGACTAGAAATCAGAAGATAAAGTAAAATTATCAATAAAAGTAAAATTATCAATATTGTACTAATCCTAGGTGAAATGGTTAACTACCACTCTTTTTCTCAAATAAATTATTACATACCAAAAAAGGATGGATATATCATATATGTCTCAGTTCTTATTATCTTCATTTCTTTCTCAAATTTTGGATTTTTTTTCTTTTTCTATATTTTGTGAAAGTGTGGACTTAGAGCAAGTTAAGTGTATTAAAAGTGAAGATCAAAGGGTTTTAGTGAAAGATGAGGAAATTAGGGAGAGATGGCTTGAATATTTTGAGCATTTATTGAATGAAAAATTATATTAGTGGGATGGGTATTGAGTCTAGTCCTGTTAAATAAATAACTTATTTTATGAGATTCTCCATAGAGGAGGTAGAAGCTGCATTAAGGAAGATGAAGAAAGGCATAACTCTAGGGCCTGATGGAATTCCTATTTGAAGTATGGAAGGCATTGGGAGGTGTTAGTTTAACTTGGTTGACTAGTTTGTTTAATAAGATCGTTTAAGAGGATGCAAGAGGAGTGGAGTACCCTCATACCCTTGTATAAAAATAAAGGAGACATCCAAAGTTGTGCAAACTATAGAGGTATAAAACTTATGGGGCATACCATCAAGTTATGTGAGAGAGTAATAGAAGGACGTTTGCGAAAAGTGACTAAAGTAACATAGAAATAATTTGGTTTTATGCCATAGAGATCAACAACGAAAGCTATATTTTTGTTACGACAATTAGTAGAGAGGTCTATGGATAGAAAACAAGACTTCTATATAACCTTCATAGATGTGAAAAAAACTTACAACAAAGTGTCGAGAGAGCTCGTTTTGAAGAAGGGAGTCATAAAAAGTTACATAGATATCATAAAAGATATGTATGGGAAGGTTGTGACTAGTGTACGAATAATTGTGGGAAAGCCAAGGAGTTTGTGGTTATGATAGGTCTTCATCAAAGGTCAACCTTTAAGTCCTTATCTTTTCGCTTTAGTTATGGATAAGCTAATTAAACATTTGTAAGATAGTGTACTTTAGTGTATGTTTTTTTATAGATGATGTAATTTTAATTGATGAGAGTAAAGTAGGTTTGAATACTAAACTTGAATTATGGAGGGAGGCTCTAGAATCAAAAGGTTCAAAATAAGTAGGACTGAGATATAGTGCATGAAATTTAATTTTAAAGAAGGTAGAACTATAGGTAGAGCCTTAGTTGAAATAGATGGGAAAGAAGTGTCAAGGTGTGATCAATTTCGTTACTTGGGATCCATTATCCATAAAGAAGGGGATATTGATAGTTATGTGGTGCATAAGATAAATGCGGGGTGAGTAAAGTGAAGGGCAGCCTCGGGAGTTTTGTGTGATAGGCGTGTTCCAAAAAAGCTTAAAGGCAAGTTCTATAGGATAGCCGGTAGGCATGCAATACTCTATGGAGCGGAGTGTTGGGCACCAAAGAGAAGTTATATAGATAAGTTGAATGTAGCTGAAATGAGAATGCTAAGGTGGATGAGTGGGATAACTAAGAGAGTAGAATTTAAAATTAATAAATTCGTGAGAGTTTAGAGGTAGCTCCTTTAGGAAAGAAGCTGAGGGAATATAGGTTGCATTGGTATGGGCAGCAAAGAAGACTAATAGATGCCCATGTGAGAAGATTAAAATTAACGCATGTAAATTATACCCAAAGAGGGAGAGGGAGACCTAAGAGAACTTGGATGGAGTTAATAAAAAAGGATATGACTTTATTATCTCTTACAAAAGAGTTGGCACAAAATAGGCCCGAATGAAGGCATAAGATCCTTGTCGCTGAGCACTACTTGACTTGACTTTTTTTGCATTTTGTTGTTGTCTCATTTTAACTTTGGTTGACGGGAGAAAACTACTATGGAATGTTATTGACTCAATTTTATGATTTTAATCCCCATCGTATGATCAATTTATATATTTAAATTATTGTCATTAATAGTTGAAAGAGCCCCATTTATATGAAACACAGTTCACACTCTTTTGCATGATCCAAGCCACCAAGAGCCCTTGGATTTTGATCAAAGGCTTGTACTTGGCCTTGTCTTGTTTCTCTCTCATAATAGTTTATTTGCTTGTTCCAGCTACTAGAAGGCCAAAATATTCGTGTCAACAAGGCATAATATTGAGACTAAAAACAGGGAAGATTTTAGTTTACCGAAGATGGTACTGTATAAGTTCAAAAGTGCAGGAATTTCCTTTTTTTTGTTGTAGAGTTGTATCTTTTTGTCATTCATACCATTAATTCTGAATAAAAAATTATGTTTGCATGTTTGATGCGTGTAGTCAAGCTGGTATCTTTGTCATTAGCATTTTTGACTTGCTTCATCTCAGGTATTAACATCTTCATCCTGCTTGGTAGTAGATGATTGCAATGTTCATAATGTTTCATACTCAAGTTTTCTTTTTCTTTTCCCTTCATTGCAATGGGCATGCAGTGCACTCAAAATGCATTTTAAACAAAGATTTTAAAATCACAATTGTTCAATCCTGTTTTCCAGAAAGTCATTGAAATTCAGCCGGGACATATTATCCTAGTAAAATCAAAGATTCCCGGAGAATAGAGGGATCAAGAGTAATCATAATTGAAAACATGCTCTTGTTATATTTTGGTCTCAACTGGAATGACTTTACCTAATATTTGAGGCTAACTTCGGAGGTTGGAAGTGATGCCATTTTTTCATCTATTGCCTCTTTATCTCGAGGGGTTGAATTTAATTCAAAATAAGGAATGATCAGGTTTATTAGAACTAAATAATGTTGCAGACCAAAAGCTTGAGCCATTAGAAACGGAATTCCTTATTCATTTATTGCATGTTCTAACATCCCCCCTCACGTTGAAGCATCCACCAAGAGTGGCATGTGGAACATAATAGAGATATAAACGCCACTATCAAGCAGCACCACGTGAAACATAATAGGATATAAATGCCACCGTTGAGACTTGAACTCAAGACCGTCCATAGCCTAGAGTTCTAATACAATGCGTGATAACCAATTTTCTTAAAAGCTCGAGCCATTAGGAAACAAAAATCTTCATTTATTGCATATTCTAACAATGGTAATAAATGCAAAACAATGTATTTAAACCATGTATATAATTTGGGGGAAAATATGTGTTGTTCGATACATTTTAATTTCTTATGGAAAGGTAAAAATTGGAAAATTAAACACTAATATTTCAAAAGTTACATTATGCCACCACGAACCTACATTTTCCACTTGCTGATTGTCCATTGGACAGCCAAGAACCTGCCTCCTCAATTCTTTAAACGCCGGCAACCACATTCCCTTCATCATTCTTCCTTCACGGAGAAATTATTAGGTGGACGGAAAGCCCGTGGAAATATAGTAACACCAATGGTTGAAGGACACATCCACAAACATGACTGCATTGTAACCACTCAGTTCCATGTGGCATTTTTCTGTTCATGTTCCACATTTTCTTTCATGGGCTTTATCCCACCTAATAGAAAAATTGTATGAACCAAGGAGCCTGTTAGCTTGAACATCCCTTTAATTCGGGGTGCAACTTTTGTGTTCTGGACCATAAGCCCGACCCTGCAAAACTGTGGGTTGGGCCAAAAATTTGAGGCTTAGGGTAGGGTTGGGCCTCAATATTTCAGGTCTCTCATTTTAGGGTCGGGTAATAGTCCAAAAATGCCTTCAGCCCGGCCTGCCTGCAAGCCCGCACAACAATAGTACTTTTTTTAATATGCCTCCACTATTTGTCTATTAGGTTCATCTAACGATCATATGGTAGGGATATTCTAGACCATATTATATGTTAACTGAATTGAAATTGTGTTTTATATCGCCATGAATATGTGTAGTTTTTCATTCCAAAGAATCATAAGAAACTGTTGTATATCATGAAATTATTTAGTTGTTTTTATTATGGAAACAAGGGATGTGAATCATGTGATAGTTTAGTGCCAATGGGGGCTCTGGTAATGAAAATTTGCACTTTTGTGGATTCCGTTTATTAATTATTACCCAATGGGCGTAGTGATGTGCTTCATAAACAGAAAAAAGCAGTGATGTAAAAATCGTATTTGAAAAATAATAATTCTAAATAATAGGCTTGCGGTCCCACCCTAAGCCTGCTTAGAAAGAGGCCGGGGTGGATTTTTGGAATTGGTTTAGAGCTAGGGTTGGACTAGGGCCAAGGGTCTAGCTGTTAGGGTTAGGGCTAGGGCTTGCACCTCTACCTATGTTCTGGCCTTACCACTAACTCTGGTAAGTTCCCTTTCACTCTTGACAACCCGACTTCTTGTTCCCTATATTAACCTTTTTATAGATTGAATACTGACATATCAAGTATTGGGAAATTGTTTAGCAAGAAAAAACTATTGGAGAAGGTTGTGCAAAAAAGCAAAGAACGGTTGGGAAGTGGGATGGACAACGCAGAGCTTAAACTGCATGGCTGAATGATGTTTACGAGTATTTATAAACGTGTATGCTTTTGACTCTCTATTCTAGAAATTGTATGCCGCGTAATATAACTTGATAAGGTAGATTTGCGGCTAGAGTAAGGAAAATGAAGGAAAATGAAGAGGATAGCATAGATTTCACAATGTTAACCAAATTAGATGCCAGCAAAGGGCTGAGGGCAGCACCATCTATGTAGACGAGCATTATCTTGTCAAACTATTGCAAATCCACCTAAATAGCGAGGGGTGCCCATTTTCATAATTCATAGAAGAAGGGGCACATATACGATATACCAACAAGGAAAAAATTATCCTGTAATGCAGAAGTCAGAACTGACCAAGTTTCCTAAGAGTTCACCCACAAAAGCACAAAGGTAAACAGTAACTACATTTCTTATTTCTGAGAAGAAGTTTCCATAAGTTCTACACTTCCAAAGTATTTATCATTTGATTCTGGTGACAACTCTAATCTTTCATTTGTCAGCAATGAGGGAATCAATCTTGTCCTCAAGGTGAGCTTCATAATCCTCAAGGCGTCCTGTAATGGAGTCATTCTCCCATCGGATGAGAGTAGGAACTCCCTTGAGCTTGAACCTCTCGTCGACTCTCAAAGGGTGTTTTGGATTTCGGTAGGTGGTTCTATCACCCACATAAGCTCTGAGGAGTATTATATCCTTAGGTGATGCTTCCAGTTTCTTGTAAATAACTGGCTCGGCCCTGACACAATCTGATATGAAATATATAGTTAGAATATCCTGAACCTGCTTGCATCAAAGAATGTAGATAACTGCAACATGATGAATATCTTAGGCTAAACTATAAAGCATAGACTTTGATCAAGGAAAAAATTTCTGAAAAACTGAACAACTTCACATGCTTCATTAGAAGTTCCTGTCATGACAAGAGATTAATTTGTGATTTTAAAGTCAACCAGAAAATCTTCAAAAGATATGAACTAATGACTTGATATATTGAAGTCCACGTAGCCATGATCACACTGTTTCATGTCAAAGCATTAAGCATTAGCCATGGTCTGTCATTGTTGCAAGCATAAGAAGTTTTCCTACTTATATTAAAGTTGGGTAAAAAACAAGATGGAGATATTCACATTCAGCATTCTCATGTGAGTAATTCTAGAATAGTCCCATCAACTCATTGGTACTTAATATATACAGTTTTTCTTCCATTCGGACTTTTGAGTTCACATTTCTAATTTGCGTACAAGTCCTAATTTTTTAACTAAGTGGGGGCGTGTGCAAACTCAAGCAGCATCAACTGGCCTCTCAATTCATCTTTCTCCTAATAACACCAGAATAGTGGAATACTTATCCAGTGAATTAACACAGCGGATAGCAGACATACTTTCAACTACTTTCCTATTATGCTGTCTTCCATCCCCACCCCCACCCTTTTTACTGTGATGCTCTTCTTTATCACAAATCTCAACATTATCCTCTGAGTTTTTTAGCCCAGAAGCAGGAGTCCTACTAACAGGTCCTCTATTCCGTCCATGGCAACAACAAGCATATCATTAAAATTATAAACGAAAAAGAACTTAAAAAACTCCCCTCTGATATGTTTTCAAGCCTTCTCCAGTTTCTATTATTTTTGTACTGTTATGTCTTTGCAACTCAGACAAATTCAACACAATTACTACTCATAATGCAATTGGTGATATCTCACTAAGCGTTGACTCATTCATCTATAAGAAAAGGGCTAAATAAAAGCTTTCAAAACTACATTGGAAAGAAAAATCTTTGCGAAAAAAGTCCGGATACACTTGAAAGAGTAAAAAAATCTACGTTGACGCATTCCTTGGCCATTCAAATATCTGGTTGCACGGACTAATACCAAATTTGTCAGAGACAAGTGCAACTTGGGGGACAGATTTCCACTATGTACGTAGATGATTGCTAATACAGCCTTTTCCAGACCTACTCACTAGACAATCTTGAATACTTTTATCAATTCAATGTCACACAGACTACACAACTTGAATGCACATCATAATGCTCCCTCTGTTCCCCATCAATTGTCAAGAATGGAAATCAGAAATGAGCTAAATTAGTTCATTTTGTATTTCCAATCCAGGCAATCAAAGTGCAACGGAGGGATTATATAACAAAATACAACACATTTAGAACAAAACAAGCAACTGCCCAGAAAGATCACCCATGTTCATATAAGTTCCCCTACATACTGACTTATAACTCTCACGACAAGATCAATTCATATACCAAATGATAAAAAAAGCCAACATATAACCAGCCGATAAAGTACAAAAGTTCATCAACGGATCCAATATATGCATGGATACATAGTAGGAAGAGAAGGGGAATCGAACCGGGGCACCAGCTACGGGAGGTGGCGGGGTCGACGTCGGCGAGGAAGAGGAGGAGCTTGGCCGGTTGCTTCTCCGACCGGAATCCGGTGAAAACCTGCTCGAAGTTTGAGACGGCGGCGTCCAAAGTTTTCACCGGCATTTTGTTCTCTCTCCGCCGGCCAGAAAATGAACAATGAAAAAGATGACGACTTTGCGTACGCCACTGGTTTTTTATCGGTTTGGTTGGACCTTTTCTGCTTCCTTAATCCTCAGCCGTTCAACCGAATCGCACGGCTTTGAAGGTGTTTCTGGCTCAATGGCGGGTCCCACAAATTTGGGCCACGCGTTTTGGGGGCGTGTTTGGGTAAAGAAGCGTGTTTGGCGCCAGTAGCCTCTTTCCCCGTCACATTGAATCTTCAAAGAAGTTCCATATCACCAGGAAACTTTTGAAAATGCATCTCTTTGGTCTTAAAATATTTTAATTGATGAAATTCTTTACTTTTATCGGGCGAGAGCATTCAAATATCATTCTACTCGGAAGAGGAGGCTTTCCGATAAAGCTCCGAACGTCGTGGCGATCCAGACCAAAGCCGACGGCCGACCACGCCCAGAAAAAACCTCAGAGCAAGCGATTTTGATGTAAGAGCTGTGGTGAAGCCCATCCTACTACAAAAGTTGGGATCTGCATGTAAAAAAATATATATAAAGGTCATCAATTGGTGCTCAATCGCTCGTGGACATCAAATAAGATGATAAAAATAGGCAAAGGCATGAAATACTCGTCGACGAGCGGCAAGTACTACTTCTATATTCGTCAACCACTATATGATGTCTCAATATCTTTTTGTGATTCTAATAAAATGGAAGATGAGAACAAATAAGGAAGAACGAAAAAATGACAAAAACAGATAAAAAATAAGCAAGTTATAACATTTTGAAGTTTGCCGTAAAAGCATGCGTTCTTGCGCACGACCCCATTTGAGGTCGTGTGTTCGTACACACAACCTGAATGGAGTTGTGTCTAGCAACACACGACTCCATTTGAGGTTTGTGTTCGTACGCACAACTTCATTTGAGGTCGTGCATAGGAACACACGACCTTGAATAGGGTCGTGCGTAAGAACGCACGCTTTTACGGCAAACTTCAAAATGTCATAACATGCTTATTTTTTATCAGTTTTTGCCCATTTTTTTACGTTCTTCCTTATTGTTCCTCCTCTTCCTCCTCATGCGGGTAGATGAGGATAAAAAAAAAAAGAAATTAATAACAGCTTCATTGCCCTCGTTGAAAATTTATCATAACCACTCGTAGATGGGTTTTAGAATTTTTGGCTATCCTTGTGAGAACGAAGAGGAGGAAAAATAAGGAAGAACGCAATAAAAATTGGTTAAAACAGATAAAAATGAGCGAGTCATGACATTTTGAAGTTTGCCGTAAAAGCATGCGTTCTTACGCATGACCTCATTTGAGGTTGTGTGTTCGTACACACGACCTGAATGGAGTCGTGTGTTGGTAGACATGACTCCATTTAGGTCGTGTATACGAACACATGGCCTCAAATGGGGTCGTAAACTCAAAAGAGGGAAAACATATAGTTTTGTCAATAAGTGGTATCAAAGCTAAGGTTTGAAGTTATCTTTAGGTTTGTTAAGATAGAGAATTACAACACAGGATGATTAGCTTGAATGAGAGTAATTAGATGATACATAAAGCCAAGATGGAAGACCTTTTGTATTCTAAAGATTTCTTTGAACCTGCTTTGGGAGTGAAGATGGAAAAGAGAAAAGAAGATTATAGAAAAAAAGAGAATAGAAAAGCCATTACATGCATCAGACAATAGTTGAATGAGGTTTATATAAAAGTTCTTTAGGATAAACTATATGAGTTGAAGCTTACGAACTTGAAGTTTAAAGACAGTGGTTCGGTGGCGGAGCATTTGAATGAAGTGCAAAATATTGTGAACCAATTGAGATGAGCTTGGATAATGAGTTGTAAGCCTTCTTATTACTTAGTTCTTTACCGCATAGTTGAGAGACTCTTGCTGTGTCTCTTAACAACTCAGCACTAAATAAATAAATAAAGTGTTATTTATGAGTCAAGTCACAAGTACTTTATTAAATGAAGAGGCTAAAAATACTTTATTAAATGAAGAGGTTAAAAGAAATTCTTTGAGGTCTTCATTTAAAGCCTTGGTTTCCGAACAAAGAAGATAAATGAACAAAGAAGATAAATGTTAAACAGGCAAGAAGAATTGCAAAGATGATAAGATGTCAAAATTTCAAAAGGGGAAGAAATGTTTTAATTCTGGTGGACTTGGACATTTTAAGAAAAAATTATAAGTTTTTAAATAAACAAAATAAAGATTCACCGAGTGATCAAAACGATCAAGCTTAATAAGCTAATGCTATAAACTTGTTACGGTGAGGTCTAGAAAGGCGGGGGAAGTGAGGAAGGGGGAGGAAGAGGCCGCCAGGGTTGAAAAATCCAGTTGCTATCAGATCGCCCTCATAGATAGCCTGTCTTGCATAGCAAGTACTTCTTTCTTGTGTCGTCTGGTGTGGATACCTTATGAAAGGACCTATAGCTGACCATTTTTGTCACTAAAATCATGTGACCAAGTGGCAGATTCGTATTAACGCAGGGAGGGAAGGAAGGGCTGATTAGACGGAGAAATTACACATTTTGGTGACCAAACTGGTCAGGCGAGACACGTCCGGTTAGGAAAACATTTTCCTATCAGAAACGCGTAATCGATTTCGTGATTTTGCTGCTCTGGCAGATACATCATTTGCGAGACATCCTTTCGCTGCAAGCTCTAGTAGAGAAAGATTGCGACTTTGGGTGGTGGGTGCTCGGCGAAGTCATCTGAGATGATACCAGACAACCCATTAAAAAAAGAGTCAGGCTAGAGTGCTGTAGGCTAGAGCGCTACAGCGCAGGGTAAGTTTTTCCTTAAAAAAGAGGTTGAGATGAATGATATTTGATAGGTTTGTAATTTTTGGATCAAGGTTCTTTTTGCTTTCCTGAAACCGATTGCTGTTTGTTCCTTTTGATCGTTTGGTTATTAACTTTGAAGTGCATCTCGCTGTTCTGCTCTATTTTGTTGTTCTTAATTTTTGTTGTTGAGTACAAAGATGGATGCTTGTTCTTCTGAGGCATATATGGTGTTTAAACTCTATTGTGATCGTCACGCTGATCTTAGCTTTGTCTTAGCTTTGTTTTGTCTGATGAGTCTTTTGAAGCTTGGTTTTGTATATGCATAGCCACTCATTTTCGAGTAATTGAAATATGATGGGTGAAGGAAATTTTATCGATTGGTTGTGTTTAGGTAGCTATTTTTTGTGTGGTGGAAATCAGTAGGTTGAATTCGATATTTTTGCTTCATATATGATCCGTTCATAGATGTGGATAGATAGGTAAGATAAATGTGAATGTGGTATCTGTCAGTCTACCAAATGATCCATTCTTTAACGAAATGGCGTGATGAATATTCTTCTTTTGGCTGAACATTTAGAAAATCCTGAAAGCAACTTTTACAATTATGTTGAATTTTCTTCTTTATCGAAATGGTGTGATGAATTTCAGTTATGTTGTGAGACTGAGGATCAAAGAATATGTGAAACCTTAATGTTTATGACTTTAATCCGAAAGGGTCAAGGACAATATTATAGCTACAATAACTTGCTCATTAAGAAAATACTAAATAAATACTCTTTTTATCTAGCTAGCAAATATTATATTTAAATAAACTCTAACAGATTTTCTAGTTGATAATGTCAAAAGAAATAGATAATTATTATTCAATTAATGACTCTAGCCAATTTAAGTCTCTAGTAATGACCCTTGCATGACTTTCAACTTTGACTTGTTGAACTTTGTGTGGGCCCCTATGTGGACTTGCATCACTGCAATTTTTGGCATATCATCTAGCAGTTTGTTTCAGTTTCTTATTGTAATATGGAAATAGTACCGAAAAAGATTGCAGAAGTTATTCCACAACAAAATGCAGTTCTGGAAAGAAAGAATAAGACATGGACTAAAATGGTTAAAATTACTTTTTTGTGCGAAAAGTGCAAATTCTCGTATGAGTAAATTTTTTTTGGCAAAAATGCTAGTATGATGTTGTCAAGAAAAACAATGCTAGTATGCTTCATAGAACACCTGACCTGAGATTTTTTAATGTAATTTTTCCTAATTTGTGGACATAGCATTTGTGGAGAAAGTTAATATCCGTGGCTTGCAGAGATGAGCATCAGGGTAGCCAGTGTGCCGCGAGGCTGATGAAGTACGAGAATAGAGAGGAGATGAGCGGTTGATCTAACCGCACCTGCACCTTGTATTAACTCGCGTGTGAGCCGGCAGAGCCAATGTATATGAGCCATTCTAACGATACTCGTTTCACTAGAAGACCCAAGTATTGGGTTCATTAGTGGGACGTAAAAAAAAAGATACAAATTGGATTGAGTGTTTGGTTGCTTCCACAAATTTGAAGTTATGGAAGATTTGACAAACACCTTAGATGATCCAAGCAGCACCTACAAAACTGGTGACACAAACTAAAAATTCCCATTACTACGTAATTATTGTAGCTACTACAGATTTGGAGGCCTAACCAAACACCCTATAAGGTGTAAACAATGACAGAACAATGAATGTATTAGGTATCTAATATACTCTCTCCTTCCAAAATTACCTGTAAACCAAAATGAACTAAAATCAATTCATTTTGGTTCTCTAATGAGGACAAGTAATTTTGGATGAAGGGAGTAATATTTAGTTATAATAAAAACTTTGGATACACTATATAGAAGAACAAAATATCTATGCAATACAACAGGTAAAAATACTATTTTTTTCCTAACATTATGCGAAAAGTTCAAAAATTTTCAACAGAATTCGTACTAGTCTGATAAAAATAGACAAAGTTATAAATTTGGAGATTTGAAAGAATATTCTTCCAACTATTTGTTTGTTGATATTTGCAAGCTATATGGAAGTTCGATTCACAGCGTGCCAATTTTATCACATTTACATAGAACAAAACCAGGTGGCTGATATGTTGGCTAACTTGGTGTGGATTAATTTTCCTATAATCAGGCCTCCAACATTTATCGAACAGGCCCTTTGTAACGATAGATAATTTTTCCCAGAGCTTGTATAGACCGTTATTTTGTCCTACACACACCCCTTAATCCAGTAGAAATTCATGAATTTTTAAATAAATAACATGATTTTCTCAAGGTGTCACTAATAATTAGATTTCTCGTAGTGCTTTTAATATTCCAAAACACTATTCATGATAATGAATGACAATAAGAAACATCAAAATTTAAAGAAATTTTGAGGTGCGGAAGTCCATCGAAAAAACTTATCAACCATGATCTTTGGAGTTGGGAACATCAAACATGAAAGATAAGATATACTCCTACAGCTTACTTAGGAGGCCCATGCCTCCATCTAGTACGAGTCTTACTTAGGAGGCAGAGAGATCCTGTGGTTTTTACCCTACGGCTTTTAGTTTTTTCACTGAACATTCAAGGTTGGACGCTTGTGGTGTACTCCAAATTAGTAAGTTTTCTCATGGGGGTGATTTTGTTCACGAGCTTCGGCTCTTTTGCTCATGAGCTCATTGTCTTCTCTTGATAGGGACAACAAATGCACAGAGGAATCACCATACTATACCTGTAAACTGTGCTGACACGATTATCGGAATGGTTTAAAGTCGGATTTGGTCGGTGCGACAGATATGAAACAAAAAAAAAGAGTTTACCACATAATAAAAGCATTTCACTTAGCTAAACAAATTGGTAAATCTTACAAAATTCACTGGTTACAACCATGAAAGACAATGAGCATATGGAGGAGAGCTTGAGACATACACGAAATAGTAGCCCTTTCTTATTAATTTGGAACACCTTCTATTAGCTAGGCTAATAGGTCTTAGGATGAGGGGTTTGCCACCCCACGGTTTATCCAACCCAGCCCTTTACACGGTTGATGGATGTCTAACTTCCGTGTAGTTTTTGTCGGTGAATATCCACCGTCCGATGGATATGGGGTGACCAAACCTTAAGATCTTGGTAGTGCAACATGATCTACTAAGTAAGGACATATACTGTCTGGTGGGTAATGGTTCATGAAAATTGAAAAGGGCCACCATCCTACTCATACACATATGTTCATTGCCTAAGCTTAGTTTGTATTTTGGTAATTTGAGTAGAAATTCTTACTAATGATGCAAAAGGTAGCATAAACTCTATACGTGAAGTAATGGCAAAAAATTCTGCGATGTTTGAATACCAATATAATAGTCTACTCATTTCTCCACATGATACACCTTGCTATAAACTTTAAAAAAGGAGGATGAAGACCTTTTTATCATTATCTGTATACGTTACCTGCAATTTTATAAATCGTTAAGTTCAACTTAACAGTTAACACGTCTCATGTGTGATTTTAATTTAGTAAATTTTTTACCTAACTCGTCTAACGTCAATCTCGTCCTGCCAGAAATGCAATTCAACATAGAATAAACATGTCTTACAACAAACGAATGAAGAATGATATCATGGGAAGTGGAACCATCGTGGCTGTAGCAGCATTGCATAGGATATACTGAAAATTATAATTTGTGAATTATCATGCTCCATGGACCACTGGATAAAGCATGGACGTGATAACAAAAAATCTTGCTTGTCTGATTCTTGGTGGAATGTCAAATCCTATAGATGATAGATGCCTAGAAAGATCTTTATAATAAATGATGAAGAACTCACGCATTTAATCAATCTAACATATTTTGTTTGGAATGGTATTCATCAAACAAAATTATGAAATTATGAATACAAGCAGGCAGGTCATGTACACAAACACACACCTACTTGCTGGCTAGAAATTATGAATAAAAAATAATTTCTCAATCACAAGTTGTAATTTTTACAAGGTTTAAAGGAAAAAATGTGGTGCTACAATACCAAAAATATATTTAAATTTTTTATTAGTCGTATCGTAACATATTTTTTGGAAAATGTTGTATTCTGGTGTCCGTATCGTGTTGTATCGTGTAGCCATATTCGTATTTCTGCTTTACGCTGGAGTTTCCCTGGCCAACCTGAATGAGATGAAGCTCATATTTCATTTTATACAAAGAAGAAGAAGCTCAATTGATGTTCTTAGAACTGATCAATGAATTTGGAGGAGAAACTTAGTTGCGGTAGCTAACTGCAATAGAAAAATATATATTTTATATTGGATACGGCAGGGCACGCGTCTAGCTGTGCCGCTACCGTATCCGTATTTGACCGATACATATCCGTGCTTCCTGGACTCCAGCTAATTTCTGCTGGTGTCAAGCAAGAAGCAAAAATGGGGTCAAACTTTTTGCAAAACCAGAGATTTTTTTGGTACATTTTGGAATCCAAGCAAGAGTTGACAACATTCAATTACTAAATAAACTTCTTGTTCTTCGTCTTGAAAATATCTTTTGGTTTTTTTACATATTTTCTTTCTTCTCTTTGAAAGTCATTGCTCATTTGAATATGTATTCAAAAGATTGAGCTTTACTGCTAATTTGTCCACCTCCCATCTTGTAAGAAGAGGATTCTTCTTTTCAATTTTAAAGAAAATGTCACTTGAAACGTGCTTGCATTCGTTGTCAACTTATCCAGAAGGAAGAATCCAATGGAGATGAAATTAATCCAACTTACCTTCACTTCATTGGAATCATAATGACAGATGTCCGTTTCATGCATGCGCAGTAACATCTAACCCTGAAAAAACACGCAGAAAAAGAAGAAGAAGAACAATGCTTGCATATATGATCGTATGATTCGTATCTTACCTTTTTTGCCTAAGTTATGTGCATATCTAAACTGAAAGTATACTCTTTTAGCAATTTCTCTCACTCTTTCTTCTTTATGATTTTTGGTTTTTTGGTAGTAACCCCTTTTGCTGGCTTAATGGTTCTTGATGAAAGTTGCATGGGATTTTACAGCAGGTGGGCAAATCCAGATTTTAACTTGAGTTTTCTTGTCCCATTTGTTGTTTAAAAGGTGGTAATGAACTTGTCGGACAGTGTTTGGTGGTCACAAATAAAAATTGAATTTTGTACATATCCATGCGCATGGACCATTGCAAATTAAAACTCGTGTTACAATTTACAAGTTGACATCTGTTTTCTTCTTTTTGGCTGAGTTTGTGTTGTGAGTTCTTGCCATTTGATACTTAAGTTTCTATTACCAAAAAAAAAACAAATATGCTAAACTATCATCCATGGACCAATCTTCATCAACATGGACCACAAGTTTGGATTGGCTTATCGGCACAAAAAAATCGATGTAGTCCAGTTGATGTCATGGTCATGAGAGACCCTACTTAGAAGAGTTGTCAGGGCAGTCGGATGAAGTAAAAGACCTCTTTTTGGCTCCTTTTCTTTGTCAAATTATACCCAAGTGTTATATAGGCTTTTGGTGGTGCAAAAATCAGTTCCCATCTAAACTTAGAAAAATACTCCCTCTGTTACATATTAATAGTCCGATTTGTTTTTTAAACGAACTGTTTTTGGTTCATATTGAAAAACCAATAAGGAATATTAATGTGGTACGAAGGGAGTATGTAACTCTCAGTTCCTTCACACCTATAGTGATACATTTCCTTTTTGATATACCGTTGTGATACAAATCGATAGGAGTATTTTAGAATTTGTCACCACCAAACATTATGGTGCTGGAACCTTGGACACCGAAAGCTTGTCTTGTTCTCATCGATTCTTAATCTTTTCGCAGAGAATGCTTGGAAGTCTCTTTCAAGTGGAGCCCAAACTGAACATTTCCAACCTCCTCCTGTACGTATGTCCACATATAATTGTGGAGATAAGGTTGAAGACTTTATGAAACACTTCCTCTATCACATCCAAAAGCTGGTCTCCATACCTCTCTCTAGGTGCCATTCACATCTTTCACATGTTAAATACGTCCTACAACTGCATGTCCTGATGTTACTGAATACATAAATAAAAGTGAAATACAGTACTTTTTACCGTCTCTGAAAAAAACAGAAATAGAGTACTGTTTCTGCAGCCTTTTTGCCATGACAAGGTAAACAGACGGCGCTTCAGTGTATAAACTGGAATATCTACAGTGGATATTTCACTTCCACTGTAGCATTTAGGTTTTTTTCATTTTCAGGCTGAAACACGTCCTGAGGTGTTTCAGCTGAAAGTGAAAAAAACATGAAATGATCGTGAAATGAAACATCTACTGTGGATGTTTTACTTTTTATCACGCCCTAAACGGCCCCTCAGTCTCCTAGTAAAAATCCAAAGGCACAAGGCCTAATTTCCCTAATAAAAATGAAATACAGTACTTTTTACCGTCTCTGAAAAAACCAGAAATAGAGTACTGTTTCTGCAACATTTTTGCCATGACAGGGTAAACAGATGGTGCTCTATATTCAGTCTCCTAGTGAAAACCAAAGGCACAAGGCCTAATTTTCGTAATAAACACAACACAAAACTAAACATAACTGGTTGGCGATGACCAAAGGGTCGGTGGTAGGAAGGTGCGGAGGCGACCGAGGCAGAGATGGGGGCTGTGGGAACGGAGGGAGGGGTGGTAGAGTAGGGAGAAGTAGGTGGCTGGCGAAGAGTAAGATCTGCTAAGGTCATGGTGGAACCTCTTTGTGGAGCAGAGTGATGAAAAATCCTAACCTCAAGGCTCAAGCTTACACAAACGCAATGGCATTGTATTATCTAATATCTTATCATTGTTATAAAACTAGAATAGCAACGATATGGCTCTCCTATTGTAGATTTTAGTGGGAGATCATAGTATAATTGTTTGCTCAAATATATGCAAAATATGCACACTTTGCTCAGCCATTTTTGCTAACTTAATTTGAACTTCTGGTTGAGTTTGAGCCATATATTTCTATTAGTCACATGGGATAGTGAGTTAATCTGCAATAAAGCTTAATTAAGATTAACTTTTAAAAGTAATCTATCCATTATCATAGTCATACCATACAAAGCAAAACATGGACCCTTTGGGCTAATACACATTCTCGATTTGGTTAAAGCCATGTTTAAGTTAATTAAGTTCTCTGATCATGCCTTCATTGAATATTGGTGGGGAGACCATTGAGCGCCTTTGATATTTCTAATGTCAGTTTTCACACCATGATTCTCACGTTTTAGTTGTTCTTTCTATTGAGTGATAAAAAAATCTTTCCTGAGTCCATATAAAGGAAAGCATCCCCTCCATGATTCTTCATCAAATCTCCCAAACCAATCTCCTCTCCCTAACACACCTCTACAATAGCAAAGATGTTGAGGCCTCAACTACACAAGGCCAACCTCACTAAGCTCCTCACTGGAGTACCCTCCACCTTAGGTGATGGACATTCTTTTATGTCCCTCCAGCGAGCTCCTGTTCTTCGCTTTCGCCGGAGTACTTCAACAGCAGGCCGAATTTCGGCCTCCTCTGCTAGAAATAGTCCACTGGTGTCTGCCCCCAATGAAAACAAGACCATTTCTGTCTCAGCTGAGGTCACAGTAAAGCTCACTGTTGGAGGAGTCCTGTCTAACATAGGACTAAGCCATGGACTAGATGATATAGCTGATTTGTTTGGGAAATCTATTTTGCTTGAACTTGTTAGCTCTGAGCTTGACCCAAGTAAGCTAACAAAACAATTCACAAGACCAAGTAGCTGAAGTGTTTTGCGTTTAAACTTTTATTTTTTATAATATTCTTGGCAAATTCCTTTTTTAATACTCCCTCCGTATTGTATTGGTAGTCCCGTTTGGTTTTCCTAAGTGAACTAATTTTAGTTCATTTTGAAAAATTAAATGGGATTATCAAAATGCATGGGAGGAAATGTAAAATTACGTTCATGACATAATTTCTTACTAATTGATATAAGTATGTGTATGAACAGTTTTGTTGCTTAATATTGCAAAAGAAAAATAGCTTTTGCTTATGATAAACCATTAAGCTCATTTAAGCTGTGAGAAAATGGACATTTTAGCAAGAAATTCATTGATCTAACCTTATTTTGCATCTTTTGGTGCAGAAACCGGCTTGGAGAAGGGTACAATCAAGGGATTTGCTCACAAAGTGAGCGAGAAAGATGGGGAGGTGAAATATGAGGCTACGTTTGAAGTGAGTGATGATTTTGGTGAAGTGGGAGGCATTTTTGTGACAAATGAGCATCACAAGGAGATGCACCTGAAAGCCATCACCCTTACTGGCTTTCCTTTTGGTCCTGTTGCCTTTGGTTGCAATTCATGGGTTCAACCTAAGAGTGTTAGTTCTGAGAAGAGGATCTTCTTCACCAACAAGGTTTCTTGTTAATCTTACCCTCTTGATCTCTGCATGCCTCTTCTAGGTTCCACATAATTCAATCTTAGATGGATACTTTAATCTCCATATCTAGTGCTAAATAGGTCTCCAGTTAGGCAATAAGCTGCCCCTGATGACACCCATATGCATTATTATTTTTATGACTATTACTATTGTTATTATAAATGTTATTATAACTACTATTATTATTAGCATTACTGTTAATATTATTATTATAGTTATTCTTTTATTACCATCACTATTGTTGTCATTATTATGATTATTAATCTTATTATTATTTTTTAAAACACATATGTTTCTACCGTCATACTTTTTTTTATAATGAGGGGTGTCCAAGTCCTTAAGACCTAACTAGCGCCGGTTAAGTCGGGATATAATCCCTGTGGGTGGCCAACTAAGTGAGAGTTCAAACTCAGCATCTCTGCTTTAAGGGCAGCACCCTGGCCATCACACCAACATCCGGTTGGTTTTTATTTTTATATGCTGATAGGGCCGTTTGGTTCGTGATTAATCCAAAACATCCATAGTGAAAAATCCACTTTCACTATTCAATTTTTCACTGTGGATATCTGAACGTGTTTCAGCTGAAAGTGAAGAAAACAAGAAATAAATAGTGAAAGTGAAACATCCCCGGTGGATGTTTTGCTTTTTATCACACCCCAAACGGCCCCTTAAGTTTAATTTCTTCAATTCTTATGAAAATTGGACCTTCATGTGTATAAAATTAACAGTGTATTGGGGAATGTGAAGCGCTTTGTTTAAACTTTGAAGCCTGTTTCCTTGGGAATCTCATCTTGAGGAGGGTTAGGAAAATCGCTTCTTTTACCGCCAAATAGAGTGTTTAATATGAAAGAGATAGTGGCTTTGGGCTTCTTTACCCAACAGGCCTAAGAAGAATATATAGCCAAAAATTTAATCACATCATGCATGCTAAAACCATGTATTTTTTTAAAACAATGATAGAACCATGAGTAGCACTATAATGAAGAAAGACTTGGAAATTTCCTAAAACCTTTACTATGTAAATTTTTTGTGGTAAGCACGTACTTTTTACTTTTCTCTGAAATAAAATATCTCATGCTTGGTTAGTACTAAACATTAAATCAAGTGTCACATGCTTCGTAAGTACCATATATCGATATTCAAAAGGATGGTACCAACATAGTTTTGTCTGGTAGTCTAAATTAATCTAGCTAGGTGGGGACAGGAGGGAACGACAGGAGGGAACCTCTGCTGGTTCTATTCCAAACCTCAGGGGCTGTGTTGATTTGTAAATTTGGCTCCAAATTAAGCATGAATTATGAAAGAATCCTGAATCATGTTTGGTTTAAGAATTTGGACTGAATTTAAAATTCAGGCTCAAAAGAGGATTTTTTCCACCATGGTCATCTAGCCTGGAAGAGAATTTTGTGCAGAGCCAGCTAGTTAGTAGTTATAGGTTGTGCTCATTGTTGGTGGAAAAGTTACTGTGCCTCATTTAATAGCTGTGACACCCTAAGCCGGATTTTGATGCAATGGCACGCAATAATGTAGTGGGCACCCGCCTGCCCACTACATTAACGTGCATTGTTGAATCAAAATCCAACGACCCACAATCCTGGTGCTTGCTGACTAGTGTGAAGTGGGGCACCTATGGCGTGTGTGAGCTGCGGCACCTTCTAAAGGCTATGTTTATGCACGGTAGAAAAACTCTTTGTGTTTCACTGTGAGATCTAGGGTATGTTTAGTTAGAGATTTTAAGAGTGGAAAATCTGAATTTTAAGGAAGAAAGTAGGGTTTAAAATTTAGGTATTTGGTTGGGAAGAAATAGCTTTTAGAGAAGAATTTAGGGCTTGAAACCGTGTTTTTACTTACTAAATGCCCCTGTTTTTTTTTTAAAATTACACAAACTGCTATTAGAAAAAGTCAAAGAAGTTAAATCTGGATTCTTGAGGAGATTTTCCATAAAAAACTAGATTCTAGAAGAATCAAGCCTCTTTTCTCTAACCAAACAAGCCCCTAATCTCCATCTGCCACTATAACATGGTCTCCGGGGCGACATTAGTTGCATGGAAACTATAACTTCATACTAGTTTTTTTTAGTCCATCTAGCCTGACCCATTTTCAATACAAGATTAAAGGACCAAGGTTTTAATCTGGTATTGAAAATGGGTCACCAAAACATTTCCCTTTTTTTTGACAAATCTTCATACTGGTTTGTTCTTAATAAAACTGACATGTTAAATCAAGTAAGTGATGCTAATTAGCACAATCACAAGTTTTTATTGGGCAATAAAAAATAAAAATTGGAATGAATTTATATGATATACTATGATCATATTACAAGAAAATTATAGAAAGTGTGGTACAAAGTCATGAAGTCTGAGGAGGTTCACTACTATTTAGGCTATTAACTTGACTAATAAACCCTCGTAAAGAAAAAGCCTCATATATGCGACTCCTATTTCTTGCAGTCTTACTTGCCATCACAGACACCAAGTGGTCTGAAAAGGTTGAGGGAGAAGGAGCTAGGCAACCTTCGAGGGAATGGACAAGGGGAGCGCAAGGCTTCTGACCGGATATATGATTATGACACGTACAATGACCTGGGGAACCCAGACAAGAGCGAGGCCTTGAAAAGGCCGGTACTTGGCGGCAAGGAGTTCCCTTATCCTCGACGTGGCCGGACTGGTCGCCCTAGAAGCAAGAAGGGTAATGTTCCGCTCTCCTTACAATTCTTTTACTACATTTAAGTGGCAACCATATTTACAGTGTTGATTTGATGTACTTCGTTTCTTTCTTATAGGGAGTTTCTAAATGCTTATGATATTTACAAAATGCTCCTTATATCTCACATTAGGAAAAAGTTTAAATGAGATCGCTCCCATTTAGCTTATATGAGGCCAGTTCAAGTCGTAGCCGTTGGATTTTGATCTGATGATTATAAGAGTGAGTGATGGGTCATACTCATCTGTCCACTGATTTGATACCCACTGTCAGATTAGAATCTAACGATCTAAAATACTATTCTCATGCCCGTAAACCAGACTCCTTATATTAATAGTTGTATTTGGGAAAAAATGTATGTCTCATATTAGTTGCTCCATTTAGCTCAAATTAGGGGTTAGGCACTTAAAAAGGAGTCTAAGAAGCTTAATTCCTACACCCAATCTGCCAGCTTAGCTTGAAAGATAGTTCTAACTTTACGAGATGTTATTTCGAGTACCCGGCCAAGGTTCCATTCTCTTAGCTATGGAAGCTAAGAATTCTGTAAAAAAAAATTATTTAGAGCCAAAAGGGGCTATCTTACATGAATCGAATAAAATGAAACAACATTTTATACGCAAAAGTTGGAATTTAAAATATATAGCAATTGTCAGAAAACGTTTCATTTAAGCGTATAATTCTTTAAATTTTTTCACCAGGAATTACTATATTTATAATACGATGTTATATTTCATTAAGACAAATGTTGAAGGTATATGTACACAAGTATTATTATCTATTAGATTCTAAGTACAATTGAAAGATGGAGTCATATATATAGGCTAATGGTGCAAACCAACACAAAGGAATGCACGATTATGCTTGTATATAGTATCGACTATGCCCTGATGTGTTATCTAAACATATGGTCCATGTATATGATCTTTTGCAGATCCAATGTCAGAAACACGTAGTGGAAGCGTGTATGTGCCAAGGGACGAGGCCTTCTCTGAGGTGAAGGGATTGACATTCTCGGCCAGGACTTTCAAATCCGTGCTCCATGCAGTAGTCCCTTCTCTAGAGACCCTTCTCGTAGACAAAGACCTTGGCTTCCCTATCTTCCGTGCCATTGACTCCCTCTTCGATGAAGGCCTCAACATTCCCAAGCCAAAAGATGAAGGCATTTTCAAGCTTGCACTCCCCAGGATCATCAAGGCCCTTGAACATGGAGAAGAGAGCCTCATGCAGTTTGAGCTGCCTGAACTCCTCCAAAGTATGTCAACGCAACTGAAGTAACAGAATCTCTCGCTCGCTCTCTCTCTCTCTCTAGCCAAAGATGTTCCATAATTTATGTGTGGCTGCAGGAGACAAGTTTTCATGGTTCAAGGACGAGGAGTTCGCTCGGCAAACACTTGCAGGCCTCAACCCTCTGAGCATCCAATTGGTTAAGGTGAGATAAGAGGAAAGCAGAGAGGAAAAGAAAAACTTAAAAATGTGACTGGGAAATATACTGAGATCTCATAGCTTAATACATGCTTCGATGCTAAACAAAGAAATACCTAACTATGTCCTTTACATAAAAATAAATAGCTAAACTCTTTTTAGCGGAGGAAAAATAACTATAGAATGCGGCTATTTAGACACCCCAAGAATCTCGCCAATACTTTATGCACCTAGGGCTGGGAAAAACCTACCCGACCCGACCAGACCCTAAA
Organism: Houttuynia cordata; assembly: GCA_039654745.1. Lineage (NCBI taxonomy): Eukaryota > Viridiplantae > Streptophyta > Magnoliopsida > Piperales > Saururaceae > Houttuynia > Houttuynia cordata. Next base: position 5,389,478 of record CM077502.1, on the reverse strand, counting down.
ATTACCCAACCCTATTGCAAAATAGGGTTGGGTAAGGGTTTGAAAATTTTACCCTATTTAAAATAGGGTCGGGTAGGAGAATTACCCTCACAACCCGACCCCAACCCGATGTACATATTATAAAATATTATAGTATATGTTTAATATTAAATAATCTAATTTTTAAAGATAATTTTATTTTTAAATCACCAAAAATTTTATATTAATTTTATCTATATTAAAATTTAGTCAAATAAAGGTCAATTTTGATTTTTTTAAATACTAGATTAGCAAATAAAAATACTTATATTATTTATAAAAAAAAAAGTAGGGTCGGGTCATTACCCGACCCGACCCGACCAAAGTAGGGTTATGGTTGGCCATTCTCGACCCTACTCATGAATAGGGTCGGGTAATTACCCGACCCTATTTAGGTAGAGTAAAGGGCAACCCGGCCCTATTTTACCCGACCCGACCCGACCCGTCCAGATTCCTAGCCCTATATGCACCTACGAATAAAACTGAGGATTTCTCACTTAAACTTGGGCATTCTGAAAAAAAAGGCTGGAGTTCTGACTGCCTTGTTACGGGGAGTGGTCCCCATCTCGCTTTTCTACTTTGTTGGGGAACAATCCCCGATACCTTTTGTCCAGAAAGCCCCCTTACTGGCTTCATACTGACGGGAGTGAACCCCATTTATATTAATGTAACTTAATGGTGACTAGTGCCTAAAATCCATTTCCCATAGACGAGGATGCAAGTGTGGACGCCGGAGAGGAAGACTTCAGTCGGCGCCAATGACTTTGATTTGGTTTTAGGCAGAAAATCTCATAGAAGGGCTAGAGAGGGTTTGCGATTTCTTTTATTTTGGGGTATAGGGGATACTGAGAAAAAAAGTGGGGGAGGGAGAGGTTGAGAAGTAGTAAAAAAAATGAAAATATATGTCAGTTTTTGGGCATGGAGGAGACTATTGGGGTCCAAATAGTGGCGTTCATAACTATAATTCTCCATCATTCCAAGTGTCATAGCCATTTCTACAATTCCATTCTTAACTTCCAATTTTCATAATGTATGACAGTAGACCTATTTTTTACCATGGTGATAGACTTCATTAATCAGCTGACCGCAACTAATGTTGTGCAGGAATTTCCTATCAAGAGCAAATTGGATCCAGAGGTGTACGGTCCGGCAGATTCTTTGATCACAAAAGAGCTCATTGAGCGTGAAATAAAAGGAATCATGACTCTTGAAGAGGTAAATGAAATGCATATAGCCAGATCAAATAAGAGTCTGATGTAGTCTGATGTAAGGAACGGTTTTTCATACCAATTGGCTCAAAGGCCCCAATGAGAGACTTATATTCTAATTGATCATACAGGCAATCAAAGCCAAGAAGGTGTTTGTCATCGACTACCATGACCTCTTTCTTCCTTATGTGCACAAGGTGAGAGCCCAGCGGGGCACCACCTTGTACGGCTCTCGGGCACTCTTCTTCCTCACCGAAGACAGCACGCTGCGGCCAATAGCCATCGAGCTCACTCGACCCAAGTCTAATACCGAACCTCAATGGAGGCAAGTCTTCACCCCCGGTTATGATGCAACATCCTGCTGGCTGTGGAAGATCGCCAAGGCACATGTTGTCGCCCATGATGCCGGTTATCACCAACTCGTTTCCCACTGGTATGTACCACATCCTCCTCTGGTGTCCATATAGCCTAAATTTGTTCACAATAAGAGTAAATAGAACCTTACAGAATGTAACTTAGTTTAGATCTACAAACCTCTTTGTGAGAATTAATGTTTTCTGTTCAAGCGGGAACTTTTTCGACGTGTATAAATCATCAATTAGTTCGAAACCCTAACTCCGGTTGGCCATCATCCATCAATGTGGTTGGCCATCATCCATCAATGTGGATTATATCCTGGTTTATCCGGTTATGATGTGTGGACCTTGTAGGTTCCCCAAGGTATTGGGGGGCAGATACACTGCTCTAAGAGACCGGTTACCTGTCCCAGGTTCTAATGACTCTGACAACCTTATTAAAAAAAAAAAAGAATACCCAGTTGAGCAAAACCTAGGGATTTTTTTTGTGGTAACAAAATTTTTCAAGCGTACATGCTATTCCTACTTCAAGTTTCACATGTGATGGAACCTATTTCATTTGTAACACTTTTCCTTCTCAAACGCCAGCTATTAAAGTCAGCTTGATTAGAACTTATGTAGCATCTTGGAAGTTTAAACAGATGTGTATCCGTATGGTTTGATGCACTTATTTTCTTCCAATTGGAAACTAAATGCACTCAAATGATATGTGAAATGCCAAATTTGCAGGCTAAGAACTCACTGCTGCATTGAGCCATTTATCATTGCAGCCAACCGGCAACTAAGTGCAATGCACCCTATATACAGATTGCTGCACCCGCACTTCAGATATACAATGGAGATCAATGCTCTTGCTCGAGAGGCTCTCATTAATGCCGGTGGAATCATAGAGTCCTCCTTCTCCCCACTGAAGTACTCCATCGAAATAAGCTCTGTCATCTATGGCAAACTCTGGAGATTTGATAAGCAGTCTTTGCCTGCAGACCTCATTAGCAGGTGAGAGAGTTTGAGACAAACTCATGAATTTTTGCTGAATCTTAGAGAGGGGAAGAAGTTACAATGTGCCCCCACTCACACATGCCCCCTGTATTAGCACGTACCGCGTGAGCCATGGTGCATAGTGATTGAACTCTTTGAACAATAATGCATAATGTGTACTAGTACAACTTTTTTTTGTAGATTATGAAATTGATCATAAATAGAAGCTTTCAATCAGTTTAAAGTTTGTGTTACTTGCAGGGGAATGGCTGTAGAGGATCCAACAGCAGAGCATGGCCTCAAGCTTGCCATTGAAGACTATCCATATGCCAATGACGGCCTCCTCATGTGGTCTGCCATCAAAGATTGGATCACAGAGTACGTCTCCCACTATTACCAAGATGCCAGCGCCGTCGCCTCCGACTCCGAGCTCCAGTCGTGGTGGACTGAGGCGCGTAACAAGGGCCACCCGGACATCAAAGACGGGTGGCTGCCGCTCGACACACCGGCCGACCTCGTCCACATCCTCAGTACCATCATATGGGTCGCCTCATGCCACCATGCAGCCGTCAACTTTGGCCAATACAGCTTTGGTGGCTACTTCCCGAACCGGCCGACCATCGTCCGAACCAACGTGCCGACGGAGGACCACGAGGAGGGGAGCGAGGGTTACTTCCGGTTCTTACAGCGGCCGGAGAGCGCACTGCTCCAGAGCTTCCCTTCACAGGTTCAGGCCACGGTGGTGATGGCCATACTCGACGTGTTGTCGAGTCATTCACCGGACGAGGAGTACATTGGAGATGAGGCCGAAGGGGCGTGGGGGGAGGATCCGGTGGTGGCGGCAGCGTTTGAGAAGTTCAATGGGAGGTTGAAGGAGATTGAAGGGATAATTGATGGTAGGAACACAGATTGGAGGCTCAAAAACAGGACTGGAGCTGGGATTGTCCCATACAACCTGCTTAAACCCTTCTCTGAACCTGGTATCACTGGCAGGGGTGTGCCTAACAGTATTTCTATCTGATAGGAAATGCAACGTTAACTATTGCAACTGAAATCAATCTTAATAAAAGAGATTTCCTTTGCCCAAAGCTGCATTTGGTTGCACTTCAACGCCCCATAGCGAATTGATCTTAATAGGTGAGACACATTACAATGTGAACCATGTAAGCTTATAATTAATAATGTCTTATTCATAAAAGCTCAATCTAATGTCATTTCCGTTTCCGAACACCTCGAGCTTTTAAGAAACTTGGTTATCTTACGTGGTATCAGAACTCCAGGTTTTAAAGATCCTAAGTTCTAGTCTTGGTGGAGGCATTTATACCCCCATTATGTTCCACATGCCATGCTTGGCGGACACCTGAACCGAGGATCTACACATGTAAGATAACCCAAGTTGTCCACAAACCACACTCTAGCAAATACCAGCAGCCCATTGAGTGCAATGTATATGGAATTTTATGTAAAATTGATGCAGCTTCAATCCAAAGACTCACTCACTTTATGTAGATGATCTCAATTCGGGGCTATCGTATCATATGACTAGTCCAAGCTAAGTATTACACATCTGGATTCTAACCAATGCTATGAAGACCCTTGGCTATTTGTATGCCTAGTTAGAGGTGAAAACCCCTTGCGGGCTTGACTGTCCGTGGTCGTTTGGAAGGGATAGCTAGGGCTGGTAAATGAGCCCTGAACCAGCCCAGCCCGAGCCCATTTAATCATAAATGGTTGGGCTATTAGCGGGCTCACCCAAAGTGAGCCGATCTCGGGCTTCACCATAGGGCCCAATGACAGCCCGAGATTGGCTCCCTACAGGGAGAGCAGTGCCCCATGCTCTCCCCTCCCTACAAATCTTCCCCCCACAACCAACCACCTACTCCACCTGATTCATCACTTTGCCTTTTTTTTTTCTAGTTCTTATGTTTCTTCTTTCACTACAACAAAATTGACTTTTATCTACAGATTTTTTTCCGTCGCTAAAAAATCTGTCGCTAAAGCTTCCGTTTACGACGGAAAATTGGCTGTGGATAAAAGTAATACAATAACGGCCGATTTTACTGACGGAAAGTTGATCGGTCGCCAATAGCAGTTAGTATCCACGGTTTGTTAAATGTGGATAAAAAAGTCCGTCGTTAATAAATCTAATATCGATGGTTTAGTTTCCGTGGTTAAAAAATTAGTGGTAAAAGATCAAATTGCTTTAATCGTAGCCGTTGATTTCATAAAAAAACCCTAACCTTTTATACTTTCGCCCCTTCTCACCCATTCCTCCTCTGTTCGTCCTCTCCCCCTGCCCGCCGCAAGGCCTCCTGGAAGAACCCGGATGGCTGCGTGATCTGCGCCACCACCCGCGACGCCGCCGTTGCCCGTCTCCTCATCTTCCATGACGAACCGTCTCAGGCAAGGCCCGGTTCGAGCACTTTGTGTCGCGCCACTCCGACTGCAACTCTGCCAAACGCGGTGGTTCGAGCACGTTGTGCCTGTCGGTTTTCGGCCTTCTGCTCGATTAATGACTGTGATTTATCCGTTTATGGAGATCTTTTGTTTCTATAACAGGAGATTCTGATTTGAAACCATATTTCGATGAAGTTCTAATTTTGACAAACATCATGTGATCCAGCTACTTGATTTAGATGAAAATGTTGTGCCATTGAATACAATGATAATGCTGTTGGGACATTTTGGTTTTATAGCTCATGGCTTTTATCAATTTATTCAGTGATTTCGTGATCTGGACAGGATAGAAATTTATTGCATTTGCTGATTGCCTTTTTTATGACAGCAAATTTCTGGGTTTAATTTAAATAATTAGATACAATACGAATATTTGCATGGTTCTCTGTTGTTCTGAAAGTGATTGACTTCTAGACTTCTGCCAAATCTGGCTCTTCCCCGGCCATATGTTTTGTTCTGAATGGTTTTCCACCTAACTGGCATCAAAGATCAAGAAAGTTCTGTTTGTGGAAAAAGAGAGAATTTTTGGATGGGCAGAACTGCAAGCCCATGCCCAAGATAAATGTTGTCGCTAGACTCAGTGTGTAGTGATTGCAAAAGAACGTGGTCCATGGAAGCGTTTTGCCACGGGCAAATTAATGGTGCTTTTAGTAGTATGGAAAACTGAAACGATTCATTTCAGTGACCGCTGAAAGTTTCAATAGATCAATTCTATTTCCTCTGTGGCCACTTGGTTATGATAGCTCTGCTTTTGTTCTTTTCCTTTCTCTGCAGGTCCTTATTCTTTTCCCTTGGAGCCCATACCTTATGTCCTGGTCCTGTGTTTTTCTCTTTAGATCAGCAGTGCCTTCTCCATGAGCAACGGTGGCTCTTAAAAAGCCTGAAACATTGAAATATCACTATTCTACTCAAAATAAATGCCAGGTAATTCTATTTTATGTTCTTCACATTATGGAATTTAGAGGCTGCATAGCATATGGGATAAAGTAAATTTCAAATTTGTCAAAGAAGTACTCTCTCCATCCGGAATTAGCAACTAATTCGGACGGAAGGAGTATTAGATTGTACTGTTCCCTTGTTGGTGTGTCACACTTATACATTTTCACTCTGTTAAAACGTGGGAAGAAGAAGACTGACTATAAGTTTCACTCTATCTCAATAGAGGATATTCGTGATGCAAAAGAGGAGCACCAAGTTTATGCTTTCCGTCAAGAACTTCTTGTGAGGGACTTGTTACCAAGTAGGCATGACGATTATCATACATTGCGGAGGTGGGTGTACCTTTTCTTGAAGATATTATGTTCAATAAAATAGAAGGGACTTATTCCCAACTAAGTGTAAAGGTATTGGCATGTTGTTAATGTAGTACTCTATGAAAAAAAATTGGAAAAGTGTGATCACATGACATTGTTTACAAAGAATCATAGGCTGACATGGAAAAGCTTAAGAATGATCATGGTTAATTTTATTACATTTTTTTGGATGTCTAGCAATGAGCTTTACAGTGTACAGTCACGTTTATGTTCTTTCTACTGCGATTCCATTTGTGCTACCTTATGGAGCAATCAGAGTTTTAGAGCTAGAAGTAATTTTTGTTAGCGCAGATTCCTGAAAGCAAGACAATTTGATTGCACTAAAGCAATTCAAATGTGGGTTAAAATGCTTCAATAGAGAATGGATTATGGAACATATACCATATTGGAGGTGAGATTACTGAGAATAGCTGGATTTTTCTTTGGTTTCATGAAGAGAGGTTCACTGGAAAGTTTGGTACAAGAGAAAAAAAATTGCAGTCGAACTTCTCACTGGTAAGCTAAAGGTGAATATAAAGCCACTTGTGTTCTGTCTTCTTGTTAATCCTTTCTATATCCATACTCCCTCACTGCATGAGAAAACCAAAATGTTCACTTCTTTTTGGACGGAGGTAGTATGTTTTATGGCGTGCATAATGGGGTATCCATTGATTTGGTCATTGTGTCCTGTTCTAGGGAGTACTAAGCCCCATTCGGGGCTTTTAGCAAGGTGGAGTTGTCATCGTTGGAGTTGCACATCTTTGAGGTGTCTGAAAGGTCAGATTTATGTGTCGTCGTCATAGTGATGCCAATGTGAAGTCAACTCACCTGTCTCAGGGTTTGTGTTAAGTTCAAAGGTACTAACAACTTTTCTGCTTTAGAAACATCAGTTCATGGTTTTTGTTGCAATTTTTCATGGAAATAAAAGTGTAACATTAGTTAGAATGCTTAAATGCTTGAGTCTTGTGCTTACCATTTGGCGTTCTTTACTTTTCTGTGCACCTTTTGAGGAATTGAAGTGTATAATTGTACGTGTCTCCATCTTCTGTTACCTAATTGTGAAATACTATCATTTGTAGATTTCTCCTTATGATATCCATTGGGAATCTCATCAAGCAGGTGTGTTGGAAGCAGTTGTGGCACGAGGAGGTCAATGGGTCAAAGTGGTACCATTCAAGGCGCACATACACATGCACGCTAGGCTTGTTCAATATTTACTTTGTAGTTAATAGGCTGAATGATAGGCATTCACTAGATATCTTTTTGTATGATGTTTTATGTAATGCAAGTATTATTTAATGATGAATAAAGCTAATGTTCTTGGTCAATTATTGTTATTTTTTTTTGTTACACAATCTATACAATACAAAGGGAAAAACTTACAGCATATCGCAGTATCGAAAAAAATACTACAAAAACTACGATAAATGGTATGTGATGGCTCAACATCTTTGTGATATTATAATGACTGGAAAGAGCACTAAAAATAAGGAAGAATGAAAAAAAAATGGGCGAAAATGGGTTAGATATGAGAGAGATATGTATCGTTGAAGTAAGTGCCTATTTAAAATGGGACGAAAATCTTTAAGGCAGTAAAAGGCGTCGGTTGAACCGACGCCTCTGTTGAAGCGTACGCCTTCCTCTTTTAACCGAGAGGCGTCGGTTCAACCGACGCCTGAACCGACGCCTTTCGGTTTGGTTTTAAAAAAAAAAGCCACACAAGCGCCTGTGCCACGCGGGCGCCTGCGTGGCTTGTCAGATACCCTATTTTGCAAATATTTTCTACAGTGTATCATTTTCATAATTTTTTTTTTGATGATTTATTATATTATTTTCCCTATTAAATATGGCTCGGGAATGGGCTGTCTTTTAAAAAAAAGGAAAAGAAAAGGGAGGAAGAGGATCACCGGGCAATCTCTTGCCCTTCTACTCTTCTTTCATCACATCTCCCTTTTCCTCCCCACACACCCAGCTCGACCCAGTCCCTCTCTTTGTCCATCACCGCCATCGCCGACCTTCGATCACTGGTACCACTAGTCCACTATCGGTTGCCACTAGCGGCTAGTCGGAACCCCCCACGACCCTCATCCTCGAAGTGCCAAAAGAAAAGGGAAAAAGGGGGTTTCTCTTCATTTTGAGGTAGGGATGGTAATGACCTTAAAAGCATGAGAATATACATTGATGTAGATTAGAAACTTTATTTAATCCATTTCTAAGTTTTAGCATGTGGCTATATGAGTTACATGCCATTTTGGATTTTTGATCGATGACCCTAGCTTTCAAAAATGAAATTGGGAAGGAATATATTGTGGCTTTGTGATTATAGGTAAATTACATTATTTGATTTATTTGTGGTCATTAAAAACAAAAATTAATGTCGTGATTATTGTATTTTCATAAAGCTTCATTGGGGTTTGGGAGAAAGGACTTGCATATAATCTTATTAAAGTTAATAGCTTTTGCATGAAAAATATAGTGAGATGGATTGGACACTTATAAAATTGTGGCCTAGGCTTTTGCATGAATATATTGTGGCCTAGGCTCCTGCAAGGCTGAGAAGCTGTAGGAGTAGGAGGGGGCCTTAGATGAGTTTCGCCATAGCACTGTCAGTCAATTTACAGGGGCCTTAAGAACTTCTCCACCAATAAGTAGATTACCTTCTATACACTCTACTCCAGACACGGCATTTAATGTCTTATCACGCTTTTTTACTTTCTGTTATGCAGTGGTAGTTCAGACTTTAGATCTGCAAGTACCCAGCATGGTTCTTTCATTCTTTGAACTACTCATAATCGGTTGCTTATACATACAAGAAAATAGAAACATGTTGAAGATTTGTATCTCTTCTTTTAATTCTCAATGTCTCTCTTCTGTTATAGTATTGTTAGTGCCTTTCTTGAAGGATATTACTGTATTATTTATTGGAGCTGTGAATGTATTCCCAAGAAACGAAAAAAGTTACTCCTGTATAGTACTAAATCATGCATATGGGAGGTTGGTTGGTTGAGTTGTTCTGAACCCAGTGAATTTAATTCCAAGCTTAAAGAACATAGGATAAATGCAGTGGAATGGGCTATACTGCCAGCACCTTCTGCCTTGTCCAATTACTTAAACAGCACATGGCTAAGATCGAGCTAGGCCTTGAGGTAGGGCCAGTTATTTACCTATCCAACTCTCTCTACTCACCACATGTAGTAGTTAGAAACAATCAGAAAAGCACAAGGGTAATCATTATCTGAAAATTTTTTTAATATCACTTTGTATGTATAAATTTGAAAACTGATAAGGTAGTTTTTTTTTCATTGTGCTGCAATTAGATTTTAGCCTCGCCACTTCCCTTAAACTACATTCACTAGCATATCTGTTTTACATATGTCAAAACTTAGCTTAGTAAATCTCCTATGTAAGTGCTAAGTGGTGCTAAGTGGCTTTAGTTGGAAATACTTGTTAGTTGCAATTGTTTGTATGAGACTGATTAGCTGTGACTGGTTTCTGTTTGTGGTTCAAGGAGATGGGTTGTTGTAGTTGTTGTATGAGACTGATTAGGTTAGGTTGATAGCTTCTGAGATAGCTTCTCAGTTTGAAAGTAATAGACAATTTTAGTTCTGAGATAGAATCTTTTGTAATAGTTCTTTTTAGATGTTTTAACCTTCTTTGCTTAGTTTATTTATTGGTTTCTAACTGGTCATTATGTAAGTGTCAATTTTGCGCTTCAGAAAGAATGCCATAATATGTTGTAGAATTGAAATGGACGCCTTGTTTTTGTGTCTTTATACTGGTATTGAGCTTAAGAGATATGCTGGATGAGACAACTGTTGGTATAAGCTGCTTTTCTGTAGAACATGGTTATCTACAAATCTACAGCTAAGGAAGTTAATATTTATTCTAGTTATAAGTTATTAAGTTGAGCATCGGGTTTGGCAAGAATGCTTTACTGTTGGCAAGAATGCTTTAAGTTATAAGTTATTAACTTGGTATTACCTTTTTCCACTCTCTTCTGATATTCTACTGTGCATCTCTCATATATTCTATTGAGTACAAATTCTAGCATTGCAGGATGTGCCAGTTCTTGCCATTATTGGCATGCATGCATACTTTTTTTTACTTCATGTAGCATGACATACCCACAGTTTGTCATGGCACCAGGTCAAAGAATCATGAAAGCAGTACCACCACCTAATGACGTAGGGACATCTGATCCTCTGGTCCAAGGGCCCACTTTGGGTTATGACACAGGTACAATTATCTAATTAACCAGGTTTCACTTGATAAATTGTATTCACATTTGTGTTTATCAAGTATTGATATTGTCTTATAATTATCTCTATCTTTTTTTCAGCATCCACATCTAAAAAAAACGTGGTATTGCCCTTGGTCGAACGCTATCAAATTATCTGAAAAAGAATCCTAAAGCAAAGCCGAAGATTTCTTTCAACACGGGGAAGTTGAAACCTGTGGGAAAGTGGGCTAAAGAATTCAATAGTGAGGTTGGAAGGATGTGCCGTACAAATGCAAAATTGACGTATGAGTACTGGTCCAAAGTGCCCGACTTTGAAAAAGCTTCAATACATAAGCTTATTAGTGTAAGTATACATTGTGGTCTAGTTTATCATTGTTTTATCGATAAAATGCATTACGTAATTTCTTTGTACTTAAACCATTGTTTTATTTCAGTCCAAATTTGACATTGATATGAGCGACAAACATGTTAAGACGGCAGTGGATAACTATTTGCGTGCAAGGTATACTTCTCATAAGAATAGAGCACATAAATACTTTTTGAAGGATGCCTCAATCCCATACCAAGAGATGGATCTTGACGAGTGGAAGAAGCTTTGTGATCATTTTCGTTCTACATCATTTAAAGTATGGTGCATTAGTATGCTTGATAGTGTATTAGGTTTTAATATCTTATTTATGGGAAACATTTACAATGTTTTATTTTTATACAGAACAAGTCTCGTGCAAACAAGGACAATCAAGCAAAATTATTGGTGAACCACACTGCAGGTTCAAAATCATTTATCAGGGTTCTTGAAGAGAGGGTACATATATATTAAATATTTCTATACAATTAAGAACTATCACTGATTAGTTGACTTGTCATGTACTACAATGCTAACAAACTCTTAAATCCAAGATGGTGGACTAGGAGGAAGCCCGGGATGCTGAGATACAAACTCTTAAATCTAATATGGTGGACTTGGAGGAAGCCCGAAATATTGAGATACAAAGTCTTAAATTAAATCGAGGGCGTCTAGAGTCGATATTGCTTAAACTACTGAAGCAACAACCTTCACAGTTAGTTTCCTCCTTTAATTTAGAAAGCACCATTTATATTTATTACATGGAAAAATATGTTTACTTTATAATCTCATTTTAGCATATGATGCAAACTTTAGCCTCCTTCATAAAATAGCATCAACCCTTAGTACTATTCTTAAGTAGTGTCAAGAAACAAATTTGTATATGTATAAGCACTTGCATGATTGTACACTAGCATTTTTTAGGACAAAATCATGTTCATAGTACTCTAGTGTTTTAAGAATGAAATCATGTTCACATGGACTCTTTTATTATTACAGGTAAAAAACTTAAAGTCAGAGGGTGTGATCAGCTTCAAAATGGCAAAGTGAATGCGTATAACAGCTCTTTTGTATTTTTTGTATAGGATAAATGTGCAGGAATTATGGTTTTTGTTGCAGACTAACTCTAACTTGTCAAGGGAGAGTGAAAAATGGATATTTATTTTGGAAAGGGTTGTCATCTTTTGGGTGTTTAGGAGGATAGTTAACTTTGAATTGTGTTTTGTGTATGTAAAAAGTATCCTACATTTCGTATGTATGACCTTCCGTCTATTACATTGAAATTGAAAGTTCAAGATTTATGTACATTATCCTCAAAATCTATCTTAGACCTTCTTTTATTAACAGTTTAACATGTTTATATATATGGAATGAACTCATGAATTTTATTGTTTATTAAATGTGTATATTTAAACTTTGGTAATAGTTATTTGATTTTCTTGGGCGGATACTGAAGTGTTTTTAGGGGCATTGCTATTACGGAGCATTTATTATAGGGCGAGGTTTTTTTTTCATTACATACTTTTTTGCGACGAACTAATATCGTCGCAATAGATGCCAGTATTAAAAAGTGGAAGCTATTGTTGCGACGAACTGATCTCGTCGCAAGACACGTGAGACGTTTTTAAAAAAAGGGATGCCTTCCTTTCGTCGCAAAAGAAAGGCATCCCTTTTTTTAAAAACGTCTTACGTGTTTTGCGACGAGCATAGTTCGTCATAACAATAGCTTCCACTTTTTTTTGAATAAATTTCGTCGCAAAATGTTATTTTTAATTGATTTTTTCTATTTCTTGGGATAATTGGCGACAGAATTCCATCTTTTAACGACGGTATATGTCGTCGCAAATACTAATCGTTTTGCGACTAAAAGTATTTCGTCGCAAATACTTTTTGTGTCGGCATTTGCGACAAAATGGCGACGAGCTATTTTTCGTCGCAAATAGTATTTTGCGACGAAATCTGGGGTTTTGGCGACGAAAGTGGGCGTCGCAAAAGCCATAATTTGTTGTAATGAGGTCACCAGTTGGGCCATAGGAAGAATTATGTAGAGATTTTACACATTCCAAAATGTCATTGAATTGGTGAAGGGGTTGGCCATGTGTAAGCTGCTCCCATAGCTTGTTAGTATATGGACATGCAATAAATAGTTGTTGGGGGCTTTTTGTAGCTTGGGCTCAAAATACGCATTTGTTGGGTGCTCCACCCATCCGACTTGATATTAGATCAGTAGTGGTTAGGCTCCCTTGGCAAAGCTTCCATGAGAAGTGTCTAATCCTGTATGGGAGAGCCTTGCACCAAATGAGATGTCATGGGGGTTGTATTTGAGATTGGTTCCAAGGTTGAGATAAGATCCGGTATGCCGACACCACTGAGAATTTACCCATCGGGGTGTATTTCCATATAGGTTGATCCTTTGTTTCCACATTAATATGAATAGAAGTAATAACATGAATAACAGAGGGTAGGAACATTGTTACCTTTTGAATGTCCCAGGAGTTAGTAGTTGTGTCAATGAGGTTAGAGATGAATATCATATTGTTCGCCCATTCCACCTTGGTAATCAAAGGGCTGACATGAGATAGCCACCAAGATGCGTCGTGTGGAAGAATTGTTTTGCCATCTCTAATAATCCAGCCCAAACCACGGTGTAAATCTCCCATATAACGGAAGAAGCTCCTAGCAAAGCCAGAGGTCACTTTCAAAGAATTACTGTCCCCTAAAGAAATGGCTTTTGCATATTTGGCTTAGAAGGGCACTGTCTATATTGCCTATTTTCCATAGAAAATAGTCCAATGTTGTTTGAGAAATAGGGATTTGTTGAATATGGCCGCTTCTCTAAAATTTAGGCCTCCAAGTTTTCTGGGCTGACATAAAGTTTTCCAGGCTAATGTGTGGATCAGCTTCCTGTCTTTGGACCACTAGTAGGACTCTCTGGCTTTTTTGTCAAGGTGGTTACTTAACGACTTGGGTATTTGTGTGACTCAGAGCGTGTGTATGGGTTTTGCCTAGTACATAGCTTGAATGAGAGTCATATGTCCAGCTTGGCTCATAGTTTGGGCCTTCCATCCCAAAAGGGATTGATCAATAGCTTGTATGATGGGGAGGCAGTGTTTCATGTTGATGGTACCTTTAGTGATGGGGACTCTCAAGTAGTAGTCGAATGCAGCCGTTTGAGCAGGCAGTGTAAAAATCTCCTTGAGTGAGCTTCTTGTTGTACTTGGGACATTGGGACTCCATAGAATTGTTGTTTTTGTTGAATTGAATCGGAGCCCAACAGTGTCGAGGTAGGAGTGGAGGATGTCTGTCGTATTCCTTATCTTTGGTTGGTCTTTGGATTTTGCTCAACCAAAGATGAGGATGCGTCAGCATACATGAGGTGTGTAATGGTGGGCTTCTTGGGTTGATTTTGATGTCACGTATGTCACTTTGACTCACTACATGTTGTTGGTGACTATGTAGGATTTCCTGCACCAAAATAAACACATAAGGTGAGAGAGGGTCCCCTTGGTGGATGCCGTGGTGGGGTTGTATGCTGGGGCCTAGGTTTCAATCGATCAGAGTTTTGTAGGATATTGTATCGATGCACGCCATGGTAAGGAAAATCCAGTGAGGTTTGAAGCCGTATGCACTCAAAGTTTCTCTAATAGTACCATTTGAGGTGGTCATATGCCTTTCATGATATGTCTTTGGAAGTTGATGGTGTGGAAGACCTCATTAGCAAGAATGATGTTGTCATGGATTGATCTACCGGCCACGAATACGCTATGAGGAGTACTAATCAGTGAGTTCATGTGGGGCCTTAGTCTTTGCACCATTAGCTTGGAAATAATTTTGTAAGCAAAGTTGCATAGACTTATTGGTCGATAGTGGCTAGCCTCCAATGCATTAGGAGGTTTAGGAATCAAACAAATGCGTGTACTATTCAGTCCCTAGGTGAATGATGTTGTCTAGGTGAATGATGTTGTCCGAAAAAAGTGGTCCACCATATGGATTATGTCATCCTCAATTAGTTGCCAAAATCTCTTGAAGAAGAATCCTGGGACTCTAGCTGGACCAGAATTATTAAAGGCGCCCATGCTTCCAATAGTTTTAAGTAATTCTTCTTTGGTGACTGGTGCAAGTAGGGCCTCATTTTAGGTTGGGGTAATCTTGCAGTGTATGAATCTAGCAATGTTGGGAAGATAAGTGGGCAAGGGACTCATAGAGCTTGGAGAAGTATTTATAGAACTATGAGTGGATATCTTTGGTGGTTGTGAGTGTCTCTCCATCATGTGTCCTGATTTTGTTGATCCATTCCTTGATTGTCAATATTGAACTTGACGGTGGAAATAATTTGTATTTTGGTCCCCTAATAGCGTCCAATCTGCTCTGGCTTTTTGATGCCATAAGGTTTCCTCTTGAGTCATAAGTTCACTATATGCACCCTTCAACTCTTGGAAGCGAGTGTTGTGGGTATGGGAGGGCGAGTGTTGGCATATGGCCTCAATTGCTTGTATTTGATCCAAAATTCTTTTCATTTGCTCCTTGATGGATCCATGATTGTTTTGGACCCTCTGGCGGGCTGTGTACATGGAGTTTTGAAGTTTACATACCACTTTAAATGATGGGGACCCACGAGTTGAGCTTGACCATACTTGAGCAACAGTCAGTTCAGTCTGTGGGTCAAGGAGCCAATGGTGCATGAATTTAGGGGGGCGGAGTAGTGAAGGGGGTATTGGTTGGGAGTGGAAGAGGATGGGTCCATGGTCCGAATATATTATAGGGAAATGTTTGACTGAGGCTCTGGGGTATGAAGCCGTCCAATCCATGTTGACGAGAACATGGTCCAGGCATTTGTATTGGAGGGTATAGTCATGGTGGTTGTTGGTCCAGGTGTATGGGAAGCCTGTAGAGGCTATGTTAGTTAGGCCATTGGAGTTCATGAAATGCTGGAATTGGAGAATTTTGTGAAGATTGGAGGCTCGAGGGTTGCTAGTTTCATAATTGTTTGTTGGGGTTGGATATGGCGTTGAAGTCTCCCTAATTACCCATGGTAACTGACTTGAACACATGTCCTGTGTTAATAGCTCTCATTGTTGTTGCTATATGTTCAACTTAGAAGAAGCGTGAAGAAAAGAGAGATTCCAAAAAAGGTTATTTTCATCTATAATATTCAAGTGTACACACCATGGGAGTTTTTTAATCACATACACTTGTATAGTAGCAAGCCAAAATATCCAATATCCCTCTTTATGAGGAGCGGAGGGGATAAGATGGGATTTGTACTATCGGTTACGTCTAATATATTTAACAAAATGATGGCCAAGGTCAAAGGTTTCAGATAGTAGCACAAGCTTTGGCTTACAGCGCCTAAGGAGCATGGCGAGATGAGTTTTGATTATCTCGTCGGCCAATGCCTGGCAGTTCCACATGAGAGTTATCATGGGGAGGAGGAGGAGCTATCAGTGGGCAGGAAATGCCCTTTTTTGTTGTGCGGGAACAACGGTGAGATGTGATTGTCAATGGTGTATTTCCTTTTGACGTGAATGTAAAGGTGGGAAGTGTCGAATCCAGGTGCAAAGCAGAACGTACCAGTGTACGGAGGAAGTACTGGATGGATTGCAGTGGCTATGGTGAGAGGGACCGAGGTTGTCGTGTTCACAATCTACACTTGCATGAGTTGGATCTCAGAGGCATGGTCAATTTGGGATGGGAGAGTGGGGGTTGGGCCATCATCTTGTTTGTACTGTGGGTTGTCTTTATTTTGTGAGGACTTGGGCTTCTGGAGGAATGGCTCCACGACCTCAGAGAGGGTGGCTTCCGGTTTGTTGTAGGCGTTTGAGTTTGGGCTTGGGTCATTTGGGTCTTTGGCCACTTCATGGAGGGTGGGCTGAGGCTCATAAATCATTGATGGGTTTCCAGACCCATTGTTGATGGCTGGAATCATTGATGGGTTTCCGAGCTTCTCTAGTTTTGTGATAAGAAGTGCAGGCAGTATGCACTTGTTACTACTTTCAAGCGGCAATTTTTTTCGTAATTCATGTATTCCTAATTTTTTATATCTTCTGTTTAGAGGGTTGTGTCAGGAAGGGCGGGCATCCACTGTAAAAACTTATCATTTTGTTTCATTACATAGACCTTTTTTCCATTATTTTGCTTCTGCTAATAGTCAAATACACTGCAAAGTACACGTTGCCGACCCTATATAATTTGGAGAAGGTGTGTGAGGATGATGGCAATGAATTTATATCGCCTAAAAGTGTACCTTCCAAAATATATAGCCTGACGACCTTCACATTAGTGATCCATAGAATCTATACATTTTGGATAACTATACTTGTGTACGAGATACATTTTCTTCCAAACCGTATTATAATATATGCTACATTTTGTTATTTTTATTTTATTTTATAACAAAGGGCAATGCAACTTTCCTCTTAACCATAGCACCAACTCCCTTAGGTACATACAAGGCATACCCATCGTATGTACCAGGTAAATTGGGATATGATTCCGAGTGCGTGGCCAAGATGGGGGTTTAAACTTGGGACATCTGCTTTGGGCTTCGCCATCACACCTACAACCTGTTGATTATGGCATCATTGTTTTGCATTTGAAATTCCTCCTGACTGATTCGGGTTGCAAATCAATTCTGGGAAGCAAATTAGAGAAGGTCCAAGTCGAATCACGAAATATATGCTAAATTGGGCCCATTCTAATCATAT
This sequence comes from Houttuynia cordata, assembly GCA_039654745.1. NCBI lineage: Eukaryota > Viridiplantae > Streptophyta > Magnoliopsida > Piperales > Saururaceae > Houttuynia > Houttuynia cordata. The sequence goes on along the minus strand of CM077502.1, from coordinate 5,371,879 downwards.
ACAATACTGAAGGCTTCTCCTTCATTTTAAAGTAGTTAACATCAAACTTTAATATGACTCAAGCGTGTAGTATTGCCCGTTCTTTTGCTTGACGCATTAGTAGTGTCCGTTTTTCTTGTGTGATAAAAGACTGCACATTTATCATATTGTCCTATACATATATATTAGGTTCATTGGATTAACTGTGTCTGGGTAGTATTCTCATCATATTGTCCGTATGCACTCAATTGGCTCATTGGACTAATTATATTGCATCTGCTATTCTTGTATTTTTATCCACGGGATAATCCATAGGCCATGAATTTTAATCATGGCCGTGCATTATAAAATAGGTCCCATGATCAATGGGTATGCCCTTCATCCCATAAATGAAAGAAGGTAGGTTTAGCATTATCAAATGTGAAATTGAATTCTTCAATGCCAATTAGTAATGATTTGTTACATACGTTGGAAATAAGTGGACACGCAAAGTATGCATATATAGTTAATGTTAAAACATTAGATGACTTAAAAGCTAATTACTTCTTGGCTGGAGCCAAAAAAAAACTAGCTCCTTGGCATCTCCATCTAATTATCTAAAGATAAATCCCATTCGAGAACCAACATACTCATGAAAGGCAGTAATCAACAAGTCTTATAGCCTAGACAAAAATTATGGGAGAAGATAGTGAAGAAGACCTTTCCTCACCCATCAATGCTGCTTGGGCTAATTAGTATCTTCGGTTAAAGAACTGATTTTTCAGCTTGAAAACCATTATTCCATTTGTTGATGCTTCATAATATTACAATTTGGCATCTACTAGGAGTTCTCCCCATGCAAAAATCATGGGCTAGTCCATTATAATACAATAGACATGTGGTAAATGAAATTTAAACGTGGAGGCAGTGGAAGCCACAAACACCACTTTTATTACGGACAATAGGTGGAAATAATGACATTAATTATACCTTGTGTTATAATTATTTGTTTGCTATAAATCGATATTTATTACATCTAATTTACACACTGAAAGTAGCAAGGGCATGATTGGCCAAAGGGTGACAAAATATCTCGTCCTCTATAAACTACCATGTATGTCCCCTAATAAATTAATTAACTAATCATGGTTAATGCTTAATCACAATCTTAAACAAATTTAGAGGGTCATTGGCTGAAAATTCTGGTAAGTAAATCAAAATACAGCCGATACTGCTTTTTAAAGTAGTTAGATTAGATTAGATTCATAGAAGCTAATGCTATGGCACACTATTTGGCAAAGAAGGCATGCGAGCAGCGTTCTTCAAAAAGCCATCTATCAATACCCTTCAAAATATGAACTTCTAAAAGAAACTGGCACTCTTGATAAATCTAATCTTTGAAACATTAGATGCAGATAATTCTGTTTAGCTTTTACCCTTTTTAATCTGTAACTGGTTTTTCTTGGGATTAGTCGGCCCTTTTAATCAGTTAGTTATTAATGCACTGGTAGGGGTCCGCCTTAACCCCCCACCGTCCTGGTGGTTTTTCGCGCACACACGCATACACATAATATATACCTATATATATATATATATATACCTATATATATATATATATATATATATATATATACCTATATATATATATATATATATATATATTATATGGATGGTCCACATAAATAGATCCACGAAGATGATCCACAAAGTTGCCTTTCAGAGAATTTCACAGAAGAAAGTTGTTCCACGCTAAAACATTCCTACATTCAAACATGTCCTTGCATGAATTTCGGTAGAAGAGTTTCTCCACGTTTAACTTTCTTGGAAATGTGGCTTGCAATCACCATTACTTTATATGTGCATGAGTCGCAAGAATTGATTTTGTTTGTACTTTCAGCACAAAATGATATCTTACTAACGAGATAAAGCTACAGTCATCCTATAAGAGGACGTTTTACCAAATTATGATATTTGCAGAATTCTATATAGTTTTCTCTAAAATATGAAAACATGAATTTACTTCCAATTAATGTCACGCGACCTTTTGGGTAGTGTTGGTGTTGAAAAGCTATCCTCCCCAATTGGCAGCTTGACCTGACAAACAATATAACATTTCCGAAACATGGTTTACATACTAATTATGTGCACTTTACTCTTACATGAGCTTCCGCAGGCTCAATAGCGTTGCATAATGAACAAGCATAGCCAATATATACAGCTCATTTGTGGTACAACGACAGTAGCATCTCACCTAGAGGCAGCCAATGAACTTGTGAAGATAATTGTGACATACATGCATGGTAGTACTTATTTTACCAAGAGAAAGTTAATATGAGCTAGGGTGCATATTGAAATATGCTCAATGCGCGGCTGATCGTGTTCCATCGAATTGAGATCATACCGCATAGGGAGCAGGCCCTTGTATTACGGGGATTCATTCGTGCGGCCCCTGTGGCTTGGGCGAACGTCCTGGTCTCTTTTTACTAGGGAGATTTTACCATCCTCTTTTTGTACGATGATTGTATCAGTATATCACATAAGTTTTAAAAGAAATACACAATGTTAGTTGTACATATTCATCTGTAGTTAAAAGACAGAATGAATCAAATGCATGCAACGCATGGAGAACTCAACATTTATGATTTTTCTTTCTTAAATCTTTACCAAAAGCTTTAAAAAGCTAACAAGGGAAGATAGAAAAGAAGGGAAAATAGAACAAGGAAAGTAGGCCGTGCATGTTTATCACATGGTATGGCTGAGTCATGACGAAGTTCTGTACATATCTGATAGAGAAATCTCTCTTAACGTCGTACAGTACCATGCAGTTTGCCAATTTCTTAAAAGAAGAGTGCATTGACTTCTCTCCTCCACTAAGTTATATATACGGACAATAGATTCTCCGAAGCTGCACTTGATCATCAGCATTGACAATAGCAGATTTGCAGATTTGATTATAGCTCTAGCAGAAATTCAATGGCTGCATCTATCTCGGTGAAGGCAGAGATCTCTGAGTTTTCGAGCTCAAGTAATTTTTCATTCATAAGTATGGGCAATGGATTGAACACCATAACCGATTTGCTTGGCCGGTCTATTCTACTTCAGCTAGTCAGTGTTGAGCCTGACCCAAGTAAGTGCAGATGTTATAGGAAGATATACAATTCACTTATTTACTCTTTTCTACAGAGAAAAAGCAAGTAGTCATCTTAAATTTTTGAAAAGAGTAGAATAGTTTCTTTATTGCTAGATAAAGCAAAAATTTGATGTTAATGGGAAATTAGTTGTTGAACTTGTTAGAGCGCCTAGTTCCTAGTCTCTAGGAAAAATATCATGTGTTTATCTAGCCTAATAAATTGCCAGATTGCACCAGATTCATGTTGCTTAATTCAATCCTTCCCAAGTTTTGTAAAGAAAAGCATTCATGTTTCCTATGTAAGGCTGTTATCTAATTGAATCTTTAGAACTAAATTTTAAGATGTTTCTTTGAAAATTGATGTGCAGTTACAAATTTTTTCTGACTTCTTAGTGAGGTTTTTCAATTTTTGTTCCATGAAAGACCAAGTAAGACTGACTTATATCTCTGAGCAACTTGATGTGCAGTTTTAAATTTCTTTTGGCTTTTTAGTGGGTTCTTTTCAATTTTAATCTTTTGTTCAATGAAAGACCAAGTAATAGTGAGTTGTATCTCTGTGCACTTGTAACTGTTTCCTTTAATTTCATGTTTGGAGAAGAGAGTGGCTTGGAGAAGACAACAGTAGAGAGATTTGCCTGGAAAGTGAGTAAAAGCAATGAGGAAGTGAAATATGAAGCTAAGATTGAAGTCAGTCCAGACTTTGGAGAAGTAGGAGCAGTTCTACTGAGAAATGAACGCCACTCGGAGATGTTCCTGAGAACCATAACCCTTACAGGCTTTCCTCATGGCCCTCTTCACTTCACTTGCAACTCCTGGGTTCAGCCCAAGAACATCAGCTCTGAGAAGAGGATCTTCTTCTCCAACAAGGTCCCTACTCTCTCTCTCTCTCTCATGTGTATGGCCAAATGGTCAAACTGTGCATCAATTTTCAAGTTTGGTTTGATGGGCATGCACATGGTTGTAGCCGGCCGGTTCGTTTAGATAGCACACTTGACATTTGAGTACAATATTAATTAGAAACCTACTTCTAATTAAGGGAGTGAAAAACAATGGGAACCACATCCCTATGTGTACTAGGCGGAAAAGCATTTTTGGTCCGCCTGAAGGATGTCCGCCAGGATATCTATCCTCCATCAAAGGGGAGCCGTCAATCATCGGGATCGAGGGCCCTAATGTGCACTTGTTTGACGCATAGTGTATGCATGCACACCTTCGATCTGATGATCGAAGGCTCTTGTTAATGGAAGATATCCTGGCGGACATCCTCAAGGTGGACCGTGGAAAGAAAACCAAGTACAAGCCGAGGTTTCAGAAGCCAATCATATACACCAATTCATTGACTAATTAGTGATTAGGAAGGAAAAGGTGGACGATACCTTTTTGCCTCTTTCAGAAGCCCACCGGCCACCATTTATACTTTTACCCACCGATGTCAATGAACATTGATCATCTAAAAGAAGGGCCAACAAGAAACAAGCAACATTTATCAAGTTTGTTACTTGTCATGTAGGACAAGTACCAACATGCAACTAGCATCTTATAAAACTACTACATCTTATGGAAACTATGACATGTAACATTGACAAGTACCATTTGTAGCAATTCATATGACATATGAACTATGACATGTAACAAGTAGGACAAGTACTATGTGTAGCATTTGATTTGATACGACATATACCAAATTGATTGAAAATCAACCCGGATGGAGTAAAAGAAGATTACTTAAAAGAATGGGCACTAAATGTGAAACCCAATTTACATCCTAGAGAAGGCATTGGGTATGGGCAAACCCAGTTCGCCTGACCTGACCTGCCTAAATTCCGTTTAAAAACACCGTTCGTAACATGCAAAAAATGAATCAAAGTGCGGCCTATAGAGATCGTGCACACCGTTAAAGACCACTTATTTTTTACCCTAGCCGTTTTTTATGCTACATATTAAAACGTGTTTTTAACAGTACGCATCTTTTTTTCATAAAGTACACCATATTTTATTTGTATTAAATGCGTATTGCATGTTTTCTACATTTCCTTCCTACTTTGCATATTTTTTTTCCTTATTTAGCTTCATATTTTACTCTTTTTTTACAAATAATTTTTTATGTTTATGATTTTCCCATATTTTTTACGCATTTCCCCATACTTTCTATGTTTATTGCATTTTTCATATTTTTTCCCTCGCCATACTATTGTTGTACTCATACTTTGTACTTTGGAGACAAGAAGTCAACCAGTTATAAGGAGAAGTCGATCACGCCTACATGATATAGCAGGTCATCTCCTGAGGCCTGAACCCCATACAAACTGCACCGGACGTGCTGATTACGGCTGAAATGAAATGACAATCTAGCTAACATGAGGATGATTCCAAAGAAAAGCTGTTGCATATTTGTTTTATACGAACGTTTCAAAAACTAGTTCTCCCTCGATTTCATACTAATAGTCTGATTTGAATATTTTTGAAAAACCAAATCAGACTAGTAATATAAAGCGGAGGGAGTATGATTTATTCATGGCCTTTCAAAAGGGGTCAAAAGATGAAGCTACAACCTTACATGCAGTATTTATGGATTGATAGTTACACACTTGACATTCTGATTTTTTCATGTGATATCCTTTTTGTCACAGTGCTTCTACTCAATTCCAACTTAGAATGGTTCTCTAAGTGAAGGCTATCACTTTGAGCCTAGTGTTATTACAAAGTTACAAAATAAATATATGATCATGACTCAAAATTCATCAAACTAACAAGTACATTTTGATGCTTCTCTAGTAGGAGAGGATTTTTCCAATTAGCAAATGTTACAAAAATGTAACTTGCAAGAGAGAGTGCATGGAAAATGTTAGGCAAAAGCTGTTTTCCCTCGAGTAAAATTCAATGGTGTACATGATATGCACGAATGCCTCTTCTATTTTTCAGTTAATCAAACCCTAAATTGCTTCCAAATTTTTATGTTGCTCCTTTTTCTTTGTTTCAGTCTTACTTGCCATCTCAGACACCAATTGGTCTAAGGCAGCTGAGAGAGAAAGAGCTGGAAAATCTAAGAGGGGATGGCGAAGGTGAAAGAAAGTCTTATGACAGGACTTATGATTATGACACATACAATGACCTAGGAAATCCAGATCTCAGCGATGAGCTGATCCGGCCCGTCCTAGGGGGCAAAGACCACCCTTACCCCAGGCGGTGCAGGACAGGAAGACCTCATTCAAAGAAAGGTACCTTCCTTCCCAAACATGTTATGTGCCTGTATTGAGAGATTTGTACATGATCCGATCAATGCACCGGAACTTATTATTTCTTCAGCCTTTTAGCACTTATTATTACACTTATTCTGGGCTATTTTATATTATCTTAAATAGTTTGCATGTTATCTTAAAATTGAAATGAACAAGTGGAATAACAACAAAAAAGGTTGATGTGTAATTAAAAGTCACCACATTAACTTGAAAATCCCTCTTTTCTTTTTCACTCATTTCCGTAGTTTTAACTTGTTTTATCATAGTTTGTTACAAAAATAGACTTGTTTTTATCATGGGTGCAAAGAATGTTGGAATAATCAATGAATCCATAAAGTATAAGCTACTAAAAAATGGCTAGCATGAACATATAAGAGGATCTTTTTAGTCTTTCTCGACAATTGAATTCAATGCCCTTTGGGATCTCTTGCATTGCTATCATTTTAAAAAAGAGCTTAGTGATCGGAAGTTAAGATAGTTTAGTTAAAACAGTTGTCCTTTACAGTAACCAAACCATGATCATTTTGAATGTCAATTCATATTGCCTTCTTATGGTGCAGACCCTTTATCCGAGACTCGTAGTCTGAGTATATATGTGCCTAGGGATGAAGATTTCTCAGAAGTGAAGCAATCAGACTTCACAACCAAGACATTCACATCTGTAGTCCAAGCTGCTCTACCTTCTGTTGGAACTGCTGTTGTCGACATAAATAGTGGATTTCCTTCCTTTCCTTCTATTGATTCTATATATGACTCAGGTTTCACTTTGCCAAATCCTTCCAACGGAGGACTGCTGAGCCTCTCCTTGGTTAGGCTTGCTGCATCAGTCAAGCAACAGGCTAGTGATGCTCTAACCTTTGACACCCCAGAGTTGATACAAAGTAAAAGCCTCTCTCTCTCTCTCTCTCTCTCTCACTCTCTCTCTCTCTCTCTCTCTCTCTCTCTCTCTCTCTCTTGTTGCTTGGGCTCTGACCTTTTAAGCCTCAGGAAACAAGTTTGCTTGGCTCAAGGACGAAGAGTTTGCTCGTGAAGTTTTGGCAGGTGTAAATCCTATGAGTATTCAACTGGTAAAGGTCTGTAGATGACATCCTACTAAGATGTTTCATGTTTCATCCTCCTTGTGATGCTTGATCTTGTCTAGGTAGTTCTATCCACAGTCAGCAAATTTGCATGGAAATATAGTGTACTAGGATGGAAATTTCAACAAACCCACTTTTTTATCTACTCACCCTATAATACAACTTTATGTCCCTTGGGATGTTTTTAGTATAGTAATGGGGTGGCTCGATGACAAAAAGAGGGGTTTGAATACTTAAGCATTGTGCTACATACTATCTTAGAAAAGATTTCAGGCAAATTTCTTGAACTAATTAATATAAATTTCTTGAGCTAATGAATATGTACATGATTAATAGGGGAGCCTTGCTGGTTTGCACTCATTAGTTTGTTGATGTTCTTGTACATGTCTGCCTAACATTGTTTTATTTTGTGTCGAAAGCTTCCCCACACAGTTGTTTGATCAATATTGAGCTTAGAAATTAATGGAGTGCACTCCCTTGATGGTCAGGAATAAGATTACAAAAAGATTTTCTCTCCTATAAATCCATAATCACATAATAGGAAAAATAGAAATCAAATGTCCATTATCCAAATTCCATGTCGACAATAAATATGATAGGAATTTGGAGTTTTTTAAAGACTTATACTAATGACTCCAGAGTAAACTTGGCAACTCAATGGAACCGGAGCAAATAAGTCTCGACTGTTGAGGCTTGATATTAGTTTAAATTTGGTTGAGTTTATGAAGCTAAAAGTATGTATGAAGAATTGGTTAAACTTATATTGTACTACCATATTAACATCAAAGTCATTCATCAACTACAAATTCCTTAATAAATAAATGTTGTACTCTCCCTTTTAGACATGTTTGATTTTGAAGTTTATCGTGCATTGAATAATGTCTTGAGCATGTGTTCTTCCCATAGACTTAAATAACAAGGATTCCATTTGGACATTTAGATTTATACGGTTAAGTGTTCTATTTGTTTTTTTTAAAACTGAACTAATTTTGAAAAGGCAAATAGGACATTCATTACCGGATACCATAGTAAATTATCCATCTCTCGAAAAGAATATAAATAGGGATGCCTTGACTGGTTTTCGGGAAACACAATGACTGGAAAACTTTGGCCACATGGTGGTCAAAATTGTTGGCTCTGTCTTATATTGGCCCCATTTACCCCACACCTATCTCTGCCCTTGCTTGATCAGGGAGAATTACAAAAACAAGTTCTTTACAATTTGCACGTCACAAAATCTGGGCAGACTACTTGGTTCTCATTTGCAAAAATGTTGTTGGCTATGATGTCACAGTTTACTCACAATCCAATTAACTATTTTTAGGAGTTCCCTCTCAGAAGCAAACTTGATCCATCTGTCTACGGCCCTGCAGACTCATTGATCACAAAGGAGCTTATTGACCTACAAATCAAAGGGTTCATGACATTTGGAAAGGTAAAAACTGCATTCAAGCTTTTAGTCATCTCTCGTAATCCTTTCATGTACACAGTGAGAATTTACATGTTGAAGTCTGTTTCTGTTACCTGGTGCAGGCCATGGAAGCCAAAAGGCTCTTCATCATCGATTACCACGACTTTCTTCTTCCTTATGTACACAAGGTGAGGGCACTGGAGGGAACCACCTTGTATGCCTCTCGGACACTCTTCTTCCTCAAGGGTGACAGCACACTGACCCCTGTCGCCATAGAGCTCACTCGGCCCAAGTCAGCCTCCCAACCTCAGTGGCGGCAAGTCTTCACCCCAAGCTCTGAGCCTACTGAGTCTCATCTTTGGATGCTAGCTAAGGCTCATATATGCGCCCATGAGTCAGGATATCACGAACTTGTCATACACTGGTAATATTTTTAATTGGACCTTCTCCATCTCATGGAAACAAAACATTCTGAATTCAGATAAATCTTGCATTCAGGTAGATTGCTCCATTTCTGCATCTCTTGTTAAGCATGCTTTAGACCAGTCCATTCTGCTGATGATGACAAACAGTGGTAGTAATGAATGACAATATGTTTTTGCAGGCTAAGAACTCACTGTTGCATGGAGCCATACATAATTGCAACACACCGGCAACTAAGTGCAATGCACCCAATATACAGATTGTTGCTTCCACATCTGCGATACACAATGAAAATCAATTCGCTTGCTCGCCAAATTCTCATCAGTGGAGGAGGGATCATAGAATTCTCTTTCTCTCCACAGAAATACTCCATGGAAATGAGCTCTGCTGCATATGATAAGTTGTGGAGATTCGACACACAAGGCCTCCCAGCTGACTTAATAAGCAGGTGCGTTCATTAGGCTACTGCTAATTTCCGTGAATATCCCCACTCTGAACTGTATCTGAAAATAAACTCTTATGTTACTTCACCATTAGGGGCATGGCTGTTGAAGATCCTTCAGCGAAGCATGGCCTACGACTTGCCATAGAGGACTACCCATTTGCAAATGACGGCCTCCTGCTATGGTCGGCAATTAGAGCCTGGTTGGATGACTATGTTCTTCATTACTATCCTGGCCCAGAGGTGGTCCAGTCTGACTCTGAGCTCCAAGCATGGTGGACGGATATCCGCACCAAAGGCCACCCTGACAAGAAAGAAGGTTGGCCTCCACTTGACACTCCTTCCGACCTTGTTGAGATCCTCAACACCATCATCTGGGTAGCTTCTTGCCACCATGCTGCTGTCAATTTTGGCCAGTATGCCTATGGAGGCTACTTTCCAAACAGGCCAAGCATAGCACGAGATAATATGCCCACCGAAAAGGGCAAGTTAGGGGAAAAGGAGTTCTTGAGCTTTATGCAGGATCCTAATTTAGCCCTGTTGAAGAGCTTTCCAACACAAATACAGGCGACCTTGGTGATGGCTATACTTGCAGTGCTGTCAAACCATTCGCCAGATGAGGAGTACCTGGGGGAAAAGTTGGAGGGTGCATGGAAGGAGGATCCTGTCATAGTGGCTGCATTTGAGAGATATACTGAACGTATGAAGAAAATCGAAGGGCTTATTGATGAAAGGAACTCAGACTTGAGGTTGAAGAACAGAAGTGGTGCAGGAATTGTACCTTATCAGTTGCTGAAACCCTTCTCTAAGTCTGGGGTGACGGGCATGGGAGTGCCTAATAGCACTTCCATTTGAGAACGCTGTGCATCTCCCTTGCCATGCATGATCTTCGTCTGCCTCATGTATTTGGATATTGTGTATCATAAGATAGAATTGTAAGACTAACATAAGACAGAAATAGAAGATATTATCCTAGCAAGCAGGAACAGATTCCAAAATTGCAAGAGAGAACCATGATTTGTGCACTAAATGCACATTATGATTTATTTTTAATATGAATAATTATGTTTCTTCTTTTCTCTGGCATTCTACATTTCCAGAATTCAAATTTGGTAAAAACTAGGGCTTGTACCACAATGCTATCACATAGAACACAACTCTATTGCCAAAAAAATAAAAGAAACAACATTCCAAACATATATCACATCTTAAGTGTACTAAATATATAGAACCACATCAAAATTTCAGTTTACTCATATTTCACTTGCTTATTGCTTAACAGGCCTTACAAAGAATGAAAGAATTGTTTCTTACAAATTATGTAATAAATAAGGAATATGATGAATCTAAAAGAATCAGATTAACTATCATTTCCCGCACCAACGTCTCAGTTGAAGACATTTACAAGCATGAATTTCATGCAGAGTTACATGTATTTACACGAAGAAGTATCAGAAAAAAAAAATGGCATAGCATGAAGGGCCAAGGGCCTCTTGTGAACCAGGCATCAAAGCAGTAAGATTGGCCTTCGCGGATAGCAGCATCCATGAAAATCCCAACGGTAAACCATTGCGAACTTGACTGCAAACTGTAGTAAAACATCGTTCAACTATCCTTACACATACATTCTGGAACAGGATAGGCTATGATATCCCTTCCAGGCTTGGTTGTCCTCGAATCTGGTTGCCCCAAAGATTCCTGGTGCAACTCTTGCATAATCCTGTTGAATTCAGACTCAGGAAGCGAAGTGTTTAGGAAGTAAGGGAGCATCTGTCTCTTGTTGGGGGTTATGTGCTTTTTGTGCCCTGCAAAAGCTCTGTGACCCTGCATTTGATGATTAAATCATCAGCTTCAGAGACTTTCATAAATCCAACAGCAAAGATTAAGCAACTTAAAAAATCAGACTTCACAGCTCCCATTATTTTTGGCTATAAAAGCTACAGCTATATATTTTCTCAGAGTTAACAAAGGTTTTTCCCTCAAAAAGTTTGATACAAGTTTTGGAATAAGGTCGGTGGGATTTGTCTCATATAGTTTCAGACCAAGTGCATTGAGATTTGAAGAGTGACACGTTCAACTTCAAGAATGAATAAAATTGGAGTGAATTAAAAAGAAAGTGGCCAAGTTGAGAACCTTACAAACAAAAGGAAAAAGGCATGAAGCTGAAGGATTAATGGCATTACCTGAATGGCACGGCCCATGTTCCCCCCATGAGAAGGCATGAAAACGTCACTTTTTTCTGCAACCACATAATCAATGGCTGCAAGCATGGAAGATCTATTTGCAAATGGCTCCAGTTCACCGGCTAAGGACAGCTTCTCTTTGTTTTCGAAATGAGGAAATTCTTTAGTCAAAGGTAACAAGGCTTCCTCTCCACCCAATGGGCTGCCTCCTGCCCAATATATCATTGCATTTTTTGGAGCTCCCAATGCTTTCAACAACCTACAGGAGAAGTTACACACAAAAAATAAGCTATATATACCAAGATAAAAAACTAGAAGATCCAAAAAAAAAATGAAAAAAAAATCAAATAACAACATTAAAGACACACCTAGCAACCTCCAATGAGTTTAAGGGGCAGAGGCCAGCAAGCTTTCGGTCATGGTAGGACATGTTAGATCTTGCAGTGAGAAGCTCTGGTCGCAGTTTCCTTTCTCTATAGATTATTTCGTCATACTTGTGACCTAACCCAGGCAAACAACCAGTCCTGACCCAGACATCCTTTTCCAACCGCAAATGAAGCGCAATGTATGGTCCCTTGCTTCGCATCCTCTCTGCAAGCTTGTTCCCTAGCTCTAAAATGGGAGCAGAGAACCTAAGGGCATGAAAGGCCACCTGAATTAGCAAAGAAATCACAATCAATATATCTTAATAGAATTGCTCTAACCAAAGAAAAGATGGTTTGGTATAATCTGTAGGGAGGGAGCTCAATTACCTTGCATCGGAGTTTCTGAAGATCAGAAGGAAGGTCCTTCGATAGCCTGGAATCTAGTCCCCGCAAGAGCAGTACACCTTCCTTGTTCAGCTGTGAAAATAGTTAATAAAACAATGTTCAATTATAAAGGTAAAATCAAACTGTAGAAATGATCTACTCTAAAACAAAGGTATTTAAAACGTGTATAGATATAAATGTAAAATTTAATCACAAAACCCTCCTACAAAAGGAGTGTCAGATTGTACCCGCTTCAAGTATCTTGAGCGTATCCACCGAGCATCTACATTCATAGGAGTTCGCTTCTCCTCCACAGGTCTTGTCATCAGATGAGTAGATGGAAGAGAAGACACAATATGGACATCATCCGCAAGAGTTCTCTTGAAATGTTCCAAGTTGAAAATATCAGAGAATTCACTGTCAAAAAAGGCACAGCGAAAAAACACATCAGTTTTACAACAAATATATCAAAATGCTGGCACACAAAATAATCCATCCATCCAGGAGCAAAGATTCTCTTCCAATCTTCCAATGCCAATAATATGCAGGAAAAACCAAACACAGCAAAAATTAGCACGGACAAAAAAGGCATAAATTGAACATCATGACGGATTGTCAATATACAATGAACAAGTTGACAATTTTTTTTTTTGGAAATTTCAGGTAATTAATGTAAATGTTTCTATCTGGGTACTAACAAAAAAATTATACTGAAAATAAACATATCAAAAATGGAATCCCAAACTAGCTGATCTCAGTGAAGTAGATTATGAATGGAAGATCCAGACTTGTACTGTGTAATCAATGGGGCATATCAAGAATTTAAGCAATAGCTAGTTTAATCAACACCAAATTAAATGACAAAGACAGACAACCAATAGAAACCAAATGAAAACTATAAATCAACTCAAAAGATTGGATTTTTTTCCCAAATTGCCGTATCTGAATTCATTATAAGTACCTTTGATCATCCCAGACAACATTAACCTGCAAGATGGGCACGACGAGCGCGGCGCCGAGGATACGGGCTATGACGACGGCATCGACAATCTGGTTCCTCTGCTGGTTGATCCCACCGGAGACCACCACCATCAGATACTTCTGCCTCTCCCTGACGACCACTCGGCTGGATCTCCTGTACTCCCCGCTGAACCCCAGGCAGGGCCGGTAGCCCATCCCCTCCGGCTGCCTCCAGAACCCAGAAGAAGAAAATGAAGAGTCTTGGAGTGCAGGAGGATCAGGGGAGCTGGGGAGCTGGGTGGAGCAGGAGGGGATGGAGGGAGGAGGGTCGGGGAGAGAGAGGAGGCCGGAGAGCTTGAGCAGGATGGTCAGGGAGAAAAGGGAGAGGAGGAGAAGGAAAAGTGGGGTTGGGTGGAGGAGGCGGGCGGCGGCGGAGGAGGAGGAGGAGGAGGAGCAGGAGGTGGTGGTTGTGGTGGTGGAAGTGGTGGGCTTTTTTGAGGTGGGGAGAGGAGGGGGGAGGAGGAGGAGGTCGGGGAGGTCGCCGAGGGAGGACGAGTGCTTGTGGCGCGTCTTGGGCTTCGCCATGAATGAAGAAGAAGAAGAAGAAGAGCGAGAAGAGAGAAGAAGATGAAGGTTTTCTATATATTATGATGAGATGATGGATGGGAAGAAGAAAGAACCAGACCAAGAAGCAGAAAAGGTGGGTGGAGTGGATGGGCGGCGGGCGGGAAGGCGAACGGCGAAACGCGTTGTTTTTGGTGGAATTGTGTTTTTTATTTTTTTTCATGGCTCGACGGCGGTTTTTGGTGGAAAATTTTAACGGCACGGACATTAATGAGACTCTGAGAAATGGTTTTAGAAAACCAAAAATTTAATGCTCACTCCGTCCTACATTAATAGCGTCATTTTTAAAACAGTTTTTGTCCCATATTCGTAGCTACATTTGGTGTAATTTTGAATCTTTCTTCTTTTTTTATCAATATTAAAACTACAACAATATATAATCACGACGACTAGTAATTACATGACAAGCTACTGATTGTAGCCTTGTGGAGTGGAACAAAGACTAGGGATGCGTATGAAAGTTGAAAAAATTAATTTCCAGGGTAAAAAATCAGTGTTTCAGGCATGAAAAATATGAAATGCGTTTGGAAAATTAAAGGTGAAAATTATGTCAATAACGAGAATTCATCAATAATTTTCATCTTTTACCCTGAAAGATATGAAAAACCTGAAACACATAATGATGAATATCTGCTGTAATGGAAATCTTTCACAACCATTTATTACAGTCAGTTCTCCTTTCGAGGTGATAAATTTGAGCCATGAAAGTTTTTCGTCACAAATTATTTTCAGCTTCCAAACCACTTCTCTCCCAACCACTAGATTCTCCAAATACTGAGCATGTCTTGCTAGAGTATGAACAACACCATTTGAATTAAATTGAGCATGGGAAAACTTCGTTGTCATAAACATGTACAATTTTTATAGGCCACCAAAGTTACAGGAACCCCATGTACATTTTTTGGCAATTTCTAAAAAAAACAATGCATTTTTTTTTATTGTTGGGGGCACCCATGCTCGCTCATCGATTTTTGCATAGCCCCTATAACGGGGGGCATGACAACTTAGCATATCAAAGGTGTACTAGAACACACTAAAATTATATGATGATATATTGAATAAGGTAACTAAAAATTTCTCCTCTAGATGGGTGCTATCTTCCCTTCTCCATTGGTGCTCTCTATTTCTACATTCTTCTCTAGCACAAACGGAATAGAGAATTCAATTCAAAAGGTGCATTGATGTTGAGATTCTTGATAGCCAGCCATGTCGACTGAAGTATGACCACTAAGAGCTGTTGTGGGGAGAGACGAAGAAGAGGGTGGTAGTAAGGACTTAGATAAAGAAGTGGGTCGGCAGTGGTCACTGATGACTAGTGGGTAAAGAAGAAAAATGGAAAAACGGAGGGCACCCGCACAGGAAAAACCTATCTGGGTTCATAAATAGAAGGTGCATAGAAGGCAAGCCTGACTCCTACTTTTTTTTACCGAAGAGAGGTGCACATGCAAGTCACATATACTAGAGACGGGGGCCCTTGCAACATGTGGATTCCTACAATCTTAGTGGGTGGTAGGATAGGCTGCCTTTTTTATATATGTAGTCTTTGCTTTCATACCCAAACATGAATCCGAACTACCTATGTTGAAGGCATTGACAACATCCAGAGAGTCTCTTCTAATTGGTCATCGGTATCCACTCCACAAGTATGTCACTTAGGGGCCATTTGGGGCGTGATTAAAAGCAAAACATCCAGATGGGATGTTTTGCTACACTGTAGCATCCGGATATTTTATATATCCAGCTGAAACTCCTTCAGAGGTGTTTCAGCTGGATGTAAAAATCCACATGGATGCTACAGTATATATCCAATATCCAGTCTGGATATTTTTGCAATAATCACGCCCCAAACGGCCCCTTACTCCACTAGCATTAATTATTCACTTAATTTTTAGCAAAGAAAGTAATTATTCACTTAATGTGAAGCTAAAAAATGTTGTCCATGAAATTTGACAAATTTCACTCCTTGCATTTTTTTCATCAGTTCATACCCCACCCTCCATTTATGGCACACCTTTCCCTTCTTACAGGGATCATGTCCCCCTCCTTACTTCATGGCCAGGCACTGGGTAATAGATTATGATCATATTGTCGATCAATTAGGCTCTCTATATTAATTTTGTCTACTAATTTGTACTTATCATTCACATATTCTTCGTTTTTATTAAAGGGGAGTGATATCCCTACATCATTTGCCCCAATCACTGACATGTAAATGCTGTATGGGAAGTGATGTAGAAATATCATTTTTCTTTGTTAAATTCTACCGCCCAATGCTGGATTCTAAAAAGACAGGTCTAATATTAAATTACTGTATTTGGTCTCTAAAAACCAAAAAACATGGAGAAAATTTATTTATGCGGGCCTTAAAGTTCAATCAATTTCACTCATTTTATAAATCAGACGAGCTTCAGTAGACGGAGGGAGTATTGTTTATTAGCACTATTATCAGTTAACAAACTAAGGGGCCGTTTGGGGCGTGATTATTGCAAAAATATCCAGACTGGATATTGGATATCTACTGTAGCATTCATGTGGATTTTTACATCCAGCTGAAACACCTCCTGAGGTGTTTCAGTTGGATATATAAAATATCCAGATGCTACAGTGTAGCAAAACATCCAGATCTTTTAATCACGCCCCAAACGGCCCCTAAAATTCAGAAGAAAATTATAATTTGAGCCAGAAATATTTTTATTATTTTTAAAGACAGAAAAAAGACAAATACTGTATGTTTTTTGTTGGGACAAAAGGCAGATGGTATACTTCACTTGTCGCATGTGGTGGAGCCAGCTGTCCCTGAAAGTGTGCCAGATTTCCTCTTGCCGGGGCCCATCCCAATTCCAGAAACCAGACAGCTTTGGTCCATTCCCCAATCCAGGAAAACGACCAAGCCAGCGTTTCTTACACGGGTGGAGCCTCATTGGCTACGTAAAACCTACATTGAAAGACCCGGTATGACGTTGAAATTGTGAGAAAGTTAACGTAGGAGAAGCATTGAATCGCCCTGGACCCAATGAGTTTGCGTGTTTTGAATTTCCAAGCGGGCCCCATGTTGCTATTTTGTCATTTTAAGGGGGTTGTTTGGTTAGTAAATTTTAATAATTCTAAAATTTAATTAAGAGAGAATTTATTCAGGTTAAATTGGTGTAAAATGAGAATGTCATTGGGTTGCTGAAGTAAAATTTCACAATTTAGTCTTAATTTAATTAATTTTTTCATAAAAAGATTCACAAATTAAGTTTAAATTAAGGGAGAATCTTATTTCATACTGAACTTTAAATCCAATCCAAATTCATGAACCAAATAGGATTCACTTAGTTATATCCAAATTTATGCTGAATTTGGTGCCAAATTCATTAACCAAATAACCCCTAAGTCAATCTTGCGAGTAGCATTTTCTTTTTACTTTAAGCTATTAAAAATTTAAAATAATCTTACAGTAAAACATAAATACAAATTAAAATAGTCAATGTTCATTACTATGGGATCATGCGCAACGGCTCACGTGCATTGCCGTGCATGGGGCATCACAGGTCGCAGGATATTGCTCAAATGGCGCATGCGAATGTAGGGGTCAAGCGAGAGATAATCACCTGCCCGTGCGGCGAGTGCATTAAGGCGCGTTGCCAGATCTTAATCTGACGGCATGAGCATTAAGATCTGACAACTCTGAATAGCAGATCTGTTATATATGTATAAGCATTAAGATCTGAGCATTAAGATATGCTATATATGGCATGAGCATTAAGATCCAAAATGCCTAAACCCTAAACTGTAACATAAACATTAATATAACAAAAAAACTCTTAACATTATTATGTTGATATTGCTAGAAAAGTCATTATTGAAATTCATGGAGAGTGCATGTCACATGCTGTGTTTTTTCGTGTAAACAATTACGGCACGTAGTCCACACTAATCTCGTTCTTGGAGTGACTTCTTTTCTTTCTTGATGATAATTGATAAAGTGCTATCCCATGTGCCAATCATTACTTTGAAAATAAAAATATCGGCTTCCCTTTAGGTTAAATAATTGTGAAGATCTTCATCAAATCTTGGCATGTATTTGATCTAATAAACATCAATTGTTGTGGATTTGTTGTGGCTTGCCCTTGATTTTAATGTCTAAGTATACAAAAAACAATCTTATTCGGCACTGTAAGGTCACATTCATTTGATATAGCCCCTAGAATGCAACTTGGACTTGGCATGTGTTTTGGTATTCGATTGCTTTGCTCTATATGCGCGAATAAATTTAAGGATAAAGTACCCGGATAGTGAAGTTGTTATGTTTTACTCACTAAAGAGAGTGATCTTTGCTGGTTAACTACTTATAGCTTTTTCGAGAAATGGTCAATTAGCATGATATTTGACCAAAGAGCAAAAATTAAATGTTCACACAACTGCGTCTGCTCCCTGCTGCTTTTTTTTTTGGTGAAAGATAAAATATTTAATTTCCCCGAAAAGAATTTAATCAAGTTCTATTTCTTTTGCTCTATCTAACATCAGTGACATAAATCTTTACATGTTGAACATTTTTTATTGCGTATTCAATTGATTACTTTAATCATCCTAATGATCAGTCCCCTCCTTCAAGCCAATTTGGTCTTGTTTCATGTTACATTCTGTATATTTATTTGCATATTATGCCGACAGTTTATGCCATTAATTGGAATCTAAGAGTCCACCATATATAACAAAGAACGGCATTTTGGATCCACCGATTCCGGTCAAGCCATGTTGAAGGCATAAGATTTTCTTCATCCTTCTTATGATGCCTTCAACTAAGTCAAGTATTACCTCTCAGGAAATAAACCAATTTGGACTCATCTATGTCCACTCCAAATAATACATTCGAGACTTTCTAGATGGGCACTCCCCTTCCCTAGAATCCCTACCCATGTAGAAGTAAACTTTTAGGACAACTGAAAGAATCAGTTTATTTCAGCCAGTTTGAAAAATGCATTATGATAATAGATTTTTTTCTTGATTATTATAAAAAAAAAGCTTGATAATTCCATTATGATATTAGATCATCTTACCTTCATATAAGATATTACACATACTAACTTAAATTATCCTTTTTTTTCACACGAAGCAAATAATCTGCTATCAACCAATCTCGTGGAATTAGAGAAATCTCGTGTTTCTTACTTTGATCGAAGAAAGTATTGTTTATTGACTGGATGAGTAGTTCACCACCTGACGTTTTAGCCAACCCACTCCTGGCTTAATTTACATGATCGATAGATAGCTTATTTTACATGATCGATCGATATCTGCCATCCATGTATTTTCAGACGGTGGACATCCACCCTTTGTGTATAGGAGGGATGGGCTGGCTAGACCATGAACTACTCATCCTTCTTGTCTCTAGAGACACTTTCTTCCGTGTTGGTATGTATTGGAGTTGGTCTTTGGTCAATTAAGCTGGCCCTTTTGGTTGGTTGTGTTAGAAATTGCCGGACGGAAAGCCAGTCAAGCTGACAAAGTTCAATATGCAAATTTTCAAACCGTCACTATTATCGAAGTCTTTCTTGTTTATTTTGTGGGTCCCTATGGACCTGAACTAGTCATAAGCTCACAAACACATACTCCCACAGTCCAATGCAGTTCGTCTAAAAATCAGAGTTTTCCTCCCTCTCCCGATGTTTTTGGTCTTGTTTTCTTATGGTTTACTAGCAAATATGCGCATTGCAAAATGCATGTGCTACTGGATTTTTCAGTAATTTCAATTTATTTCAAAATTAGTTAATGGTATATCTGTTATAAAACTTCTTTATTGTAACTATAATGTAAGTATAATATATGTGTACCTTCGCAAAGATGATAATCGAATCAAGTGAAACACTTTGTCCTTAAGACAGAATTCGTCCTCCCTATAATGCTTAGGACTTTTGGGCGTCTGCCTCCCAGGATAAGACGATCAACCCGCACTGTAAGAGCACTCCAAATAGTATGCACAGCAAACCACAGTGTGCAATGCTTTCACAGTAAGAAGAAAGAAGGAAGAAGACAAAGTGCAATAAAAAACGTACAAAAAAACCCATTTTTCACGACTTTATAGAAATCCCGTTAAAGGCCCGTTGAAAACACCATTTCCTGTTAAACGAACGCGTTCATCCGTTAATGGTCATAAGAAAATAAACTAGACTTGAATTTATCCCAAAATAATAATATCTTGTTGACCTAACCCAACCCGAACCGAGCTGGCTGGATGGATGGCGGCGGCGGCGCGCGTGTGTGGGTTAGCCCACCTAGGTGCATGGGTCCAACATCTCTCTCCCCCACAAAAATGGGGTGGCCCAATGGCCTAACTTCAAAGGCCAAACTTGGGCCTTATATACTATCCACAACACCTCCTATGTGTAGATGTAGGACTATTCATTCCTTCACCCAATTCACTCATTCAAAACAAAGTGGGTTCTAATGCTCACTTCCAACAATCCCCCATGTGAATGAGAATTGGCTGGATAACTATGCAAAACAATGCAGATAAATTGTAAAAGCAAATATTGAGAAGATCATGCATGGGAAAATGTAGCTTTTGGCTTTGAACCTTTCCTTGTAAACCGAACCCATTTTCCAGTAAACCGGACCCATTTTGGTTGAACCAAAATAAATTAAAAAATTAAACCAATTAAATTTTTTCTAAAATAATAATATCTTGTTGACCCAACTCAACCCGACCCGGCCGGCCGCACACGTGTGGGTTAGCCCACCTAGGTGCATAGGTCCAACATCTCTCTCCCCCACAAAAGTGGGGTGGCCCAAAGGTCTAACTTCAAAGGCCAAACTTGGCCTTATATACCATTCACAACATATCCTATGTGTGGATGTACGTGGGACTATTTATTTCTTCACCCAATTCACTCATTCAAAACAAAGTGGGTTCTAATGCCCACTTCCAACAATATCACATAAAATAACCATACTAAAATTACTATATCTACTTTTTTGTAAGGACCAAAGCATACTGATTGATACATATAGATTTTTTCATGCAAAAAATAGCATCTATTTTTGTTTTCTCCAATAGCGAGATAGACACCAAAAGACAATACTGAAAATAAAGACAACAAATGATTGAGGTCCATAATTTCTAGCACTAACTGTTAAGCATTTTCTCCAAGTTTAGGGGTAATATTTTGATGATGGATTAGAACCAATTCTAACCTGTCAAGCCAAAAAATGAGCCTGGCACTCAATTTATTGAAGTATGCAAGTCCAGTGATGGAAAGGTGGTTTTTAACATGAGATATGTGATATAGTTTCAACAAAAGAAAAAAAAAGCAAATCAATGTTCTTAACACTATGGACTTCCTAATAGGAAAAGCAAGATAACCAGTCACCTATCTTCGACAATCTCATGGATTGCACGATTCACTACATTCAAAAGAAGAGGTTATTTTCCTGTCACAAAGGCCATAAGCCAAACCATCGAGGCTTTCATTTAGTCTGTAAAATGCTCACCTTGTTGCTGATTGCTATGTATGTCTGATTGTGGTGCAATAACTGGACCGTGCAAGATTTTGCCATAATTAGAATTGCAAGATGCCTTAAATAGTGGCGCATGGTCGAAGGGACGCCTTTGTGAGTGACAACCTCCTGCAAGTTGGTGGACACTGTTTAGTAATTTCTTCATGCAAATTACAAAGATGCATCTACTATGACAAAGGGAAAATATCCGGAAATGCGCTAGGGAAAAAAACATGCAAAAACAGCCAAAGCAAAAAAATTCAAATTGACTCTTTTAAAAGAGTCTAAAAAGAAAAAGTAAAAGGTAAAAATCAAAATGGACATGATCTAAATAAGGTATATCTAACGCCTAAATTAGCTCTCCAATTTAAGCCTCCAATCCGTTACACTTCTTAGAAAGTCTGATTTGGGGGGAATAACCCCCATACGTGCAGATCGCCAATCCCATTATGGCTTCACTGCTATTCCATAATGATGCAGTCAATTAAGCACTAGTGAAACCACTAACTATGAAATACTTATGTACTAATTGCACTATTACCATCCCATACATGTAAATGACATATGTTTTGCCAAAAATATCCCACAAATTAAGCTCATGCATTGACTTATTTAATCAATTAAAAGGTAATGACAAAATTAATCAAATTTAGAATGGCTTATCAAAGAAAAACCAACCGTCAACATTCAAAATATGATTTTTTAAATTAAAAGGTACAAATAAAAATTGACTAACATGATTTCATACATATAATTTATGATGCTCATATATGCAGGTTTTCAATTATCATGTTTATTCTCTATTTAATTTCCATATATGGTGCTGACATTGGCTAATATTCTATATATAATTAAGCTATTTTTTGCTCCGCATATATATTTGCCCATTCTTCTCACTGATATATTTTCATTTTTGTGTTTTTTTTGTTACATCGCCTAATAAATACCTTAGTAATGGAATTAATAAATCAAAACTAGTAATTTATTCTGTCTTAATAAAGATCATGGGCTTATGAGAATAAACATGACATCTTATTTGAGCATGGGGGTTACTCATGCATTAATTTTTTAGGTTAATCCTTCACTAATTACCCAAAACACCTAAAATACTTAATTTCAAACGTAATATTAAAGTACAAACGGTAATCCTTAGTATTTACAACCTTCAAAAAATTTTAGTACCTACTACAACATAGGGAGCATTATTTACAATGCACTTGAAAGTGTGCGATAATTTCAAGGGAAATTTATATAATAAGGTCTGAAAAAAAATTTAAAAATGACATACTGTAGCAAATATTTGCAAAAGATGGTATCTGACAAGCCACGCAGGCGCCAGCGCGGCCGTTGGCGCCTGCGTGGCATTTATTTTTAAACTGACCCGAAAGGCATGCCTTTCGAAGAAATACTAAAGGCGTACCTTTCGTAGAAATACTAAAGGCGTCCAACGCCTTTCCCGCACTTCATCTTTTTTTTCACACAATAGAACCGACGCCTTTCGTTATAACTGAAAATCGACGCCTTCAATTATGTTTTTAGATTTCGGGCTCGGGCTCGGCCGCACCAAGCCCTAAAGATCGTGTTTTCTCTCCGGCGACTCGTCGGCTTTGCCTCCACCTCCCCGCGCTCGCCTCCGGCCACCGCCTAGGTGGCGACTCTACCACTTCCTCGCCCCGTGCTCCCCCCGGCCACCGTCCCCACGCTCGCCCCATCTCCACCTTCCTCGCCCCGCGCTCGCCCCGACTCCAGCGCCCTGCGCTCACCCCAGCCACCGTCCTTCCTCGGCCCGGCCACCGTCGCGCCTCGCCCCGACCAGCTCTGCCTCATCGCCACCGTCATGCCTCGCCCCGGCCATTGTCCCGGCCAGCTCCACCTCATCGCCACCGTCTCGGGTAGCGCCACGTCATCGACACCATCTCAGCCAGCTCCGCCTCCCCGTCCTCACCCCGGCCACCTCATCGCCCCATCGCGCGCGTCTTTATAGGTAATATATATTTTTAATATATGTTAGAAATACGTATGAATGTAGATGCATCGTATGAAATTAAGTATGTTATATTTGTGTAGTATTTGAAAGTGTTTCTTTCTTAAAAGTTTTGTGAGAAGAGATGGCGGGAGAAATGGTTCTGTTTGTCTTAATGTATGGTGGTAGAATTGATAGAGGTGAATACAAAGGCGTTGAAAGTGTAGGATTATTTATTAATAAGCCAAGTACTTACGAGGAACTAGAGATGCAAGTGTAAACAAGCTGGGATGGGACCAAAGATTGTGGAAAATTCGTATGAAGTACAAGATGCCTATTTATGGAGGAAGGACTACCGTAATACCAATTGATGATGACAATTCTATGCAACAAATGTTCTATTTTGCGCCTCATGTGCTTAGCTTCGAGCTATGCGTAGAAAAAGAGGCGCGCATGCCTAGGTTTGGAAATAATGGTGAAGGCGGAAGTAGGAGTGCTCGCAGAAATAGGTCGAGTGGACACTGTAGAGGAAGGCGTGTGGAAGATAATGAAGAAGATTTGTCTATATCACTAGCGTGCAACGAACCCCAAATTTCGCATAGTTTGAGGTAAGTTTATTTAAAATATATATTGAATACCATTAAACTTACGGTATCATGAATTGTTTATAATGTATAATGTAGGCACACATCTCATGCTCATGAAGCGATGAATATTGGCTTGGCACAAGTTGGTGAATTGTTTGGCACACAAACATCATTTGATAACCCTTATTTTTACACTGGTTCAAGTGGTATGCAAGAGGGAAATATGAATGATGATGAAGATGAAGGGGAGAATGAGGAAGAGGATGGGGAAAATGATGAGCAAATGCCGAATTCACCGGTTATTGATGTTGAAGATGTACGACGAGAGGATAGTGTGCAAGAGATGGTTGATAATGGGAGAGATGAATTGGTGGACATCGCAATTGCTACGGATAACTTGGATGATTTTGAGGAGGAGTTGCCATATGAGGAGGAGCCCCCATGGGCGTGACTAACCGATGAGGAAATAGATGGGGCAATTAATCGGGGTTTGCATGAGGAGACATATCATGAGGAAGCAAAATATGTGGGGCAAATATTCCCTAATAAAGATGAATTTGTACACGCATTGAGGGAGTTTTCAATAGCACATGATGTTCGATATAAAGTGTTGCGTACAAGTCCGACACAGTGCACAGCAAAATGTCAATACCCTGCCTGCCCATGGAGAGTACATGCATCATTGATGAAGGGGATGAATCATTTTAAAGTGAAAACGTATGATGGCGAACACACTTGTAGAAATGCTCAGCTAGACACTGGTCATAGACAATGTACTGCGACATTTGTTTGTCGGCATATATTACCCTCTATTAGAGCAGAAGTGGATATCCCACCAGTGGTTATTCAAGAGAGGATTAAGGAGACGTTTCACGTGGATATTTCATACACAAAAGCATGGAGGGCAAGGAATATGGCCATCAAAGCAGTGTATGGTGATTGGGTTGAGTCCTATCGATTGTTACCAATGTACTTGGAGGCAATAGTTAATGCCAATCCGGGAACCATTTGTAGGTTGGTGACGACCCCAATGGAAGATGCTATGTGTCGACGGTTTGAGAAGGCGTTTTGGGCATTTGGGCCATGTATTGAGGGTTTTAAACATTGTCTCCCAGCCATAAGTGTTGATGCTACTTTCCTATCTGGTAAGTATGGAGGAGCCCTTTTGGCGGCGACTGCTAACGACGGGCACAAGGGTTTGTTTCCTCTTGCATTTGGCCTTGTTTCAGGTGAGGATTACCCTAATTGGAGATGGTTCTTACGTATGTTGAAGGAGCATGTTGTCCTTGATAGGATCTGTATCACTATCATATCTGATCGACAGAAAGGGTTGCAAAAGGCTGTGCCAGAGGTGTTTCCGCATCCGCATTTTTGTCACCGATATTGTATGCGACACATAAAGGCAAACTATCATAAGAAGTTTAAAAATGATGTATTGACGAGGTTGATAGGGGAAGCTGCATCTGTGCTTACCATAGACGAGTTTGATGAGAAGATGAAACTTATCGGTGCAGAAAGTCCAGAAACAAAATGGCTACTCAGTGAGGAAGGTGGATTATCACCTCAATTGTGGTCTCTTGCTCACGATGGTTTTACAAGATTTGGAATGACCACAACAAATATGGCTGAAAGTCTAAACAGCGTGTTAAAAGGGGCTCGATCATTACCCGTGCAGGCCTTAGTGTTAGCCACATTCTACCGGAACGTCAAATTCTTTGTAAAGCGACATTCGGTCGGATTGGTCATGACAACCTCATACACCCCTACTATTGAGTGGAAGATTAAAGAACAAACGCGCCTTATTGGCAGCATGTTCGTTGACAAAATCAATTCTCACATGTATGAAGTGAGAACAATGCGTGGTAGAAAATATGTGGTAGATGACAGCGATCATACATGTTCTTGCAATTATCCTCAGGTATACAAACATCCATATCGTCATCTACTTGTTGTCCATTCGAAGCGAAGGCGACCCATCGGCGATTAAGTTGGATATTGGTATACATCTGATGCATATAGATCGGTGTATGCAGTCGAATTCTTTCCTCCTCCTGATCGACGATCTTGGGAGGAAAAGTCACCTATGTATGTGGTGAAGCCCCCAAGAGTGACTGTAATACCTAGAAATTTTGAGTTATTAAGGCGGGAATTCTTATGCAAGGTATGAAATTATTTCCCTAGTTGTTGAGGCTTAATTCCTGTAATTTGAGAATTAATTAGTGGGAGTATCTTTTGGGGACGTGATTAATCATGATAATCCTCAAATATTCTTGTGTCACAAAAATTTCCTAGCCAAGAGGGGACGAGCTGCCTTTTTGAATTGAGCGTCCAAATAGAATTAAAAACTGCCTTGAGCAGTTATGGAATTCAATTAGGGGATCATGGGCCTAATTAGTGGGGATCCTAACTGAATTGGAAACTGATTTGGGGGATCACGTCTGGTACAAGTGGGGGGTTTGTTTTGGTGATCACTCGTGACCCTTGGATTAGGAGAAGATTGATGGTAGAGATGTGTCCTAAGAAAATAGGACACTTAATATTTAAACTCACTAAAGGATGAGATGGCACTTTTCCTTGAGACCTTGTGAGACGTGCAAACCAGCAAAGGGAAGCCTTATCCATCCTCCTTTCAGCCTTCTACTGTGGTGGTAGTGCTTGGATCGCGAAAGCAAGAGAAGTGATTCGAAGGGGACAACTCGCGTAAAAGAAAAAAAAATCGGATTTTCGTCTTGCGAGGTAGGATGCTTTTCTTTTTCCTACAAATCCATGATTTTAATTCTGATGTTTCTTGAGGAATACGCTTCATGAGTGCTGATGGTTATGTCGATTTTAAAGTTGATTTGTTAATCTTGGTATTGTTCGATGTATTGGAACACCGGTTGGTATTATGAACATGTTGATTATTGAACCCGATCATACATAACTCAGACTCTTCTCATGCATGGCTCAATCAGGACACTTTAGCGTGAGTACTATCCAATAGATTTGTTATAAGTTGGTTTATTATGCATGCCGACTTGGACTCATAAAGTTGTCTGCTTTTCTAGTTTGACTATTAAGACCGGGTGGATGACCATCATAGGTCATATCGCAAATCCAAATTTTTGATCATATGCAGAGTGTAATTCTTAAAGTTGAAACTTTAGTGTCTTTGCCGGCTGGTATTTGTGAGATATAGTACTCCAAGTCGGCCTTGAGTCATCAGAGATCAGGTCTTGGAAAGGTTGTCTCATTCGGGTCATAATAGTCGAAATAGAGTAATTATACAAAAACTGTTTTGTTTAAGAGTAGATACAGGAAGATGATGCCTCTGTTATAAAAAAAAAAATTATTATGGGTAAGGGTTACTGGAGTTCGAAGGTCAGTATACTCCAAGGCGAGTCATGGGTCAGTAGGGACGTGTTCCGTTATAATTGTCCATTTGCAGGTTTCAAGCTTAAAATGAACGGGTAAGTACAAACTGTTTGGGAATAGTGATTTAGGTAGTAAATTAAATAATTACAGATACAATTGGGGTCTGTAAAATAATAAAGAAGGTGAGTTATGATGTTAGGAAGGTAATATTAAGCATTATGATATGATATCAGAAAGTGTGCCAGACAGAGTGTTAATAGAGTCTAGGCTTGTGACTAACACCCTCGACCTTATGCCGTCCTTCAGCCCATCCACAAAACGAAATCCCATACCTCGTAGAAAGTCTAGACTCATACCTCGATCGGAGTGCCGCAACATCTGGACCGCTTTATCTGGAGCCCTCAAACTCAGTCTAATACTGGAGACCTCGTAGAAAGTCTAGACTCATACCTCGATCGGAGTACCTCATACCTCGATCGGTCTTTTATCTTCTGTATTAGACTGAGTTTGAGGGCTCCGATACCACGCTGTCACGCCCCGAAATCCCATACCTCGATCGGAGTGCGGAAGCCAATCAATGATATACATTTGGAGGTAGAGATCCCGGGCGCGAGACTGAACAGTCGATTTCACCACCAATTACGATCATCTCAAAAGGATGTGTAATCGGTCATGCCCATAATCAGTGCAATACAAATACAAACATTAATGAATACCATGGAATGGAAATTTACTTAATAACACTGATAATAATCCATTTAAGAAAGTCAAATCAAATAAACCTATAAATCTATGGCACACAATTGTCATTAAATGTCATAAGCATCAAATAAGCAAAGCAAATAATATAAACTCTAAATCTTCACGGCTCCTGCGACCGCTTCACTACTGCAACTTCCTGATCTCAATTTCCATTTGCGCCTGCATCAGAGGATGCATGAGTATTTCATAGAAACACTCAGTAGGATGTAAAAACCCACTGAATTAGGACAAACAATATGAATAGGATAAGAATAACAAAGGTTTATGAAGATGCCGCAACATCTGGACTAAACCAAGGATTTATACACCTGAAAGGTTAGTCAATAATAATTCCAACCCGCAAGTAGGGAAAACAACAATAAGGCTCCTACTACACATATGAGTAAGGAGGGAATGATAATCATACTAAAAAGCTCCAGACATTAAAAGTGAAAGGAGTACAATTTCTGCTCGCTGAACCGATCACCCGCAAGTGACTATACCAGAACCACCCTAGGGGTCCTCTTTTTGGAACCCTGCCATGCGTCTAGGATGCTGGCCCCACCAGTGCTTACGGACACGATGGGCGGAGACTGAAGACCTTCCGTAATGTCAACAATCTAACGTACGTATGTTGCCTCTTTTTGGGCAGTGTGGAACCGCAGTACCACAAATATTAGTGACCCCGCAAGATCAAGCAATGGCATAATTTGAGCATACTATGAATCCACTTCCGGAGAGAGTCCCGCAAGACCTCTAGTGGAGGAATCAATCAAATAATCATGATGAATAATAATTCAAAGAAATAGAGGCCGCAACGCTCTAACCACATAAGGTATCAATCACCGGAATAGACTCTCATACGGAGTATAAGTAGAAACGTCACACAAAGAGAATAACACAATCCATACATACGTTCATGCTCAGCCCTAGATGGAAATTCATATAGGTCTTATTGAAATATATATAAATCAGAGACAAGGTGTTAATGAGTCCTAGATGATTTGGATTCCAAATGGAACCTCAAACCGACACAAACGCTTTATCTTCAAATACACGCTTACGGTTTTCTTAACATAGGTATTACCCATCTATCATATTAACCATAACCCAACCTTACTGTAATAATCATAAAGATATAGTCTAGTATTAGTTACTAGCACGTCATACCATCTTCATATCTTATTAAGTGGTTTTACTTAAGTACTTAGTATTTTCACTTAGATTCTGCTCACTGTCTTTTGCACAACAGTCCCCTTCCGGCGGCTCCCAGACACTGTACAGTTGAGGTTATCTTATGAAATTTTTACTGAGAATACCCTTGTGGGTCTAGTTTCTAACCCCACCGGTTTTATATTTTTCTGATATCATATGAATTAGTTATGAATTATTTACTGTCGACTGTCCGTGCAGAAACAGTTCTGGCCGAAATTGAAACACATGATTAAACTTTAATATTCTTATTCCGAACCACTTATAGATGATAATTTACTCATGATAGATGATAGTACTCCCCTCCTAGATTAATTACAGATCCTGAAATTAACTAGAATTACCAAAAGATTCCCTTTTATCATGTTTCTCCCCATATAACACAATCTTAGACCAAATATCTTTCAATTAAGTCGATTTAAGCAAAACGATCATTAAAGCATAAGACTCAATCATTAGACATCATAATCAAAGCAATATCAGAACTTTTATCTTCTGTAAAATTAATAAAGCATCCAACTTTGATCTGATTTACCATCTAGACATGAAGCATGAAGGCATATATGCATGTATCGCAATACACATGGAAAACAAGACATAAATCATTAATCCCGCAAGATTCAAAGCAATACTCCAAGGAAATCAGTAAGAACACTCATCATAAAATGTGAGAAAAGAATAAGAAGAGAGGGAAAAACCATCCTACACTTTATCACCAAAAGACGTCGCCTTTCTACGCGATGTTCGTCTCCTCCGCTTCCTTCAAAGCTTCCCGATCCAAGCTCTTGAGCAATTCCCACTAGAAGAGGTCTTCTAAGAGAGGGATGAACGTGGGAAGGAGAGGGGAAAGCCTCTGGACGTTCTAGGGTTTAGTTCTCAAAAGCACAAGCCTAGACTCTATGGGTTTATATAGAGTTTTTAGAAGATCTTTGCCCAATCAATTCTACCATATCTTGGGCACTTTCCACCAATGGGAGAGTCCCTAAATCACCCTAGGAACGTGCAATACAAGTCTAGTTAGGATATGGCATCTTTCCCAATCAAATCCGCCTCAAAATTAGGTTAGAATTCGCCAAACCGCAACTGGCGATCGATCGTGCAATACGGCGATCGATCGTCCTGCGCTGTTTACAAACTGCGCGATGGCGCCGATCGTAGCCGATCGATCGTGTTCCATAAGCCGATCGATCGTTTTTATTCAATTTCCCATATCTTTTTACTCCGAACTCCAAATCACACAAAATTGGTGTCGTTGGAAAGCTCTTCTCACCAACTTTAATTTAAACAAAGCACTACACGGTCAAATCAATCATTAAGAGGGTCAAATTTCAGTTTTAAGATACTTACTAATTTTTCGGATGTTACATCCTCCCCTCCTAAAAAGAACATTTCGTCCTCGAAATGCTGACTCTCAATCTTCAAAAAGGTATGGGTAGGATTTCCTCATTTCTCGTTCCGTTTCCCAAGTCATTTCCTCAGCCAACTGGTTTTGCCACAAAACTTTCACCAAAGGAATGGTCTTTCTTCTAAGTACTTGATCCTTTCGGTCCAATATCTTCACAGGTTTTACTGGAAATGTCAAATCTGCTTCTAACTCCATCGTTGTGAAATCCAAAACATGTGATGGGTCTGGCACATATTTCCTCAGCATAGAAATATGGAAAGTATTATGTACTTCATCCAACTGCGGCGGTAACGCCAACCGATATGCAACTAGCCCAACTCGTTCCAAAATTTCAAATGGTCCAACAAACCTCGGACTCAACTTTCCTTTCTTACCAAATCTCATAATTCCTTTTGAAGGTGATACTTTCAGAAATACATGGTCTCCTACTTGAAATTCTAACTCTCTTCGCCTGTTGTCAGCGTAATTCTTTTGGCGACTCTGAGCCGTTTGTAATCTCTGTCTGATCTGTCTTACCTTTTCTGCGCAGTATTGCACTAATTCTGATCTCAGCACTTGATTCTCTCCAACGTCTGTCCAACATGTAGGGGATCTACATGGTCTTCCATATAGTGCTTCAAATGGTGCCATTCCGATACTCGAATGATAACTATTATTATAAGCAAATTCTATCAACGGTAAATGATCATCCCAATTACCTTTCCAATCGATTGCACAGGCTCTAAGCATGTCTTCCAAAGTTTGAATCGTACGTTCTGATTGTCCATCACTCTGTGGATGAAATGCTGTACTAAAATTTAACTTGGTTCCCAACGCCTCTTGTATACTCTTCCATGTTCTCGATGTAAAACGAGGGTCTCGGTCAGACACAATAGATAACGGCGTACCGTGTAGTCTAACGATTTCTCTTATGTATAATTCTGCCAAGCTTTCCGGGTTTTGTTTCCATCTAATCGGAAGAAAGTGTGCTGACTTTGTGAGTCGATCTACTATAACCCAAATCGCATCTCGTTGTCTCTGAGTCTTTGCCAATGCCACAACAAAATCCATCGTCACATGCTCCCATTTCCACTGTGGAATCTCCAATGGTTGCAACATTCCCGCTGGTCTTTGATGTTCAGCTTTTACTTGTTGACAAGTCAAGCATCTAGATACAAACTTGCCAATATCTCTTTTCATCCCATTCCACCAAACTGTCCTCTTTAAATCTTGATACATCTTCGTCCCTCCAGGGTGGATGTTAAACTGAGAGTGATGTGCTTCACGCAGAATTTCCTGTCTTAATTCCATGTCTTTAGGTACTACCAATCTTCCTCGGAATCGAATACTTCCGTCTGCTCCTTTTTCAAAATCCGTCCTGTCCAATAATTTCTGTATCTGCGGGTTCTCCTTTTGCGCTTCAAGGATTTTATCAACCACCACTGATCTTATAGAAAGATTCCCAATGAATGATATCCTCCTTGAAGTCGGCCATTCCAAATGACATTCTCCCATTTTCTGCATCAGTTTCCACTCTTGTACTAACAAGTGAGCAACTATCCCAGTCTTTCTGCTTAATGCATCTGCTACCACATTCGCCTTGCCTGGATGGTAATGAATGGAAAAATCATAATCCTTCAAGTACTCTAACCACCTTCTCTGTCTCATATTCAGGTCCTTCTGGGAAAAGATATACTTCAAACTTTTGTGATCTGTGTATACTTCAAAAGTTTCTCCATACAAATAATGTCTCTAAATCTTTAAAGCAAAAACCACTGCTGCTAATTCCAAGTCGTGTGTTGGATAATTCTGCTCATGAATTTTCAGTTGTCTCGATGCATACGCCACAACATGTCCGTGCTGCATTAGTACACACCCGAGTCCACTCTTCGAAGCATCACTGTATATAACGAATCCTCCAGTTCCCGACGGTAAAGTCAAGATCGGTGCCGATGTTAATCTTTTCTTCAATTCCTTGAAACTTTTATCACATTCATCATTCCATATAAACTTCACTCCCTTTCTGGTCAATTTCATCATTGGCAAAGCTAGACTTGAAAATCCTTCAATGAATCTTCTATAGTAACCTGCCAATCCCAAGAAACTTCGAATCTCCGTCACATTCTTTGGTTGTTCCCATTTTAACACTGCCTCTACCTTCATTGGATCAACTGATACTCCATCTTCTGATATGACATGTCCAAGAAAATTCACCTTGTTCAACCAAAATTCACACTTATTCAGCTTAGCATATAATTGATTATCCTTCAATATCTGTAACACAAGAGTCAAGTGAGTTCTGTGTTCTTCCCAACTTGTTGAATATACCAAAATATCGTCTACGAAGACTATCACAATCCGGTCTAATAAGTCCACAAAAATTCTGTTCATCATGTCCATAAAAGCTGCTGGCGCATTAGTCAAACCAAAAGGCATTACCAGGAATTCGTAGTGTCCATACCTGGTCCTGAATGCTGTCTTGGATATATCCTCCTCCTTGATTCTTAACTGATGGTATCCCGATCTCAAATCAATTCTCGAAAATACTTTTGCTGATTGTAACTGATCAAACAAATCATCTATTCTAGGCAAAGGATATTTATTCTTCACCGTGACTTGGTTCAACATACGATAGTCAATACACAATCTCATCGATCCATCTTTCTTCTTTACAAATAATACTGGTGCGCCCCAAGGGGAAACACTAGGCCGAATGAACCTCTTATCCAACAACTCTTGCAACTGCACCTTCAATTCTTTCAACTCAGCCGGCGCCATTCTATATGGTGCTTTGGAAATAGGTGCTGTTCCCGGTACCAATTCAATCGTAAAATCAATTTCTCTCTTTGGTGGCAAACCAGGTAACTCATCAGGAAAGACTTCGGGAAAATCCCTCACTACCTCAATGTCCTCTACTCTCGGGGTAGGCATCTCAACAGGTGTCACATTAGCTAAATAGGCTCTACAACCTTTAGCCAACAATTTTTGAGCTTTAACAGCTGATATCAAACAATCTCCTTTTCTATCCCGGATTCCCTGAAACAATAGTTCTTTCTCTCCAGGAATTTTAAAATAAACTCTCTTTTTAGTACAATCCACTAGTGCATTATATTTTGATAACCAATCCATTCCCAAGATTACATCAAAATCACACATATCAATCAGCACAAGATTAGCAAGCAAAATTCTATCTTCTATCAGCACAGGAGAGTTTTCAATATATTCGGTTGCTATAACCGAATCTCCCATAGGAGTAGAAATCATCAAATCATCACTCAGTCTAGATAATGACTTATCTAGACTTAAAGCGAACACCGAAGAAATAAAAGATCGCGAAGCTCCCGGGTCTATTAACACTCTAGCAAAACGATTGAGGATAAGAAGAGTACCTTCAATAACCTCATCTGACCCACGCGCATCTTCTGATGATAGAGCAAAAATCCTCGCCTGAGTCTTCTTATTCATATCAGCCCCGGTCTTCTTTTCACGATTAGGGCAATTAGGAGAGATATGCCCAACCTCATTGCACACATAGCATCTTCGAGGATCCGTAGGGCACGGCTTCCCTCTATGCGAATCCTGTCCACAAATCCTGCAACGACCTCCATTCATGTTACCATTGTCATTGCCTCGAAATTGTTGACGTGGTGCACCGTTCATCCGCTTCTGTTGCTGCTGCCTTTGCTGCTTAAATGGTCGCTGATTCCCACGATTAACATTATTGTTAAAACGCTTCTCCCCAGAACGTTTCAGCTTACTCTCTTGAGCTTTGACCTGATTGGTTCTCCTCTCCAAGGTTCTTTTAAAATCATCCTCCAAAATAGAAGCTAGCTCGACCGCCTTTGCTACAGTCGTTGGTTGAGAAACTAATACCCTCGACCTTATGCCGTCCTTCAGCCCATCCACAAAACGTTGCGCTTTAATCAATTCATTAGGGCAAGCATTAGTAGCAAATCGTTGAAGTTGTTCAAACTTCGTCTCATACTGAAGCACAGTCATCGATCCTTGCACTAGCTCCAAGAATTCTTTCTCCTTGCGCCGCTGAATATGGGAAGGAAAGTACTTGATGTTGAACACCTCCTTAAATTCATCCCAAGAAATCTCCTGATTCGCAGTAAAATTATTGCGCTCAGCGGATTCCCACCAAAATACCGCCTCACCAACAAACAGGAAGGTAGCATAAATCACCCGATCAGCCTCAGGTACCTTCATACCCTTGAACAGCCGCTCCACTTCGACTAACCAACGCTCAGCCTTTTCTGGGTCATCCTCACCAGAAAACTGAGGTCCAGCCCTCTTAAATCGTTCGAGTGTTGGCGCCTTAGCATTATTATTACTACCCCCACCGTTTCGTAATTCAGCCGCCAATTGCCTAACCATATCAGACATATTCTGACTGGCTCCCTCATCCTGTGAAGGATTAGGATTCGCATTGGTTCGACGTCCATGATTTCCAGAGTTCACCATTCTCGCGTATCTACAGTCAAAGAAAGGAGATGAATTAGAAATCTTACATATAGCTTAATTTGTAATTCACCTCTCATTCCTTTGACTCCTAGCACCGCTCACGCAAGACACAAAACATGCATAAATAAAACAATCACAACGCAAGCATTAAAGCAAATAATTCTTTTATTCATTAATAAGAAGATTCCTACACTGGGATCCCTTATAAATCAGGGTCTTTATTACAAAAGATTTTTGAAACTAAAAACTATCCTAACTCTTTCTCCTAGCCATCCTTCCTACTCTCTTGCCTTCAGAGGTAATCATCCAGTATGTCTAAAGCTACCCAGGTTGGTGCAAGCCTCAAGTGCGTATGCCACAGAATTTCCCACATCGTCATGTATGGCCATCTGTAACCCAAAGATTTAAACATATGGTACAGAGCGTCAGACAATGCAGTATCATTCTTGGCCCGAACATAGACAGGGTGCCTTCTCACAATCTTGGCCTCTACCATCACAAATATAGAAGGAGATCCATCGTAAAATGCTATTTCAATCTCTTCTTGCTCATATCCTTCGATCTCCATTCCTGGCATGTAGTCTAAGTAAGGATCCCACTCTGGGTCGTCTATAGGCAAGGGTTCTACATCAGCCACTGGGTTCTGGACTTCCTCTATGTCAATCTGTAATGGGTCATCTTCGGTTCCACTCCCTATGTCTTTCTTTTTCCAGTCCTCAAGCCACTGCCTAACGGCTTCCTGCTTGTCTTTCTCATAGATCCTACCACTTCTTGTTCTAGCCATTTAAACCTACACAAGAAACGTCATCATTAGTCTTCTAATAATAAGGTTTCAGGTTCTATCTATGAATCTACTCTCACATAGTAAGTTCTTCTAGATACCCATATTCTTTCTATCAAGTTCGACTATTCCATTTCATAATTCAGCAATGTCCGTACTGTATTAGACTGAGTTTGAGGGCTCCGATACCACGCTGTCACGCCCCGAAATCCCATACCTCGATCGGAGTGCGGAAGCCAATCAATGATATACATTTGGAGGTAGAGATCCCGGGCGCGAGACCGAACAGTCGATTTCACCACCAATTACGATCATCTCAAAAGGATGTGTAATCGGTCATGCCCATAATCAGTGCAATACAAATACAAACATTAATGAATACTATGGAATGGAAATTTACTTAATAATACTGATAATAATCCATTTAAGAAAGTCAAATCAAATAAACCTATAAATCTATGGCACACAATTGCCATTAAATGTCATAAGCATCAAATAAGCAAAGCAAATAATATAAACTCTAAGTCTTCACGGCTCCTGCGACCGCTTCACTACTGCAGCTTCCTGATCTCAATTTCCATTTGCGCCTGCATCAGAGGATGCATGAGTATTTCATAGAAACACTCAGTAGGATGTAAAAACCCACTGAATTAGGACAAACAATATGAATAGGATAAGAATAACAAAGGTTTATGAATATGTCGCAACATCTGGACTGAACCAAGGATTTATGCACCTGAAAGGTTAGTCAATAATAATTCCAACCCGCAAGTAGGGAAAACAACAATACGGCTCCTACTACACATATGAGTAAGGAGGGAATGATAATCATACTAAAAAGCTCCAGACATTAAAAGTGAAAGGAGTACAATTTCTGCTCGCTGAACCGATCACCCGCAAGTGACTATACCAGAACCACCCTAGGGGTCCTCTTTTTGGAACCCTGCCATGCGTCTAGGATGCTGGCCCCACCAGTGCTTACGGACACGATGGGCGGAGACTGAAGACCTTCCGTAATGTCAACAATCTAACGTACGTATGTTGCCTCTTTTTGGGCAGTGTGGAACCGCAGTACCACAAATATTAGTGACCCCGCAAGATCAAGCAATGGCATAATTTGAGCATACTATGAATCCACTTCCGGAGAGAGTCCCGCAAGACCTCTAGTGGAGGAATCAATCAAATAATCATGATGAATAATAATTCAAAGAAATAGAGGCCGCAACACTCTAACCACATAAGGTATCAATCACCGGAATAGACTCTCATACGGAGTATAAGTAGAAACGTCACACAAAGAGAATAACACAATCCATACATACGTTCATGCTCAGCCCTAGATGGAAATTCATATAGGTCTTATTGAAATATATATAAATCAGAGACAAGGTGTTAATGAGTCCTAGATGATTTGGATTCCAAATGGAACCTCAAACCGACACAAACGCTTTATCTTCAAATACACGCTTACGGTTTTCTTAACATAGGTATTACCCATCTATCATATTAACCATAACCCAACCTTACTGTAATAATCATAAGGATATAGTCTAGTATTAGTTACTAGCACGTCATACCATCTTCACATCTTATTAAGTGGTTTTACTTAAGTACTTAGTATTTTCACTTAGATTCTGCTCACTGTCTTTTGCACAACAGTCCCCTTCCGGCGGATCCCAGACACTGTAAAGTTGAGGTTATCTTATGAAATTTTTACTTAGAATACCCTTGTGGGTCTAGTTTCTAACCCCACCGGTTTTATATTTTTCTGATATCATATGAATTAGTTATGAATTATTTACTGTCGACTGTCCGTGCAAAAACAGTTCTGGCCGAAAGTGAAACACATGATTAAACTTTAATATTCTTATTCCGAACCACTTATAGATGATAATTTACTCATGATAGATGATAGTACTCCCCTCCTAGATTAATTACAGATCCTGAAATTAACTAGAATTACCAAAAGATTCCCTTTTATCATGTTTCTCCCCATATAACACAATCTTAGACCAAATATCTTTCAATTAAGTCGATTTAAGCAAAACGATCATTAAAGCATAAGACTCAATCATTAGACATCATAATCAAAGCAATATCAGAACTTTTATCTTCTGTAAAATTAATAAAGCATCCAACTTTGATCTGATTTACCATCTAGACATGAAGCATGAAGGCATATATGCATGTATCGCAATACACATGAAAAACAAGACATAAATCATTAATCCCGCAAGATTCAAAGCAATACTCCAAGGAAATCAGTAAGAACACTCATCATAAAATGTGAGAAAAGAATAAGAAGAGAGGGAAAAACCATCCTACACTTTATCACCAAAAGACGTCGCCTTTCTACGCGATGTTCGTCTCCTCCGCTTCCTTCAAAGCTTCCCGATCCAAGCTCTTGAGCAATTCCCACTAGAAGAGGTCTTCTAAGAGAGGGATGAACGTGGGAAGGAGAGGGGAAAGCCTCTGGACGTTCTAGGGTTTAGTTTTCAAAAGCACAAGCCTAGACTCTATGGGTTTATATAGAGTTTTTAGAAGATCTTTGCCCAATCAATTCTACCATATCTTGGGCACTTTCCACCAATGGGAGAGTCCCTAAATCACCCTAGGAACGTGCAATACAAGTCTAGTTAGGATATGGCATCTTTCCCAATCAAATCCGCCTCAAAATTAAGTTAGAATTCGCCAAACCGCAACTGGCGATCGATCGTGCAATACGGCGATCGATCGTCCTGCGCTGTTTACAAACTGCGCGATGGCGCCGATCGAAGCCGATCGATCGTGTTCCATAAGCCGATCGATCGTTTTCAGCGCGATCGATCGTTTTTATTCAATTTCCCATATCTTTTTACTCCGAACTCCAAATCACACAAAATTGGTGTCGTTGGAAAGCTATTCTCACCAACTTTAATTTAAACAAAGCACCACACGGTCAAATCAATCATTAAGAGGGTCAAATTTCAGTTTTAAGATACTTACTAATTTTTCGGATGTTACAGGTCAGTAGGGACGTGTTCCGTTATAATTGTCCATTTGCAGGTTTCAAGCTTAAAATGAACGGGTAAGTACAAACTGTTTGGGAATAGTGATTTAGGTAGTAAATTAAATAATTACAGATACAATTGGGGTCTGTAAAATAATAAAGAAGGTGAGTTATGATGTTAGGAAGGTAATATTAAGCATTATGATATGTAATTATTAGTAGTTAATCAAATCGGATTAGGTGTATTACTCTCGGCTAGAACTGGTTCTGGGCCGACGAGCTGTACTGAAAAACTAATAACTAATTATAGAAAATTCATAAAAATATGCCGTCAAAACTGTTAGAAACTAGAGAGAGAGGGCTATCTGTTATCAAAATTTCAGAACATGATAAATAGTGTAAAGATCGTAGTAATCGTGGAATTTGAGTTGTTGTATACATAACAGTACACTGTCTTGATGAATTAATGCACTATTATCTATTAAGACTATAAGACCTGATTAAGATATCACTTAATAACGTTATACTGTACTGTAGGATTGGTTGTCAATAAATACAGTAATGGTAATTCAAGAAAAGGTTGACTTAGAGTCAAGTTCTTCCTTGATGGTGCGGTACACTTCGTGTCTCGAGTCTCATAAACTAGTTTTGGGTCCATGAGGTTCTTGGATAGGGTCTAACTTCTTGAGCCCTACCATCTTGTTGGTTGTGGCTTATTAATCATGGTGTCGTTTGATTCTGGGAATGATCTTAACTAAAGTTATGCATGGTGAAGATGTTAATTAGTCATGTCGGACAAGCCTCAGTTTCGAGTCAACCGAAGATTGAATATTTGAAAATTCCTTGATTACTCCTACGTGAGTCAATCCACAGTGAGAAATTGGGAAATTCAGTGTATACACTCTTAGAGTCTTTTTCTAAAGATTATGGTCCGGGTCTCTAGATGAGAGAACCCCTTTGTTAATTTAAGATTGAACCAATAGATTGTTTCTCTACTAAGAGTTTGATTAACACTCTTAGATTGGAATCATAGTATGCTCACGAGCCATTGCTAGATCTTGCAAGATCTCAGATTATATATGAACCTCTGTAGTTCAGCCGATGACGGTAACGTGTACGCTTTAGACTGTATGACATTACGGAAGGTCTGCAGTCTCAGCCCATTGTGCCCGTAAGCACCGATAGGGCCAGCATCCCTAGACGCATGGCTGGGTTCCTCTGTAGAACCTCTAGGATATTCTGGTAATTGATGTCCATAGGGGAAGTGGACTGAACAGAGAGCAGAAATTGATATCTCTGATACTCTATATGTTTGGAGTCAGTATTCATTACTATTTCCTCCCGACGCACTGTATGTTTGGGATCTGAGTTAATGTTTATTTATTCTTGACCGTTTATGGTCTTTGATGATGATTATGATTCAGGAGAGGCAACTCCATATTTGCTTATCTCGACATTGATAAATGTGTCTTTAATTCTTGTTACCCTAATATCAGTATTCCTATTGTTATTTTTATTTTGTGGATTTTTCTTGGCTCCTACTGGGTATTTCTTCCGAAATACTCATGCATCTCTCGATGCAGGACTCAAAGTGGAAAAGAACTAGCAAGGTTCGTGTGATGGAGCCCGATGGTGGAAAGTTGTTAGAAGCAGATTTATTTCATGTTTTAATTTCGTATTTTGCAGAACTAATCAGCCTGTGTGCTGAATTGCATTTATGTTTGATGGATTATGTTAGTTGAATTATTGTAATAGCGAAGTTTTATTATTAAAGATTTTTTTTTTGTAAACGGGCGTTGGTTAAGCATTCTGGAATGAAGACGTGGTGTGATCGAGTATTCGGTCGCGTTCCGGGTTTCAGCCTCATGAGCTTAATTGAATTAGTCCTTCCGCGCTTTATTCGAGGTTTTGAAATTCGGGGCGTGACAGTGACATGAAAACTCGGTCATCCACGCACTAGGAGAATACGTAATGCGATGGATAGTGCGGGCATGATGACAGATGGTCGATCGCACTACCATTGTTGGAAATGTAACCAACTTGGACATAATAGGCGTCACTGCCAAAACACACCTTCAGCAGATTGGTACATGTTCTTACAATGGTCTTTATATTTAAAGTAGGTTGGTTTATACATTCTTTGAAGTTACAATTAATTGTTGGTTTCTTTGTAGATATTATGGACCCAGGACCGATTGATCCCTCCGTCCTCACAGAGCAGAGCTCGCACAGATCCGATGGCATATGGAACAGAGAGGTATGCGCATAATCATTATCTCCTTAGTTTTGGATATTGCAGAAATTTAACTATTTTTTTATTTCTATTTACTTTTCATGTGTATAGGATCCCGGGTGCATTGAATGCACCGAGCATTGGCAAAACGTGCGCCATTTGGTAGTTGATCCGCGCATGTTGCCGTACATAGAGATGGCAGGTTTTGGCCACTTTACACAGTTACAGTATATCAGGATTGATAGGGCTCTCATCACTGCCCTAGTTGAGAGATGGCAGAGGGAGACGCAAACATTTCACTTGCATTTTAACTAATGTATTTTTCATCTTCTTTATGCTAGGTGGAATGCTAAAAAGAAAAAAACTGTAAATCCTCACAGTGTCCTCTTGATTTATAGATCTGAACTAGACTATCAGCGATCCGGCCATGTATTAGTCATTCTTAATGTACATGTTATGAATATAACGAATGTAAATAGAAGTGACACGAATATTATTTTCATATGTTGTGTAGGTAACATGGCAGCCATATTATGATGATGTGTTAGCTCAGTTACCTGGAGTATGTACGGATGGAGCGCATGTGTGGCTATCTAGGACGCCACTTATATGTGTAGACATCGTGGAGATGCATGTTCCAGATCGGGTTATGTTGCAGTTCGAATTTGAGCAGATTTTTCCCCCTCTTGGTGTGGAGTTCATTGAACGATCATCGCGTCGAGGCCGAGGGAGTTTTGATTGGAGGTCGCATCATGCGGCCTATATTACTAGATGGGATGACCGGACGACCACTCTCGTTCAAGGGGAGCCTGCAATGATGGAGCGAGATGCAGATAATGCATACATGAGATGGTACTTCACGATTATGAGGAGACTTATCATGCCACCTGTGCATGAGGCGGAGATGTTATATCAACCGAGGGGTGACACTGAGCGGGCGTTGGTAAGTGTCTCCGACTTCATATTTGATTTAATTCACCATTGTATGAG
This sequence comes from Houttuynia cordata, assembly GCA_039654745.1. NCBI lineage: Eukaryota > Viridiplantae > Streptophyta > Magnoliopsida > Piperales > Saururaceae > Houttuynia > Houttuynia cordata. The sequence goes on along the minus strand of CM077502.1, from coordinate 5,329,501 downwards.
TAGATAACATATATTATTGTTCCTTTGTAACTTACTTGTGTGAGACAAGTGCACGCTCAGTCTCATAGTGCTTTGGCACTCCGTGCTCTACGTCAGGCACCTTCTTCTTCAGATGCTATACCTGACGTTGAGCCTCAGGAAATTCCAGTTCGAGCACAAGGACGAGGTAGGAATAGGTTGAGAAGAATTGATTAAACACTTATAATTTTATAAGTATATTTGTACTACTTTGTATAATTTTATAATTGTTTAATTTTGTGTAATATGTTTGTATATGTTTTGTGATGTTTGTGGATGTATTATCATGTTTTGAAAAATTGTAGATTTTATCCGGAGGAGGATGTTGGTAGAGGAGATGTAGTTGAGAGGCGTTGGTTCCATTGTACGAAAAAAAAAGAAGCTTAAGTGCCGGAAAGGCGTCGGTTGAACCGACGCCTTTTGTATTTCTACGAAGGGCGTCGGTTCAAACGACGCCTTTCGGGTCAGTTTAAAAAAAAATGCCACGCAGGCTATAAATTTCCCTAATTTTAATATTCCAAGTTTCATCATGATAATAGCGATAATTAAATACGAATTACTTTTAAGCAAAGCAAGTACTTAAGACATTTAATCGAAAACCAAGGTTAAACTATGACCATTTGGGACCAAAAATTAAAACTTTGCTTAGCTGTATTAAGAGTAGTAAATAGATTTTCTTTTTTGCTTTTTTCTATTACACAGCCCAATAAATACCTTAGTAGATATAAATAGAAAATAACAATTTATTTTATATGTATAAAGGTCATCAGCATATTGGCATATAGCATATTAGATAAAATTAATATTTATTTATAATAAACATAAACATGACATCTAATTAGTGTATGGGGTTACCTAATGTATTTTTTAGGTTAATCCATCACTAATTAACCCAAAAATCATAAAATATTTAATTCTAAATGTAATTACTACAATAGTACTCATGGTAATTTTTAATATTTACAACCTTAAAAGTTGTGTGGTACCTACCAAACATTTTAAAGTGTGCGATAAGTTTAATGCTCAAAGTTTAACCATGATAATATAAATAATTAAATATAAATTATTTGTAAGAAAAGCATGTAATTAAGATATTTGATTGAAAACTATGGGTAAACCGCATTCATTGTTTTTCAAAATTTTAAACTTTGCTTGACTATTTTAAAAACTAACATAGAATTTTTTTTATGATTTTATATTACATCGTCAAATAAATACCTTACTAGTAAAATTAATAAATCAAAATAATAATTCATTCTTTATTAATAAATATCATTAGCATATAAGAATATAAGATCATGAGCTCCTCCTTGTAAAATTAAATCCTGCATTATTCTTGTCATAAACAAAACAACAGTCTGCGAAAATAATAGGAACTAGGTCCATTGCGAAAATAAGAGGAAACAACTTTCGTATTTATTTCCAAAAACATGTTCAGATTAATATTCATTGCCTAAGGAACATGTGGAGGGCGAGGATGATGCGCTGAAAAGGTCGGAGCTTTGGTCAAGTAGCGGTGGTGGTTGGAGGGAGAGCCGAGTGAGACAACGGTGGGGGTGGGCAATGGTGGAGGAAGGGTAAAAATCAAAAATAGGAGTGCAAAATGTGCTAGTCTGGTCCATTCCCTATTTTCTGCTGTGGGCTCCAAAGTTGATAAATTACTTAATTTGCAAATGAGGTCACTATTATTCGGTTGGACGAAGGGAGTATCTAATTTGCACACTTGCAGTAAGCAAGGGGTGGCAAAATGTCCCATCCTCTATGAAATATCATTTTTATCCATTAATAAATCAATTAATTTAATTACAGTGAACACTTAGGGTCTGTTTGGTACCCCTTACTTACTGCAAGTGTCGGAAAACTGGATTTTAGAGAAGAATTAGATGGGAAGAATTATGGTATTTGGTTAGAAAGAAGCAGCTTTTAGAGAAGAATTTAGGGCCCGGTGACGTGTTTTGTAAATAAATATGAAACGTAGGGACACATAATAAGAAAAAATGCGTTTTCAATTATGAAAATGCATTTTTTCTTATTATATGTCCATGTCTTATTTACAAAATTACAAAAAAAATATCATTGAAAAAAGTCAATGAAGTGAAAAATCAAATCTTTTAGGGGAGTTTTTCGTGGAGAAGCTGGATTCTTCTAAAATCCAGGTATATAGCTGCTGCCAAACGGGCCTTAATCACGGTCTTAATAAAAGTAGGTAAATGGAGTATATACTTTGTTTATGAAATATCAGTTCAAAGCATGGTTTTCAAAATCGGACCGGACCGGCCGGTTCGACTGCGATTGACCAGAACCGGCCGGGAAACCAGTTCCGTTCATCCGGTTCAACGAACCGGGCGGTTTTTTTCAAACCGGCCAATTTTCTCGAACCAGTGAACCGGACCGGACTGGTCCGGATTATTAGATATATTTTTTTGAGCCTGAGAGCCCCCCTCACACTCACAAGGCTTAACCACTTGAGCCACGCTTATTTTGATGTTAATGTCATATAAAAAATATATTTATCATATATTTACTACTCCTCTCACCTAAACCGGGTCACACCGGTTTGACTTTGACCCCGGTCTGGAAGAAGCTGGGATTATTTTCATGGATTACTTTCTGTTAATCTGGTGGCTTTATAAGTTGGTTGGTTAATTTTTGTTTACCAAATCGCCTGTGTGTAGTCACTACAATATTAAGATTAGTTCTATTTCAATGATACTACTCTGTTAATCTGGTGACTGTTTCCCTACCATGTTAAAACTTTTCTTTATTTTTTCAGTTGGTTTTGGATGGATTAATTTTAGTCATATAGCGAGATGATCTTGGTGATCTCATCTTTTCATTCTTCTGACTTAGAATTCCTAGCTCTTCTTCTTTGCAAATCATATCTTCTTTTCAGTATTGGATGGTAATATTTGGTTTCCGACAAAAGAGGATATCCTTATTAACCATGTAGTTGGGCTTCTTTTTTGTGCAACTCTGCAGCACTTGGAGGGTGCTAAGCTTGGCGGTGCTAATCTTCTTGGAGCTATAAGATAATGGGATCCTCCAGCACATGCAACAATTGGACAGAAATGTAAAGCTGGTAATGCGGAGTTAACTTAATTTGTGTGCACGTATCAACAAAGTGTGTATACTTCCTTCAGTTTCAGTTATTGGAGTACTTTTCAAGAATGCGGTTTCCTGCAAGCATATTACAGTGAAAGGCAGTTCAGGCTTACGGTGAAATTGTGGATTGTCCAATTTACAGGAGTAGAGTCATTCGCAGTTTTTTTATGTAATCAATGTTCTAGTTAATTGATTTTATTTATGGGTAGCAACTTTGAAGACCAAAGTACTTTTCACATTCAACCAATGGAATGCCTTGTCAAACCAGTTTCTTAGATCTCGACGTTTCTATCAAAAAAAGAAAAAAGAAAAAATCTGAGTTTCCGTGCTCGAAATTATCTTAACAGTGGATAACCAATTTCGAAGGGATTTGATTGGTTATTTTTTGTGTTACACACCGAGTGCAAAGATATTTTGTATCAATTGTAAGTTTTGAAAAATGTATATAATGATTTATGTTGGTGCCATATATCTCATGAGGCCAAGCACGGATGGTTGATTTGGATGGAAAAGATGGGAGGCATTATCAAATTAAATAGAACATGAGTCCCCTTTTATATTTGCCGGTGTATATGCATATATAGATGTCTGCGGGAGTGGTCAGAGGTATTACTGCATTGACATTATAAAATCGAGATGAACTATGCAATAATGTATGTTAGAAGAGGGTTCCCCTTGCCGCCACCTATCTCCTCATTATAATATACATAGTAGCTAGCTTTAAAGGTGCAGCAGAATATGCATGGATGTTTTCCAATTAACTACAGAGCTAGCTTTGAGTTCTCTTTAACACATCTTTTTCATTTGCACCACTTTTCCCCTCATCTGCAATGTCCTGCAGATAATATAAACCATCCATATACATTACATACCCCCTTCACTTTATTTCCAGCTTTGCTAGCTTTTCATGAACCCTAGAATACTACTCAACAAATATAATCCCTCAAACTCATATCCACCCCTCATGTATTGAAGAAGGGCAAAGAGAGTGAATCCCAACTCCCAAGAAATCCCTGGTCTGTCCCCTATCTTGATCATTTCTCTGGCCACTGCGGTCTGACCGGACCGGCCATCAATCTGGTTCAATGGCCAGTCCGGTTTTGAAAACCTTGGTCCAAAGACGTCACAAGGACCTTTCCCATACAAAGTACTAGAGAAGACCGAAGCATGCTGATATATACATTGACATTTTTATGAAAAAAAAACATACATTTTGTTTTCTCCAATAGCAAGATAGACATTAAAAGACTATACTTCAAAAAGAAAAAACACCAAATGATCGAAACCCATAATTTCTTGCACTGACTGTTAAGCGTTTCTCCAAGTTTATGGCTAATATTTTCAGAGCCATGGCGCTCAATTTATTGAAGTATGCAATGTCAGTGATGGAACGGTAGTCTATAGCATGACATGTATTCCCTCCAGCTTAAAATAACTGCCACATCCTAACGGACGGAGAGAGTATGATAGTTTCAACGAAAAAGTCGGTTCAAAGTTTTTAACATTGTGTACTTCCTAATGGTAAAGCATGAGCAAAGTCAGCCCTTGTAAACGATAGACCCTTATTTTTTCAAATGCAAACAGGCTTCATTGGAAAGTCGCAATATGCTTCTGTTACTTCTTATGTTGGAGCTTGCACTGGGTCGGGTTTTGGCCAACCTGTCCCCAGAACCATTACATATCCAATTTTTTCGACTCGGAACTGCCCCGTTACCAACAAGAACCAGCCCGCCCGGCTGATCAAGCCTTTCTTCTTCTTCTTCTTCTTTCTTCTTTCTTCTTTTCTTATACTATCTAGCGAACTCATTATTCACCAAAGAGCTTCATTTTCTTGGTCAATATGGCCTGTTCCGCGTATAAACCCGACCCAAGTCACATCCCTACTTGGAGGGAGTATGCCTTAAACCTACATGAACGGAGAATGCTTTTCTGAACTGGACATGGAGATCTTAACAGGGCCAAGCTTGATGGGCCTTGTCCTCAAGGAGCTGGGCCTTAAAAAGAAGAAAATACGGTGGGCCCACTCATCCGACTCATGGGCCACCACAAAAATGACAGGTTTCTCCCAAAGGCCTAAACCACGCTTCCACTTTCTCTCTCCAAAGCGGCCTTGCTCCTCCTCCCATGGCGGCCAAAGCCCCGCAGAACCCCAAGCACAGCAAGAAGAGGAAGAGGCTGCCCTCCAACCACAATGAAGCCGGAGGCGAGAAGCCCTTCCCAAAGAAAGCCAAGTCCTTTCCCACAACCAAATCCTCCAAAGGCAATCCAAAGCCTGGCAAGGCCGCCGGAGGAAAACCTGCTGCTTCTCAGCAGCAGCCCAAATCTAAGAAAGAAATCCGGCTGGCAGCCAAGGTATGCGTAGCCTCTTTTGGTTATTGGCCTGTGTCTTACTGAATGGGGACTTTATAATGAAGAGAGCTTGTTTTAGTTTGTTTGAGGTGAAAAGATTGGATTTTTGGGTTTGGTAGTATCGAAATTGAATTGGGACTTGAAGGATGGGAGCTTTGATGCGTTGGAAGTTGTTCTCTTCGCTTTAGTGGCTGAAGAGTTACAATGGGTTTTTGAGAATTTGTGCTTTTCTAGAATGTATCGTTTCAGTTGTGGTTGTAGCTTTAAAAATGAATGCGGTATTGTATAGCAACTCCTATTTGTCAGCTAAATGTGATTGATTTTGCGCTGGGCTTGATGTGATGTAGGAATTGGCGGAGGCGAGGAAGAAGAAGAGGAAGCCACATTACTCTATGCAACAGGTTAACCTGTTACGCTTTAAAAGTTTCATGTTCTGTTCGGACTATTAATGGCTCTTTACTCTAATCAAGTGCTCATTTTATTGTATGTCTGTGGCACTCGAATCCTTGGTATGATCTACTGAAAGTTTGGCAATGCTAACCCCTTTGAACTCATAGTTGGGATCTGAATACTTTTGCATTTCACTTATTTGGGTTATTTGTTGGATCAACATATAGAAACAAGATCAATTTGGTTTTTTTAATAATCAAATTTTTATTGTAAATTAAAAGGAACTTGCTCTATTATGGGAAAAGATGAGACGCCGCAATATTGCAAAGGAAGACAGATCAAAGTACGCTATTATGTCTTTTACTGCGATTTTAAAGCTACAGTATTTCTGGATACATGTTCTTATAAGCAATTTTTTTGTGGTGCTACCTGGTTAGTTTGTGAACTGTTTTGTTTTAACACCTCTTGAAGGTTGACAAGTGAAGCTCTACTCAAAATGAAGGGGAAACTTAATGAAATTGCTGGAGATCATGTTTCTTCACGGGTTCTACAGGCAAGTTTCGTTGAGCTTGTGGATCATGTATTATTTACTATTCTTGTACTTGATAGAAAGGAGGCACTGAACAGTTTGGATTAAAACACATTTCATTCCTAACTTATAGTTCTCTTACTTTTTTACATTGCATTCTGTTTGTATCAACAGACATGTGTGAAATACTGTTCCCAGCCCGAAAGAGATACTGTCTTTGAAGAACTTAGACCGCATTTTCTCACTCTTGCTTGTAATGCATATGCTGTTCATCTTGTTAAGAAGATGTTGGATAATGGTATGTTCTATCAAGCTATGTGCCTTGAGTAGAAGATGAAATTGCTTAAATCTCTCTCATTATTTCCTTGATTCCTTTGTAGCAAGTAAAAAGCAGTTGGAAGGCTTCATCTCAGACCTTCATGGTCATGTTGCTTCTCTTCTTCGCCATATGGTTGGATCAGTTGGTATGTCATAAAATATTGCTTTATCCTCATGTTTTGGATCAAATAGAACTTTGTCAAAATCATCTTGCAAAAGTAAACTCTTGTTGCATATTTTGTCATCTTACAGTTGTTGAGCATGCATTCCAGTTGGGAAATGGATCTCAAAGACGAGGGCTTTTGTTAGAATTATATTCTACAGAGCTTCAACTGTTTAAGAGTTTGACTAATATGGAGGAGGAAAGGTAGAATTTCAACTTTGTTTTTTGCGTTTATTTGTAATTTATATATGTCTTTGCGGATTAATTGTTCTTCCTCTCTTTCTTAGAGTGGTAGATGTAATAACGAAACTCGGGCTAAATAAATCATCAGTTTCACAACATATGGCCTCTGTCATTCAACCAGTCCTGGAAAAAGGCATTGTGGACCATTCTATTATTCATAGCCTGTTGATGGAGTATCTAACAATTGCGGATAGGGTAACTATATATTACCTGGTTATTTTATTCTTGATTTCTGTATTTGTATTTTTTTTGTCATTCTTTTCTCTTCTGATAGTTTTTCTTTTGATCCAAAGACATCTGCCATGGAATTGCTTAAACAAATATCAGGTCCACTTCTTGTCCGAATGATACATACAAGAAATGGATCGAAGCTTGGGATACTCTGTGTTAAGCATGGAAGTGCAAAGGTCTGTTGCAATCAGTGCAGGAACATATTGAGAATATCGTTTTATAGTGTATACTTCATTCTCTACTTATATGAACCAATATGGTGCAGGAAAGAAAGAAAATCATCAAGGGCATGAAAGGGCACGTAGGAAAGATAGTCCATGATCAATATGGAAGCCTTGTAAGCATCCCCTTCAAACACTACTCTGTCATTTCTTCTATTTATTTCTCGTTTTGTTGAAAAGAAGCAATGTGCAATGTACACTGAGCACCAATCCCTTGTGGGTGGGCACAAGCTCTCTAATCAGCCATGTAAAGTGCACATTGCATGAATTTTTTATTTTTCACCTTGTGTTTGCCGTTTACTTCTTGCATAGCTTCCTCTAATACTGTCTTTTAGTTGTTTTTCATAACTTGTATGCAATGTGTTCAGGTCCTTGTCAGCATTCTTTCTGTTGTCGACGACACAAAACTCATAACTAAGGTTAGTTCCATAATGATGTTCTGTGAGAATCTTGACTTTTAAGATGTGGTTATTCATAGCAAGCTCACATTAAGTGTTTTATTCAGGTTATTGTTCGTGAGCTGCAGGCAATTCTTAAGGAGCTTTGCTTGGACAAGGTAATAGTTTTCTTATTGAAGTTCCTGAAAATGACTGCAAATAGCTAACTATCTAATTAGAAGCTCAGTTCAGGTAGGCAATTGGGAAGCTGTTCATTGCTAACATTGTGACTTGGGTCAAACATGAGATATGTGAACAGCATATAGCAATATTACTCCAATTTGGTTGATAGTTTATCCAGTTGACTAAGTCGTTTGGAGCCCATCAGCAAGAGAACAATCTATTTAAGAATGCTTCAGCGGTTTTATGCCTCTACTTATTAATTAATGGGTTTCTCTTACATTGGTAACTATCAGAATGCAAGGCGTCCATTGTTACAGCTACTTCATCCAAATTCCACACGTTATTTCAGCCCAGATGATCTGTCTTCTCTCAATGCGACAGTTCCTTCTCTCTATGCCAAGGTGATTATACAGAAAGTTGGATTCTTGCACCCATTCTGAGAGTTTATGAAAGATTGGGCTACTTCATATTTGCTAGATCTTATTCAACTTTCAGGATGAAGCACCAGAATCTGTTGCAAATGGGAAATCAGAGGTGGAAATGAATGGAACTGAAAGTGTTGATTTGGTAGATGAGAAGAATAAAGAAGAGAACGAGGAGTTTGCACATTCAATGGATGGAGGGAAGAAGGACCCTTCTGTACGAAGATATGAACTGCTGGTGGACAGCGGGCTTGCGGAGGTTTGTCATGTTTTCCTGTTTTTGTTCTTAGTCTGGCCTCTGATTAGAACAGTGCTTACTTGTCATTTTTCCTTTGAATTTTCTTTGCTTTCTTTTAAAAAAAAAATTGTAAAGTATTTAGCACCATGTACTAACTTCAGCTTGACTAGTTTAGCTAATGTTACCATATGCTAAGTGAGTTTTGTTCTTTATGTAGGGTCTCATTGATGTATGTATTGAAAATGCTGATGAATTACTTCGATCAAATTTTGGCAGAGAAGTTGTGTATGAGGTATATCTGTGCCTGTTGTTCCAGTTTCACAGTTCCTCAAGAGATTAAGCCTGAATTTGATTGTTAATTATCATCATTCTTCTTTATGGAAGGTTGCCACCGGAGGGGCTGGCAGTTTTCTTCAGCAAACTTTAAGCGATAAATTGGGTACATTATATCAAACTGTAGCTTCTTTAGCCGCCCGACCAAAGGATGAGGAGTCCAATGAGGAGCATCTATTTGGAAACTTCCATTCTAGCAGGACAATCAGAAAACTGATATTGGACTGCCCTCCATTTGCTGTTAGTCTATGGAAGTTGGCTTTGCAAGGAAAATGTTATATGTGGGCTCAAGGTCACAGGTTAGTGGTTCATTTCCTTCATACAGTCAGGCACCAAATTTATGAAAGAATCGATTGGATTGAGTGTTTACTTGGTAATTTTTGTTGCTGCTGCAGTTGTAAGGTGGTTGCCGCATACTTGGAATCATCTGATTTGGAGGTTAAAAAGTTGTCAAAGAAGGAATTGAAATCTTTAATTGATAGTGGGATTCTAAAAGTCCCTGCAACCAAGAAATAACCAAATGCAGGCTTGAGATGCATAATCTGTCAACGGAAATATGTTAAAAATGTTGCTTTGTTGGATATGAAGCTGCCTTGCCATACATCACTCTTAACGAACTTTGGCAATTGATATCAGCTAATATGCACATGTAACATATAAGTTTTGCTCTGTTGTTTTGTTGGCTTGATGCTGTTGAGATGTTTCTCAATCGTACTTGTAGCTCATACTTCTAGATATCAGTTTTGGCAATTATCATGTAAATTATTTTTCATCACCATCTATGTCCTGTGCCAGCTGTATGGGGTCAACCACAGGGATTATTTGACTTATGTTAAGATTGAAGTGATGACAGTAGCATAGTAGCATTTTTATTTTTAGTTTAGTTTTTGGAGAAATGGACTCCAAAGCAACCCTCTAAAGGGGGATAACGAAGTGAAATTTAACATCGAAAATGTCTCTCCTTGCCAAACAAAAAAGAGTGAATTCAGGATCAGGTAGGCTTCGAACATAAATTTAGGAATCAAGTGGCTGCTTAATTGGTATATTTGTATTTTATCATATTTTTGTAACAACATAAAATCGATTATATGATAATGTAGGATCGTTGCACTGTACTACCCAAATCCTATGTTTTTTGTATCCTTTAATTTATGCTATGATTTACACTCTCTGCCTGGTCAGTCTCTCCAAAAAAAACATCATTATTGACTCATTCGGTGATGATAATGCGCTCAGCGGAAAACTTGTATATTTATTTTTAACAAATACCTACATTTTTATAAGAAAAAGTTAACAAGCGCCAGTGCTCATGGGCTTTGGCAAGCATTGTGAACGTCGGATCAAGATCCGATGGTGCTCATGAATCCAGTAGGCGGGTGGGTGAATCAACCTGCCTACCCCTTCTTGTACAAGCTCATCATAAACTCAGTAAGAGAGATGAAACAAGGATTAAGCATCGCATCCCCAAGTGGCCCGAGAAGCTGTCGTTATGTGTCCCCTTCTCGACATGACCTGAGTCAACTACTCTGGTGCAAAAAATTGACAAGGTGGTCGATGCAGATGCTAATTCAGCATCCCAAAAGGTCCCCATTTGGTAACGACGTGCAATGGAGCCATCAATTTCTCCTCAGGTGGGGACTGGATAGGAGCAAGGAAAGCCCATGAATAGCCGTTGGTAGGGTTTGTTAACTGACCTTAAGAGGGGGCTAATGCCAAAAACTTTGGTCACATCATTAAAGTATAACAGATATGGTTTCAAATAAGGAAAAGTTTAAATGAGATCGTCTTATTTTTACATCATTAAAGTATAACCGATGTTTTCAAATAAGAAAAAATTTAAATGAGACTAGCCTCATTTGGAGTTATATGAGCCCAGTTCAAGTCATAGCGATTGGATTGGATTGACAACTGATGGCGCTCTAGATAAGAATGTCTGCCCTATGAAGGAGCACCGTAATGGAACCATCACCTCAATGGCCGGAAAAAACACTCTTTCTGTTCCATATTAATGGTCCTAAATGAATGGATTTTAGAACACTCCATCTGTTCCATATTTACAGTCCTATTTGGTTTTTAAAAATGAGCTAGAATCCAAACATTTTGAAAAAACGAATAGGACTATTAATACGGAACGTAGAGAGTACAAGCAATCAACAGATGGATCTTGGATCCCATACATAAACATAGAAACTGCCAACATGTCTCAACCAAAATACTTAAATATGCTCAAGTTCTCTGAAACGTTTTTGAACATACAACGCAGGAAAAAACGGAAACAGAAACGATAAGTCCCAGTTGATTACGTCTTAAATAGAAACAGCTCCAAACAGTACTAAAGAAAGTTAGTTTTCTTTTTTTCTTTGAAATAAATTTCAGTGTGAGACCGAAATTCAGGCAAACTTGAGAATTGATGTGGTCCTCTGAATGAAAGGATCATCCAGAGCTCAGTGAGCCTAGAGGGACCAGTTCATCTGATGGGATGATGACTCATGGCCCCTAGACTGTCCAGGATCCATGTACTGCCTGCCTACATGCTGAGGTAACTCCCGCGCGGCAGAGAATTGAGAACTAGAGGATTCCTGAACTTGACTGCCACCACCTCCATGTTCTTTGAAACCCCATGCATTGCTCATGAATTGGTTTGGAACATGCGTATGAGACATGATTTGAGAAGCATGGGTCCTGCCGTCGTTCATCAAGTTGTTCAAACCTGAGCCTCGACTTCTAGGATCCCACTGTTGATTTGACAGAAGAGAGAGAGCACAGCCAGAGCCAGAAACCCCTGCAAAAGCTTCGCCTGCCGGAATTTCTGCACCAGGAAAAATGGTCCCCGCCGACGAGCCTTGTAGGTAAGTTTGAGCAGCATGGCTGACAATGCTTGAATTGGAAACGTCATAACCTCCTTGAAACAAATTGGGCAGATATTTCCCCGTGGATGTGAGTTGACTACTTGCTCCGTGTTCAGTGATTCGAAAGGGCGGCCACATATCCCTTGCCGGAAGCCTTGAGAACGAGAAGTCCAGAAATCTCCCAACCTTGCTTGTGTCATCTGGCAATGAAGTGTGAAATATTTCACAAAAGAAACAATAGAACAGAAATGAAATAAGCATGCAAAGTAAAGCTACTGCCTGCTGCAGGTAATCTGACCATGGAAAGATGAGCCCATGCGTCCATAGCGTGGTGCTACTAAAGAGCCTGGAGGTGGTTTCCTTCGCCGCTCATTATGGCCTGCCAGACGCCTGCGACAACTTCGTTTACCTTGATCAAACTCAGGAAGTTGATGAAACCTGATCAGAAATCATTTATTCATTACAGCAAAGCCCCACGCACATAAGAAAAATGTCGAATGATTCTGACCTACATGCCTCCAAGATTTTTGCTCACAGCCATACATTCCATTGTAAAAGCAGATTCCTTTAAACATACCACAGTGGTCCAATCAAATGTACATGCTGCCTCAATCCATTGAATAAAGAAGAAACGAATAAAAAGGTTAACCTAGAATAATATGAAACAAATACATGATCTGCCTGACAACTCAGCTTCATAAGGGTATATATTAAACATAGAACAAAAGAAAAAACAGAGTAGATCAAACAACAATGGCACACAGTAACTATAACTTGATCAACTAGACATAAACAAAAATTGCATACCCAACAGAATATATGAGAACTTCAAGCTCAATAATTTATGGGTATCAAGCCTGTTGAGTTCTGTTGGTTTATCCTCCTCTCCTCCTCTTATTATGTCCACGTGCTAAGCTTTGCTGGGTGCATGCACGTGCGGGGGAGTGTTGAGTTGAGTTCAATATAAAAAATGACCATTTATTACTAGCTCGAGCTTTTTGGGAAACTTGGTTATCTTACAAAGCCCTTCGATTTAGAGTTAAAAGGCCCTTCGATTTCCAATTCAATTTAAATTACAAAAACTTAGGATTCCCAGAAAGCCCAAAAAACACCATGTTTGGCCTTAAAAGAACACTATTTAAATTGGTTGGTTCAAATAAGAATGCCCATACTCAAAATCTGAAACAAGAGCGATTAAGGAAACTTATTTTTTTGTAAAGGATCAATTAGGAAAACTGATATAGCAGACAGTAGGCTACCTCAAAAGTCAAAAGAACAAGCGAAATTCTTTTACGGTGTACGCTAGATTTAACTGGAAAAGCATTAATCTATCAGCGCTCACACTTAGTGGGACCCGAGATATTTAGGATATTTTCTGTCGCCATATGCAGTCAATGTCAACTTGCTTCCCTAACCATACAATTATTGGCAACAAAAATCATGACTACAAATGACTTCATCTTTTTTGATAAAATTAATGTTGCCACACCAAGTTCAGAATTGATTGTGTATGTTCTGGTGGTGATCATGATGACAAACTATTAAAAATACTGTAGCAAAAACTGTCCGACAGTAATACTTATGTCTTTGAAGATTTTGTAAGAAAGAGAGAAAATCTTGCTTTTTTTGTGAGGTTTCACTATCTTGCATATCTAAACATAAGAAGAAACACTGCATTGGAACTATTACACAAGAATCATATCATATAAGCTAAATAGAACCAGTATTCGAAAGAAGACTAAAAATCAGACAATGAGTCATTTTCACTCAATACAACATTCAGGCATCTTTTTTTTAATAAAGACATTCAGGCATCTAAAAACAGGACAAACCTATTGTTCTAAGGGAAAACATTTAGTTGCACAAGTATCAACCTCATTTGCAGCAAAAAATATAACTCCAGAAGACTAATATATATTGCAAATCTAAGTGAGAAGTGAAACCAATATCATTTTCCATCGGAAAGCCGTTGAACCCAAATACTCAATTGCAGCTCAAGCTATCAGCACTCCACTCCAATGATAAGAGATACAGTATACTTAAATATGCACAACTTCTTTTAGACAGAAAAGACCATTTTCAAGTAAAAGCAGAGAAATGGCCAGAAATGCATTAGGCCTTTATGGAAAAGGAAAACTGAAACACTCAAGGAGCACTGGAGCTCATTTCTATAATTGCCAGAACAAAAAGGACGCCCAAACTCCAATGACCATAACCAAATTTAGAAGCTGTCCTGAAATCCAAGCAAACCCAAGAAACCAACAAAGAAGATAGATAGCATCTCTCCAATCAATGATAATACATCACATAAGCCCCCAAACCAAACACCTGATGGCCATACCTAAATTAGGCAAAAAAAGAGATAAAGTTTCCAAAATCAAGAAGCTAGAACACCAAAAGGAAGCTAAAAGCTAGAACACCAACCTGCTACACTGCTGGCAAAACCTCTGCTCCAGCCCAGCCACAATCACCATGGGAAACTTGGAGTGCATCCCACAGACCTTGTGCCTGCAGTAATAGGCCTTGGCCCCAGTCAAATCCACCTGGCACCCTTCAACCTGGCACCTGGGAGGCTGGCTTCCCTGTGTAGCCCCTCTTGCCTTCTTTCCAGAAGTAGCCAACACCTCAGCAGCAGAAGAAGAACCAGCAGAGGCAGAAACAGAGGAAGATGAAGCAGTTCCACCTCCACCCACATCCTCAAAGTAGATTTTCTGGCCAAATTTCAGGCAATTGAGGGAGTCACCTGACCCAGAAGCTGCCCCTAGAGAGGTAGAGCCCATTTCTCATCCCAGCTTCCTCCTCTGGGACTCCATGCATGGGGTTTTCAGGCCGCTCATGGCTCGGGGAAGAGCAGGCAGAGCTCCAATAAGTATACCGGAGAAAAAAGGTAAATGGGTCTTGTTTGCTATGATTCTCTGGTCTTTATGATGGCTCTTAAAGCCGACACCTGCTCTTTGGGCCATGCCAGCTTAATGGTCATAGTACTCTGAGAAGCTGTCACTGCTCACTCTCCTCACAGAAGAGAGAGAAACACAAAGAGTAGTACTGTAGTAGTTCTTATCACACGAGCTCATCTTGGAAAGCAAGCGTGTTCTTGTTTCTTCTTTACCAAAAGGCCTTCTCGCAAGTCGCAAGTTGCAATGCTTTAGCGTTCATTGCCTTTTGGAGTTGAAAATGGCGAGGGGAGGAGCAGTTCTTGCTAGTTTTTTGGGGGAGGTTGAGTTTAGAAAACAGAGAAAGTGATTGCTAGTTTAATGTTTTATCTTGTTATAGATTGTTGGGACTCTGTGAGAAGAAAGGCCGTCGGTTAAAAAGAAAAGAAAGGTGGTGAAAAACTGGAAAGGATCTCTAGGATTTTGAGGTCTGGATTCAGTCTGGGGGAGTCTGGATTTTGATGTACACGTGTTTTTTCTTGTGTTGTTGTTGGAAACTGCTGTCCAAAATATAGCCACCCAATCTCTAGGTTCGGTGGGAAGTGTGTGTTTGCATAGATGTATGCCCCCCTGCCATGTCTGTGTGTTTTCCCAATGATGGGTTTCTTTTGTTTTCTTCTTGGCTGATGGGAAAGCAGTCAAAGACCACTGAGGAGGGATGGGCTCATAAGATTTTTGGTTTTTTTTTTTCAAGAGAAAATAGAAGATTAGAAGGTAGTGTGGGACTTTATCCAGTGGAAGAGTTTGACACTACGGAGTTTGAGCTCATGTTTTGCTGCTTGTAAAACATAAAAAAACTAATTCAGAAGGAAAAATTAACAATGTAAAGATACAAAATTTTATGGTTGGGTTTGAATATTCTTCAGCAAAAAAGGAAGGAAAATTGGAAAGGAAGTTTGTGTTTGACACTTGCAAATTTGGGTTAATGTCTTAAACTAAACATGGCGAAACTGAATTGATTAAACTAAAGACAAGAATAAAATAGATGAAGAGGGTGAAGTTTGGTGGGTAGCTTATTTATTTATTTATATACTTATTATTTAATTCTTGCTTAGTAGGCAAGTTGGAATTGAAGCCGCAACTTTTGCATTAAAAACTTCAGCATGCATGTGTTTAACAAGATAAAAACATGAGGAGGACAGGAGAAAGAAGTGAATTGTTAGAAGAGTACAAAAGAAAGAATAGCAAAAGTGGCAATGAGTTCTTTCTTCGTTCTAAAAAAGGAACTATAAAGAAGAACAGATTATTAAGGCCACATGGGTGCCTTCCAGTAGTACCTTTCATTGAAAACATTGATACTCATTATTTATAGTAGGCAAGAGGGAAAGGAAATTGATTTTGAAACTTAACAATGGCACATAACCGCCATACTTTCTTTTTTTACCAAAAAAAAGGGGGGAAAATGCTAGGGCTCACGTAAACTTCTCACGTATTTTCTCTCACATGATGTGGCACTGACACAATTCACGCCAGCTGATCACCACCCTTCCTTTTTACCTTCACTGGCGGTCCCAGCGATGGAATCTTATATCGGCCGATATATCGATATCGACATCAACCGATAAAATGATACGCTGTAATTTTAATTTCGATTTTTTTAAAATATCGTCAATATATCGGTTTCGGCTTATCTAAATTAGTATCACTCATTTTAAAAATTATACTGTGAAAATACATAATAAAAATTAGTTTTAGACGACCAATATTTTTTTACATAATATCTCCGATATTTTATCTCTTCGGTCGACCGATATCCTTTTCAGTTTTCACTAGTCTACCAACGCCCGTCATAGTCAGATGCTGCCTAGCGCTGAGCCTCGACCTTCCCCACCCTTTTCCATCTAGTTCCGCCCTGACCCATTGCAACAATGAGGCAAGCTTCGTGCCAGAGTCAAGAACTTAAAGCGCCCTTTGTTGAGCAAGTCAAAGAAGCCCCTGCTCTGTCGTGTCAAGGATGGGCGGCTCCACTTCTGCCCTTTATGTTCTTCAGTAGCCCTCGGGGAAAGGCCGAACCCCTATATGTCATGAAGGAGGGTTAGTGGCGACTTCGTTTCAAGGCTGCCCAAGTCATCTTCTAAAAAAATGATTTATCTTTCGGCCACTGCCTCAGCGTCAGGTCTCTCAGGTGGCCAGCGCCATGCTGGAGTTAGCAGGGGAGATCGTAGAATGCATAAAAAAAACTCACTTTTTGGCTCGTGTCATCGACATCCCAAAAGCCCGCTGGGATGTTCAACGGAAAGCCAAAGCATCACCAATGATCGGCAGATTAGGGCAAAGGGAAGGTGTCTATGGAAGGGAGAAATTATTATGTAGACGCATAAGGGGATAGTTATACTCATCACCAATAGGCGATGGACACGACTTCTCTGCTTGTCATGATGCCACAAATGATCTACAAATTGGAAATCGTGTCCATCATCCATTGGTGATGAGCATGACTATTACCTTTGCGCCGCGTACCTAATAATTTATATGAATCTTGAGATGGTACATGAAGAAGAAACGAGAAGGGTAGTTTTTAGGGTCCTTCAGAGGGGGGGGGGTGACGTGGTCAGACAGATTTTACTGACCACATCAGCATGTGATGTTGGCCGTGATTATCTCGTCTGCGGAATAGCACTACTCAAAAAAAGTTAACAAAGCTCCATGCTTCCTGGCATCTTGGTACTTCTTTAAAAATCTGTAAGGGCTGCCTTAAGCTCCACACAATCTTTGAAATATGGATAAAATTTTTTATTATTCCGAATGTAAGATGGCATGTGCTCGAGTGGAACCATGGTGGAGATTCTAGCATGGAACCATTGCTCTAACGTGGTGAACACCTTATACACATACTGATGTATGGTCTCTTCTGAGTGGGAAAATTCATGCCCCAACTTACGAACAGATGTACCGTGACCCATGAGTTGACAAAATATCATGAGTTGTTCTTCAACAGATGCGCCTCGACTATCTTCCAGACCGGATGCTCTAGCCTGTCTATATAATTCAACGAACATCTGTTTGTTCATACGACAGACATCCCTGCACATTCGATCATTCATAACAGTATATAACATGTCATTTACCAACTCCTCTCCCCTGTGGCGATGTGGGTGAACAACATTACGAGATGGAGGATTTGATAAATATTCCATAGCAATGACACACTGATTAACTATTACAGCATCCTCATCGTCGTCGCCAAAATACTTCCACCTCTAGAAAGTGAGAATAATGAAATGAACATACTGCTGATAGACAAATAATAAATGTTAATACTGCTGAAATTAAGATGAATGCTTTGCTTACCATAGGGTCCATGGGTTCCCTAACCAGGAAGTATCAAAAGATACTCGTGTAATCAAATGTACTTCGGGTGTCTATCATCAATGCAATTACACGATAGCCTCCATTACCGTGGTCGGCGGAGGAAAGGTAGAAGACATATAAGTAAGCAACGAGATGCACCTAGAAGATGTATATATAAGCACTCCCGGACTCACATGCAAACAGTACGAGAGAAGGCAATACTAACATGGAGAAAATCATTCACCACACACTCATGGCCTACATATAGGTCAGAGGAGTCACATGCATACAGTATGATAAAGGACAATAATCACATGGAGAATAGTAGGCAGGATAAAAAAAAAATAGTTCACCCCACACGAAGTTCACAAATGCATAAAGTGGATAACATCTTATACAATAGTCATAAAATCACAAGTTTCTTGAAATCAATAGTGATGCACGCATCTAGATGGGCGGTGTCTTCCCATTCCACAGGTTCTTCAACCACTGCTCAGCAAAATATTCATCATCTTCTAGGTGCAGCCACAGCTGTCTATTAGTCTCAGTCGAGAATAATGTTATTGCAAAACTGTACATTGGGTTAGAGGGGTCATATCCAGGGAGGCGGCATAGTAAACGAAAACATCTGTTGATTTCATCAGTCTGTGCTTGCTTATCTGCGAGCTTCGCCTCAGACAGCATACGATCGTGCTTCTCGGCAAGCGCATTTCTTGCCATCATAGCGTCAGACAGCGACTGGAAGCCGGTAAATATTTCAGAAGAGGAGTAAGTCTTCCTCTTCGAAGTCTTACGCTGGGCACCAGGGGTAGGAGGGGTAGGCCTGAGGGGATCACTGGTGGCGTGTGGAGGCATCTGTAGGGGAGTTTGGGAAGCGGGAGAGTAGGCATTCGGAGGCTCCTACAAACCAGAACATAAATAATGTTATTATCACAAAAAATGTAAGACATATACAAATACATATCGATGACACGATACAAGCGAATGATGGTTTCACAGTATCGAGGGTTCATGTTTATGCACCTGAGATAGGTTGCAAGTAGGACGCACTGAGGGACCAGGGCCGATTGGGCTTGCTTGGATATCACTATCAAGGAGGTTAGAGAATGAACGAGGGTATGTGTTATCTGCCATATCCTCTCCCAAGTACTGATCAAATTCATTGGGATGCATCCTAGGGTGATCCTCATCGGTACCGTGTGAACTATCCGGTGGCAGCTGTGCACTGGGGGGCACCAGATTTTTTGGCCGTCCATGATAAGCCTGACTTCCAGTAGCATGGTTGCCATCGAATATTATCGATAATAGACCCTCCATCTCTCTCGAGTATCCCCAAGACTTCAATCTCATGGTCTTCGGGTGTCTTTGTGGTAGAAGGAGATGAGAGTTAGATTGGAAGGAAACATCCTGTATTTGAGTTTCCAAGAAATTCAAAATTACGGTTACGGAATAAAATATCAGACGATACGCACCTGTCTAAAAATCTTCTAAAAATCAGGATTTCCGGAGGTATATGTTTGTGTTGCTTCGTTATACCCACAACCAGTGTAATTTGACATCCACTTCCATGCATTGTAGAGGTACCTAGTCTTGTCATAGTGACTGCGTATTTTTTCTTCATTCACAATTATACCCTTCTTCGCCAACTCTTAGCTTACATAGTCGTATCCTCCGAGTTGAAGACCCTTACCCTTACGAAATCCCGCCATAAGTGCTTTGGCATACGATGCGATAAATGCATAGTGCTCTTCCTTGTTCCACTCAACCTGTTTGACATACTTTGATTTCTTGGCTGGGCTTGCCATCTATACCACACAAGAAGAAGCATATGAGAAGAGAAATGTTGACGTAATCGAGTACTCGATTTATGTGTCTACCGTCTACCTGATTACTCATTCTTGAGCCAGCTACGTCGTATAAGCGCGATAACCACATGGAAATCGAGTAATCGAGTAACGGGGTAGACAGAAGACACAGATCGAGTAATCGAGTACTCGATATATCCATGTACCGTGTACCCGATTACTCGATCGTCATACACCTCACGATAACCACATAAATAATCGATTAATCGGGTACACGGTAGACACATATATCGAGTAATCGAGTAATCGAGTAATCGGGTATACGGAAGACACAGATCGAGTAATCGAGTACATGATATATCCATGTACCGTGGACCCGATTACTCGATCATCATACACCTCACGATAACCGCATGGAAATCGAATAATCGAGTAATCGGGTACACGATAGACACATATATCGAGTAATCGAGTCCTTGATTAGTCGATTTATGTGTGTACCGTGACCCCGATTACCAGATCTCGAGCCACGGATGATGTTCGAGTAATCGGGTACACAGTACATGGATCTATCGAGTGCTCTATTACTCGAATACTCGATTCCCCCGGTGGCTTATTGGGAGACAGTCCGATCAGCTCGAAAAGAAGAAGTAATGATTAATAAATAAGGAGATCGTGTAAGAGGTGAAAACAGAAGAAAATAAAAACTGTTAAAATTGGCCAAAAATAAGCATATCGACCGAAAATCGTTAAACGAAGAGGCAATACATATGCATTCACCCGCATCATATTCATTCGTCTAATCGTCAACGAATATGCATCCTTTATATATTTTTTTAGAGCTTCAGTAATATCCAATTAGCTCACACATATGCTCATTCAGAGTACATGTTATGGGATAAATTACAGGGAGAAAGGCATACGGCATCAACAGATTCAAATTCAAAATTCAAACAACCAGGGCCGTGTGCTTACCGGCACGTCAATGAAAAGGGACGGTCTTCGACGACGGTGCGGTGGCAGGAGTTGCAAGAGGGAGGGGAAAATGGTTTATTGGGGGGTGGGGGAGTCATGTGAGAGACGGTCGGAGGAAGATGGTCGAGGACGGGAGTGATGGCGGCTGGGATGAGAGTGAGCGATAAAAGGAAGGAGAAAGGAAAAAAAACTAAAAACGAGAGGGAGGGTCAGCCCGTGATTTTTCGTCAGGCTGATTCTCCCGAGTGAGAATCAGCCTTTCAGGGGTGAATGATGAAAATTTATCACCTTTCACCGTCAGGACCCACTATTCACCCTTTCAGCTAAACAAACACAAATCAGGTGATAGGTAAAAATTTTCACTTATCACCGTCACCGACCATTTTTCACCTTTTCAGCTTCCAAACACTTTTCATCCTAAAAGTTGAAAATTTTCACCTTTCAGGGCTGAAATATTGATTTTTCACCTTTCCAAACACACCCAAAAGCTTACTCTATCGAGAGAGTTCAGTGGAAAGCAATAAGCTTCTCCTTTTTCAAGTGTCCTCTGTAGACATGAGAGTTTTTATCTACTACTGGAGAATGGATGTAAATTCTAGAATAATTCTGACCTAGAAGTTGGTGCTAATGATGTCCTTACAACTATGCACCATTAACGACTGCTGATCTCAATTTTAACCAGACATTTCCTTCTTACAATCATAAGACACCTTCAATGTCTTTCCTTAAATGTGGACCCTCAAATGAGCTACTTCATCATTCTAAATTGAAAAGATTACCTTTGCTGGACCCTTATGAGACCTTGCTGCTCAGAAGATGGAATCTGAATCATCTCATGTCCATACTCCACAACAAGGGAATCTCTAGAACTCATGATAACTTAGCTACCGCTATCAAATTTAAACACAATATAATATGTACCAATAGAATTATATTGGGTAGAATGCCATATGACCATCTTTTAAGATGTGGATCTTTTGTGAAACCTAATTGAGACCCATGCGCAAAAACATAAATTAAAGTTGCCGTCAAATAGTATAGAATTGAATGTTTTAATATGAACAATATAAGATAACCAAGTTTCTCAAAAGCTCGAGCTGTTTGGAAACAGAAATCCTTATTATATTTTTATATTCTAACATTGATATATGCAAAATATACACATTTTTATATGCCTTTCTACTTATATGTTAGTCGTATTTTTAGTTAAAATAAGGATAATTACTGGTTATTAGTGTTAAGTCAATAATTAGGAGTTTGGTAATTAAATGCGTTTAATTGAGTTATTTAGATACATTAATTGGTTTTAATATATTTATATTTTATTATACGTCTAATTACGATTTAATTTTATTTATGCACGTTTTCAGGTTTCAAAAGCAAATGCACGTCAAACAGCTTCTGTGAAGAGATCAAAGATCTGTCGGATGAGATCGCGTCAACGGGTTTTAACCCAATGAAAAGAAAAAAAAAGAACAAAACCAATCAGAACCGGTTCAGCGGGTTGGTTTGGTCTGGAACAAAAATGAAAGCAACCCGAGCCTGATGGCTCGGGCGTCTATTTCGATCGACAGAGAAAACAGAGCATCCGAGCGGAAGCTCTGCTCGACGACGGCGAACGGTAGGCGGCCAAGGCGATGGATCAGGGCAGTCGATGGTGGAAAAGACGGTGGAGGTGAGCTCACTGCGGTCAAATCAAGCGATGACGGCAGACCTGAGCTTGGTGAAGATGGGTACTGGACAGAGGAGAGCTTGAGCGCCTCGATCGGTGACGGAGAAGACGGGACTTGAGATGGGCGACGATGGGTCACGGTGGTGAGGTGACGATGACCGGTAAGCAATCGACAGAGAGGAGGAACGGCAAAGGAAGGCCGATTGCGTCTCAATTTGGAAAATTCCTGGAAGTGGCTCGAAACAAGCTAAAAATGGAAGCTTGGCTCAGAATTGAAGGATCAATGTGTAATCTTGATGCGGGATTTGGAATCCAAAATTAGAACTTTCAGATAACTTGGGTTTGCTCACAATTGGCAGATATGAGAGATTGATCGATTCGGATTTGGTTCAATTTGGTTGTAGCTTGTTTGGGATCTGGTGGTGTTGAGAATGGAACGTCGCTGAGTTGGCCGGCGTCAAGAAGGAAAGCTGCTACACTAAGAGGGGGCGCTGGTCTATAAGAGAAGAGGAGTCGAGTCTGTTCTGGGGGAGGACTGTTTGGTGGAAGCTGGATATGTCGAGAGGCAGAGAAGGGTTCGAGGAGGCCGGAAGGTGGCGGCTGCTCTGTTCTAAAGGCTGTTGTGTTCAAGGGGGTGTTCTGTCTGTGGAAGAAGGGGGCAACTCTGCTTTTCTGGGCGTTGTTCCGGTTGTGCAGAATAGGAGAAGGAGTGGAGAGGATTGTTTTGTGGGAGGCGGCTCTATTCTGGCCGGCGGGTAAGAGGAGTTGACTGCTGCAAGGAGGGGGATCTGTTGGCTGGGACAGAACAGTGTTGCAGACGAAGTGCTGGTTTTTCTGCTCGAGAGAGAGAGAGAGCCATAACGGTTGATTTGAGAACGGAGAAAAGAGTCTGATTTGCGCATACCTGTTTTTGTCGACAGTCTAGACGGGGGAGATTTATTTTGGCCGGAATTGGGTGTCTGATTGCTCGAGAGAGGAGTAGCACTGCTGAGGGCTGTGGGAAGGAGAGATCACATAAAAGGTACTGTTTGGCTCGAGAGAACTGAGCAGGACTGAATTGCTGGGACAAAACTGTTGAGAGACAAAACTGTCGAGGGAGTTCAGAGATAGGAGAGTTTTGCTTTGGGCTGAGAAGGGGACTATTCTGTTCTATTCGAGAGAAAGATCAGAACGGCTGAGGCGTGCAGTCGAGAGACTGTTGCAGAAGGTGGAGGATAGAGCAAAGCAAGACGGGATTGCAGACGAACTGAAACAGAAAACAGGCTTATTCTTTCTTTGATAGTTTGTTTAGTTAATTTCTGTGTTTTAAGATTAGATGAACATCTGATTGCTTAATTAGAAAATAAAAATTAAAACTTTTCATTTCATTGTTGCTTGTTACGTACTCTTAGAATTAGGTTGAATATCTTACTAAGTCTCTGAGGGATCGACCTCGTAGCCATTATTCTGCATTAGATTCGTGCGCTTGCGAGTATTATATTAAAATTTACATCAAGTTTTTGGCACCGTTGCCAGGGACTACGTAGGATAATTTACCAAATTCTTAGAGTAGTTTAGTTTTAGTTTAATTTACTTTAATTTTTGTTGCTTATTAGTGTTTTGCCTTTTTTGTAGGACTAAGAGAAAATGCGGAGTTCTCGCCAACGTTGGAAGGGCCACCCCTTCCCCTCGTTTGCATTCTTTTACCTTCTCTTTTAGTTTTTCTAGGTGCTTGGTATTTTTATATTTCTTTCTGTGACTGCATGTTTGTGTTAGTTGCGATTTTAGGATTGTTATAGGTATTTAATTTTTAGTGGTATTAATTAGTGTATGCTTGGTCGTCAGTCACTGGGTGAAAAGCTTGAACCTCTTGACCTAGAAATTGAAAGAACTTTCAAGGCAAGACTAAAACATACAATGGATATTGCAAATCAATTAGGTAACATGGAAAATGAGAATGTGAGGAAGACATTAAAAGATTATTCATCCCCCATTCAATTCAACTCACCTTCCTACATAGTGTTGCGGCTCACCACGGCACACCACTTTGAGTTGAAACTAGGGGTGATGCAACTTTTGCCCACATTCTATGGTTCCAATAAAGAAGATCCCTATAATCATATCAAAGAGTTCTTTGACATTTGTGCTACATTTAAATTCTAAAATTTCTCTGATGAATCTGTTAGGTTACGCCTCTTTCCCTTTTCTTTGAAAGAAAAAGCGAAAGCATGGTTGAACTCTTTAGAAGTTGGAACAATTAGGAGTTGGGATCAATTGGCTAAAAAATTCTTGAACAAATTCTTCCCTGTTCATAAAACTCATGCCCTTCGTAGAGAAATTAAAAATTTCATGCAGAAGGAGGGTGAACACTTTTATGAGTGTTGGGAAAGATGGAAGAATTTGCTTCTTAAGTGTCCACACCATAGATTTTTAAAGTGGCAACAAGTTCAATTCTTCTATAACGGTTTAACACCTTAGAACCGTCAAATAGTTGATGCCGCTAGTGGTGGGTCAGTTATGATGAAGAGTGCAGAAGAAGCGTGGGATTTTATTGAGACTCTATGCGAGAATTCTCAGCAATGGGATTACTCAAGTAGAGTTGACAGAACGTTTCCTTTTCAAAAGAAATGAGGCGTATATGAGGTAGACAATAGTGCACATTTGATTTCCAAGATAGACAGCCTAACACAACGTTTTGATGCGTTGATGTCTGTTGGTGGGCCCCAAATGCCATCACATGCCAATGTGTGTGCTATTTGCTCTAACCCTTCCCATGTCACACAAAACTGTCCCTCCAACACCTCTGGAGTGGAATACAATAGTGATCAGGCTAATGCTATAAATGCCTTCCCTCGACCTGGCAATAACTCATATTCAGAAGCTTATAACCCAGGTTGGGCTAGGCATCCCAATTTTTCATGGTCTAAAGGACCACATCAAGAAGAACCACCAGGGTACCCTCCCAATTAGTCTTACCCTCAACAAGTTCAAACATTCCCTACATAACCCAAGAAACCATCTCTTGATGATACTTTAAATTTGTTCATGCAAAGCTCTATACAATTTCAAAAAGATACCCAACATTCTTTACATGCCAACTCGCAAGCAATTGCGAAGCTGGAACTGCAAATGGGTTAATTGGCTTCTGCATTAAATGAGAGGGAAAAAGGTAGGTTCCCTAGTCAACCTGTAGCAAATCCCAAAGGGCAATTTGAAGTGGGATCTAATTCTTGTCAAGACCAATCTCCAGCACAAGTTAAAGCTATAACTACACTTAGAAGTGGCAAACAGATTGCCAACCAGGTTGAACCACCTAAGACGGCCATAGAAACAACCGCTAGAAAGGGTGAGGAACAAGAGAGCACTACTAGACCAGACGTGAGTCCTGTTACATCGAAGAAGAGCCTAGAAGCTTCTTCATGTCCTGAGTCTAGCCATATGCCACCCTATATACCAAAGGCACCTTTTCCCCAAAGACTTGCAAAAATATCTCAAGGGAACAAACTTGATGAGACAATGGAAATTTTTAAGAAAGTGCAAATCAATATTCCATTACTCGATGTTATTAAGCAAGTTCCCGCTTATGCAAGATTCTTAAAAGACATGTGTACCCAGAAAAGAAAATTGAATGTACACAAGAAAGTATTTCTCACTGAACAAGTTAGCTCCATTCTTAAGCATAATACTCCCCCTAAGTTCAAAGATTCAGGATGTCCCACAATTTCATGCGTTATAGGAGACCATAATGTGGAGTGGGCATTGTTGGACTTAGGAGCTAGTGTAAATTTGCCACCATTTTCTGTTTATGAGCAACTTGGATTAGGAGAGTTGAAACCGACTACCATAACACTGTAACTTGCAGACAGATCAATTAAAGTCCCACGCGGTGTTATTGAGGATGTTCTGGTACAGGTGGATAAATTTTTCTTCCCTGTAGACTTTATTATCTTAGATACCCAACCTGTGCAGAATCCTGGTAGTCAGATTCCTGTGATTTTGGGAAGGCCATTCTTAGCCACATCCAATGCCATAATAAATTGTCGAAATGGGGTTATGAAGTTGTCTTTTGGCAATTTAAAGGTCAAACTCAATGTCTTTAATGTTAGACAACAACCCCCGGAGTCGGATGATTCTTTTGCAGTGAATATGATTGAAAGTTTAGTACAAGAATCTCTGCAAAATATTTTAAATGATGATCCCCTCCAGACATGTTTAACTCATTTTGGCTTAGACTTCGACATCGAAGGGTCCATTAGAGAAGTCAATGCATTGCTTGACTCTACCCCTGTATTGGACCCAACCAAATGGACAGCCATGGTGGAACCTCTTCTAGTTCCCGAGTCTAAACTTGTCCCATCTATCGAAAAACCACCCCAACTTGACCTAAAACCATTACCAGAGATACTTAAATATGCATTTTTAGGTTCTTCTGATACCTTGCCTGTTATCATCTCTTCAGACCTTAATTTAGAACAGGAAGGAAAGTTGCTTAATGTTCTTCACGAACATAAGACAGCTTTGGGGTGGACAATAGCAGACATTAAGGGTATAAGTCCTGCTCTGTGTATGCATCACATTTACCTTGAGGAGCATGCAAAATCTTCCCGTGAAATGCAACGCAGACTTAACCCTAATATGAAGGAGGTGGTTAGAGCCGAGGTGCTAAAAATGTTGGATGTTGGCATCATTTACCATATATCAGATAGTACTTGGGTCAGCCCAGTTCAGGTTGTTCCTAAGAAGTCAGGAATCACAGTAGTGAAAAATGATAATAATGAATTAGTCCCCACGCGAATGACCACTGGGTGGTGAGTTTGTAATAACTATAGAAAACTGAACTCGGTCACAAGGAAAGATCACTTTCCTTTGCCATTTATTGATCAGATGCTTGAGAGACTTACTGGTCATAGCCACTATTGCTTTCTAGATGGATATTCAGGCTACAATCAAATTCCCATTGCTCTAGAGGATCAAGAAAAGACCACATTTACTTGTCCTTTTGGAACATATGCCTATCGCCGCATGCCATTTGGGTTATGTAATGCACCCGCCACATTCTAGCGGTGCATGATGAGCATATTTTCAGATATGGTTGAGCGATTTCTTGAAATTTTCATGGATGACTTCTCAGTATTTGGATCTTCTTTGGATGAATGTTTACACCATTTGTCTCTTGTCTTGGCGAGGTGTAAAGAAACAAATCTTGTGCTAAATTAGGAGAAATGTCACTTTATGGTTCGTCAAGGGATAGTTCTGGGGCACGTTATTTCTAATAAAGGAATTGCAGTTGATAAAGCCAAAGTTGACTTAATTTCAAGTCTGCCTCCACCAAAATCAGTGAAGGAGGTTCAATCTTTTCTTGGTCATGCAGGGTTTTACAGAAGATTCATCAAAGACTTTAGCAAAATTTCTAGACCTTTGTGCAATTTGCTTGCTAAAGAAACTCCTTTTGTCTTTGATGATGAATGTTCTAAAGCGTTTGATCAACTCAAGCAATTCCTCACATCTGCACCCATCATCCAACCACTGGACTGGAATTTACCTTTTGAGCTTATGTGTGACGCATCCGATTATGCGGTTTGAGCTGTCTTGGGGCAGCGGGTGAATAAGATACCCCATGTCATCTATTACGCAAGTAGAACTCTCAATGATGCTCAGCTCAATTATTCTACTATAGAAAAAGAGTTGTTGGTTGTAGTTTTTGCTCTAGACAAGTTTCCATCATATCTCTTAGGATCCAAGGTCATAGTGTTTTCAGATCATGCAGCTTTGAAATATCTTCTTTCAAAGAAAGACACAAAACCTCGTTTAATTTGTTGGGTCCTATTACTTCAAGAATTTGATATTGAGATAAGAGACAAGAAAGGTTCTGAAAATGTTGTTGCTAATCACTTGTCTATTGACGAGTCTGCTGAGGAACCCTTACATTTGAATGAGTCATTCCATGACGAACAACTTTTTGTTGTCTCTCAATTGCTTTGGTATGCTGATATTGCTAATTATCTTGTCACAACTCAAATTCCTAAACATTGGATGAAATAAGATAAATCCAAGTTCCTCGCCGAGGTTAAGCATTTTTTCTGGGTTGATCCATACCTATTCAAGTATTGCCCAGATTAAATCATTAGGCGATCTGTGCCGGAGCATGAGGTTGATAGTATCATTTCTTTTTGCCATGCACATGCATGTGGCGGCCATTTCGGTGCGAAAAAGACTGCAGCAAAAATTTTACAGAGTGGTTTCTATTGGCCTACGTTATTCAAAGACACTCATGAGTTTTGCACAAAATATGACAGATGCCAACGTATGGGTACACTATCACGTAAATCCATGATGCCCCTTACAAACATTCTGATTGTTGAACTTTTTGATGTTTGGGGTATTGACTTCATGGGCCCATTTCCTCCATCGTTTGGTTATCTCTATATCCTTGTTGCAGTAGATTATGTTTCCAAATGGGTTGAGGCAATTCCTTGCAAAATAAATGATCACAAAGTGGTGGTTCGTTTCTTGAAAGAGAACATATTTTCCCATTTTGGAACCCCTCGTGCCATTATAAGTGATAGTGGTACACATTTTTGCAATAGAGCTTTTGAATCACTTCTGAAAAAGTACTCCATTACTCATAAAATTACAACTCCATATCATTCGCAGACTTGTGGGCAAGTTGAAGTTTCAAATAGGGAAATTAAACGCATTCTTGAGAAAACGGTTCGTTCCGACCGAAAGGATTGGTCTGAAAGATTGAATGATGCATTGTGGGCTTACCGTACTGCATTTAAAACACCGATTGGAATGTCTCCCTATCGACTTGTTTTTGGACAACCTTACCATTTACCTGTTGAATTGGAACATCGTGGTTACTGGGCCATCAAAACTTTTAATTTTGATATGGACAAGGCTGGAACACTTTGCAAATTGCAACTCAATGAGTTAGACAAAATTCGTAATGAGGCTTATGAGAATGCAAAGATTTACAAAGCAAGGACCAAAGTTTTTCATGATCAATCACTACTGCGGAAGTCATTTGAGCCCGGTCAAAAAGTTTTACGCTACATCTCTTCCCAGGAAAGCTCCGTTCCCGATGGTCTGGACCTTTCATTGTGCACAAAGTATTTCCCCATGGGGCGGTGGACATTCAAAACCCTAAAGATAGAACTATTTTCAAAGTTAATGGTCAAATATTGAAACCATATTTAGAGGGTTTTACTGAAAGGGAGGAGAGTGTTCTGGATTTGGATGAACCTAATTCTCAAGCATGATTTTTTGTTACGTCTGGTTGAAGACGTAAAACTTAGTGCTCTTGGGAAACCAAATTTTTTTTTTTGATTGTTTTCTATTTGTTTAATATTTAGATTGTTTCATATCTGTGTGGGGATGCAACAATCTAGGTTTGGGGGTGTATTTTATTTTTTCCATATTTTGTACTCACCTCTCATTCTTAGTTTGTGTATTTCAATGCTCTATATCTACCATGAGGCTTCTCCATTCAGGTGATTTCTTTCCTTACACTCCTTTTCTTTTACTAGTCATTGTGGTATTTATTCTTGGTAAACATTGAGGGCAATGTTTAGTTTAGGTTTGGGGGTGTAGAAAAGAAAAGTAGTATTTCTTTAGTTTCTATCATTTCAAAAAAAAAATCAGAAAATTGAACAAGAAAAAACCATAAAAATTTGCTTAGTTTTAGGTTGTTTGTTAGTATTTTTATTAAGTTTTGATAGTTTATCCCTTTATGATGCATACTTCAATTTTTAAGAGATTAATTTGCATTGGAAGTGTGAGTAAGTATACTGGAGGATAGAGAACTTAACTGAGCAGTATCTTTCTATTACAGTCCTCTTGGATCATGTGCTTAAGCTAATAAAACTCACCCACACACTAGCACATAAAGTAATACCGTCTAGAGATTTGTTGAATACTAATTTTCAGTGGGATGTCTTTAGTCAGAGTCATTCGATGATATATGGTTGTCTATTGAGCTTAAAAGATCATGATAGACCATTTACTTGGCGATGGCAAGGGCTTGGAACCGAAAATAGGTTGAGAGTATAATACAGCCTGGACGGAATAAAGATGCTTGAAAATATGAATGTTGAAAAGATAAAAAAATGAAAAATAAGAAAATGAAAGAAAGAAAGGGGCTACTTGACTTTATAGGATTAACTTAGGCTGATGCTCAGGCCGGAAGCGGTCCATCTTAAAACCTAATGCCCTAAGCCAACTGGCTGGGAATCATTGGCCTGAGCCATTGCTAAACCTAAGCATCTTGAAGTCAGGCCTTACACAGTCCTAGCAGAAAAAAATGGAAAAAAAAATCTATGGTGTATTATCCTCTCAAATCTAGAATGTTGGACCCGAAGGAGGCGCGCAGATTTGCGCTATCATGAACCTAAAGATTACGATGACTGTGTTGATTTTGATGTTCTTTGGTTAATGGGTCACACTGAATCTGTGTAAAACAGATATTTAGAATGTATTACTACAATGTTCTACACTTTTACTATATAAAGTATCATGCTATATCATATTGGGCAGAAATTTCCAAGATGAAGGTGTAGAATAAAACCACTTACTTGAGGGCTTCTATATTCCAGTTGATTATAAATCCAAGTACATGTGGTTGATTTTCTTAAACATTGCAGTTTGCATTCGAAGGAATATTAGGATTGTTTGTTTTGTAGTGATTTTCTATTTCTTTTTACACTTGATTAAATAGGTTTATTTCATAAATACATGTTTGTGGGTAGAATGGCTGCAAACCCTCACGAGACTTCACTTGTCCAACCAGGGACACCTAGGGGTTTAAAAGGCTTGTTGCATACGCTAAATGCAATTGCGATTTCCTGCGGAAGTGGATTTATTAGATTTCTTTTTGTTGTTTTGTTTTGTTTTGCTCGAGGACTAGCAAAATGTAGGTTTGGGGATATTTGATATATGCAAAATATACACATTTTTATATGCCTTTCTACCTATATGTTAGGCGTATTTTTAGTTAAAATAAGGATAATTAATAGTTATTAGTGTTAAGTGAATAATTAGGAGTTTGGTAATTAAATGCGCTTAATTGAGTTATTTAGATGCATTAATTGGTTTTAATATATTTATATTTTATTATGCATCTAATTACGATTTAATTTTATCTATGCAGGTTTTAAGGTTTCAAAAGCAAATGCACGTCAAACAGCTTATGTGAAGAGATCAAAGATCTGACGGATGAGATCGCGTCAACGGGTTTTAACCCAATGAAAAGAAAAAAAAAAGAACAAAACCAATCAGAACCGGTTCAGCGGGTTGGTTTGGTCTGGAACAAAAATGAAAGCAACCCGAGCCCGATAGCTCGGGAGTCTATTTCGATCGACAGAGAAAACAGAGCATCCGAGCGGAAGCTCTACTTGACGACGGCGAACGGTAGGCGGCCAAGGCGATGGATCAGGGCAGTCGATGGTGGAAAAGATGGCGGAGGTGAGCTCACAACGGTCAAATCAAGCGATGATGGCAGACCTGAGCTTGGTGGAGATGGGTATTGGACAGAGGAGAGCTTGAGCACCTCGATCGGTGACGGAGAAGACGGGACTTGAGATGGGCGATGATGGGTCACGGCGGCGAGGTGACGATGACCGGTAAGGATCGACATAGAGGAGGAACGGCAAAGGAAGGCCGATTGCGTCTCAATTTTGAAAATTCCTGGAAGTGGCTCGAAACAAGCTAAAAATAGAAGCTTGGCTCAGAATTGAAGGATCAATGTGTAATCTTGATGCGGGATTTGGAATCCAAAATTGGAACTTTCAGATAACTTGGGTTTGCTCACAATTGGCAGATATGAGAGATTGATCGATTCGGATTTGGTTCGATTTGGTTGTAGCTTGTTTGGGATCTGGTGGTGTTGATAATGGAACGTCGCTGAGTTGGACGGCGTCAAGAAGGAAAGCTGCTACACTAAGAGGGGGCGCTGGTCTATAAGAGAAGAGGAGTCGAGTCTGTTCTGGGGGAGGACTGTTTGGTGGAGGCTGGATCTGTCGAGAGGCAGAGAAGGGTTCGAGGAGGCCAGAAGGTGGCGGCTGCTATGTTCTGAAGGTTGTTGTGTTCAAGGGGGTGTTCTGTCTGTGGAAGAAGGGGGCGGCTCTGCTTTTCTGGGCGCTGTTCCGGCTGTGCAGAATAGGAGAAGGAGTGGAGAGGATTATTTTGTGGGAGGCGGCTCTGTTCTGGCCGGCGGGTAAGAGGAGTTGACTGCTGCAAGGAGGGGGATCTGTTGGCTGGGACAGAACAGTGTTGCAGACGAAGTGCTGGTTTTTCTGCTCGAGAGAGAGAGAGAGAGAGAGAGAGCCAGAACGGTTGATTTGAGAACGGAGAAAAGAGTCTGATTTGCGCATACCTATTTTTGTCGACAGTCCAGACGGGGGAGATTTGTTTTGGCCGGAATTGGGTGTCTGATTGCTCGAGAGAGGAGTAGCACTGCTGAGGGCTGTGGGAAAGAGAGATCACATAAAAGGTACTGTTTGGCTCAAGAGAACTGAGCGGGACTGAATTGCTGGGACAGAACTGTTGAGAGACAAAACTGTCGAGGGAGTTCAGAGATAGGAGAGTTTTGCTTTGGGCTGAGAAGGGGACTATTCTGTTCTATTCGAGAGAAAGATCAGAATGGTTGAGGCGTGCAGTCGTGAGACTGTTGCAGAAGGTGGAGGATAGAGCAAAGCAAGACGGGATTGCAGACGAACTGAAACAGAAAACAGGCTTATTCTTTCTTTGATAGTTTGTTTAGTTAATTTCTGTGTTTTAAGATTAGATGAACATCTGATTGCTTAATTAGAAAATAAAAATTAAAACTTTTCATTTCATTGTTGCTTGTTACGTACTCTTAGAATTAGGTTGAATATCTTACTAAGTCTCTGAGGGATCGACCTCGTAGCCATTATTCTGCATTAGATTTGTGCGCTTGCGAGTATTATATTAAAATTTACATCAAACATCCCCCCTTACGTGCAAGCATCCACCAAGTGCAGCACGTGGAATATAATTGGGTATAAATGCTTGGGACCTTATAGTGTGCTGATACCATGTAAGATAATCAAATTTCTCAAAAACTCGACCCCCCTCACGTGCATGCATCCACAAAGTACAACATGTGGAACATAATTGGGATATAAATACCTCCAGCGATATCAGAACCCGGGACCTTCCATGACCCGGAGCTTTGATACAATATAATATAACCAAGTTTTCCAAAAGCTCGAGTGGTTAGAAAATAAAAATCTTTATTATATATATTATATTATGCAAATAATACAATATTAATCAAAGTAATAACACTTTCTTACTCCTTTTTCCCCCACTTTCCTTCATGATCTACCCAGTAGGCATTAAACTGAATAACTAATGAGGAAAATTTTACATCCATACCTACTTCAACTTGATTTTTAATTCTTGTGCAAAAAAGAAGAACCATGATTTTGAGTTGATTGTCTTTCATTTGTGCAGACAACAGTGAACATAGATATGGAGCCGCATTAAAGAAAATATATATGGAGTAGCATTGAAATGTGCTATGTACTGGGGCAAGGGTTGGCATAAGGAGCATAAAGACATAGGCCAAAAGACAAAAGTACAGCAAGGGCATAGCATTATTCATTTGTCCAATTACTACTTAAACTTCAGTTCCGTATACACATACGGTCCCAACAGTTGATCTCTTCTCATCCATAACTCCAGGATCAACCTGCCGGAGATTGTGACAACACACTCAATGCCCATTTATCTGTCACTTCTTTTCAATCAGAAATATTCAGAATATTTTGTATGCTAGGAAAATATACAGAATATGTTATGTAAGCTTTGTTTTTAGCTTCCAAATACCAAATTCACCTAGTAAAATGTAGAGTTCTAAAGTAGTTGCAATATTAAATGGAGTTCTACATAAAGCTAAGGGCTATAGGCTAGGTTGGACATAAGGCCGGCAATACCAGGCTAAACTTAATAACTAGCTCTGTCCAGCCATTGATGCCTCCAAGCTATGTTCAGCAGAAGGCTAACTTGTTGCCAGCTGCCTGTGATAGAGAAGTCAAGGTAAAATAGCTGTATTATTGGTGGTAAATTTAATTAAATTTGATAGCACAAAGTTTAATTGATTAATTGAAATAATAGGTATTTACATACAATAATTTTAGCAAGCACAAATAAAAAAGGTCAGTGTGTAATAAAATTGAGTTATTTGTTGTACACAAATATTGACATCAACTATACCATTAAGATGATGATACAATATATATGCAAAAAACAGATGATGATACAATAATCTCTCATGTGCTATAGTAACAATATCTATTCATTTACATGAACTTCATTTTGCAATTGTCTGACGAACTTCTTTCTTTTTAAAAAAAGTTAATTTGAGATAGACTGTATTTTTGAAAGTTGAAACACAAGCTTCTCCCTCTTTTTAACATAATAATCTGCCTTCAACAAGGAAGAATGTCATTCATATATGGGAATAGGACCATCGGTGGAATGGCATGCCAATTTCAGAATTGAGAGAAAGGTGTAGATTGGGCCAATTGTCTTGAAGTGGAAGCACATATCTGTGACATTGCCCATTGGAAGTGACCATAGGTGTAGATTGGGCCAGCTAGCCTTATGTCTAAGCTTGAGAGGTATTCGGTTGTAATGTAAGACTCGTTGGTTACAAGGATTCGTCTACTCAACTGCTATTCGCTGTACAGAGTGAGTCTATCAGTGGGTTATCATCCCGTCCCTAGCACACCCAGATCCCCTCCCATATACAACCTACCTATGCAATACTAAAATCAAAGTCACCTTCAACTGCCCCACCATTCCAAAGCCCCCTGGCCATTGTGAAGTGTGTTGGAATTTTTGGCTGTCACTTACCAAGGACTGAGAGGAGCTGCTGATAGTAGTCCTCTCAAGAATTCAAACTGGTTGGCCTTCCCAATATTGGCCCCCACCCGGTGAGCCTAAACTTGTGCCTTTTGAACTTTCTCCCTCACCCACGATATTCTACCTTGACCCTGCCGTGCTCTTGTAATAAATATAAAGTTGTCTCCCCCTTCTTCTAAATCAAGTGGTTATTCTGTAGTTGTGTTGCCTGATTGCCTTATTGTTACTGTCCTAACACATCCGGATGTTGACCTTCTCCGAATGGTGTCTTTGGGTTAGGATTGTGCAAGTTGTTTCATGTAGCTCTCAACGCCAAATATGTTTAATGAAATCCTGCAGTGTTTTTAAAGCTTATACATTCTACCCACACAAGTAAGTTTAATCATTTGGCATGTGTGCACATGCGATCCTGCGGGTAAGGCAGACTCAACTTTGTGATTAAATCATGCACTTGGCGCATATTTATTGTTATTTTCCTATTCCAGTTTGATGTTTTTTTTAATTATTTGTCTTAACATTTCCAATTGTTGTTATTTAGTCTCATGTTTGCTGCAAGCTAAGGTTTCCCTAATAATAACCTAACCGTAGATGCTTCTTATATTATATTATATTATAGTGTATTATATTATATATATATATAAAACACCAGCACAAAAACAAAATATAACAAACAAAATTTAAAATAACAAAAAAAGAGTAAACAAAGAAAAAAAACAAAATATGAGAATTTTATTTTGAAACTATAGGGGTATGGGAAACCCCTCTACCCGTGGCTATCCACTGGAATTGATTAGGGCTCACAACCTAGATGTGGTACTTTTATCTAAGACTCTTGTGCGTAAACCAAAAGTTGCTGCTCTAAGACAACAATTGGGTTTCGAAAACTTCTTGTTTATTCCTGGTATGGCCATAAAGGATGGGTTTTGGATAGCATGGAGACAACATGTAAATATTACTGTTTCGGCATATGAATCCTTTTTTGTTTATCTTCTTATTAATTGAAGGCGAGGATGGTGCACTTGGCATTGCACCTTTGTCCATGCGGCCTCTACATTGTCTTCTCAGGTAACCCAGTGGACTAGATTAGATAAACTAATGCGGGCCCTTGGATGCTTTCTGGAGACTTTAACGTCATGACCAAACATTCTGATAAAAGAGCCGGCAAACCTCCAGGCTATACACTTTCAAGGACTTGGAGGATTCCTTTTTCTTCTCTCCCTGTCAAACTTATTGATGCTTTTAACTATATTTTTCATGACAGGTGTCTTAGTGTAGCAGACCTATTTGTTGCTGCGGCGGGTTTCCTCAACTTGATGTGGACAATTTGGTTAGCTAGAAACAGGAAGATATTCGAAGATAAAGAGCCTAATATTGCTAACTCTATTGCTTTCCTATTGCATTTGCTGGTGAACACGAAACTCATTACTCAAAATGCAATGTTCTATCACTCTTACAAAAAGCATGCTGAGATTCTTATCCATTGGCAATCACTACCAGAAGAATGGATCCAGTTGTGCTTTGATGGTGCTGCCCGAGGCTCGACTACATATGCGTCTGTGGGGTGGTCCTCTAAGACCATTGTGGTGCATTCATTGCTGCTCTTGCCTATCCAATTGGGAGTTGTTCTTCTATTAATGTTGCTGAGGCTGAAGCTTGCTGGCAAGCTATTACTTTGACCCGATCATTGGGTGTTCCAAAGATCTAGATTTGTGGTTATTCCTTACTTATTGTCGAACTCCTTTCTGACCAGGCTTCTCATCCACCTTGGAAACTTGTTGCAACAATTAACAAAATCCGCCTAACTATTCGGGAGTTAGATGACTATAGAGTGAAGCACATGTTCCGCGAAATCACTGTGTGGCTGACTTACTTGCCAACTTCGCTCTTGACCACTACGGTTGTTGTTTGGTGAACAACCCTCCAACTTCCTTATCTCCTGTAAATCGTGTTGGTCGTGCATTTCCTTGACTCTGCAATTTTTAGGTCCAGCTAAAAGCTACATAGAAAGAAAGGCTATTAGATGGCTTGACCCCAATAGGGCAATTACCATTTCCCTTCACCTATCTCCCATAGAACCTGTCATGTACCTTTTCCATACTTTCATTTACTCTTCCCCCTATCTATGATCTATCCCATTCACATTACGATCGACATGAACAAGCAAGTAAAATGGCAAAACAAGGACAGTGAAATGCAAATCATGAATCATGATTTATGTACAAGTGGGAGAAAGTTGTTCACAGGTGCAATTTAAGAAAAAATGGTTAGAATCAATTGGTAATTCCTTTTCTTTTGTTCAATATCATCAGGACCCGCTAGAAGGGGTAGGGCAACCAGCTTCTCATCCACCCCTTACGCCAGTTTGCACCAACCCTCCTTTAGTTAAAGAATTATTCTATACAGTGGTCGCTTGTCTAGGAGGAATTTCAGACCTTGTGGGGAGGGAACGGATTAATGGTAGGGCCCGTGGATTAGAACCAATGAAAACTGTGGCCTCCACCCAAAGCCTGGAAAACTGCCTGGGCAATCGACCGGTTCATGTACATTTTTGCTTCGTTAAATTCTTAATCCCATTAATTAACAAGAACAATGTATTACAACTTTATATATAAAGTATGGAAGATCATAGGGTCCCATATTGCCACCATGAAAAAATTAGCAATCTGCATATAATTTTTTGTTATATTTTCATTTTTGTAAAAAATGAGAAGAGGGGAACATAGTGTTGCCAAGAAAATGGGAAAAACAGATAGCCTATAGTAAGTGGACACGTACTTCAGATACTGAATGTGGAGACAGTTGCTGGGGAGGAGTCGTAGAGGAGTACAGTTACGTAGGGTACAATCAGGGGACCCTTCGTTCTGCAGGTTTGCTGTACTCTGTGAAATGACATGGCTTGGCCAGACTGCAGCATGTGTATTTCTCATGATGAAGAAAGTTGTCATTCAGTAATTTCAGTTGTCATTCATTAATTTCAAAAAAAAAAGGGACAGAACTTTGTCATTCATAGCTTTAGCTAAAATGTGCATTGAACTTTTATTTATGCAGAAAATCTGCATTCATTTCTTTTATAGTTAACAACAAGAAAATCTGCACTCAACTCAATTAGATACATAGAAAGTATAACATCAGGAAAATTAGTAAGTATTTTAATATTAAAATTTGATCCATGAAAAATCGTCTCGCCGATATATCGGTATCGACACAAAACCGATACATCGATACCAACCCGTATCGTTTTTTCGAAAAATTTCAAATATCGCCGATATATCGGTTTCGGACCGATATATCGGTATTTTTTTAATTTAAAAAATATTTTTTTAAAAAAAAATTTCAAATTTTTTTTTTTTTTTTGAAAAAAAACCCTTTCATGTTTGTTTTCTATCCTAATATGCATATTTTGAAATTTATTCTTTATTTAAATAAGTATAACTCATTTTAGAAACTAGATTGTGAAAATATATGGTAAAAACTAGTTTTTAACTACCGATATTTTTTTACACAATATCTCCGATATATCTCCAATATTTCGTCTCTTAGGCCGACCGATATTTTACCGATATCCGATACGACATTCCATGATTTGATCCTCATAATGTTTGATTTGGTCATATTTTGCCTTATAAGAATTAAAGTTGGTGAGAAGAGCTTTTCAACGCCACCAACTATGCGCGATTTGGAATTCGAAGTAAAAAGATATGAGAAATTGAATTTTGATTAAGCATGGTTGCGATCGATCACCACAAGAAACGATCGATCGGCAAACTGAACCGATCAACGCCTTATCAAAACGATTGATCGTAGGTACTATGATTTTTGAATATTTTGTTTCGCGTAAAGCAATCGATCGGCAATAATTGCGATCGATCGGCTGTAATGCGGTAGTGTAGAACAACGCATACAACAATCGATCGCCATATAGCCGATCAATCGCCGGTTGCAGTTTTGCGATTTCTAGCTTATCTTTGGGGTAGATTTGCATAGAAAAGATATCAAATCCCAATGGGACTTGATTTGCATGTCTCTAAAGGGATCTTAAAGCCTTTCCATTGGTTGGAAGTGTCCATAATTTAGAAAATTAGTTTAAGAATGGATTCTCCCCCAACTCTATATAAACCCTAGAGAGTTGGCTTGTGCTATTACAAAATCTAGCCCTAGAACGTCCAGAGACCTTTCCCCTTCTCCTTCCCACGTTCACCCACCTAAGGCTTCTTCTTGTGGGAGTTTGCAAGAGTTTGGAGCGGGAGTTTTGGAGGAAGCGGAGGAGACGAGCAACGTGTAGAAAGGTGGAATCTTCGGTGAATTATGTAGGATGGTTTTTCCCCCTTTCCTCCCTTCTGATTATATGATATTAACAAGTGTTTTGATTCAGTACCTTAGAGTATTGTTTGGATTCTTGTGAGATGAATGAATTGTGTCATTATTTCTATGCGTAGTGCATCATAATCATATGTGCATTCATGTTCCGTTTCTAGATAGAAATTCGCACCTAAAGTCTAATATTTTTTTAATTTTTCAGAGACTAGAAGTTCTGATATTGCTTAGTTGATCATGATCCACGTTGAGTTTGTGCCTTTAAGGTATGACTTACATTAATTGTCTTGTTTGTGATATATTAATATTTAAAAACTATGTTATATATAAAAGAACACAAGAAAGGAGTGAACTTTAGTAATTTCAGATAATCCTAGGTTCTGTAATTGGTCTAGGAGGGGAGTATATAGTCTGTTAATGATATATTATCATCTATAATGTGATATTAAGTAAGATAATCAAGTTTAATTAAGAGTTTTAATCTCGGTCAGAACTGTTTCTGTGCTAACAGTCAGTAGTAAATAATTCATAACTAATTCAAATAAAATTAAAAAAATATAAAATCAGTGGAGTTAGAAACTAGACTCACTAGGGTATTATCAATAAAAATTTCAGAGGTTAAGCCTTATTGTACATAGCACAGTAGCCGTCAGAATTGGACTATTGTGCAGGAGGCAATGAGCTGAATTTGAGAGAAAATACTAAGTATACAAATAACATCATGAAATATGATATGATAATGTCTAACGTGTCAATGCCAATAATTGGACTATATAATTATGGAATATCACAGTAAGAATTGGGTTAGAAGTAATCTAATTAGGAGGGATAATCCTTCGATCAAGAGATTTATAACTATCTATCTTAAAAGCGTTGATGTCGGTTTGATATTCCACTTGGAATTCAAATCATCTGAGATTCTTTGATTTCTTATCTCTGATATTTATATTATAAATTTCAATGTGTATGAGGAATTCTTATCTAGGGCTGAGCATGAAAGGTATGTATTGATTGTATATTACTCCTTGGGTGAGTCGTTATTAGTCGAAGTGTTTGAGTTGTCTTGTTATTCTAAGAGTGATTTGCATGCCTTTGTGAAACTTTTCATTCTATGCCACTCCAATGAGTGAGTTATTTGTTGGCCAAAGACCTTGACATTTCTATCCATACTACGTGAGAGAGTCGATTCGGGTAAAAGATATCTTATGACCTGAGAGTGTTGTGACCTCTATTCCTTTGAGATATTGCTCCTATTGATTTCATGATTGTTTCTTCTACTGGAGATCTTGCGAGACTCTCCCATGGTGGATTCATAGTATGCTCAATTAAGTCATTGCTAGATCTTGCGAGGTCATTTATATTTATGAAATTGCGATTCTATACTGCCCGAAGGGAGGCACTATACGTACGTTAGATTGTGGATATTACAGAAGGTCCTCAGTCTCCGCCCATCGTGTCCGTAAGCACTGGTGGGACCAGCATCCTAGACGCATGGCAGGGTTCCAAAGAGAGGACCCCTAGGGTGGTTCTGGTATATTATTTTAGTCACTTGCGAGCGACCAGGTTAGCGAGCAGAAATTGTAACTCCTTTAACTTTAGATGTCTGGAGCCTTTAATATGATTGTTATTCTCTCCTTACACATAGGTTTGTTCGGAGCCTTATTGATATTTTCCTATACTTGCGAGTTGGAATTGTTGTTGACTAACCTTGTAGGTGTATAGACCTCTGTTCAGTTTAGATGTTGTGGGATGTTTACAATCCTTTATTATTCTTATTCTCTTCATACTACTTGTTTTAATTCAGTGAGTTTTTACACCCTACTGAGTGTTTCTATGAAATACTCATGCATCCTCTGATGCAAGCGCAAATGAAA
This sequence comes from Houttuynia cordata, assembly GCA_039654745.1. Taxonomy (NCBI): domain Eukaryota; kingdom Viridiplantae; phylum Streptophyta; class Magnoliopsida; order Piperales; family Saururaceae; genus Houttuynia; species Houttuynia cordata. The sequence continues at coordinate 5,287,804 of CM077502.1, read as the reverse complement.
ATTGAGATCAAGAAATACCGTAGTGGAAAGGCGGATTGCATGCGCCGAGAAGAGTTTAAAGATTATTTAATTATTTGCTTTACTTTTATTTATGCTTATGACATTATTGACAATTGTGTGTCATAAACTTATAGGCTTATTCATTTGATTTTCTTAAATGGATTATTATTAAGTAAATTCATTTCATACTATTTATTGATGTCTGTTATTGTATTACACCGATTGCGGGCATAATCAGTTATACATCATTTTGAGATGATTGTAATCGGTTGGAAAATCGACTGTTCGGTCGCATGCCTGGGATCTCTACCTCGAATTGTATCTCTTTTGTTGGCTTTCGCACTCCGATCGAGGTATGAGATTTCGAGGCGTGATAATATATTCACAAATATGCGCACACAATTTCGGCCGTTTGGTTCGTGATTAATCCAAAACATCTACAATAAAAAATCCACTTTCATTATTTATTTTTGAATTTTTCACTATAGATGTCTAAATTATGTCACGAGGTGTTTCAGCTGAAAGTAAAAAAAATAAGAAATAAATAATGAAGTAAAACATCAATTGTGGATGTTTTACTTTTTATCACGCCCCAAACCGTTTGGGGCATGATTAAAAGCAATAGATGTTTTGCTACACTGTAGCATTCATGTTTTTTCTATATCTGGCTCGTGTTTCACGCGCTGGATATGGAAAAAAATATGAATGCTACAGTGGACATCCAAACGGCCCCTAAGGTAATACCATCTTAGGTAATTGTTGTTTCCCAATAATTTGAGTTTTTAGCAAACCAGTTATTAATGTATTTTCTTCATATTTGAACGGTGGAGCCAAAGATTGTCAGGTACTAAGGGCCTGTTTGACAGCAGCTACATACTTAGATTTTAGAAGAATCCAGTTTCTCCGTGAAAATCTCTTTAAAAGAATTTTTTTTAAAAGAATCCAACTTTCACTTCATTGACATTTTTTAATAATAATTTTTATAATTTTGTAAAGAAGACAATGGCACATAATAGGAAAAAATGCGTTTTTTTCTTATTTATTTATTTACAAAACATGTCATTGGATCCTAAATTCTTCTATAAAATTTACTTTTTCCCAACCAAACATCGTGACTCTTCCCATCTGATTCTTCCTAAAATCCAAATTTTCCAACAGACCGTAAGTTGGCTGCAGCTTTCCTATTACCCCCATTAATTGTCTTATTTAGTTTTCAAAAGTGAAGTACTCCCTCCATCCAGAAAACAGTCACAGGCCAATATACATCTGCAATAGTAAGCATAAGTTTGAAATGTTGTGGGCTCCCTAAGCCAATAAATTTAACACTTTTTAAATTTTGTGAGGACGAAGGGAGTACTAGGATTTTGTGAGGGCGGATAGCTGAGTCTCACTTTGGTCATCAGATTATCAACAATGGTAATGCTTGCTTGAAGTGAGAAGAATTGGGGGGTGTGAGTGAGGGAGTTGTGTGGCAGGACAGCCATGGAGAAAAGGGCTTCAGATCCACTGTGAGGACATCACAGCCACTACAGTGTGAGGCACCAATAAGAGAAAGGCCCACTGAAGTAGTATGTGGCCCAGTTATCACCCCTTCGAAACAAAATTTATTAAGTAGTATGAGGCCAAGTTTTCGATCCGTCGATGGCCCATGTCGCACAAACCCAGCCCACTCTCCCTCCACCTCTTCAGCAGTTCAGCGACCCTTTTGCGTTTCTCCTTCCTCCCTTCCGTTCGAGCCGCCGCCACCGCCACCGCCGCCGCCGCCGCCACCGCCACCGCCACCGCCGCCGCCGCCGTCGCTTGCTGGCGGCTGAGCTTGCTGATGGCTGGTGAGTTTAGAAAATCCTAACTGTGCTTCATACTTTGATTCCATATCTTTGAATATCTTCGACTTTGTTTATCCCTGATTTCATCAGCTACTAGGCTTCATGGTTTAGAGAAATCCAAGAACTCAAAACATGCCTCAACTTGAATTCGGAATATAGTGATTTGCTTGTTCTTTAACTGTTGGTTTATCACAAAAAGCAGAATTTTTGTGCTAAAATTCTCCGAAAGCTGTACGGGGATTAAGCCATTTTAGGTGCATCCAATTGTCTTCTCCCATGATAAAGTCACTGGTTTTAATAGTAAGTTGTACTCCCTCCGTTCCGTTCCAAAATACCGTGTACATTTAAGAAAGTTTCTATTTTTATGTCCATTGCAGCGCCTAAGACTTTTAACTTGTAACCCATTAAAGTTCATCTTCATCTTTTGTCCGCCTGCTTCAACGCCATTGGCGGCGCTTTGAGCAATAGCAGGCGATGGCGGCGTACTTCATCTCTTCGGCTGCCGCTCGCTTCGCTATCACGACGAGATCGTCCTCATGGACGCGCCGGCAAGTGCCTTCTCACCGTCCGAATAAAGGTATTTGTGCATACAACTCAAAACTAGAATCCTTTTTCAGTAAACTTCTCAAAGGTCGAAGCTTTGTCTTGATTTGGTCTTCTTCTTCTTCATTGGATGAATCGGCATAATCCAAATTGGGTTGATCAATTCCACCAAAACCCACTAATATTTTCTCACCATCTTTTGGGAGATCAACCCAATTGGGGTGATTGGAATTGGTGGAGAGGTCTTCTTGAGAAAACATGGTGGATTTGGCTTTTTTCGAATTTTAGACTGAAGTAGTCAGATTGGAGGCTACCTTCACTGACTGAGTTGGATTGTGGGAAATCAGGATTGGATACATCGGGAAGTTGGAGCAGTTCTGTTGTGAACGTGTTGTAATCAGTCTAGGAAGATGAAGAGTCAGTCTAGGAAGATGAAGAGTCAGGTCAGGAATGTTGTAATCAGTCTAGGAAGATGAAGAGTCAGTCTAGGAATATGAAAAGTCACATCTTGTAATTAGTCTTGGAAGACGCGCCTCTCCTTCCTTATAAGGAGGACGTCTTCCTCCTTCTGGGTATGCAATATGAATTGATTTCTCTCTACTATTTCTTCCTTGTCTTCCTCCCTTTCTCCGGCCATGATACCTGGCCCTGTTCGTGTCCCATACCGGGACACAACATTGGTATCAGAGCCGTTCCGATCTGCCGGAACGTGGGACGAATTGTTAAACATGGCCGTCGCCATCCAAAGGGAGGTGGAACATCTCAGATCCTCCCAAAGAGCCGCCGCCGTGACCGAGCGCCTCGACCTTGACCTTCACCCCCTCCGGGATGACCATGGTGTCCGACGACAGGATCGTCTTTCGCCCAGCCGCACTTCGCCCATCGTCGCCTCGCGAACGACACCCACTGTGGTCGCCTCGCCAATCGATTTTTCGAAGACGAAGGCCGATCTCTCCCTGACGCCACCACCGCCTAGCACCATCACCGGGTATTCCGCCCAGCCGCGGTGGGGCTTCCCACAACCGCCTCCGCCGTCTTGCGAGCCCCAATACGGCCGCTTCTCCACTCCGCCCTCAGCATTCCGGTCACCTCCATCAGCCCCAGCTGCCACCACGACCTCCGCGGTCCTCTCTCCGGCGAAGTTGAGCCATCCACCGCCGCCATCGACTCTTTCCCGGACGCCGCCGCAAAAGTTCACCCTAAAGGCGGTGCCTTTCTCTGCCTCCAGCACCGTCATGGGCGACATGGTCACCATCGGAACCCACACCGTTTCCCTATCCACTCTCTATTCGCCGAAGGAGACTCCATTAGTCCCGGCGAGCACCATCCTAGCTTCTGAAGATGCGGCTGCCCACGCCGACGGCCATCCGGACTCCTCCACCACAGCCCCGATCGACACTGCTGACATGATCGTTTTGCCATCCTCTGTCACCACCAACGACAGGATGGAGGTCCTCCAGCCCACCGCCGCCATGGCTTCCGCGGGCGTTGGTTCCGACGAAATTGTGCTGTCCGTCGCCGTATCGAGACCTCGAGCGCTTCTGCCACTTCCTTCACGGCCACATCCGGCACACCACGGACGGCTGAAACACGGTTACTCTCAAGGCCGCTGGACCCAAAGGCCACAGCGACCTCGCCGACTCCACCCCAAGCTCGGATTTTTTCGACGCCTACGGTCGCCACGACGCCGCCCAAAGCTGTGCCGCCGCCTTTGCCTCCTTGGCCAGCACCGCCGCCCAGGCGAGCACGGCCGGACACAGCAGTCCAGCGAGTTCCAGCGCCGGATGTATTCTCCACTTCCTCATGGTTCCCAGGTGTTCGACGGAATTTCCCATCCGGATTCTCTCATCTACACCGCCTTCAACCATGACAAATTTGGTTTCTTGCCCGAGGAATGTCTCCGGAACCTTGCCGGCTCGGGGGTTGCTATCCACGAACATAAGTTGGGTGCTGTAATTGTGAATGCTAGAGAGGCAATTATACACACGACTGTTTGTTTGGCTGATGTTCTAAGTGCGCCATCCGATTTTTTTCCGTTGACGGTAAATTCCCACAAGCGTCTCCCTATTGCTGGTCGCACTAGTGGGGGTCTCTTCAAGTGTAAAGGGAGGGCTAGAAATCATGAGGTTCTCAATTGCAGATTGCCAGATCGACTTTTGCGGCCAACTATGCTGAAGGCAGCAGGAATTGCAGTAGCTCTTCCTGCAGTACCAAATTCTAAGCTAGTTATCGGTGTTCGAGTTGGTCTGGTCGATAACAAATTTATTGTCAATCCTACTACTAAAGTGATGGAAGGTTCAGAACTGAACTTAGTGCTTGCTGGGGCATTACAGCCTGTGTTTGGATTATTGAGTTTCTGCTGTTCAGAGAGCCAGAAGGAAATTGCATTATTACTTGGGCAAATTGCTGCAACTGAATCTGATTGCAAGGTGCATATGGTTCAGAGAGGTGTTGTAAAGCCACTTAGTGACATGCTCCAATCTACAAATGGACAGCTCAGGGAGATATCAGAAAGCAGCTCGAAGACTCAGTCGTGGCTACTGAGTATCTGGAAGGATCCTCTGTTGTGATTGATGGTGTGGTATTGCATGCTAATTTGGTGTTGCTTGATATGGTTGATTTTGATGTTATTCTCGGTATGGATTGGTTAGCTAAGTTTGGTGCTACGGTAGATTGTAGTAAGAAGAGAGTTTATTTTAGAATTCCAGAGAAGAGTGAACTGTTGTTCCAGGGAATTCGAGTGAGAAAAGATAATCGTCTAATTTCTGCAATGAAAGTGCAGAAGCTAATAGCTAAAGGTTGTAAAGCCTTTTTAGCGACTGTTCTATCAGTCGAGAAAATTACCCCTAGTATAGAAGAAATTGAGGTAGTAAACGAATTCATCGATGTCTTTCCGGAGGAGTTGCCTGGTTTGCCACCAAGACGGGATGTTGACTTCACTATAGAGCTGATACCGGGGACAGCACCAATATCGAAGGCACCATACCGGATGGCACCTGCTGAATTGAAGGAATTGAAGGAACAACTTCAGGAGTTACTGGAGAAGCGGTTGATTCGTCCAAGTGTGTCACTATGGGGAGCACCAGTCTTGTTCGTAAAGAAGAAAGATGGATCTATGAGGTTATGTATTGATTACCGGATGCTGAACCAAGTAACCATAAAGAACAAGTATTCGTTACCAAGGATCGACGACTTGTTTGATCAACTGCAGTCAGCGAAAGTTTTCTCAAGAATCGATTTGAGGTCAGGATACCATCAATTAAGGATCAAGGAAGAAGATATTTCAAAGACAGCATTCAGAACCAGATACGGACATTACGAATTCTTGGTGATGCCGTTTGGTCTGACGAATGCCCCTGCAGCATTTATGGACTTGATGAACAGAATCTTTAAGGCGTTGTTGGATCAGTTCGTGATCGTGTTCGTGGATGATATATTGGTCTACTCTACAAATCAGGAGGAGCACAGAAGGCATTTGGCGCAAGTGTTGCAAATTCTGCGAGAGAATCAATTGTATGCCAAGTATAGCAAGTGCGAGTTTTGGTTGGATAAAGTTAACTTCTTGGGACATGTTATATCGAAGGATGGAGTCTCTGTAGATCCGGCAAAAGTGGAAGCGATTCTTCATTGGGAGCAACCAAAGAGCGTGACCGAGATCAGGAGCTTCTTGGGATTGGCAGGTTATTATCGAAGATTTATCGAAGGATTCTCCAGCTTAGCCTTGCCAATGACCAAGTTAACAAGGAAGGAAGTGAAGTTTATCTGGAATGCTGATTGTGAGAAAAGTTTCCAGGAGCTGAAGAGGAGACTGACTTCTGCACCGATTCTGAAACTTCCATCAGGATCAGGAGGGTTCGTCATCTATAGCGATGCATCGAAATGCGGTCTGGGTTGCGTATTGATGCAGAACGGACATGTAGTGGCGTATGCGTCAAGACAACTGAAGATCCATGAGCAGAATTATCCAACTCACGATTTGGAGCTAGCGGCGGTTGTGTTTGCTTTGAAGATTTGGAGGCACTATCTTTATGGTGAAACCTTTGAAGTATTCACAGATCACAAGAATCTGAAGTATATCTTCTCTCAGAAGGATTTGAATATGAGGCAGAGGCGATGGTTGGAGTACTTAAAGGACTATGACTTCTCTATTCACTATCATCCAGGAAAGGCGAATGTGGTCGCAGATGCACTAAGCAGGAAGACGGGAACCATGGCGCATATGATGGTGCAAGAATGGCGTATGATGGAAGATTTGGGAAAGTATAATCTGGAATGGCCAACTACTCAAAGAACTTCATTTCTGGGAAACATCTCGGTGAGATCGTCAATCTATGAGAAGGTGCTAGAAGCGCAGAAGAGTAACCCTCAGATGCAAAAGCTGCTGGAAAAGCCCAATTTCACAAGAGGAGCTAACGAGAGTATCTTATTTCAAAGAAGATTGGTCGTGCCGAAGGATGCGGAATTAAGACAAGAACTTCTTCGTGAAGCGCACAACTCTCAGTATGCAATTCATCCAGGAAGCACTAAGTTATTTCAAGATTTAAAGAGGAACTTCTGGTGGAACGGAATGAAGCGAGACATTGGAAAGTTCGTATCCAAATGTTTGACTTGTCAGCAAGTAAAGGCAGAACACCAGAGACCAGCGGGATTGTTACAAGCTTTGGAGATTCCGCAATGGAAGTGGGACCACATTACAATGGTTTTTGTGGTGGCCTTACCAAAGACTCAAAGACAGAAGGATGCGATTTGGGTGATCGTTGATCGTTTGTCTAAGACGGCTCATTTTCTACCAATAAGATGGAAGCAGAATCCGGAGAGTTTAGCAGAGTTGTATATCAGGGAGATAGTGAGATTGCATGGTACGCCGATATCGATTGTGTCAGATCGAGATCCAAGATTTGCATCCAGGACGTGGAAAGGAATTCAAGAAGCGATGGGCACTAAACTCAGTTTCAGCACAGCTTTTCATCCGCAGAGCGATGGGCAGTCAGAAAGAACCATTCAAACCTTGGAAGACATGCTCCGAGCGTGTGCTATCGACTGGAAGGGCAACTGGGATGATCATCTACCATTGATTGAATTTGCTTACAACAACAGCTATCACTCTAGCATTGGAATGGCACCATTTGAAGCTCTATATGGAAGACCGTGCAGATCACCTACATGCTGGACAGAGGTCGGAGAAAGTCAAGTATTGAAGTCAGATTTGGTACAGTATTGTGCAGAGAAGGTAAAGCAGATTCGACAAAGACTACAGACAGCGCAGAGCAGACAGAAGAGTTATGCAGATAACCGAAGACGAGATTTGGAGTTTCAGGAAGGCGACAAGGTATTCTTGAAAGTTTCTCCATCAAAGGGAGTTATGAGATTTGGTAAGAAAGGGAAGCTGAGCCCGAGGTTTGTTGGACCGTTTGAGATCTTGGAGCGGGTCGGGCCGGTTGCCTACAGATTGGCCTTACCCCCACAGCTGGCAGATGTACACAATACGTTTCATGTATCGATGCTAGGGAAGTATGTACCGGATGAGTCTCATGTGTTGGACTATACAACAATGGAGCTAGAGGCAGATTTATCCTTTCCGATGAGACCTATCAAGATTTTGGACAAGAAGGATCAGGTGTTGCGGAAGAAGACTATTCCATTGGTGAAAGTTTTGTGGCAAAACCAGCACTCCGAGGAAATGACATGGGAATCGGAAGAAGAGATGAAGAAAGCCTACCCTCAACTGTTTGTTGATTGATTTTCGGCATTTCGAGGACGAAATTTTCTTTAAGGAGGGGAGGATGTGACGACCGTAAATTTTATAGTATTTTCTTGGCTCAACGGTATGCATTTATTTAAATTTTTGAAAATCTTTTGAAAATTCAATTTCCACCGGAATCGATCGAACGCCGTAAAATTTGTGATTTTTGAATTGATCTTAATCGGAGATTTTATTGGATTATATGATTCATGATTGGCGTGACATGTTGGTTTGGCTTCATTTGACGTAAGATTATTGGATAGGTTTTTGTATGAAGTTTGTGTTATTTTTGGGAATAGAATTAATTTGAGATTAAGCAAAAATTATGAATTAGATATTTCTTAAGTGGGTTAGTAGTGATTAATGGAAATTCTAAAAGAGAAACCCAAACCCATTTGTGCTTGGGTCGGGTTAGCCTTAGTGGAGGTGGTTGAGAGATGGGTTAATGGAAGTGGTTGATGGATAACACTAATTGACCCCCATTAACTCATTCCTTGTAAACCCAAGAGTCATCTTGAAAGTGGTAAAATCTGGAATTTTCTACTAAATCTAAGCCATTGGATTAAGGAGTGATCAATGGTGGAGAATGGTTCAAAAAGTCTATAAATAGGCTAGTAGGGGGTGGTTTTGCTTAGTGCTTAAAGCCTTGAGCATCTCTCTCTCTCTCTCTCTCTCTCTCTCTCTCTCTCATTATCTGGCCGGCGGCAACCTTACTCCGGCGGTGGTCCGTGGTGGTTCGTGGTGGTCCAAGCAAGGTCGACCGGCGTGGTGTTGGTGCGGCATTGTCGAATTCAAGAGTGCTCGGGAAGTCTCGGTATTTTCAACCAAGTAGGATGCCTTTTTCCCATTACACTTCTTTTTGATAAAATGAATTGTTGAATGTTGATGCCTTGATGTTAAGTACTCATTTCTGGAATTTGTATTGCCGATCCTAGAATTGATATTCCCTCTTGTTTCATGACTCTATTGTATTTCAACTCAATCATTTCTACGTATGTTGACCAATGAAAATTGGATTTGGATTTTTATGTTAAATCTTGATCGCATGTGATAATGCTATTTGTATATCCATGCTCACTCTCTTGAGTAAAGATTTGATCTTTAGGCACTTTGGTGTATTTCCGTATTTCGTGTTTTATATGTATTATCATAGCTATTACTACTTGTATAATATCAACTAAATGGGTAATGGTAT